>LR738710.1:711495127-711550322 GCA_902687465.1 Secale cereale | reverse complement strand
AAACTAAAGCATTTGTGTTTGATTTATACTTTTCGTGCCATCACTATAGACATGAAGTGCACACGAGAAGGGGGCCTTCTTGTAGGGGAACGTGCTATGTAAAAAAAACACGCATGTTCACATCTAGGAACACTATGGAGATACAAGAACGATCATCTCACCAACAATCCATGCAGCGGAAGCAGAGGAAGAAGAGTTGATGAAGCTCGCCGATTCCTGCAGCTAGGTTATACCTCCCAGCCGCGAGAATTTGCACCGAGATCTAGTGTCGAAGTATACAACAACACTGAGGTACCCACATGCCAATCTAACAGCACAACCGCACTCCGTGGAACTAGCACGAAGAACAATAGGAAGAACTAGAGGGAGAAATGACCTAGTGGCGTCAGATCTAGATCCAGTCTGGACCGAGAGAGAAACAAGGTGCGGGCAGTGAGGGAGAAGGCAGCCAAGGCTAATTGGTGTGCCTTTGGTGTGCCCCCTCTCACCTATATATAGTTGGAAGGGTTCAGGGGTTCCGCCGCCCCTAGGGGAGAGTCTTCCCCGGGTGTGCCATACAACTGGATTTTTTTTTGTCGCACGTTTTCCTGCATTGGATACTCTTTATTAATGCACCGCAAAAAACTTGCACCCAAAACAATCTTGTATCAATGCTACTATTAATTGATAGAGGTCAAGGGGTCGGTCGACCTGGGGGCGGGAGAGTCTTCCCCGGGTGCGCCATACAAGAGGACTTCTTTTCGTCGCACGTTTTCCTTCATCTGATACCCTTATATTAATGCACCGCAAAAAATGCGCCGAAAGTAATCTTGTATCAATGCTACTATTAATTGTTAGAGGTCAGGGGGTCGGTCTACCTGGGGGCGGGCGAGTCTTCCCCGGGTGTGCCATACAAGAGGACTTCTTTTCGTCGCATGTTTTCCTGCATTGGATACCCTTATATTAATGCACCGCAAAAAAAGTTGCGCCAAAAGTCATCTTGTATCAACGTGACTATTAATTGATAGAGGTAACGCTTAAAACTCACGCTACCTGTTCCAGTATGCATGACATTTAGAATTTTACGCTTTCAAAACAACACTATCCTATTTAGTGTTGGTGTGGAAATCGGTCGGTCAACTTCCCGGTCGGTCACCCATCCTGAAACTACTCCAAGCTGAGCACGCTTAACTTTAGAGTTCTATCCGAATGGGCTCCCGGAAAAGAAGGAATTCTTTATTGATATGAGTAGTCTATCATCCCTAATAAGCCAGGCTATCACATAACAGGAACAAGGAGATGATGTTTACCCAGATTCGAGCCCTCTTGATGGAGGTAAAACCCTATGTCCTGCTTTTGTTTATATTGATGAACATGTATCGAGTACATAGTTGATCTACCTCGAGATCGTAAGATGTGTTCTAACTCTAAGGCTACGTGAATGTGATTGTGTTGAAGCCCACTCTACGGGCTGAACCCTTTGGCTTATATACACGCTAGATAGGGCTTACAAGGTCGGTATGTAGGTGTGGAGACGGCAGGAGAAGTCTTGGAGTATACATCAATGTTGGGGAACGTAGTATTTCAAAAAAAAATTCCCTACGCACACACAAGATCATGGTGATGTATAGCAACGAGAGGGGAGAGTGTCGTCCACGTACCCTCGTAGACCGTAAGCGAAAGCGTTATGACAATGCGGTTGATATAGTCGTACGTCTTCACGATCGACCGATCCTAGTACCGAACGTACGACACCTCCGCGATCAGCACACGTTTAGCTCGGTGACGTCCCACGAACTCACGATCCAGTAGAGTTTCGAGGGAGAGTTCCGTCAGAACGACTGCGTGATGACGGTGATGATGAAGTTACCGACGCAGGGCTTCGCCTAAGCACCGCAACGATATGACCGAGATGTGTTTATGTGGAGGGGGGCACCGCACACGGCTAAAAGATCAATGATCAACTTGTGTGTCCATGGGGTGCCCCCACCCCCGCATATAAACGAGTGGAAGAGGGCGAGAGGCCGACACCCTATGGCGCGCCTAGGAGGAGTCGTACTCCCACCGGGAGTAGGATTCCCCCCCTCCATAGTTGGACTAGGAGAGAAGGAAGGAGATGGAGAGAGGAAGGAAAGGGGGGCGCCGCCCCTCCCCTCCTAGTCCAATTCGGACTATAGAAAGAGGGAGCGCGCGGCCTGCCCTGGCCTCCTCTCTCTCTCTCCTCACTTTGGCCCAATAAGGCCCATATAATTACCGAGGGGTTCCGGTAACCTCCCGGTACTCCGGTAAAATCCCGATTTCACCCGGAACCATTCCGATGTCCAAATATAGGCTTGCAATTTATCGATCTTTATGTCTCGGACATTCCGAGACTCCTCGTCATGTCCATGATCATATTCGGGACTCCGAACTACCTTCAGTACATCAAAACTCATAAACTCATAATATCGATCGTCACCAAACATTAAGCGTGCGGACCCTACGGGTTTGAGAACTATGTGGACATGACCGAGACTCATCTCCGGTCAATAACCAACATCGGAACCTGGATGCTCATATTGGTTCCTACATATTCTACGAAGATCTTATCGGTCAAAACCGCATAACAATATATGGTGTTCCCTTTGTCATCGGTATGTTACTTGCCCAAGATTCGATTGTCGGTATCTCAATACCTAGTTCAATCTCGTTACCGGCAAGTCTCTTTACTCGTTCCGTAATGCATCATCATGTGACTAACTCATTAGTCATTTGCTTGCAAGGCTTATAGTGATGTGCATTACCGAGAGGGCCCAGAGATTCCTCTCCGACATTTGGAGTGACAAATCATATTCTCGATCTATGCCAACACCACAAACACCTTCGGAGACACCTGTAGAGCATCTTTATAATCACCCAGTTACATTGTGACGTTTGATAGCACACAAGGTGTTCCTCTGGTATTCGGGAGTTTCATAATCTCATAGTCATAGGAACATGCATAAGTCATGAAGAAAGCAATAACAGTAAAACTAAACGATCAAGTGCTAAGCTAGCGGAATGGGTCAAGTCAATCACATCATTAAGAAATGATGTGATCCCGTTAATTAAATGACAACTCATGTCTATGGCTAGGAAACATAACCATCTTTGATTCAACGAGCTAGTCAAGTAGAGGCATACTAGTGACACTTTGTTTGTCTATATATTCACACATGTATTATGTTTCCGGTTAATACAATTCTACCATGAATAATAAACATTTATCATGATATAAGGAAATATAAATAACATCTTTATTATTGCCTCTAGGGCATATTTTCTTCAGTCTCCCACTTGAACTAGAGTCAATAATCTAGATTGCATAGTAATGATTCTAACACCCATGGAGTCTTGGTGTTGATCATGTTTTGCCCGTGGAAGAGGCTTAGTCAACGGGTCTGCGACATTCAAATCCGTATGTATCTTGCAAATTTCTATGTCTCCCTCCTTGACTTGATCGCGGATGGAATTGAAGCATCTTTTAATGTGCTTTGTTCTCTTGTGAAACCCGGATTCCTTCGCCAAGGCTATTGCTCCAGTGTTGTCACAAAAGATTTTCATTGGACCCGATGCACTAGATATTACACCTAGATCGGATATGAACTCCTTCATCCAGACTCCTTCATTTGCTGCTTCCGAAGCAGCTATGTATTCCGCTTCACATGTAGATCCCGCCACGACGCTTTGCTTAGAACTGCACCAACTGACAGCTCCACCGTTTAATAAAAATATGTATCCGGTTTGTGACTTAGAGTCATCCGGATCAGTGTCAAAGCTTGCATCGACGTAACCATTTACGAAGAGCTCTTTGTCACCTCCATAAACGAGAAACATGTCCTTAGTCCTTTTCAGGCATTTCAGGATGTTCTTGACCGCTGTCCAGCGATCCACTCCTGGATTACTTTGGTACCTCCCTGCTAAAGTAATAGCAAGGCACACATCAGGTCTGGTACACATCATTGCATACATGATAGAGCCTATGGCTGAAGCATATGGAACACCTTTCATTTTCTCTCTATCTTCTGAAGTGGCCGGGCATTGAGTCTAATTACTCAACTTCACACCTTGTAACACAGGCAAGAACCCTTTCTTTGACTGATCCATTTTGAACTTCTTCAAAACTTTATCAAGGTATGTGCTTTGTGAAAGTCCAATTAAACGTCTTGATCTATCTCTATAGATCTTGATGCCTAATATATAAGCAGCTTCACCGAGGTCTTTCATTGAAAAATTCTTATTCAACTATCCTTTTATGCTATCCAGAAATTATATATCATTTCCAATCAACAATATGTCATCCACATATAATATCAGAAATGCTACAAAGCTCCCACTCACTTTCTTGTAAATACAGGCTTCTCCAAAAGTCCGTATAAAACCATATGCTTTGATCACCTCATCAAAGCATATATTCCAACTCCGAGATGCTTGCACCAGCCCATAGATGGATTGCTGGAGCTTGCACACTTTGTTAGCACCTTTAGGATCGACAAAACCTTCTGGTTGCATCATATACAACTCCTCTTTGAGATATCCATTCAGGAATGCAGTTTTGACATCCATTTGCCAGATTTCATAATCATAAAATGCAGCAATTGCTAACATGATTCAGACATACTTAAGCATCGCTACGGGTGAGAAAGTCTCATCGTAGTCAACTCCTTGAACTTGTCGAAAACCTTTCGCAACAAGTCGAGCTTTGTAAACAGTAACATTACCGGCAGCGTCGTTCTTCCTCTTGAAGATCCATTTATTTTCGATGACTTGCCGATCATCAGGCAAGTCAACCAAAGTCCACACTTTGTTCTTCATACATGGATCCCATCTCAGATTTCATGGCCTCAAGCCATTTTACGGAATCTGGGCTCATCATCACTTCCTCATAGTTCGTAGGTTCATCATGGTCTAGTAACATGACTTCCAGAACCGGGTTGCCGTACCACTCTGGCGCGGAACGTACTCTGGTTGATCTACGAAGTTCAGTAGTAACTTGATCCGAAGTTTCATGATCATCATCATTAGCTTCCTCACTAATTGGTGTAGGAATCACTGGAACTAGTTTCTGTGATGTACTACTTTCCAATTTGGGAGAAGGTACAATTACCTCATCAAGTTCCACTTTCCTCCCACTCACTTCTTTCGAGAGAAACTCCTTCTCTAGAAAGGATCCATTCTTAGCAACGAATATCTTGCCTTCGGATCTGTGATAGAAGGTGTACCCAACAGTCTCCTTTGGGTATCCTATGAAGACATATTTCTCCGACTTGGGTTCGAGCTTATCAGGTTGAAGCTTTTTCACATAAGCATCGCAGCCCCAAACTTTAAGAAACGACAACTTTGGTTTCTTGCCAAACCACAGTTCATAAGGCGTCGTCTCAACGGATTTAGATGGTGCCCTATTTAACATGAATGCAGCTGTCTCTAAAGCATAACCCCAAAACGATAGTGGTAAATCGGTAAGTGACATCATAGACCGCACCATATCTAATAAAGTACGGTTACGACGTTCGGACACACCATTACGCTGTGGTGTTCCGGGTGGCGTGAGTTGTGACACTATTCCACATTCTTTCAAATGAAGACCAACCTCGTAACTCAAATATTCACCTCCACGATCAGATCGTAGAAACTTTATTTTCTTGTTACGATGATTCTCTACTTCACTCTGAAATTCTTTGAACTTTTCAAATGTTTCAGACTTGTGCTTCATTAAGTAGATATACCCATATCTACTCAAATCATCAGTGAAGGTCAGAAAATAACGATACCCGCCGCGAGCCTCAACACTCATCGGTCCACATACATCAGTATGTATGATTTCCAACAAATCTGTTGCTCGCTCGATTGTTTCGGAGAACGGAGTTTTAGTCATCTTGCCCATGAGGCATGGTTCGCAAGCACCAAGTGATACATAATCAAGTGATTCCAAAAGTCCATTACTATGAAGTTTCTTCATAGGCTTTACACCAATATGACCTAAACGACAGTGCCACAAATAAGTTGCACTATCATTATTAACCTTGTATCTTTTGGCTTCAATATTATGAATATGTGTATCACTACTATCGAGATCCAACAAGAATAGACCACTCTTCAAGGGTGCATGACCATAAAAGATATTACTCGTATAAATGGAACAACCATTATTCTCGGATTTAAATGAATAACCGTCTCGGAATAAACAAGATCCACATATAATGTTCATGCTTAACGCTGGCACCAAATAACAATTATTCAGGTCTAAAACTAACCCCAAAGGTAGATTAGAGGTAGCGTGCCGACGGTGATCACATCAACTTTGGAACCATTTCCCACGCGCATCGTCACCTCGTCCTTAGCCATTCTTCGTTTAATCCATAACCCCTGTTTCGAGTTACAAATATTAGCAACCGAACCGGTATGAAATACCTAGGTGCTACTACGAGCATTAGTAAGGTACACATAAAGAACATGTATATCACATATACCTTTGTTTACCTTGCCATCCTTCTTATCCGCCAAATACTTGGGGCAGTTCCGCTTCCAGTGTCGAGTCCCTTTGCAGTAGAAGCACTCAGTTTCAGGCTCGGCTCCAGACTTGGGTTTCTTCATGGGAGTAGCAACTGTCTTGCTATTCTTCTTGAAGTTCCCCTTGTTTCCCTTGCCCTTTTTTTGAAACTAGTTGTCTTGTTAACCATCAACACTTGATGCTCCTTTTTGATTTCTACCTCTGCAACTTTGAGCATAGCGAAGAGCTCAGGAATTGTCTTCTGCATCCCTTGCATGTTATAGTTCATGACGAAGCCTTTATAGCTTGGTGGCAGTGATTGAAGAACTCTATCAATAACACTATCTTCATCAACTTTGCAACCAAGTTGAGTCATATGATTGTAGTACCCAGATATTCTGAGCAAGTGTTCACTGATAGAGCTGTTGTCCTCCATCTTACAGCTATAGAACTTATTGGAAATCTCATATTTCTCAATCCGGGCATTTGCTTGAAATATTAACTTCAACTCGTGGAACATCTCATATGCTCCATGACGTTCAAAACGTCATTGAAGTCCCGGTTCTAAGCCATAAAGCATGGCACACTAAACTATCGTGTAGTCATCAGAATGAGCTTGCCAGACGTTCATAACGTCCAGAGTTGCTCCTGCAGTAGGCTTGTCACCTAGCGGTGCTTCAAGGACATAATTCTTCTGAGCAGCAATGAGGATAATCCTCAAGTTAATGTCCGGAGTTGCTCCTGCAGTAGGCTTGTCACCTAGCGGTGCTTCATGGACATAATTCTTCTGAGCAGCAATGAGGATAATCCTCAAGTTACGGACCCAGTCTGTGTAGTTGCTACCATCATCTTCCAACTTAGCTTTCTCTAGGAACGCATTAAAATTCAACGGAACAATAGCACGTGCCATCTATCTACAACAACATAGGCATGCAAAATACTATCAGGTACATACTAAGTTCATGATAAATTAAAGTTCAATTAATCAAATTAATTAAGAACTCCCACTTAGACAGACATCTCTCTAATCATCTAAGTGATCACGTGATCCATGTCAACTAAACCATGTCCGATCATCACGTGAGATGGAGTAGTTTTCAATGGTGAACATCTTATGTTGATCATATCTACTATATGATTCACGCCCGACCTTTCGGTCTCCAGTGTTCCGAGGCCATATCTGCATATGCTAGGCCCGTCAAGTTTAACCCAAGTATTCTGCGTGTGCAAAACTGGCTTGCACCCGTTGTATGTGAATGTAGAGCTTATCACACCCGATCATCACGTGGTGTCTCGGCACAACGAACTTTCGCAACGGTGCAAACTCAGGGAGAACACTTATACCTTGAAATTTAGTGAGAGATCATCTTATAATGCTATCGTCGATCTAAGGAAAATAAGCTGCATAAAAGATAAACATCACATGCAATCAATATAAGTGATATGATATGGCCATCATCATCTTGTGCCTTTGATCTTCATCTCCAAGGCACCGTCATGATCACCATCGTCACCGGCGCGACACCTTGATCTCTATCGTAGCATCGTTGTCGTCTCGCCAACTATTGCTTCTACGACTATCGCTATCGCTTAGTGATAAAGTAAAGCAATTACATGGCGATTGCATTTCATACAATAAAGCAACAACCATATGGCTCCTGCCAGTTGCCGATAACTCTGTTACAAAACATGATCATCTCATACAATAACGTATAACTCATCACGTCTTGACCATATCACATCACAACATGTCCTGCAAAAACAAGTTAGACGTCCTCTACTTTGTTGTTGCAAGTTTTACGTGGCTGCTACGGGCTTAGCAAGAACCGTTCTTACCTACGCATCAAAACCACAATGATATTTTGTCAAGTATGTGATGTTTTAACCTTCACAAGGACCGGGCGTAGCCACACTTGATTCAAGTAAAGTTGGAGAAACTGACACCCGCCAGCCACCTGTGTGCGAAGCACGTCAGTAGAACCAGTCTTGCGTAAGCGTATGCATAATGTCGGTCCGGGCTGCTTCATCCAACAATACCGCCGAATCAAAGTATGACATGCTGGTAAGCAGTATGACAAGTATCATCCACAACTCACTTGTGTTCTACTCGTGCATACAACATCTACACATAAACCTGGCTCATGATGCCACTTTTGGGGAACGTAGTATTTCAAAAAAAAATTCCCTATGCACACACAAGATCATGGTGATGTATAGCAACGAGAGGGGAGAGTGTCGTCCACGTACCCTCGTAGACCGTAAGCGGAAGCATTATGACAACGCGGTTGATGTAGTCGTACGTCTTGACGATCGACCGATCCTAGTACCGAACGTACGGCACCTCCGCAATCTGCACACGTTCAACTCGGTGACGTCCCACGAACTCACGATCCAGTAGAGCTTCGATGGAGAGTTCCGTCAGCACGATGCCGTGATGATGGTGATGATGAAGTTACCGACGAAGGGCTTCGCCTAAGCACCGCAACGATATGACCGAGGTGTGTTTCTGTGGAGGGGGCACCGCACACGGCTAAAAGATCAATGATCAACTTATGTGTCCATGGGGTGCCCCCCACTCCCGTATATAAAGGACAGGAGGAGGGGGAGAGACTGGCACCCTATGGCGCGCCTAGGAGGAGTCCTACTCCCACCGGGAGCAGGATCCCCCCTCCTTCCCTAGTTGGACTAGGAGAGAAGGAAGGAGAGGGAGAGAGGAAGGAAAGGGGGGGCGCCGCCCCTCCCCTCCTAGTCCAATTCGGACTAGAGGGAGAGGGGCGCGCGGCCTGCCCTGGCCTCCTCTCGCTCTCTCCCAACTTTGGTCCAATAAGGCCCATTTAATTACCGGGGGGTTCCGGTAACCTCCCGATACTCCGGCAAAATCCCGATTTCAGCCGGAACCATTCTGATGTCCAAATATATGCTTCCAATATATCGATCTTTATGTCTCGGACATTCCGAGACTCCTCGTCATGTCCATGATCATATCCGGGACTCCGAACTACCTTCAGTACATCAAAACTCATAAACTCATAATATCGATCGTCACCAAACGTTAAGCGTGCGGACCCTATGGGTTCGAGAACTATGTAGACATGACCGAGACTCATCTTCGGTCAATAATTAATAGCGGAACCTGGATGCTCATATTGGTTCCTACATATTCTACGAAGATATTATTTGTCAAAACCGCATAACAATATACGTTGTTCCCTTTGTCATCGGTACGTTACTTGACCGAGATTCGATCGTCGGTATCTCAATACCTAGTTCAATCTCGTTACCGGCAAGTCTCTTTACTCGTTCGTAATGCATCATCTTATGACTAACTCATTAGTCATTTGCTTGCAAGGCTTATAGTGATGTGCATTACCGAGAGGGCCCAGAGATACCTCTCCGACATTCGGAGTGAAAAATCCTATTCTCGATCTATGCCAACACCACAAACACCTTCGGAGACACCTGTAGAGCATCTTTATAATCACCCAGTTACGTTGTGACGTTTGATAGCACACAAGGTGTTCCTCCAGTATTCAGGAGTTGCATAATCTCATAGTCATAGGAACATGCATAAGTCATGAAGAAGCAATAACAGTAAAACTAAACGATCAAGTGCTAAGCTAACGGAATGGGTCAAGTCAATCACATCATTAAGAAATGATGTGATCCCGTTAATCAAATGACAACTCATGTCTATGGCTAGGAAACAAAACCGTCTTTGATTATACGAGCTAGTCAAGTAGAGGCATACTAGTGACACTTTGTTTGTCTATATATTCACACATGTATTATGTTTCCGGTTAATACAATTCTAGCATGAATAATAAACAATCATCAGGATATAAGGAAATATAAATAACTTATGTATTATTGCCTCTAGGGCATATTTCCTTCAATCAAGTCTTTGGCAGATGCAGTCTTGATCGTGCCCCAAATGTGCAACTTACGGAGTCCATCTTGAGAAGAATGAGGGCCCACCAGCCCATTCCGTGGAACATGGTCAGAATAGGTTAGTACCCCTAGTTTAGGACACTGCCAGTAGCCCCTGAACTGGTCTTCTACGCCGAGGACGATCTCTTGAAGATAACCTTGCATCCGAAGTCCCTTGCTTGATAGACGAGTTCTCCTTTATGACTTAAAGATCCCCGAACCGCTCTTTCAAAGGAGTGGTGATTTGTGAACAAAAACTCAGCCGAGCTCAGGCCTTACCCGAAGAAACTGGGTTACTTAGCCTTGAAGGCCGACCACGTAGGTGTGAATAGTGTCGCCTAGCCTGACAACTTTATCGAAGCGGCGCAACCCCCAACGGGTCATGCAGTTACTCCATGCCCTAAATCTTGGCCCAAGGCAGCCCTTTTACTGCGTGTCCATCGAAGTGGAGACCGTGTCTGTTTTTTCAGGGATATCATCAAGATTTTGTTCCCCCCTATACGCACAACGACATATTTTGCGGAGGAGTTGAGTTTTTACCGGCACTGTCGGCGTCCTCGGAACTAAGGTACCCAGACTTGCCTGTCTGCGGGCCGCGACGCGCTCCTTCAAGCAGGCCTGGTACGGCCCAGCTGATCGACCAGCTGCTTAAGACCCTCGCAAGGGGGCAAGCCTCGCGAGGAGAACAACGCCAAGACCCCCTCGGGAGCAGCCTCGATGAGGTGGCCCGGAGGGGCGGAGAATCCAAGGCCAAGCTTGCCTCAGGAGGAGGCAGTGATGTCAGCAGTGACACACCGCGCGAGCGAGTGCCAGCGTCTGCCAGCGGCACAGTTGCCATTTTGGTGAAAACGAGACAGCGCAACCGTTGGTTCCCAAGGAGCGGGGCAAAGGTTTCCTCTTTGGTGCAACAAGACCGAAGACCGCAAGGATGATAATGAGGATGTCACCGTCGAGCCCACCACCGTGTCACCGCCTAATCCTTTTGCAAGCGAAGACTGCTTTTGTCAGGGTAGGAACGTCCTTGTGTTCCCACTCAAAAATGGCCGTTATGCAATCCCTTCCCGCCTAAACATTTCAGGGGAAGAGGACCGTGGCCGCCTATATAAAGTAGCTCGGGTTCCCACTGAGAGGCATCATCGACTCGCACACTTGACCACCGCACAAGGAGCAAGAACACTAGCCTCCTGACAGTCCTGAGCTCGCTTCCCGAGCTCAGGAACCCTTGTACCAGTTCATACTCTAGCTCACCCGGAGACAATCCACAAAAGCAGGAAGTAGGGTCTTACACCTCGCGGTGGCCCGAACCTGGATAAACTCTTGTGTGTTTATTTGTTCTTTGCTTGAATCCTTCAACCGAGACGAGAGCGAGGCGCTAGGTAGACGTGAGTGGGAGAGATCTTCGTTCACGCCCCTGTGTTCGAACTTAACGGGTATTGCGAAGCCCTGAATCCAACATTTGACGCGCCAGGTAGGGGGCGTGTTGAAATCTCGCCTCCCCGACGACCTCGTCGCGTTCTCATCACCGACCCTGCTCCACAGCCATGGTGGACACACGTCGAGCTCGCGCCGCCCGCCGCGCTGCGAACGCCGCTCAGACGGCGCCCGCGGGCAACGGCGCACCGCTCCGCCCCAACTCGCCGGTCGCCAACGCCGCCATCGACCCGGCTGTCCACGAGCAGCAGGACTCCTCACTGCCGCTGTCCGTGCGGCGGGACGGCCGCACGGCAACGCCCTCACCCTCGCCGGCCGCAGCGTCGTCCTCGCCGGTCCGCCACGGGCCGGTCTACCAGCAGCCTGCGCTACTGATGGCGCGGGAGCTCTTGCGCTACCGCCCAGCAGATGATCTCTACGACGAGTGGCTCCACCGCATCACCGAGCTCGTCAACGCAGCTGGGGAAGCGCCTGCACCAACACACTCTTCGCGTCCTCCATCGCCCCGGCGGCGAACGAGGGCCGTGGGGTCCCGGCTCCGCCTCACCCTCACCCCGCCGGCCAGGAGGGCCGGCACGAGGCCCCTCGACATGAACAACCCCGTAGAGCCCACGCCCGCGACGGGGAGAGTTGCTAGGTGATCCCGCACCCACATGCAGGGGCTTGTGGCCCCCCTGGCCCACAACGCCCAGATCGCGCGCCACAGGAGGTGGTGGTGCCAGCACCTCAAGAACCAGCGTCACAGGTGCAGGGGGCGCCTGTGATCATGAGCGTACGCGGGTGTGGCGCCCTGGCTCCCGAGCTACGGCGCCTCGTCTGGCCCGGCAAGTTCAAGCCGGACCTGCCTCCGCGCTACGACGACACCACCGACCCCACGGAGTTTCTCCAACTCTACGAGCTGAGCATCGAGGCGGCCAACGGCACTGAGCAGGTCATGGCGAACTGGTTCCCCATGGCTCTGAAGGACGGCGCACGCTCCTGGCTCCTGAACCTCCCGGCGGGATCCATCTCCTCCTGGGGAGAGCTTCGCGAGCGCTTCGTCGCCAACTTCCAAGGCACCTGCGGCCGAGCCCCGGCAGCTGCTGACCTGCGTCGCGTGAAGCAGCAGCCGGGAGAAACCCTGCAAAAGTACATCCAATGCTTCAACACCATGCGCCTCCATATCACCAGGGTCTCAGACGAGGCCATCATCTCTGCGTTCTTCGATGGCGTCTGCGACGTCAGGATGAGGGAAGAGCTTGCCATCCACGAAGACATGTGCACGGCCCTCGAGATGTTCAAGCTCGCGGTGAAGTGCGCCAGGGCGGAGGAAGGCCGCCTCTCCCTTCAGGAGCTGCCTGAGGTGGAGGCAGACGACAAGAAGACCAAGGCCAAGGATTCGAAGAGCAAGGGACCCGCCGTGCTGGCTGTTGAGCCAAAAGTGAAGCGTGGCTGCGGCTACGATGACCTCCCCAGAGACAACCGACCGTACTGCGTCTTCCACAACGTCCACAGCCACAACACCAACAACTATTAGGAGCTCAGGGCAATGCGCGGCGGGCAGCGCCCTGAGCGTGACAACCGCGGCTACGGCCGTGGAGGAGGCCGAGGAGGAGGACGTTGGGACGGCAGGAACTCGCGCAAAGGGTGGCGTGAGCAGCCTCGTGAAGACCACTGGCAGGAGCAGCCTCGTGACGCCCCCTGGCGCGACCAGCCTCGTGAGGGCCGCCCTCAGGGCCATGGAGGCCCGCCTCCGCTGCCACCACCACCAAGGAGGAACAACGACGACCGCCAGGGAGATGGGGTAGGGGGCTTCCAGGAACCGCGTGCATTCGCGTGCATTCTAGGAGGAGCTCATGCCCCGGCTTCTCGCCGCATCTTCAAGCAGTTCGCCCGTGAGGCGAACGCGGCGCTTCCCAGGGCTGACGCCGCGTGCAACCTCAGGTGGACCAAGCAAGTCATCACTTTCGACCCCAAAGACCAGCTCAAGTGCACAGCGGCCCCAGGCGCAGTCCCGATGCTCTGCACCCCGACCATCAGCAACGTCCTCGTGACCAAGACCCTCATCGACGGCGGAGCAGGGCTCAACGTCCACTCCGTCCAAACCTTCGAGACACTTCAGGTTCCCTACGATCAACTCCACCCCAGCATGCCATTCTATGGAGTCACGGATGGCTCCACGCTCCCGATGGGGCAGGTCTGCCTCCCCGTCACCTTGGGAGACCGCGACAGCTACCACACTGAGCTCATCGACTTCGACGTCGCCAAGATCCACCTCCCGTACAACGCCATCCTGGGGTAACCTTCCCTTGCCAAGTTCATGGCGGCGACCCATCACTGCTACAACGTCCTCAAGATGCCCGGAAGCGGCGGAGTCATCACGATCGCCTCCGACGAGAAGGAAGCGGTGCGCTCCCTGGAGCGTGCCTACCAGACCGTGGCGGTTGAATACCCCGGTGAGGATGAAGCCGTCCTCTCCCTGCAGACTGCCCCCAAGAAGAAGAAGAACCTACCCGTCAACGGACCTCAGGACGCGAGGGCTCCCGATGACCTAGCCTTAGGACTCGCGCCTGCTGATGCAGCGCCTTCCTCCCTCGCATAGGGAGGCGCGCTCGACGCCCCTCTCGTGACGGGCTCGGGGGCTCTCCTCTGGAGTGTCTCTGAGCTGACCCGTGCCCCGAGGGAGGTGTTCAAGCAGCACCTGCAAGCGTATCTTGATGCGCGTTTTTGTGAGCCCAGCGCGAGCCGTCCAGCGCTAGGGGCTCAGGACTTCATCGACCAAGTTACAGAGGAACTTCAGTACGTAAGACTCATCTGCGGTGGGCATAACCGCACAACCCCAAGTCCACCTGCTCGTAGCCCGAGCGACTGCTTCCGCGTCTGCGTCGACATCGCGGGTCTCAATCGAGCCGCTTCTCAAGAGCCCTTCTAGCCGACGGCGGTCGGCCAGAGGAGGGCCCTCCCCTGCAGCTACGTCCGCACGCTCTTCGGCTTCCGCAATGCAGCTGCCACATTCCAGCATCTCGCGTAGCAGGCCTTGGGGGCTCGGGAGGATCAGTGGCAAGCGGTCCGGACGGAGTGGGAGCCGGACCCGCGGGACCACTGAGAGCCTTAGGAGCCCCTAGGCCTCAGGAGCCCGACGATCCTCGGGAGCAACCCGCATAGCTCGCGTCTTCAGCTACCCCAACTCTCCTTCGGCAAGTATCAGGTGACACTTGAGGTATTTAAACGAGGGCGCCTCTCGGGCTGCATCATCCTCGGGCCGCTGGGGGCTGTTCCCCCGCGGCTGTCTCCCTTTTTGCATGATCAAGGCCAGATATTTCTTTCCATTTGCATTAACGATATGCTTGGCGTCCTCACCACCACTAAGGTCATGAGCCCTTGTGAGCCCACTCGTGACCGCCCCATGATTAAGGACTGGCACGACATCTATGCTCGGGTCCGTCCCTGCAGCGTCAATAAACCCAAGGGCTGAGCTCTACCTAGCGAGCCATTTCCGTGACGGCACCTCCCATTGTCCTTGGTGCCTTGTTCTCGCATGGGCTAATCGTGGATTGGTATGTAGGGGCCCGTGGCAGGTGCCTCGCTCACGCGGGAACCGCGCGCCAGCTGTTTTTCTTTTAGATCATGGCATGAGAAGACTGGGCACGACATCTGTGCTCGGGTCCGTCCCTGCAGCGCACAACACCTCTCTTTTCACATTTTGCAGAAGAAGACTCAGGCGCAACCCGCCTCAGGGTAGGGTCTCGTGAGTGATGCGTAAGCTCACAAGAACTTCCTCAGAGTCGTTCAGCTCGTACTGAGGAGGGCCCATATACACCTTGGCTATCCTACCGTGCTAGCCACACGTTAGGATGGGGCTGTACACGTCCCGGAGTCTCTCACGGTGGGAGGCTCCCACCCACGGTCCAGTGGAAGTACCGAGCTCCGCGCTGGCATATCCAACCGAGGAGCGGTTATGCCCACGAACCAGTGGAAGCACCAAGCTCCGCGCTGGCCGATACGACCGAGGAGCGGTTATGCCCACTCTCCGCGCAAGTGTGGTAGCTCTATGCTCCGCGCTAGTTATAAACAACTGAGGGTGGCCCCTAGTGGCCGCACCAACCTTAGGGAGATTTTCAGCTCACGACGCTCACAACTTCTCCTTGGATGGGTGTCGCGAGGGGGGCTAGGCATGGGGGCTATGCTCAGGTCATGCCTGGCAGGCGCCACCCTACCAGGTGCCGAGACACCTGGCCTTCTCGTGCCCCCATCCCAGGCGAAGGCTCGTGGGCAAGGTATGGTGCTTGTTCTCCTTCATGAAGAGTCATTCATACGTCAAGTGGGACCCCTGGGCATCACGACCCAAGGTCCTAGCTGGCCACGTAGCCCCTCATCCCTTGAGCCTAGTTATGACGATAACCCCGGTCCTCCGGAGGGCTCAATGGCGATCAAGGTATGCGCGGGGTTGGGCCCTGCCGACGCAGAATGAAAACGGGATCGCTTGAACGTCAAGGGGGACCCTTTGGGCATCGCGACCCAAGGGCCTCACTGGCCACGTAGCCCCTCACCCCTTGAGTCTAGTTACTACGGTAACCCTGGTGTCCGGAGGGCTCGGCAAGGAGTCTAGTTACTACGGTAACCCCGGTCATCCAAAGGGCTCAGCGGCGGTTGAGGTATGCGCGGGGTTGGGCCCTGCCGACGCAAAGCACCTAAAGCAAACATGAAAGGAAGCAAGCATGGAATCATCTAGCTATTACAATAACGTCAAGTTTTTTCAAATTCAACCAAGTTCTTACGCCTCCCCGAGGCACTCCTCTCACTAAACAGGACAGATCAAGCATCGCCGGGCGCAGCAGTACCGGTCGTCTCCCCTTCGGCCGATGTAACGCTAGACTGGAGGAACGCATCCACCAGCGATATGACCTTCGCCCTCAGGGCCTTGGCAGCCGAGTTCTCCATGACTGCGGTCACGGGCTCAGACAGCGAGGCCAGGTCAAGGGTGGGGTCGCGAATGCTTAGGTGGCCGCACACCTGCGTCAGGATCAAGGTAAGCAGCGTACGACCTTCAGCATCGGCGAACTGGCCAATCGCGGCCGTAACACCACGCAGGGACTCCACGAGCGCAGCAAGAATCCCGGCGGGGCCTCCCTCAAGGGCGGCCAGCGGCTCCTTGAACCCTTCTCCGTAGGCGGCATGCAGCGCCTTGCGGGCCTCAAGGTCAAAGGCGGAAAGGTCCTCAGGACTCACCGTCGCCAAGGCCGCGAGAGCTTGCTCCTGGGCACGAGCGGCTTGGGCCGCTTTGGCCTGCTCAACTTCAACCTTCAGCTTCTCCAGGGCGGCACGATCAGCAAGCTGCTCCTGCTGTAGCCGGGATGTCGCGGCCTTCTCCGCCTCGAGCTCCTTCTCCAACCCTTTGAGCTCCAGGGCGCTCCTAGAGTCTTCCTCGCGGAGGGCCCCCAGCTCGCCCTCTGCCTTGAGGCATCGCTTCTCGAAGGACGCGGCATCAGCTCGTGCGGCGTCGCGAGCCAGCATGGCCGCCGCGGCTTCCTCTCGACCCTTGGCAGCAGCCGCCAAGGCCTGATCCCAGGAGGCCCGTGCAGACTCGTCTGCCAAGAGCCACCCGTGGATCAGCCCCAGGCGCCCTTCTGTCAAGTGGTCATCGTTGTTTTGCAAGTCAGTGCGAAGACGACCCAACGCAGCGGAGGCAGCATCCAAAGCCTCAGGACCAGGCTGCGCCGGCTGGCGCACGGGCACCGACAAGACTGGCTGCTCGGCCAGGGGCTCGGGGGCTCCGGCCCCCCTCGCCAGAGCAGCCGGAGCAGAAGCCAACTCCGCAACCTCGTCGGAGACAGGGACGTCTTCGGGTGGCACCATCACCACACTCGCGGTGGCCCGGCCAACTGAGGTGCCCAGCGCCGCAGCATCCTTCCCCGAGGTTGCACCAGCAGCCAAAGGAGCAGGGCACCGCGGCAGGACCTTCCCCTTCACCCTCTTCATCACACCTCCCAGGCTGGAGCATCAAAGGAGAGCGCAACAGGGGCACGACAAATAAGAATGAGTGAGAAATTGCACACTTACTCATCGGAGGCGAGGCGTGCCCTTCTCTTCACCAGCGAGTCAACAGCAGCCCCTGGCGCACTGAGCATGCCGACAGCCTGGGCCTGGGCAAGATGCGAGGCCACGGTCTTGGGCGCAGCCGTGGTCGCCAGGTTCGCCGGCGTGGTGCCCTTCGGCGGGGTCACCACCTTGCTTCCCCCGGACACGGTTCGTCCGGACCGACGCAGAGTGGTCGCCTGGGACCGCCCGGCGGCACCTGCGCCGGCTGCCCCGGCGAGCACTTCGAAGGAGTCCCCATCGTCGTCCAGGGTATCCTCCGAGCCCCCGTCATTGCCCTCGTCGTCATCACCAGAAGACACATCAAATGTGGGCGGAGCACCCACGGGCGCACCAAGGTCCGGCATGGCCTTCAACAGCTCAGCCTTGTCAGGGCGGCTGTACATCGGCAGGTAGGCCCCAGCAAGATCCTCCATAACCATCCCTATGAGGGCCCTCGAGGCGAAGTCCAGATCGACTTCGGCCAGCATCCCTGGGTGCAGCCGGAGCCGGTCGCCGTCTGATACGTCCAAAACGTATCTATAATTTCTGCTTGCTCCATGCCCTTTTTGTGTGATATTGCTATGATATTTATGCACTTCCATACACTTTTGATCATATTTGGACTAACCTACTAATGGTTGCAAAAGTGCATAATGTTTTTGTTTTACACTTTATTGTGTAGGAATTACTTGGAAATTGACAAAAACGCAAAATGAGTCGTATTGGAGTAGGACTCTGACTTTCCTGAAATTTGTCTGAGAACGTTTTTTAAAGATGGTCACGTTCCGGCCTGAATACGACGTCAAACGGAAAAAGTCTAGTTGCGAAAGTTGTGGGGAATTTCGAGGCGATGCTTCTGGATATAAAATTCGTCCAAATCGGAGTCCGGACGGCCGAGTAAAGCCCGTTTTACTGAGGCCCAAAATCTGATGACGGGAATCCGAGAGTCTATATAAAGAGAGGAAACCTAGGTCACCAAGGGCCACGAATTTTCCTCCTCCCAAGCCGCCGTCTTGGAGGGGAGGACCAGCACCATTGAAGCACCATCCACAAGGAAGAAGGTGGGCCAAGGAGCCGCTGCCCCCTAGGGCCGCCGCCGCCCCAGGGCCGCCGCCGTCTCCTCCCAGCCGCCGCCGCCTCCGTGGCCGCCGCCGGCCGCCGCCTCCTCGCGGGGCTGCACCTCTCCATCAACACCACCATCAAGATCCTCCTCACCATGCCCATGTGTGAGTAGTCTTCTCCGGGGCCGAGGGCTCGTACTATGTGGTTATCTCTCTCTCCCATGATGTGATCTTCGTTGTGATCATAGGCTATGTTAATCTAGGGTGATCCCATGATATTTCCCCTTCCTCTATGTATTGGATTGATGTACTCACTTGTCTTTATCTAGTATAATCCCCGAGACCAAGGTGACAACGGTCTATTGGGCATGGATTAGAAAAATATTTTCATGAGTGATTTCCTCTCTTGTGTGTTGATTGAAGATTGAGAGTCTCTTGGTGCTTGTCTTTGACTATCCTTTAGATTTGTTGTGGTGATTGTGGAACTCTCTTTGGATGGCCGCGGTGACATTGGGAAATCCTTAGATTGAGAACTACGAACTTTGAGGTGTACTTTTGTAGCCCTACATAATTCTCGTCCTCTCTTGACCACGAAGGAATGATCTCCGGGTGCGTCTCCATTGCATGTTTTATGGGAAATATCATGTGATTCGATTATGTTAATGTTGTTGGGAGTTGCCACTAGTGAAAGTATGATCCCTAGGCCTTGTTTCCACCATTGCAATACCATTTGTGCTCACGTTTACCGCTTGTTTGCTTGCTGCACTTTTTATTACAGATTTATATTACTTTGTTTTGCCATCCATATCACTTGCCATTTAACATCTCTTCGCCGAACTAGTGCACCTATACATCTGACAAGTGTATTAGGTGTGTTGGGGACATAAGAGACTTCTTGTATTTTAGTTGCAGGGTTGTTTGAGAGAGACCATCTTCAAACTCTACTTCCCTGAGTTCGATAAACCTTAGGTCATCCACTTGAGGGAAATTGCTGCTGTCCTACAAACCTCTGCGCTTGGAGGCCCAACATTGTCTACAAGAGTAGAAGCGTGTGTAGACATCACCGTCCCCTGTCAGCTCCCACATGGAGCGTGAGTGAGCCTGTAGCGGAGCCAGACGCTACCTCAAGAACTCCTTCATGATCTGGCCTTCTTCGAGCCTCGAGCTCAGGTCGGCCTCAATCTTCGCCAAGACCGGCCCGGCGAGAGGGCCGGTGAGCTTCGCGTGGCGCCAACTGTCAAGTTTCTCCGGATGGGCAGTAGGCAGCGCCAACAGAGGATGGGTGCGATGGGCATCCAGATAGAACCACCTCTTCCGGTGGGGCTCTACCTTCTTCCCGGCCGTCATCAGGCGACAGCCCTGGCGCTGGAAGACAAAGGAAACGCAGCCCGAGCACGGGCGCTCGTTGTATTGACGCAGGGAGAAGAAGTGGCAAAAGAGGGCGACCGTCGGCCTCACCCCCACGAACGCCTCACAGTAGAAGGCGAAGAGCGACAAGACGAAGATGGAGCGGGGTTGGATATGGAGAGCATGCACCTGGTAATGTTCCAGGATGGCGTAGAAGAACTTGGAGAAAGGGGCACGAGCCCCACGGAGATGCTGTGGAGGAAGAAGGGGTAGCACATCTTTGGCAGGGTCCGCGCCATGGTGGATCCAGCCCAGATTTGCGTCGGGCCGTGCTCATTGTGAGAGCTCGACAGGAACGACTGGACCTCTGAGTAGTCCTCCTCCCTGATGATGGAGGACTCCTCAAGCACCGCGTCAAGAGAAGAAGCAAATCCAGGCACCGACGTGGTGCCCTTATTCTTCTTCGCCATGGTCAAGGAGGGCCGAAGGACGCAGAGAGGCAAGAGGCCCAAAGGGAAGGAATCCAAGCAGGAAGGAAGGAGAGCGATAACTGCCCCAGCGGAGAAGGCCCCCTTTTGTCAAGACACACGGTTACCGAGACAGCGTGGGGAGCGGAGTTGCTCGCGTCCCATCCAACCGTCACGCGCCAGCCTGGCCCGCAGCCTTTTTGGGGCCCGCGATGCTTCGTCCTCGACTAAGGCTTCGCCCCGAAGCCAACTCCGTGCGTGCCTTGGGCCCGGGGGATACTGTCGGCGTCCTGGGAACCAGGGTACCCAGACTTGCCTGTCTGCGGGCCGCGACGTGCTCCTTCAAGCAGGCCTGGTACGGCCCAGCTGATCGACCAGCTGCTCAAGACCCTCGCGAGGGGCCAAGCCTCGCGAGGAGAACAATGCCAAGACCCCCTCGGGAGCAGCCTCGATGAGGTGCCCCGGAGGGGCGGAGAATCCAAGGCCAAGCCTACCTCAGGAGGAGGCGGTGATGTCAGCAATGATGCACCGCGCCAGCGAGTTCCAGCGTCCGCGAGCGGCACAATTGCCATTTCGGTGCAAAGGAGACAGCGCAGCTGTTGGTTCCCAAGGAGCGGGGCAAAGGTTTCCTCTTTGGTGCAACAAGACCGAAGACCGCAAGGACGATAAGGAGGATGTCACCATCGAGCCCACCATCGTGTCACCGCCTGATCCTTTTGCACGCGAAGACCGCTTTTGTCAGGGTAGGAACGTCCTTGTGTTCCTGCTCAAAAATGGCCGTTGTGGAATCCCTTCCCACCTAAACATTTCGGGGGAAGAGGACCGTGGCCGCCTATATAAAGTAGCTAGGATTCCCACTGAGAGGCATCATCGACTCGCACACTTGACCATCACACAAGGAGCAAGAACACTAGCCTCCTGACCCTCCTGAGCTCAGGAACCCTTGTACCAGTTCATACTCTAGCTCACCCGGAGCCAATCCACAAAAGCAGGAAGTAGGGTCTTACATCTGGCGGTGGCCCGAACCTGGATAAACTCTTGTGTGTTTGTTCGTTGTTGGCTTGAATCCTTCCACCGAGACGAGAGCGAGGCGCTAGGTAGACGTGAGTGGGAGAGATCTTCCTTCACGCCCCTGTGTTCGAACTTAACAGGTTTTGCGGAGCCCTGAATCCGACAGGCACAACAGGGGGTCTCTTGGCCTTTCAACAGCTTATAAGAGTAAGAGAACAACAGTGCAAGAAAACACGCTCTCATTTCCCCCATCTACTGCACTCTCGAGCACCAGCGCCCAGAACCAATCTTTCTTTCTTCCTCCTCAATGCATCCAAGCTTTCCCATTCGGCCATGGTCGATACCCTCAAAGGGCACTGGGGTGCCCCCATCATCGCAGAGGCCACCATCGCGGAACTGCGTAGTGCGGGATACATCCCCGCCAACGTCACCACCCGCATTCCTGACACCAAGCAGCAGGTGCCCGCTCCCAACCCGGGGGAGCTGGCAATATTCTTCCCCCACCTTGTCAAAGGTTTAGGCTTCCCGCTGCACCCATTCATGCGTGGGGTAAAGCTCTACCATGGGCTCGACTTCTACCACATGGCCCCAAACCCCATCCTGCACTTCGCATCATTCATCACGGTCTGCGAGGCCTTCCTCCGCATTGAGCCGCACTTCGGCCTATGGCTGAAGATATTCGTTGTCAAGCCAAAGTCCATCAGCTCCGATCTGGCAGAGGGAAGAGGGGCCATGGTCGGCAAGAAGGAGAATGCCGAGTGATTCAAGGGCTCCTTTATCGAGACTGTCAAAGAGTGGCAGCGTGAGTGGTGTTACATCCCTGAGCCGCTTGCCGTCGGCTAGGACGAAGTCCCAGCCTTTCTGGTCGGGCCCTCGAAGAAGCTCAAGTCCTAGAAGGAGAAGGGCATCATCTGGGGGAACCTAGAGGAGGTGGAGGCATTGATCAAAAAGATCAAATGGTGGTCTACCAGGAAGAACCTCCAACTAGCTGACGTAGTAAACGTCATGCTCCACCACTGCATGCTCCCGCTCCAAGTCGGAGCCACCCTGATGTGGGAGCACAAGTCTAAGGAAGCGGTGCCCGTCCTCAACTTCTTCCACTCTACCTTGGTCGGCATGAGGACACGACTCTTTAAGCCGTCCAAGGATGAAATCCTTAAGGAAGGGGAGGACCTCAGTTTCGAGGTTGGCTACGGTGGCCCACCGATAAGTGTTTGACACACACATTTATATTCTTCCTCTCTTGTTAAGCGAGACGGATTTTGATGAATCGACTCGTTTCATATTTGCATAATTGGGAATCCAAGGCGCATCAGATGTTGTGCCTGGCCCCACTACCATAGGGGGAGAGAACCCCTCTACTCACGACACTATGAGTCGAGGGGCCGCACGTGGTGATCCCTAAGGGGCCGAAATCCTAGAAGGGCAAGGCGAGTCTTCAGAATTGGGAGACCTCGGTCACTTGGTCCGAGGAGACCCACGTCTCCTCCACCCACGAGGACGATGTGGGGGAGGACGAGGAAGATGAGAACCCCTCCCTTAAAGGGAAGAGCGCGGCGTCGGAGGACGCCGAGGCCGGAACATGGCCCATAGGCCAGAAGAGGTTGAGAAGAACCTCGGTCGGGGCCACCGGCAAGCCCACACCATCGGAGAAGATTACACTCTCCGATGAGTCAGAAGATGATCCTATCACCATGGGAAGGAAGAAACGGCTCCTCGGAGGTAAGTCATTGTTTTATGCTTGTTTTGCACCAAGTCCTTTCAGCAGGATTAAACTTACACGAGTATCTTTATACAGTCCACCAAAGGTGCACCTTAGAGACTCCTCAAGCGGGTTGCCATCTGCCAGCGGGACACCCGATCCTCCCGCTACTCCTGCCCTAGCTCAAGACGGGCTGGGGGGAGCAACGTCTACTCCGGTCCCCTAAGTCGACACGACGGGGGCCAAAGGGTCAGTTGTCATGGCCAAGGTTGAGACCTCGGCCCCACAAGGCCAAGGGGGCGGGGTCCCCGAGGTTGTCAAGGAGGGGTTGGGCCAATCATCAACACAACCAAAGTCTACTCCGGCTCCACCACCGCAGCTAGAGACTCTCGTGTCCATCACTTTGGAGCTGGGGTCTGAGGTTTTACCACTCCCACCTCCCGCCTAGGGGCGGGCTAGCGCAGGTGGACTAAAGAAATGGTGGCAGCCTTAACAGTCTCCTCCCTCAAGGAAGAGCATCGCGCGTTGATTGCCACATCTCTGCAGGGATTTCAGTCCGCGTGGTCGGAATGTGCGAGGTCTTCAAGGGCTTTGTCACGAGCTTTGAGGTACTCTTCCACCCTTGTGCGAAAAAATGTCCCTACTTAGGTTTACTAGCATATGTAAGAAGACATTTTTTGCTTAGAATTTGGACGACACATTTAGTGAGTAGCCCCCGAGCCCAAGTCTAGCTTTAAGAAACTGGCGTTGGGATCGAAGTATATTAGGGGAAGGGTGAGTAGACCCTAGGACTTTAACAGATATGATAGGATGTATGTCCGGAGTGTCAATAGATTGATAATGGGACTTATTAAGAGGTGCTTATGTGCATGTTTTGACCTCGGTCCGAGCTCCGCCTCCGAGAAGATTGCAAACATGAACCGGAAGCTCGAGAGGTCCGAGAAGGACCTTGACCTAATGAACAAGCAGGTCGGGCAGTCTCAAGGTGAGCGACCGATGTTATATATCGTTGAATGTGATTTTAAGCAAGGATAGTGTTTTTGTAAGTAGAAGCTGATGCCGAGTTGTTTGAATGACAATAGCTTTAGACAAGATTGAGGGGCTCAAGGCCGAGCTTTTGAAGGCTCGGCGGGAGGTCAAGCAGCAGAAGGCTACCGCCGCCAAGGTGGAGAAATACCTGGCCGCTGAAAAGGTGGCTAGGGATAAGGACCAGGAGCAGGTCCTGGAGGTCGAAGATGCCCTGAAGGGCGTGTATCTCAAACACGACTTCCTTCAGGAGAAGGAGAAGAAAGCAGGCGACGAGTTGCAGAAGCTGCGCCTGTCCCACGCCGAGCTCCAAACCCAGCCCGGACCAACCGCGAGGTGCTCCAACAAGTGGAGCAGATAGCCGCGGGTAAGCCATACTTACTTCAATGTGTGTTTGGCAGCAAAGGGTTCTCCGAGCTCACCCAGTTATGGCACTCCACAGAGTTCTTCATGGATTTCCCGAAGCATACGGTGGACACAACCATCACTTCTACCAATGAGAGGGTCATGAGAGGGAGAGATTGTTCCAGCAGCAGTTCTAGTAGTGGCCGTAGTCACATCTGCTGAATCATCGAATGAAGCAGCTGGCGAAGCTATTCTGCATTGCAAGGCCAACACTCTAGAACATCCGCATCAATCTGTGGCCCACAGAAGCACTGCCGACTAGCTTCTTCAGCCTCCTAGCTCGACTGCGAGTGGCCGCACTGCAATTGGATCGCTGGAAGCAATATACGTGCCTAGAGGGGGCACTATGGGCGTATGCTTGTGTGAAGACGCATTTTTGGAAGGACAAAGTGGCGGTCATTGCTGCGGGACCCCCCTGAAGGGAAGGTGCACACTGTAGAGCAGTTCTTCGCTAAAGTGGTAGGGGGTGCCTGGGTTACCAAGGCCATGTGTCCAAAAGACACTTTGTATTTTTAGATAGCACTTCGGAGTGCCGAAGTATGTGGGATGTATAAAAACTATCTTTTTAATGAGTATGGCTTTAATTCCCTCATATGGTTGCGTTGTTGTTTTTACTTAATATTCCTCCTATTTGACCGTGTTGAACTGAAAGTGGCCAGTCGTCGGCTTCTTTCCCAATGTAGAATATACGAAGGGTGTTCCTTGAGGCAGTTACGACCCTTAGCTGACTTCTCAGTACCCGGAGGCGATCTATGCTCATAGGAACTAGGCAATCAGACTATAACTGTCGGATTTCGGGTTCCGGCGAAACCCTTAAGGTTCGAACTCTGGGGTGTGCACGAAGATCTCTCCTTCCGCCCTAGCTCGTCTACTCAACAATCCTAAGCCTAGCTCGTCAGATCCGATGAACAAGAGACACAAGGTTTATACTGGTTCGGGCCACCGTTGTGGTGTAACACCCTAATCCAGTGTGGTGTGGTGGATTGCCTTGTAGGTAGAGGAAGAACTAGTACATGGATGACTTCCTCCTCAGGAGAGGTGTTCTTGGGCTCGGGTGAGCTTGTGGTGTGTGTGAGGTTTCGATGATCCGATCCCCTCTATGATGGTGGCTAGGCCCTATTTATAGTGGCCCGGGTCCTCTTCCCAAATATTGAGCGGGAAGGGATCCCACAATGGCCAAATTTGAAGGGGGACAGCTAGTACAAGCTATCCTGACAAAAGGTGGTCTTCGCTGCCAAAGGCTCTGGTGGTGACGCCACCGTGGTCTCCGCGATGACCTCCGTCCTCCCGTCCTGCTGGTCTTGGTCTCGTTGCACTGATATTGAAACCTTTGCCTCACGCCTCAGGACTCCGCGCCTGCACCTGCTCCTTTAGCACCGAAGAGGAAACTAGCACTCTGCGCCTGCTGGCGCCCGCCTGGCTTTGCTCGTCAGTGCTCACGTCATGAGGACCTTGCGAGGTGCCCCTCGCCTTGATACCTCCGATCCTCATGCGCCGGCCTGGCGAGGCCACCCCAGGGGATGCCTTGTGTCATCCGCCTCGCGAGGCTTGGCCCCTCGCGAGGGTCTTGAGTGTTGCTAAAGATGCTGGGACATATTAGGCCGCCTTGCGAGCCACGCTCTGGGCCGCAGGCAGGCAAGTCTGGGTACCCTCGTTCCCAGAATGCCGACAGTAGCCCCCGGGCCCAAGGCGCGCTCGGGCTTAGCTTCGTGGAGAAGCCAAGGGCCAAGTGCGGAGTGCCGCAGGCCCCAAAGCTTGCGGTCGTGACTGACGCGTGGCGATTGACGGGACGTGGGCGTTTCCACTTCCCCATATAGCCTCGATTTTCGCCCGGCCGGGTGGCCACTGTTACCTGCTCAACTCTGCTTCCTCTGTCAGCGGCGTGCCCAGCGGTTTTCTTCATCTCTTGAATCTTCTTCCTCGGACAGATCCAACACCAAATCCCTCCACTGCCATGGCTTCTAGTAGAGAGGGGGAAGAGGGAGCGGAGCCCAGCGCCTCAGCCTCTTCGCCGCCCTCCTTCATGCCCGCCACCGAGCGGTCGGTGGTGAATAATGAAGTGATGATGGAGAAGGTGCGCCCGACGCTCGCCGCCATCTCCAACGAGTGGGGGGCGACGGCGGCCTGGCCTGCATCTTGCGCCGCGATTGACAGGTCCTCCACCGAGGTCCCCCTTCATCTTCACGCCGTTTGGGCTGGCCTGATTCCTCCCTTCACCGACTTCTTCAATGCGGTGCTATCGCACTACCAAATTAGCGCGCTGCATCTTGACCCTCAGTCCATCATCCTCCTTGCTGTTTTTGCCTTCGTCTGCGAGGCCCTGGTGGGCATTGCTCCCTCCATGGCTTTGTTCCGCCACTTCTTCTCGTTGCATCTGACGGACGCGCTCCAATGCTCCGAATGCGCGTCCTTCCAAACCATCACGGCGACGGCCAGCGCGGGTACAGATTTTGACCTTGAGCCGATCGTTGGTGGCTTCCGGAAGTAGTGGGTGTTCGTCGATGTCAGGGTGTGCAGCCCCATGCTGCTCCCACCCCGGAGCCCAGCCACTCCGAGCTCTGGCTGGGGCCATGTGAAGCTTGCTAGTCCGAAGCTAGCTCCTGTTTGATTCCGATTCGCCAGGCTACGGAGACTTGGTGTGAGGGCGCCCATGGTGGTGAGGGAGTACATCCAGTGTCGTGTCGCTCCGCTCGAGCGCCATTCTCGGCCGATGTGGGCCTTCTTATGTCATGGGGACCGTATGAAGCTTCAGGCGCCCGCTCTTCCTCCCGAGGCACGGTGCACAGTGCTCAAGATCCTGACAGGTGATCCGTCACCGGCACGCTTACCGCATGAGGGCTGTCTCTTGTACCGCTGCTCGAACAAGATGGAGTTGGTGAGGCTGATGCCCTCTTTCAACGAATGGGGGCTTCGTCCACCCGGGCTTGTTGGGCCTCGCGAGAACCCAGTCTGCGTAGCTCCCTCGCTTGCTGCTGTTGAGGCGGTCGCCCCGGAGGTGGGCGCTGGGGGACAACTGCTGCCGAGTGCTGGTGGTACTACTGCCTTTGCTCCGACGCCTCCTGAAGTTCCTGAAGTGCCGTCCTCCGGAGTTCAAGGGAGTCGCCCCAAAGGAGTGGTTGGAGTGAAAGTGCCGCCAGATGCTCCTCTGGCCGAAGCCCCCGTGGGCTCTCTGCGTCGTCTTGAGGGGGGTGCTAGCGCCTTGGAGGGCGCCTCGCCGAGTGGCGCCCCTGTTACGCCCGATGTTGCCAATCGCTTCCGGGGCCTCGGACGGCTCCGGCCAAATTTCGAAGTTCTCCGCAAGAGGGGGAGGGTTCCTGACGATGGAGACACTGCTCCCTGGCCGCTAAAGCTGAGGAAGTTCATCACCATAAACGAGTGAGTAGCTTGCCCTTGTGACCTCTGGTGTGTTGCCTTCCTTCCTGACCGATATTCCTCCGGGTCCCGCATGTCAAGACTACGACGCTTACTAAGGAGCGTGCCCCTGCGGCCCCGAGCCTTCCGCCTGCCCGGGACGCCCTTGATCGATGCGCCTCCCTGGCCGTGAGGCCGCTCACGAGGCCTAGCGCATCAGCTTGGCACCTCGACCCCGCATTCCTGTCGTTCCTTCGCCGTGACCCCGCCTGGGGGCTGGGGAGTGTGCCAAGGGCTCCCCCCTTGGTCGTTGAACGCGCCGGGGTCACTTCGGCTCCAGCGTCTTCTTCAAGAGGTGGGCCCCAGCCCCTTTGGGCCCCAGTCGAGGCCCGAGAGAAACCTGGGGCGGAAGAGACACCGGCTCCACCTCTGGGGGAGATGGGTCTTCTCAGATTTCTTCAACTGCTTCTGGTGCCGAGGACGGCCCTGGTCTCCTGCTCGAGTCATTGCGTAGGCGCGGAGCTGCCCGCCACGAGCTTCTCCGGGAGGCGGCGGACGCATTGGGCCGGCTTGGGAAGGAGCTTGAAGGGGCTGACGCTTGTCTTGAGGCTGAAGGTCTTCAGCTGCTGGACGAGTGGCGCCGCCTAAGGGTGGCCATCAACTTGGGCGCCTCCAGCATGAGAGCACCAGCGCGAAGGCAGATGCATCCCTCGCCTTCTCACGAGAGGCATGTGCCCAAGCCCTGGAGGAGGCTCGGGACACCGACGCCTATCGTGAGGCTGCGGAGAGGCGCCTCCTGGAGCTTCAGGTCTTGAACGCCGACTTGGAGGACCGTGCTGAGGTGCGTAGGGCCGCCCTGGCGTCATTGCGGGGGATGCCCCTCGAGGAGGTAGAGGTCTTGAGGCGCGAGAAGGCGCTGATGTTGGAGGCCATGGAGCACAACCTGGAGCTTGAGCGACTGGAGGCGAGAGAGCGCCACGAGACCCTGGCTGAGGACGTTGTCTCCGCTCGCGAGTCCAGGGTCCAGGAGGAAATCGACCGAAGGGTAGCGAAGGCCTGCGCGGACCTCGCTGAGGGGTATAACTTGAAGTTGGAGTTCTAGCGAGCGGAGGCCGACGGGAGGACTGCCGCCCTCAGGACGAGGCTGAGGGAGGCAGAGTTGCATGAGAGGACCATCGTGGCAGCCCAGTCTTCTGCCCAGGCCGAGTTGGCTTCCGCGCAGGCAGAGCTGGCCTCGCTCCGGAGACAGGTTGATGAGGCCGGCGTCCTTGAACGACAGTGTGAGGATGAGGACGGCCGTCGGCTCGTGCTCCAGCATGAGCACGGCTCCATGTTGCGGACCCTTCGGTCGAGGGCGAACCGGGCGCTGGGAGCCATCTGCGAGGAGAACGCCCCTGACCCCGACATGGAGGACTATGCCGGTCATCTTGTTTTCTTCATCGAGATCGTGACGCGCCTGGAGAACTGGGCCGTGAGGGCCCGCCGCCTTGTTGAGGAGAAAAGCCGTGGCCTCTTGGGCCGTGCATTCTCGCGGGTCTTCAGCTACCTCCAGAGCATTGATCCTGATTTTGACTTCGATGCTGCCATCGCCCCCGTGCCCGGAGCTGTCTGAGACAACCTGGCGCACTGGGTGGATGACTGCGTGGATGCCCTAGTCCAAGCCTTCGCCATGGATGATGATGATGCCATGATCTTGGTGGATGAAGGGGGCGCAGTTGAAGATGCCGGAGATGTGTCCAGTGACAGCATTGGTGGTGCATATATATGGGGGTGGCTTGAATGGCTCGGCGAGTGAGATGTCCGATTGAGCTCGTATTCTTCTGACCTGATCCTGCACGCGTAAACTTGCAAAAGGCCCCGTGGGGCATGAGAGCATTTGACGGGGGAAGCCCCCTATGTGTGTAAATTAGTATTCCATTTTCTTCCTTTTTATTTGGTGATTGAATCCGAACCTGCGGCGTGTGCTCTAAAGCCATTCTAGCTTAGTTGTTGTGGGACCTTATCTAGATCTTCCCTGCCTTTGTGAGGGTTGTGAGGCTAAGGGACCGCCTTCCTCCTGAGGTGGTCAGCTGTCACTCCGCGCCGTAGGCCTCCTGAGCAGTGCTTGGCCCTGATTCGGGGAAAAGGGCCTGTGGCGTTCCGCTGGCCGCGGCAGGATGCCTACGCGGCATAATTGCGGCGCGTAGGCTATTGCCCCGGGAGGGTCCTGACGAGGTTGCAGCGGCATGCCAAGTGGGATTGGCCTTCCAACCCCCAGGCCCCGGGCCCGGTGGAAGGTTTTCGAGACAACCAGAAGTGGCGAAATCCAGCAGAAACCAAAGAAAACTTTCCCCCATTTTAGCAATAAGCGAGACTTCAAATTCAACTTGAAAGACACGGCGAATCCAAGTAGAAAAAGGAAGGCGAGGAAAGCAACTAGCCACGTCCGGCTCCTATCTAGTCTTTAGTATTCTCACCAGCGCGGAGCTAAGTGATGCCACTAGGACGTGGGAGGGAGCCTCCGAGGCCCGAGGGCGGCTCTCTGGAGACTCCCGGGCATGTACAGACACACTCATTATTACGTGAGAGTGTCACGGGCGGTGATCTTCACAGGCCTGAGCCTTACTTCATATCGCTAGACGAGGGCCCCGCGTTGCACCACCCTCAACCTCCGTTGGGGTGACCGGAAACCAGGACAGGACCAAGGAGGCAGAAAGGCGACGCCTGCGGTGCCCTCAGCGACCACGGGCCCTCTGCGGGGGGGGGGGGGGAAGCTTGGCGAGGCTCACCCCGACAGAGGACCTACTTTTGCATACTTCCCTACTCCTCGCGTCGTTGGGGAGGCTGCAGCTCTAGGCCTTCTACGCGCAGCCCCCAGCGTTCTGCTCCGGTTGAGGGCGGAGCAGTCGTTCTCGGGTCGCCGACCATCGCCATGGTCTGATTCACCTGCAGTCCATGGTTAGCGTACGCCTGCTGCTGTGATACCTGCGGTGCTCTGTCATCGTCTCTGAAGGGGTCTACGGCATCCCCGGGTGACCCACGATAATCTTCTTCCTCATGAGCCTCGCCGTTCCATCCTGGCTCGTGGAAAGCATTGGGGCCCTCCCCGAACACTTACGCCAGGTCCACCATGCGGGGCACATAGGCTTCGTCGGTAGCCCCACCAAGGACGCAACCCCCATGCCCCACACCTTGAGCCCCCGGTTGCAACATCTAGTTTTGGCGCCCGCTGGGTTGAACCCCATCGTACCCTCTGGAAGGGCCGCCGGCGTCCGCTCTTGCCGGTGATGAGGTTGCTGCAGTTGTAAGGAGGGCACCAGCGCGCCTGCTAGTCTAACAATCGTTCCATAGGGTGGCAACGCCGGCCGGGGCCTCACCAGCGCCCCACCTACAACTTGGGGTGGGGGTGACGAGCAGAATGGCGGTGCGCCTCCGCAAGCGCGGCCCAGTAGCTCAGCAACTCGTTCGAGCAGCACGTTGTGGCCGCTCTCGACCAGCCTGCATCGTAACAGCTCCCGCGCCACGATGAGCACAGCCCTCGTGTTCGCCTGCTCCCGTCGGGTGTAAGGTGCCGTCGCAACGGCGTGGTTTGCAGAGCGCACCGCGGAGCGCGTGGGCTTGGACACCGAAGCGGTGGCCGCCGGCCCGCGTCGCCCGCGACCGGCGGCGCTGGGTTGTGCCGGGGCAGCCTGGAGCGCAGGCTTGAGGTCTCTGTGGTCGGGAGGCGCCGTCCGCGCTGGCCAGGTTGCGCAGCGGTTGGCATGAGCCCCCTGGTCGTCGGCCATCAGGATGCGGGGTGATGACGGTGCAGGCGACAGAAGAACAGATCCAGTGTACCCCTACCTGGCGCGCCAAATGTCAGATTTCGGGTTCCGGCAAAACCCTTAAGGTTCGAACTATTGGGTGCGCACAAAGATCTCTCCTTCCGCCCTAGCTCGTCTACTCAACAAACCTAAGCCTAGCTCGTCAGATTGGATGAACAAGAGACACAAGGTTTATACTGGTTCGGGCCATCGTTGTGGTGTAACACCCTAATCCAGTATGGTGTGGTGGATTGCCTTGTACGCAGAGGAAGAACTAGTACATGGATGAACTGCCTCCTCAAGAGAGGTGTTCTTGGGCTCGGGTGAGCTTGTGGTGTGTGTGAGGTTTCGATGATCCAATGCCCTCTATGATGGTGGCTAGGCCCTATTTATAGTGGCCCGGGTCCTCTTCCCAAATATTGGGCGGGAAGGGATCCCACAATGGCCAAATTTGAAGGGGGACAGCTAGTACAAGCTATCCTGACAAAAGGTGGTCTTCGCTACCAAAGGCTCTGGTGGTGACGCCACCGTGGTCTCCGCGATGACCTCCGTCCTCCCGTCCTGCTGGTCTTGGTCTCGTTGCACCGATATGGAAACCTTTGCCTGACGCCTCGGGACTTCGCGCCTGCACCTGCTCCTTTAGCACCGAAGAGGAAACTGGCACTCTGCGCCCGCTGGCGCCTGCGTGGCTTTGGTCGTCACTGCTCATGTCATGAGGACCTTGCGAGGTGCCCCTCGCCTTGATACCTCCGATCCTCACGAGCCGGCCTGGCGAGGCCGCCCCAGGGGATGCCTTGTGTCGTCCGCCTCGCGTGGGTCTTGAGTGTTGCTGAAGATGCTGGGCCATATTAGGCCGCCTTGAGAGCCACGCTCTGGGCCGCAGGCAGGCAAGTCTAGGTACCCCCGTTCCCAGAACGCTGACAATAAAGGATTTATAACTTCCACTTAGTCATATGAGTTTGACGGTAGGGGCCGATGATGAACCCCCAGTGCGGGAAGTGGTCAACTTAGGTAGCCAAGGTCTATGCCATCACCTACTTGGCTAATGACATGAAGAATCCCTTCGTTTAACATGGGTGATCACTAACGACACATCGCTTAACACGATGATGGTGTCCTTAATTAGAGCATCTCCAACAGTCGCGCTATATAAGCGCCGCGCTGAAAAATCAGCGTTTTTTGCGCGCGCGTGCTACCACTCCGGGCGCTCCAGCGGAGGCGCAAAAATGCGCGTGCGGCATATCGAGTTCAGCGCGCGGGCCGAAACGCCATCGCGCGCCGCTTATTTGCTGCACCCGCTCCCGCGCGCTAGACTCTCGAGCGCTCGCTCGCAACTCCACCCACCCCATCCATCCGCGGCGCCGCCCAGCGACCGTTCCGGCACTTCCCCGACCTATCCCCGCGCCGCCGCGGCTTCCTCCCGCGCCCCTCTAGTCACACCGCCGCCCCTTGTGGGCGGCGGTCCTTCGACGAACAGCGCGCAGCCGCTCGCTGCCGCTCGGCGCCCGCAAGGTGTTCGACAAAACGCCCGCAAGGTATGTATTGCTCAAACTTCATGAATTTGGTGCATGTTGATTGTAGTTTTATAACCTAGTATTCAACATTGTAGATGAGTCCGTCGTATGATTCTTCCGAGGAAAAATTTGATATGGAAGAGGAGGAGGATCTTGCAATGATCCTAGCTATGCACATCAATAAAAAACCGAAGCATGGTGGCTCGGTTATGGGTCGGCAGAAAACTTGGAGGGATAGGACCGATGCCCACAACAGATTGATCAGGCTTTATTTTGCGGAGAATCCCACATACCCGGAGTCGTACTTTCACCACCGGTTTAGGATGAGCACCGAGTTGTTAAGGCGCATTGCAGTGAAACTAGCGAGCCATGACCGGTTTTTTCAGCAAAGGAGGAATGCCGCCGGAGAGCTCGGGCATAGCACCTTTCATAAGGTGACAACCGCTTTGCATATGTTGGCATACGGTATCCCGGGTGATCTAGTTGATGATCACTTGGCTATGGGTGAGAGCCAAGCCATCATGTGTGTCTAGCGTTTCGTAGTCAGAATTTTCCAAGTGTTTGGCCAGGAGTATTTGAGATCTCCCAATGTTGAAGACGCCACAATGCTATTGGAGATGAACAAAGCTCGCGGCTTCCCAGGTATGCTTGGCTCAATAGATTACATGCATTGGAGTTGGAAGAATTGTCCAAAGGCATGGCATGGGCAACTCCACGGCCAAAAAAAGGGTTCCACTATAATCCTTGAAGCGGTGGCCGATCAAGAGAGTTGGATTTGGCATGCATTCTTTGGAATGCATGGATCTTTGAATGACATCAATGTTGTCAACCGGTCACCACTGATGAATAAGATTGCAAATGGTTGTTTCCCACTGGTGCAGTTTGTAGCAAATGGTTGTACATACAACTATGGCTATTATCTTGCGGATGGCATCTATCCAAAGTGGCAAACATTTATGAAGCCGTTGAAAAAACCGGAAGGTAAGAAAAATCTTGATTTCCACAATGCTCAAGTGGCGGCTAGAAAAGATGTGGAGAGAGCTTTTGGGATTTTGCAAGCCCAATTTGCTATTGTGAGAGGACCGGCTAGATTTTTGGATCAAAAAAATGCTTTGGTACATCATGCACGCTTGTGTGATCTTGCACAACATGATCATCGAGAATGAGCATGGCCAAGATGTAAACTACTCTCACTATGAGCTCCTGGGACATCCCGTGCGAGTGCGACGGAGGGCTGAAAGGGTGGCCCATTTTGTTGCCTCCTATCATGCCATTCGACATCCCGTGGTGCATGATGATCTTCGAAAGGATCTCATTGAGGAGTGGTGGGCATGGAATGGACGACAAAGAGCATCATGATTTGTGCGTTCGATGTTGTATTGTTGAACTATTTGTTGTGTTATTGCACTGTTTGTTGTATTGAACGATAAACTGTTTGTTTGAGTTGTAATAACGAAATTGAACTATTATTGTTGATTTATTTTGTTTGTTTTTGATCTTTTTGCTTGTGTTTGGGAATGCATATGTTGTTTGTGCGAGAGTCGCGCGTGCTGCATTTTTGCGTGCTGCTGGAGCTGCGCGGGCGCTGCATTTTAGCGCCGCTGCTGGAGCCAGCGATGCCCGCCGCGCCAAACTAGATGATGGGCGCGCGACAAAGTAGTTTTTAGCACGTGGCGCGTTCGGCGGCTGTTGGAGATGCTCTTAGGGGGTACTAACCTCATAGGCATGTCTCTTCGGTTGGGCCGATGGGCCCTCAGGCGTGATCAAGGTGGACTCTGGAGACCGTACAGAGGAGGCATGATCAAGACTGTCTCCACCGAAGGCCACTGTTCAAGAATTCACCCGATTAATCAGTTAACAGGCCAGTTAACCGCTACTCACCGCATGGCCGAATCGAATAACACCTATTCATCGAGTTAACTTGTCGGGCCGATTAATTGGCCAGTTAGACCGATTAATCAGTTGTCATGCCGATTAATCCCTGCCAGCTCAAATTTTTGACCCGTAACCCCTTCCATCCCGATCCCGCTCCTTAATATCTAGGATTAATAATTGTACCTCCTCTCTATGATTTTCATATGTGTAAGGAAGCATGTTTTAGTATACTACCTATTTGTGATCTTGGGAGTATGGTATAATACATAAAAAATCTTGATATATGTTGGCAAGTTCCTATTCAATCTACCGATTAATGGTTGACCGATTAATCCAGTTAATAGGCCGATTCACCGATTAATCGCTACTCCTAAACCGACCGAGCAGCTACCAGTTAACGATTTCTTGAACATTGCCGAAGGCTTGACATATAATCCAAGATCTCTGATGCCACCATGCTCCTAGATACCGACCTTGTGACCCTGGATCCCATCTCTAGCATGCATATAAGCATAAGGGTTTAGCCCATAGAGGAACATCAACGCAATATCATTAACCTAGACCTAGAGTTAGACTAAACTTTATGATCTCAAGGTAGATCAACTCTGTATTCGATACATCTCCATCAATATAAACAAGAGAAGGGCATAGGGTTTTACCTCCGTCAAGAGGGCTCGAGCCTGGGTAAACATCATCTCCCTTATCCATGATACCATTGATCTGAGATCCACAGCTCGGGACCCCCTAACCGAGGTCTGCCGATTTTAACAGCGACACTGGTGCTTTCATTGAGAGTTCCACTGCGCGATCAACAAAGGGTCGATGGCTCACCAACAGATAAACTGTGGCAATGGCGCCAGGAATGTTTACGTACCTAGCCAACTCTTCGTATTTGGCAACATGATGTTCTACGCCAACTCGACGAGCCATCTGTCCTAAGTCGAAAACTACGCCCTGGGTCAGATTGTGACCTTTGGAGGCCTAGTATACACCACTGATCTCCATGTGAACTCGTCCTGTCAGGTAGGATGCCCGGCCGCGGGGGTGGGGGGGGGGGAGATCTGATAGTCACCGGGGCTCGACCCCGGAATCGATCTCTCTTGAGGGTGTCAGATCTGGCACTTTGGCTTCCCCTAAGGACCTTGCCCCGACCCCTAGACTGGAGCCAGGCCCGGCCACTAACCTCACAACTACCCCGGATCTAGAGCCGATCCTAGGACAGTATCCAGAATCGCCTCTGGATCCCATATGCGCCGATAACATGCCAAGCTACACGCCAAGCATACTTCGAGTCAGCCCCGCCTACAACCATGCCATTAACCTGGAAGAGCTATCTCACATAAATGAGGTGCTCGACTGCATCCATAGAATGTTGATCTCTGATGGTAAGACCTCGGTCTACGACAAGATCGGACTTAAAGCCGACGACTAGGAAATTTACATCCCACCAACCACCCATCTATTCGCCATGATCCATGAATTAACCGATGTGTTGGACTACGACGAGGCCACATACATGTATGAAGATGCTGATGGCCCACAAAAAACACCTTGCCTATAGCAAACACGGGAAAGTGGATCGCAACATCCACCTGCGACGTTTACATGGTGGACACCCCGAACTCCCCTCCAAGACGTCAGTGCACATGCAGAAGGGCTATCAATGAGGAATCCAACGACAACAACGCCACTGCCGATAACGGCGATGCACCAGCCGGTGAGGCCGACAACCCTGAGGAAGATTCTCAAGCTTCCCTGATGTCTACTGCACAACTTGTTCTTGTAGACTCGTGTTGGGCCTCCAAGCGCAGAGTTTTGTGGGACAGTAGCGAATTTTCCTCAAGTGGATCAATCTATGAGAGGCGTAGGATGAAGATGGTCTCTCTCAAACAACCCTGCAACCAAGTAACAAAGAGTCGCTTGTGTCCCTAACACACCAAATACGATGGTAAATAGTATATGTGCACTAGTTCGGCGAAGAGATGGTGATAAAAGTGTAGTAATGATAGTACATATTGATTTTTATAATAGTAACAATAAAAAACAGGAAGGTAGAAAGTAACAAAAGTGAGCACAAATAATATTGAAATCCTTGAGAATGAGGCCTAGGGTCCGTATTTTCGCTAGTGCAATCTCTCAACAATGCTAATATAATTGGATCACATAACCATCCCTCAACATGGGATGAAGAATCACTCCAAAGTTCCTATCTAGCATAGAACATAAGAAGAAATTATTTGTAGGATACGAAACAACCTCAAAGTTATTCTTTCCGATCGATCTATCAAGAGTTCATACTAAAATAACATTAAGTTATCCGTTCCGATCGATTATCTAGAGTTCGTACCAAAGTAACACCATAAGATACACATCAACCAACTCTAATGTCACCTAGATACTCCAATGTTACCGCGAGTATCCGTGAGTTAATTGTACGATATGCATCAAACAAGTTCAGATTCATAATACTCAGTCCAACACAAGGAACCTCAAAGAGTGCCCCAAGATTTCTACTAGAGAAACAAAGACGAGAACGTGCATCAACCACTGTGCATAGATTACACCAATGTCATCTCGGGAATCCACAAGTTGAGTGCCAAAACACATATCAAGTGAATCAACATGATACCCCATTGTCACCATGGGTATTCATAGCAAGACATAGATCAAGTGTTCTCAAATCCATAAAAGTATTCAACCCAATAAGAACAAAATCTCAAAGGGAAAGCTCAATTCATCACAACAAGATAGAGAGGGAGAAACACCATATGATCCAACTATATTAACAAAGCCCATGATACATCAAGATCGTGCCATCTCAGGAACACGAGAGAGAGAGAGAGAGAGAGAGAGAGAGAGAGAGAGAGAGAGAGAGAGAGATTAAACACATAGCTGCTGGTACAAACCGTCAGCCCCGAGGGTGGACTACACCATCCTCAACCTGGTGGCTGCCAAGATGATGAAGATGGCCACCGGTGATGATTACCCCTCCGGCGGAGTGCCGGAGAGGGCTCTAGATTGAACCTCGTGGTGCTGGAACTCGGGGCGTCTGGAACTTCTTTTCATCGACTCCCCTAGGGTTTTTGGAATATTTGGGAATTTATAGGGCGAAGAGGCGGTGCGGGAGGCTACCGAGGTGGGCATAACCGAGGGAGTCCTGGATTAAGGGGTCCTCAAATGGCCAGATTACTCGTTATGGGCTGGACTAGTGGGCCGTGAAGATTATCGCTGAAGACTATCCCCCATATCTGGATATGACTCCCATTTGTGTAAAATAGCAAGTTTAGAGTCCGGGTGTAATATTTTCCTTCCTCTGCAAGATGATCATGTACAACCCTAGGTCCCTCCGGTGCATATATAAACAGGAGGCTTTAGTCGGTAGCGACAAAATCACAACATCCTAGGCTAGACTTCTAGGGTTTAGCCATTACGATCTCGAGGTACATCAACTCTTATAACCCTATATTCATCTATCATCAAAATCAATCAAGCAGGAAGTAGGGTATTACCTCGATCGAGAGGGCCCGAACCTGGGTAAACATCGTGTCCCCAGTCTCCTATTACCATCGATCCTGAGACGCATAGTTCTGGACCCCCTACCCGAGATCCGCTGGTTTTGACACCAACATTGGTGCTTTCATTGAGAGTTCCACTGTGTAGTCGACAGCAGGATTAATGGCTCGCTTCGTCATCAACGACGGTGCCACCCCCAGAGGAATTTTCCTCCCTGGCCAGCTTTTTTTGTTCGACGGATTCGTGCTTCGTGCCAACACGGATGGTCTCCTCGAGCAGGTTGACAGCTATGCCCCTGGTCACCAGATCAGGTTTGCAAGCTTGAACTATGTTGTTGATGGCCGTCGAGATTTGATCTTCCACGGATTCACACCCATGGCTGCTGCCCCCTGCCAAAACGATGAAGACGCCTTAGATCTATCATCGGACCCCATCCAGGGGTCAACACCTGCGGCTCTGGCCCTAGATCTGGAGTAGATCACTTTGTCAGAAGACGGGAAGATCAACCCCGCCATGGAAACCGTAGACTTAGCGGCGTTTGAGCCACTCACAGATCCAGGATTGAGCGGGACTCTACCCACCGCTGGAACACCGGACTTGTCCCTGATTACGAGCTCCGGATCTATGGGATCCGCACTCTCCGGGCCCAATGGAGCGGTTGCCACCGAGCCCGGCCACGCAGACTCCCAAACACCTATCTAGCACTCGCTCTTAAACAAGGCGCTGGACTTACTATAATCTCTCACCCTAACAGAGGATTCCCAGCTGAATTGTGCCCAGTTCGAACTGGGGACTGAGGACAGGGAATTTTGCTTCCCGCCCACCACCCACTTGGTAGCCACGGTCGAAGACTTAACCGACCTACTAGACTATGCTTTCGAAGACATTGATGGGATGAACCACAACGTTGAAGCCGGTCTAGGTACAAACCCGCCCGTGACCGGGCGATGGACGTCCACTTCTACCAACAATGTGTACATGGTGGATACACCCAATGAGAAGGAAGACGATGGTGATAAAGATCCATAGCAGGATAAGGCCGTCGATGAACCTCCTAAAAGTCGACGTCAAAAACGATGCTCACGATCGCGTCGAGGAAAGGAAATTAACACCGGCACCGGAGACAATGAAGTTCCGGAGGAAGCCGATGACCCCGTAGAGCCAGCGGTGGAGCTGGACGAGCAGGAAGATGGCGAACACAACCTTGAACAACTCGCCGATCACGGCGATTCCGAAGACAACAACTATCTATCTGTCTCCGAAGAGGACATCAGCCTGGGAGACAAAGAATTCATAGTCCCAGAGGTACCCCTCGAAAAAAAACACTTTCAGTAACAGCTCATTGCCACAGCAAGGAGCCTGAAAAAATAGCAGCGGAGGCTTAAAGCCAAACAGAATACGCTCAATGACAGATGGAATGAAGTGCTAGACGTTGAAGAATGATACAACCATGAGCGCCAAACAAAGAGCTATCCCAAACACAAACTGCTGCCCCAATTCGACGAGGAGGCCCTTGCATCAAGTCCACCGAAGTACGATCAGGCCAATCAACCGGACCGACCACCTCGTGGACGGGACAAAGCGGCCAGCAATGACGTACACCAGCCCGCACCTCCCCAGCGTAAAGGAAAGGATACATCGGCTCAGGGCCATAAGTACGATTTACGTCAGGACCTGAATAGAAAAGTTGGCCAGGCCAGATCAATCCGCGGATCAAGAGAACGTGCTCCCACGCGAGACAACGGCTATCAAGCCAAACATGCCGGGAACAATCAAGTTCGGAATCAACATCGAACACAGACACCGTTCGAATTACGCCATGATGTTGCACGATACGTGGGTGTTGCACACCCTCTGTGCTTCATCGATGTGGTGATGGATCATCAATTTCCAGAAGGGTTTAAACCCGTAAACATCGAGGCATATGATGGAACGACGAACCCCGCTCTATGGATAGAAGACTTAATTCTTCACATCCACATGGCTCGTGGAGATGACCTCCACACCATCAAATACTTACCTCTCAAGCTGAAAGGGCCGGCTCGACATTGGTTGAACAGCCTCCCAAAGAACTCCATTGGAAGCTAGGAAGATTTAGAGGATGCTTTTCAGGCTAACTTTCAAGGGACTTATGCCTGGCCCCCGGATGCTGACGATCTAAGTCACATAATCTAGCAACCCGGGGAGTCAACCCGCAAGCTTTGGAACGATTCTTAACTAAAAAGAACCAAATTGTTGACTATCCGGATGTCGAAGCCTTAGCGGCATTCAAACACAGTGTCCGGGATGAGTGGCTAGCATTACACCTCAGCCAAGAGAAGCCGAGGACAATGCCAACTCTTACCACACTCATGACCCGCTTTTGCGCGGGTGAAGATAGCTGGCTAGCTCGTAGAAATAATAGCACCAGCAGCCCGGAAACTTCCGAAGCCAGGGACGACAATGGAAAGCCACGGCGCAATAAGAAAAAGCGTCAAAACAATACCGGAGACACAGACGACACGACAGTAAACGCCTGATTCAGTGGCTCCAGGACCGGTCAACGGTATAATCATTTAAAAGCAATAGAGATAGTCCATCTAGCCTGGATAAAATACAAGAAAGGCCTTGCCAGATTCATGGCACCCCTAACAAACCTGCAAACCACACCAACAGAAACTGTTGGGTCTTCAAGAAGGATGGCAAGTTAAATGCTGAACACAAGGGTAAAGGACCTCAAAGCGAGGACGAGGATGAACCTCGCCAGCCAAACACTGGGAGGCAGAAGAAATTTCCACCGGAGGTAAAAACCGTGAATATGATCTACGCCACCCATATCCCCAAGAGGGAGCGCAATTGCGCACTCACGGACGTCTATGTCGTAGAGCCTATTGCCCCAAAATTTAACCCGTGGTCAGCTTGCCTGATCACCTTTGATAGTAGGGATCACCCAACTAGTATCTGCCACGGAGGTTCGGCGGCCCTTGTGATCGATCCTATAATTGATGGATATCATCTCACTCGAGTCCTTATGGACGACGTCAGCAATCTCAATCTGATATACCAAGACACTGTCCGTAAGATGGGGATAGACCTGTCAAAAATTAAGCCCAGCAACACTACCTTTAAAAGAGTGATACCCAGCGTAGAGGCCCGCCGAACGTGCTCATTAATACTGAAGGTCATATTCGGCTCTCCTGTTAACTTTCAAAGCAAAGAGTTAATCTTCGACATCGCTCCTTTCCGAAGTGGCTATCAATCACTACTCGGAAGAACGGTCTTCGCCCGCTTTAACACGGTCCCACATTATGCTTACTTGAAGCTAATGCCCGGACCACGCGGTGTCATCACGGTCAATGGAAATATGGAGCACTCCCTCCATAAAGAGGAAGACACTGCGGCCCTAGCAGCCGAGGTCCAAATCGGCTTATACAAGCCGAACAGTTCATCAGTCGTCAAGACCACAGACACTACTAAACGTTTCCGGCTAGCATTTTAATGCGGCAGCTCATAAGAACCTGAGGTCGACTAGCAGTTACACCCCTATTGGCTGCCCCACAAGGTAGTAGCATATGTACCTCGTGTACACAATTACGCCCTCAAAATACCTTGGGCGGCGTCGGGGGCACACTGCATAAAGATATTCCATAGTTCGGGTTGACCCTATTAGAACTCTAAAATACATTTTCTTTTAAAGGTAGAATCCACCTTATCTACGGCTGTGCAGGACATTCTTTTCCAGAGTTCTCTTTCCTTTTTTACAGGCGACCATCATAAGTCCCCTCTTCAAGGACACATTACAAAGGAGAAAACGGTGCAGACGTGCAGAAGGGCCCCGTGTAGAAATTTCTTTTTAATTGTTAGATTCTGGTTTTGTGTAAACCTTTTCTCTCTTTTTTTAGTTTTTTTTCTTCTATTGGCATGTAAAATGCCCAAAGATCTTATCGGCATCATCTGTAACCACACGGTTTGCCATATTAAAACGAGATATAAAAGAAGCAGTTTGGTTCCAATTCGCTTGGAACTCATTTTATTACCACTTGTGTTCTCTCCCCACGTCAGATTGCCACATGTGCCTTAATACCTAGACTTAATGCCGTGGGTTGTATTCGGCCTGGCACACCTCCAAGTTTGAACACCTATAGGGAACTGTTCGGCGTCCCGGATATTGCAATAAATGCATCGGCTCCGAATCATGTCTTTGGTCTATAGTTGGGTTGCCCAGCTCCTTTGCTTACCACCTTACGTTCTGTATTGTTCGGCTAAGGTAGTAAAGGGAGAACTACTACGATTGTACTTCTGGCTCGTCCGGCCAAGTACCTCAGTAGAGAAAGCCAAAAACTGATTGTCATGATGAAGCGAGAGCTGTTCAGCAATTCGTGACCTAGTGTTATACTACGATCAATAGTTATCTACTCCGTGTTATACGAGGGGCTGGTCTTTGCCCAGCCGCGTAAAATGGGCGCCATAGTTCGGAAAGCCGCGCACGCACTAGGGGCTAGTAATTAGCCCCACAAGTCAAGCTCCTATGGCTAAGTTAAAGCATTAAAGCCACATAGTCTGATTGCCTGGTTCACTCCGTGGACACTCCTTTATGGACCAAGATGTTGGATAAAGAGTGTTCACATGCATTAGCAAACACCCCTGTAGTATCTACATGGGGGCTGAAGCCGACAACTAGAAACTTTCAGATATAAACAAACGGTCACACAGGAGGAAAAGTTGCTTACAATACAAAAGCGCAAAATTATATAGACATCGGTTCATAAGCTTAGTCTTTACAATCCGAATACAATTACTCAAAGATCATATCCTTTGAGCACTGACCCTTTACAATGCAGGCTCCTTCTTGGACATCACTGAAGTACCTTTCCGGCTTCCGATCATCCTTGCTCTCCGGCGGTGAGGGAGTCCTAGATAGAGGGGTCCTCGGGAGGCCATATAACTCTTGGTGAGCCGGACTGGTGGGCCGTGAAGATCATAGTCGAAGATCATCTCTCGTATCCGGATAGGACTCCTGTATTCAGATAAAGCCAGGTTTTAGGTTCGGGTGTAATATTTCCTTCCTTTGCAAGATGGTATGTACAAACCCTAGGCCCCTCCGGTGTGTATAGGCTAACCAAGAATCTCAAATCCTCATAGGCTAGCTTTAGGGTTTAGCCAATACGATCTCGAGGTTGATCAACTCTTGTATTCATATTCATCCATATTAATATAGCAGGAAGTAGGGTTTTACCTCGCCCGAGAGGGCCTGAACCTGGGTAAACATCGTGTCCCCAGCCTCATGTTACCATCGATCCACATACGCATAGATCGGGACCCCGTACCCGAGATCCGCCGGTTTTGACACCGACATTGGTGCTTTCATTGAGAGTTCCACTATGTCGTCGACGGAAGGACTGGTGGATCGCGTCATCAATGATGATGGCAACACTGAGGGAATCTTCCCTTCTGGACAACTCTTCATGTTCGATGGCTTCGCGCTTCGCGCCAACACGAAAGGCCACCTCGAGCAGATTGAGAGCTATGCCCCTGGTCATCATGTCAGATTTGGAAGCTTAAATTACGTTGCTCATATCCGCGGAGACTTGATCTTCGATAGATTCGAGCCTGCGGCAACCTCTCTCTGCCTTCACGATGAAGACAATCTAGCTCTGTCATCGGATTAGGGAATAACACCTGTGACAGTTCTGGCCCTAGATCGGGAACATATCGCGTCGCCCGAGGATGGGAAGCTCAACCACGCCACGGAAGCCGCAGACTCCACGGTGTTGGAGCCGCACCCGGACCCAACTATGAGCGAGGTCTGTGTCATCGGAACCCCGAACTAAACTCCGTCCTCAGATTCTGAATCATGCGCATCTGCGCCCCTTAAACTTGATCAGGCGTCTATCGCTGAATTCAGTGTTGCAGATATCTTTCAGCACTCACCCTTTGGCTACATGTTAAAGTCGTTAAAGTCCCTCTCCCTAGATGGGAACACGCAGCTGCATTGTATCCGGTTCGAACTAGAGGCTGATGGAGAATTTTGCTCCCCACCCACCACCCACTTGGTAGCCATGGTTGAAGATATAACCGATCTACTTGACTATGCTTCCGAAGACTTCGAAGGGATGGACCTCGAAGCCGAAGCGGATCCAGATCAAAACTGGCCTGTAACCGGCCGGTGGACAACTACGTCTTCATACGACGTATACATGGTGGATACACCTAAGGAGGCGGAGGACGACGACAAAAACAATCCCCTAGAGGACAAGACCGTCGAAGAACCTCCCAAGCGTCGGTGTCCAAAGCGCTGAACTAAATCCCGTAAAGGAAGAAACAGTAACACTGTCACTAACGATGGTGACACTCCAGAACAAGCCGAAGACCCCGCAGACCCAGCGATGGAGTAGGAAGAGCGAAAGGACGACGAGCAGAGTCCGAAGCCGCTGTCCGATGACAGCGATGCCGAAGACAGTAACTACGAACATGTCTTCGAAGAAGAGGTTAGCCTGGGCGACGACGAATATATGGTCCCAGAAGAACCCTCTGAACAAAAGCGCTTCCATCGGAGGCTTATTGCCACTGCAACGAGCCTGAAAAAGCAGCAGAGACGGCTTCGAGCCGCACAGGATATGCTCAAATGATAGATGGAACGAGGTGCTAGACGCCGAACAAAAACATGGCTACAACGGCCAAACCAAATGTTATCCCAAGCGTAAACTGCTGCCCGAATTCGATGACGAGGCCGCTGCACCCGTCCCGCCGAAGAATAACACCGCCGACAAGCCGGACCGACCACCTCACGGATGGGACAGAGTTGCTAGCAACGGCGTACACAAGCCCGCACCACCGCCCCGTAAAGGAAAGGAGGATGCGACTCAAGTCCGAAAACATGATCTATGTGAGGACTTGAACAAAAAAGCTAGCAAGACCAGGTCTATATACGAACCTAGGGACCGAGCTCCCTCACGGGACGGCGGCTATCAAGCCAATCGCACCAGCCATATACCAGTTCGGGGTCAATACCGAACATCACAGCCATCGGACATACGCCATGACATAGCAATATACAGAGGAGCCGCACACCCTCTGTGCTTCACCGATGAGGTGCTGGATCTTGATTTTCCAGAAGGGTTTAAACCCGTGAACATCGAAGCGTATGATGGAACGACGGATCCGGCCGTCTGGATAGAATACTTTATTCTTCACATCCACATGGCTCGAGGAGATGATCTCCACGCCATTAAATATTTACCCCTCAAGCTGAAAGGACCAGCTCGACACTGGCTAAAACATCTCCGAGAGAACTCCATTAGGAGTTGGGAAGAAAATGAGGATGCTTTTCGGGCCAATTTTCAAGGGACCTATGTCCGGCCCCTGGACGCTGACGATCTAAGTCACATCATCCAACAACCCGGGGAGTCAGCCCGCAAGCTTTGGAATCGGTTTCTCACTAAGAAGAACCAAATCATCGACTGTCCGGACGCTGAAGCCTTAGCGGCATTCAAGCACAGTGTCCAAGAAGAATGGCTAGCCAGACACCTCCGATAGGAAAAGCTAAGGACAATGGCAGCCCTAACTACACTCATGACTCGCTTTTGCGCAGGTGAGGATAGCTGGTTAGCTCGTAGCAGTACCAGCGACCTTGGGACATCTGAAGTCAGGGACGACAATGGAAAGCCACGACGTAACAAAAACAAACATCGAAACAATGCTGGAAGCCCAGACGATACAGCGGTAGGCGCCGGATTCAGCGGCTCCAGACCCGGTCAACGGAAGAAGCCATTTAACGGCAACAGAGATGGTCCATCTAGTCTGGACAAGATATTAGATAGGCCCTACCAAGTCCATGGCACCCCAGATAAACCTGCAAACCATACCAACTGTAATTGTTGGGTCTTCAAGCAGGCCGGCAAGCTCAATGCCAAACACAAGGGGAAGGAGCCTTAGAGCGAAGACGAGGACAAACCTCGCCAGCCGAATACAGGGGGACATAAGAAATTTCTATCGGAGGTCAAAATAGTGAACATGATATATGCCACTCATATCCCAAAGAGGGAGTGCAAGAGCGCACTCCGAGATGTCTACGCCGTTGAGCCTGTCGCCCCCAAATTCAACCCATGGTCGGCCTGTCCAATCACTTTCTATCGCAGGGATCCGACTAATATTCGTCATGGGGGTTCGGCTGCCCTAGTACTTGACCCAATAATCGATGGATACCATCTAACCCGAGTCCTCATGGACGGTGACAGCAGTCTCAATCCGATATATTAGGACACTGTCCGCAAGATGGGGATCGACCCATCAAGAACCAAGCCAAGCAAAACGACCTTTAAAGGAGTGATACTGGGCGTAGAAGCCTGCTGCACGGGCTCTATAACATTGGAGGTTGTATTCGGCTCTCCTGATAACTTTCGAAGCGAAGAATTAATCTTCGGCATAGCTCCGTTTCGAAGTGGCTATCACGCTCTACTCGGAAGAACGGCCTTCGCCCGCTTTAATGATGTCCCGCATCATGCCTATTTAAAGCTTAAAATGACTGGACCACGTGGCGTTATCACGGTCAATGGAAACATGGAGCGCTCTCTCCACACGGAGGAGGACATTGCAGCCTTAGCAGCCGAAGTCCAGAACGGCCTATTCAAGCCGGAAAATTTACCAATAGCGGACATAACTAAACGTGTCCGGCACATGCCTCAGTGCGGCAGTTCAGATGAACCTGAGCAAGATTGACAGCTATGCCCCAGTCGACTGCCCCATAAGGTAATAGCATATGTGCCTCGAGTACATAATTATGCCTTAAAAATTCCTTGGTCGACGACCGGGGGTGCCTGCATATAGTCCATAGTTCGGCTAGACCCTATTCGGACTCTAAACTTATCTTTTTTATGTTCATTAAATGAACCAGACTTGTTTTGGCAAGACTGGATTTCTTTTTTCTTTTCCAGGTTTTTCTTTTTCTTTTTTACAGACGGCCATCATACTCTCACCCCTTCAAGGATACATTACAGAGGAGGAAACGGTGCAGACGTGCAGTAGGGACCCGCACTAAGGTTTCTTTTTAGATTAAGATCCTGTGTAAACCTTTTTTATCTTTCTTGTTATATACCTTTTTGGCATGTAAAATGTCCAAAAAGGTTTTCGGCATTGTCTGTAAGTTTGCGGCTCGCCGTACTATAGAGGAATATTAATAGAGCAGCTTTATTCGCATTATGTTCGGAGTTTTATCTCACCATAAAATGTTCTCTTCCCGCATCAGATTGCCATATGTGCCTTGCCAATAAACGTCCACTAGCAGGGGTTGTATTCAGCCCAGTATATGTTGAAAAGACCAAACCCCTATAGGGAGTGTTCGGCGTCTTGGATGTTTACCCTACATGCATCAGTTCCGAATCATGTCTTGGGTCAATAGTTGGGTTGCCCCGGCTCATGTGCTTACCCCTACGTCCCCGATTGTTTGTCTAGGGTGTAAAGGGAGAACTACTGCGATTGTACTTCTGGCTTGTCCGGTCAAGTACCTTAGTAGAGAAAGCCGAAAACTGACCATCATGATGGGCCAGAACCTGGTCCGCAATCCGGCAACTTAGTTTTATACTACAATCGATAGAGATCTACCCCGTGTTATACGAAGGGTTGGTTTTTTCCCAGCCAGGTGCAATTGGATACCATAAGTAAATGAATATCATATCCGCACCTACTAGCCCCACATGTCAAGCTCCCACGACTAAGTGAAAGCAATAACGCCGCATAGTCTGATTGCCTGGTTTGCTCCTCATACACCTCCTATACGGACCAAGACATTGGATAAAGAGTGTACATGCATATGACCGAACACCCCAGTACTATGTACATGGGGGCTGAAGCCGATGACTAGAAACTTTCAGATTTAGATAAATAGTCACACAGGAGGTAAAAGACGCTGATATTATAATAGCGCAAAAGTTATATACATCAGATTCATAAGCATACTCTTTACACCCGGATACAATCACTCGAATATAAGATCCTTCAAACACTGGCCTTTTACAAGGCGGGCGCCCTCGATGATGTCCTCGAAGTACTTCTATGGCTTGCAGTGCTCCTTGCCTCTGGGCGGGCCATCAGTAGCTATATGCCCTGCGTTCATCTTCGCCCAGTGCACTTTGACACGAGCGAAGGACATTCGAGCACCTTCTATGCAGGCCAAACGCGTCAGTGTGTCGACCCGCGGACTCGCTTCGACGAGCCGCTTCACCAATCCGAAGTAACTACTTGGAATTGGATCAGCGGGCCATAGCCGGACTATTAAGTCCTTCATGGCTAAATCCGCGATGTTGTGCAGCTCGACCAGCTGCTTCATCTGGTCGTTGAGGGGCACCGGATGTTTTGGCGCATAGAACTGCGACCAAAACAGCTTCTTCATGTTGTTCCCATCCAGGGCTCGGAAATACAGGGCAGCGCCAGCACTTCTCCTTGGAAGATCAGCAAACACGCCTGGAGAACTCCATAACCGTGTCAGCCCAATGTACTTCTGCCCTCCGAAGATGCTCTGTAAGAGAAATGTCCTACCAGATGCTATCTACCATGCCTGCTCGATTTCTTGACGGGCGCTGCGTGACTCGCCTCGCGCATCCTGGGCAGTCTTCACTGCCGCAGCAAGCTTGGATGCCTGTTCCGAAGCCTTCTTCTCCAATGCCTCACATTTGAGAATGGCATCATTGATATCGACCTCGACTTCGGACACCCGAGACCGGTGCTACTCGCACTCAGCATTTTCGGCCTCCAAATCGGTAGCCGCTTTGTCAGCGACTACCTTGTTCGCCTCGGCCTCCTTCTTGGCCTTGGCAACCTCACCCTTGAGGGCCTTGAGCTCAGCGGCGCCAACTGTGTAATACAGAATACCATATCAGAGTTTATAAAACATACTCAAGTTAATTAGTCTTATTGAAATCTTAAAATCCGCATACCTTGCGTTTCATCTAAACGCTGGTTGACGCGGTCGAGGTCTGCGTTGGCCAACAAGAGCTTCCGGTTTAGTTTGGCAACTTCCACATCTCGCGCAGTTGCCGTAACTAGTGAAGCCTGCACAATAGTTCAACTCTGTAAGTATTCTATAGCATGGATACTTTCTCCGATTATCTTCAGAATCACACAAAGCATCAGGGGCTACTGGCTATGTAATAAAGTTCTATAAAGAACATTACATTGCTTACCTCACAACCTGGTAACAGGCTGTTGAAGGCTTCATTCAGTCTGCCGTTGACGGACTGAATCTTCTTCATCACTGCACCCATCACGGTGCGGTGTTTTCCACGATGGAAGAACTTTGCAGTGCCCCCTCCATAGAGTCCGGCGCCTCCGGATTAACTCCGGGCGCTGCCGTATCCTCCTCTGCTTGGGGAGTCGGGTCTTCGGACCCGGAGCCGCACTAGGCTCCGGGATAGTATTCGGTGGGGCCCCGAATTATTTGGGCCCTACGTCTTCGGTCTCCATGGGGATTGTCTCCCCATGGTCGGCAGCCACCGAGGTATTATCCCCGGCCGCCTTGTCACCTGCCCTGCCCTCGTCCCCTAGGGCGGAGGACACCCGCTGGGAAGACACTTCGGTGTCCCCACCGATCATGGGCGATGAAGCCCGGACTGGCGGGTCACTCTCCGTCTCTCCAGGCGCTAGAGAGTTCCCCTCCGATAAGGAGGCGTCAGGGTGCCCTCTGGGAGGGCTGTAGGTCAGCAGGAGAAAAATAATACTAAGTGAGTATCAAAAATACTGAAGAAACAAAGGTGCAACAGTCAATCCGGACAAAATTACGATTCGGGTAGGGGTTTCACCCTGGGCTTCACCATGAAGCTATGTTCAGATGAATCTGAACTAGCTGCGAGGTTCAGTTTCCTCCGGGGTGCGGCCGTGCCTGCGTCAGTGGCGGCCCCCCTCTTTGTCCCCCTGCCATGCGCAGGGAGATCCTCTTCTTCTTCTCCTTCCTCCTCATCATCTTCCTCCACCTCGTAAGAGGAGAGGATGTTGATTTCCTTGGACTTCTTGTCCGATGGACGGGGGCTATCTCCGGCCCCCTTGCCCTTCTTCTTCTTGGGCTTCTTGATCGGCACCTTGTACGGCGCCGGGACCAGCATCGCCGCCAGTAGAGGCAATTCTGGGTCCTCGGGCAAAGGTGCCAGACTCTTAATCTGGGTCGCCTTCTTCATCCAGCCCTGTATATCACGCAAAAACTCCAATTCATGTTATCATTAAATAAAGGAAGAAATATATGTTCAGCAAGTTTTTCTATTACCTCTGGGGCGGAGACCGCAGTACTATAGCCCACGTCCTCGGTCTCTTCGGACCACTCTTTCTGGCTCTTGAAGAGATGCTTCCAGATATCTTTTTGTGTAAAGCCGAAGAGATGCTTCAGTGGCTTGTCTCCTGCCGGATCAAACTCCCACAGGGAGGAGTCCCGGCTTTGGCAAGGAAGAACAAGCCAGGTCAGCATTACCTGGACCACGGACGAGAGCTGGTGCCCCTTGGAGATCACGCCGGACACGCGACCCTAGAGTGTCAGCACTTAAGTTGAAGACCCCCAGTCCAGACCCTTTTTTGTCCAGGAGGTCAACCTCTCTGGGGGCCTAGATATGAAAGTAGGCTCCGTCACCCATTTGGCATCGCGGGGTTTGGTGATGTAGAACCACTCCTGCTGCTAGACTTTATTCGTCTCTACAAATGAGCCTTTGGGCCAAGTTTCATTCGGGAGCTTGCTAATCATGGCGCCTCCCGCACTCCGCGTGTTGTCCATCCACCACCTTCGCCTTCACGTTGAAGGTTTTGAGCCATAGGCCGAAGTGTGGAGGGATGCAGAGGAAAGCTTCACGCACCACTATTAAAGCGGAGATGTGAAGGATTGAGTTCGGGGCTAGATCATGGAAATCCAGCCCGTAGAAGAACAAAAGACTCCGAACAAAGGGGTGGAGTGGAAACCATAGCCCCCTAACAAAATGGGAAGTAAACACTACCCTTTCACCCGCCTCTGGGACGGGAATCACCTGACCCTTGGCAGGGACTCGGTGAGCAATGTTGGCGGCGAGATAGCCCGCGCTCCGTAGATCCTCCACGGTCTTTTCAGTGATCGTGGAAACCTCCCACTTGCCCCTAGCACCGGATCCAGCCATTGCTGGGAAGGGGAGTAGTGGTTGAGGAACGAGGAGCGGTGGGCGCAGGAGGTGAGAATGCTGGGGCTAGGAAGATTGGAGAACTCGAGCTTGAGGAAGGCGTGGGGCTGATGAAAGGGTCAGGTATCCTTTTATAACACTGTGAATATAGAGCGTCCCCCCACTTTAGCCATAAACCTCGCGGGTTCCCAAAGCGGTCGTGCGTAATGTGTGGCGTGGGTGCTCACATCATATTGATAAGGATCCTGCAATAAGCGGGCACGATCTCTATTCTGATGGGACGTGTCAATGAGGATATACCTCCAAACGCGAAACTAGAACCAAATAAAATTGTCTAATATGTTAGTGGGTTGGACGCGACGCTTCACCCAAAAGTTGTCAGTAGATACACACTATTCATTTTCCTTTAAGAGCCTTGCCTTCGAGGCTAAGGGTTGTACTAACCTTGCAGAGCCGAACACAATACACTATTCGCAGAAGATATATTCAGAAGAAGGAACCCGCCTTGCAATGCCGAAGACAATACGGAATCCAAACTCATCATCATCGAAGTCAGGTTCAGGGGCTACTGAGGGAGTCCTGGATAGAGGGGTCCTCGGGAGGCCTTATAACTCTTGGTGGGCCGGACTGGTGGGTCGTGATGATCATAGTCGAAGATCATCCTTTGTATCCAGATAGGACTCTGGTATTCGTATAAAGGCAGGTTTTAGGTTCGGGTGTAATCTTTCCTTCCTCTGCAAGATGGTATGTACAAACCCTAGGCCCCTCCGGTGTGTATATACACCGGAGTGTTTAGTCCGTAGAGGCCAACGGAGAATCTCATATCCTCATAGGCTAGACTTTAGGGTTTAGCCAATACGATCTCAAGGTAGATCAACTCTTGTATTCATATTCATCCATATTAATATAGCAGGAAGTAGGGTTTTACCTCGATCGAGAGGGCCTGAACCTGGGTAAACATCGTGTCCCCACCCTCCTGTTACCATCTATCCTCAGACGCATAGTTCGGGACCCCCTACCCGAGATCCATCGGTTTTGACACCGGCAGGCGGGCCAGCAGTCGCTATCTCCGTGGCCTTCATCTTCGCCCAGTGCATCTTCACGCGGGCGAAGGCCATTCATGCACCTTCTACGCAGACCGAACACTTAACAGCGTCGATCCACGGACTCGCGTCAATGAGTCGCTTCACCAACCCAAAGTAGCTACTTGGGATTGGATCAGCGGGCCATAGCCGGAATATTAAGTCACTCATGGTCACACCAGCCATATTATGCATCTCGACCAACTGCTTCATCTGGTCGTTCAGAGGTGCTAGACGTTCTGGCGCAAGGAATTGCGACCAGAACAGTTTCACCATGATGTTCCCCTCCTGGGCTCGGAAGAATTGGGTGGCGTCGGTGATGACCCACAAGTATAAGGGATCTATCATAGTCCTTTCGATAAGTAAGAGTGTCTAACCCAACGAGGAGCAGAAGGAAATGACAAGCAGTTTTCAGTAAGGTATTCTCTGGAAGCACTGAAATTATCGGTAACAGATAGTTTTGTGATAAGGTAATTCGTAACGGGTAACAATTAAAAGAAAGTAAATAAAGTGCAGCAAGGTGACCCAATCCTTTTTGTAGTAAAGTACAAGCCTGGACAAACTCTTATATAAAGGAAACGCTCCCGAGGACACATGGGAATTATCGTTATGCTAGTTTTCATCATGCTCATATGATTCGTGTTCGTTACTTTTATAATTTGATGTGTGGGTGGACCGGTGCTTGGGTATTGCCCTTCCTTGGACAAGCATCCCACTTATGATTAACCACTCTCGCAAGCATCCGCAATTACGAAAGAAGAATTAAGGTAAACCTAACCATAGCATGAAACATATGGATCCAAACCAGCCCCTTACGAAGCAATGCATAAACTAGGGTTTAAGCTTCTGTCACCCTAGCAACCCATCATCTACTTATTACTTCCTAATTCCTTCCCCTAGGCCCAAATAATGGTGAAGTGTCATGTAGTCGATGTTCACATAACACCACTAGAGGAAAGATAACATACATCTTATCAAAATATCGAACGAATACCAAATTCACATGACTACTTATAGCAAGACTTCTCCCGTGTCCTCAGGAACAAACGTAACTACTCACAAATCATATTCATGTTCATAATCAGAGGGGTATTAATATGCATAAATGATCTGAACATATGATCTTCCACCAAATAAACCAACTAGCATCAACTACAAGGATTAATTAACACTACTAGCAACCAACGAGTACCAATCTGAGGTTTTGGGACAAATATTGGATACAAGAGATGAAATAGGGTTTGAGAGGAGATGGTGCTGGTGAATATGTTGATGGAGATTGACCCCCTCCCGATGAGAGGATCGATGGTGATGACGACGATGATGATTTCCTCCTCCCGGAGGGATGTTTCCCTGGCAGAACAGCTCCGCCGGAGCCCTAGATTGGTTCCGCCAAGGTTCCGCCTCGAGAGGGTGGCGCTTCGTTCCGAAAGCTTCCTTCTTATTTTTTCCAGGGAAAAATACACCTTATACCAGAAGATGGGCATCGGGGGGCTTCCAGGTGGCCCACGAGGCAGGGGGCGTGCCCAGGGGGTAGGGCGCGCCCCCACCCTCATGGACGGTGAGTGGCCCCCCTCTGGTGCTTTCTTTGCCCAATATTTTTCATATATTCCAAAACTGCCTTTCTTGAGTTTCGGGACTTTTTGAGTTGTGCAGAATAGGTCTCTAATATTTGCTCCTTTTCCAGCCCAGAATTCTAGGTGCCGGCATTCTCCCTCTTCATGTAAACCTTGTAAAATAAGAGAGAAAAGGCATAAGTATTGTGACATAATGTGTAGTAACAGCCCATAATGCAATAAATATCGACATAAAAGCATGATAAAAAATGGACGTATCAACTCCCCTAAGCTTAGACCTTGCCTGTCCTCAAGCGGAAGCTGATATCGAAACATATTTCCACATGTTTAGAGATAGAGGTGTCTATAAAATAAAATACGGACATGAGGGCATCATGATCATTCTTAAATGTTTAGAAAGCCTTAACTAGTTATGTGGCAAGCTATGATAGACACAGTATATATATATATATATATATATATATATATATATATATATAT
>LR738710.1:711376320-711493588 GCA_902687465.1 Secale cereale | reverse complement strand
TATCGAAACATATTTCCACATGTTTAGAGATAGAGGTGTCTATAAAATAAAATACGGACATGAGGGCATCATGATCATTCTTAAATGTTTAGAAAGCCTTAACTAGTTATGTGGCAAGCTATGATAGACACAGTATATATATATATATATATATATATATATATATATATATATATATATATATATATATATATATATATATATATATATATATATATATATATATATATATATATATATATATATATATATATATAGTCATATGATTTCTTATGCTAAAGTAACAATCTACTCTCAATGTCAAGTATGAATCAGAAACTTCATTGAAAACTAACAAACTATGATCTTGGTCATTGAAGCAATTGCAATTTATCATAACATCGGAAAGAGTCAATATCACAAGATCGTATAAAGCTTATTTTCTCCACACTAATAGATCATACATATTTAGAGAGAAATTTTTATTGCTTACAACAATGACAACTTACTTGAAGGATCTTACTCAATCCATAGGTAGATATGGTGTACTGTCATGTAAAAACTGGGTTTAAGGATATTCGGAAGCACAAGTAGTATCTCTACTTGGTGCAAGGAATTTGGCTATCATGAGGGGGAAAGACAAGATCAACATGTTGGATGATCCATGACAATATAATTTATTTTGGATATAAGAAAACATAACCCATTACGTTGTCTTCCTTGTCCAACATCAACTTTTTAGCATGTCATATTTTAATGAGTGCTCACAATCACAAAAGATGTCCAAGATGGTATATTTATATGTGAGAACCTCTCTTTCTTTATTACTTCCTATTAATTGCAATGATGACCAAAACTATGTTTGTTAACTCTGAACAACTTTTATTCATCACAGTCTTTATATGTGAAGTCATTACTCTCCATAAGATCAATATGATCTCTTTAATTCTTTCTTTTATTCCCTCAAGATCATAGTAAGATAATCAAGCCCTTGACTCAAAACTAATCTTTATTATATACAGCTCACGGACTTGGTTACATAGAAGGATCATAAAGCAAAGCTCAAAACTAGATCATACTAAACTTTATTCTACTAGATAAAGATATAACCAGAAGGATTGAACTAAGAAAAACGACAAAGATAGGAGTGTGATGGTGATACGATACCGGGGCACCTCCCCCAAGCTTGGAAGTTGCCAAGGGGAGTGCCCATACCCATGTGATTATGTCTCTTTCTTCACAGGTGGTGATGGTGGAGTTGTTGACGATACCCCTCAGGATACGAGTCTCCTCCTCAAGCTTACTGACTTGCTGGTTGAGGTCCATTATTTCCTTACGGAGCTTACCCATGATGGCTAAAGCTCCTTTCACCCAAGGATGTTGCATAGCTGCGGGAGAACAAGTAACACTCTCTTTCATATTTTCATAAGAAATAAATCTAACATTGGAAGGGATGACCGAGTTTGGAATAGCTGAGCTCTGTAGTTCCCCCATCGTGAATCCGGCTCGAAACGAGAAGTAACTTCTTGATCCTCCTCCATGGCATCTATCCTTTTCAAGTCGGCCTCCATCTCTTCATCCGTTGATGGCCCAAAGTGGTCAGCATCACTGTTTGCTCCTGGTCCCGGTGTCAGATGAGACACCCGACTCTCTCCAACTGACTCTTGAGAAGACATCTTGCTCTAATCTGTGACGGAAATAGCTCGAAACAAAAACATGGGGTATTTGCGTGATACGGTGGTCAAAACCTTCAGGAGAATATATAATGATTTTTTACCGACCGAAAGAAGTATCGTGCAAGAAAACGGAGTCCGGAGGGTACACGAGGTGCCCACGAGGCAGGGGGCACGCCCAGGGGGTAGGGCACGCCCTCCACCCTTGCGGATGCCTCGTGTCCCTTTCGGACTGCTTCTTATTTTCCTATTTTCTTAAATATTCGAAAACGGAGAAAAATTACTATTAGAACTATTTTGGAGTCGGTTTACTTACCGTACCACATAACTATTCCTTTTTGGAGTCTGAAACATTCTGGAAAGTGTCCCTTATGTATTCCTCCGGGGTTACGGTTTCAATGACATTAGTTTCAACATTTATGGGATTACCTGAGATATGATGTTTGATTCTTTGACCGTTCACAACCTTTGGATTTGTGCCTTCGAAGTTGTTGTTATTTATGGCACCAGAATGATAGACCTCCTCGATAACGTAAGGACCTTCCCGTTTAGAGAGAAGTTTTCCTGCAAAAAATCTTAAACGAGAGTTATATAGCAAAACATAATCACCTATATTAAACTCACGCTTTTGTATCCTTTTGTCATGCCATCTTTTAACTTTTTCTTTAAACAGTTTGGCATTCTCATAAGCCTGGGCTCTCCACTCATCAAGTGAGCTAATGTCAAATAGTATCTTCTCACCAGCAAGTTTGAAATCATAATTGAGCTCTTTAATGGCCCAATATGCCTTGTGTTCTAGTTCGAGAGGTAAGTGACATGCTTTTCCATAAACCATTTTATACGGAGACATACCCATAGGATTTTTATATGCAGTTCTATAGGCCCATAATGCATCATCAAGTTTCTTGGTCCAATTCTTTCTAGATCTTTTAACAGTCTTTTGCAGAATTAATTTTAGCTCTCTATTACTCAGTTCTACTTGACCACTAGACTATGGGTGGTATGGGGATGCAATTCTATGATTAACATCATACTCAACAAGCATTTTACGAAAAGCACCATGAATAAAATGTGAACCCCCATCAGTCATTAAATATCTAGGGACTCCAAGCCTCGGAAAAATAACTTCTTTAAGCATCTTAATATAGGTGTTATGATCAGCACTACTAGTTGGAATAGCTTCTACCCACTTAGTAACGTAATCAACATCAACTAAAATATGTGTATACCCATTAGAGGAAGGAAACAGTCCCATATAATCAAAGCCCCAAACATCAAATGGTTCAATAACAAGTGAATAGTTCATATGCATTTCTTGACGTCTACTAATATTACCGATTCTTTGACATTCATTGCAAGACAAGACAAACTTACGGGCATCTTTGAAAAGAGTAGGCCAATAAAAACCGGATTGCAATACCTTATGTGCAGTTCTATCTCCAGCGTGGTGTCCTCCATATGCCTCAGAGTGACACTTGCGTAGGATCTATTCCTGTTCATGCTTAGGTACAAAACGTCTAATGACACCATCCACTCCTTCTTTATAAAGGTGTGGGTCATCCCAGAAGTAATGTCTTAAATCGTAGAAAAACTTTTTCTTTTGCTGGTATGTGAAACTAGGTGGTACAAATTTAGCAGCAATGTAATTAGCATAATCAGCATACCATGGAGCAGCACGAGAAGCATTTATGACAGCCAATTGTTCATCAGGAAAGCTATCATCAATAGGTAGTGGGTCATCAAGAACATTCTCTAACCTAGATAAGTTGTCTGCAACGGGGTTCTCAGCTCCCTTCCTATTAATGATGTGCAACTCAAATTCTTGTAGTAGGAGAACCCATCTAATAAGTCTAGGTTTAGCATCTTTCTTTTCCATAAGATATTTAATAGCATCATGATCAGTGTGAACAGTTACTTTAGAGTCAACAATGTAAGGTCTGAACTTATCACAGGCAAAGCGAATTGCTAAAAATTCTTTTTCAGTAGTAGCATAATTTCTCTGGGCACTGTCTAGAGTTTTACTAGCATATTGGATAACATTTAATTTCTTATCAACTCTTTGTCCTAGAACAACACCTACAGCATAATCGCTAGCATCACGCGTAATTTCAAAGGGTAAATTCCAATCAGGTAGCTGGATAATAGGTGCAGAGATCAAGGCTTTCTTAAGTATTTCAAATGCTTCTACACAATCATTATCAAAGACCAAAGGAACATCTTTTTGTAAGAGGTTAGTCAGAGGCCTAGAAATTTTTGAGAAGTCTTTAATGAACCTCCTATAAAAATTGGCATGACCAAGGAAACTTCTTATACCTTTGATGTCCTTGGGACACAACATGTTTTCAATAGCATCAACTTTAGCTTTATCAACTTCAATACCTCTTTCAGAAATTTTATGCCCCAAGACAATACGTTCATTAACCATAAAGTGGCACTTCTCCCAATTCAAGACAAGATTAGTTTCTTCACATCTCTGCAAAACTCGATTAAGGTTGCTTAAGCAATCATCAAAAGAAGTTCCATACACGGAGAAATCATCCATGAAAACCTCAACAATCTTTTCACAAAAGTCAGAGAATATAGCAGCCATGCATCTTTGAAAGGTAGCAGGTGCATTACATAAACCAAAAGGTATACATCTATAAGCAAAGGTACCGAAAGGGCAAGTAAAAGTGGTCTTTTCTTGATCCTCTTTTGACACAGGTATTTGAGAGAAACCAGAATAACCGTCTAGAAAGCAAAAATGTTTATGTTTGGATAATCTTTCTAGCATTTGATCAATAAAAGGTAAAGGGTAATGATCCTTTCTAGTAGCTTTATTTAATTTGCATAAATCAAGTACCATTCTATAACTTGTAACAATTCTTTGTGGGATAAATTCGTCTTTATCATTAGGAACAACAGTAATACCTCCCTTCTTAGGGACACAATGGACATGACTTACCCACTGACTATCAACAACATGATAAATTATACCTGCCTCTAGAATCTTTAGTATTTCTTTCCTTATCACTTGTTTCACTTAGGATTTAACCGTCGTTGGTGATCAACAACCGGTTTAGCGTCTTTCTCCAATTTTATTTTGTGTTGGCATAGAGTGGGACTAATGCCCTTAAGATCATCAAGAGTATATCCAATAACAACACGATGCTTCTTCAGAGTTTTCAATAATGTCTCTTCTTCCCGCTCTGAAAGGTTAGCACTAATAATAACAGGATATATCTTCTTTTCATCAAGATAAGAATACTTAAGAGTATCCGGTAATGGTTTGAGCTCAAACAGAAGATCACCCTTGGGTGGAGGAGGATCTCCTAGGATTTCAATAGGCAAGTTGTGTTTCAATAAAGGTCCCTGTTTAAAGAATACTTCATTTATTTCCCTTCTCTCATTCATAAACATATCATTTTCGTGGTCTAACAAATATTTTTCTAAAGGATCATTACGAGGCACGACAATAGAAGGTAGACCAATAATTTCATCTTTACTAGGAAATTCTTTATCATGGGGTTGTCTACAAAATTTAGCAAAGTTAAAATCATGAGACATATCCCCTAATCCAATAGTAACAACATCCTTTTGCAATCTATCTTAGCATTAACAGTATTCAAGAAGGGTCTACCAAATATAATGGGACAAAAGTCATCTTGTGGGGAGCCAAGAACAAGAAAATCAGTAGGTATTTAACTTTCCCACACAAGACTTCAACATCTCTAACAATCCCAATTGGTGAAATAGTATCTCTATTAGCAAGCTTAATTGTAACATCAATACCTTCTAACTCAGCAGGTGCAATATCATGCATAATTTCTTCGTATAAGGAATGAGGTATTGCACTCGCGCTAACACCCATATCACATAAACCATGATAGCAATGATCTCCTATTTTAACAGAAATAACATGCATGCCTACAATAGATCTATGTTTATTTTTAGTATCGGGTCTAGCAATTCTAGCAGCTTCATTACAGAAGTAAATAACATGCCCATCAATATTATCGACCAAGAGATCCTTAACTGTAGCAATACTAGGTTCAACTTTAATTTTCTCAGAGGGTATAGGTGTTCTAGCATTACTCTTACAAACCACAGTTGAAGCTTTGGCATGATCCTTTATTCTAACAGGGAAGGGTGGTTTCTCAATATAAGCGGTAGGAACAATAGGATCAACATTATAAGTGACAGTATTTACTTCAACTTTAACAGGTTCAACTACTTTCACTTCAATGGGAGGATGATATTTAAACCACTTCTCCTTAGGGAGATCAACATGAGTAGCAAATGATTCACAGAAAGAATCTACTATCTCAGAGTCAAGTCCATATTTAGCGCTAAATTCACGAAAAGCATCGGTATGCATAAAAGATTTAACACAATCAAAATTAGGTGTTATACCTGACTCCTTACCTTCGTCGAGATCCCAATCTTCAGAGTTGCATTTAATTCTTTCCAATAAATCCCATTTGAATTCAATAGTCTTCATCATAAAAGAACTAGTACAAGAAGTATCGAGCATGGAGCGATTATTGAGAGAAAGCCGAGCATAATTTTTTTGAATAATTTCTCTTGAGAGCTCATGATTGGGCATGAATATAACATGGACTTAAGCCTCCCCCAAGCTTGAGCGATACTTTCTCCTTCACGAGGCCAAAAATTATATATATAATTACGATCATGATGAACGAGATGCATAGGATAAAACTTCTGATGAAATTCCAATTTCATTCGGTTGTAGTTCCATGATCCCATATCATCACATAGCCTAAAGCATGCCAATGCCTTTCCCTTCAAAGATAAAGGGAATACCTTCTTCTTGATAACGTCTTCGGGCATACATGCAAGCTTAAATAATCCACAAACTTCATCCACATAGATTAGGTGCAAATCGGGTGCAATGTTCCATCTCCTGTAAAAGGATTAGCTAGCAGTTTCTCTATCATACCCGAAGGAATTTCAAAGTAAAAAATTTCAGTAGGTTCAGTAGGTTATGGAGCAACTCTTTGCTCTACTGGTCGGGGTGAAGATACCCCGAACAAGCCCCTCAAAGGATTATGTTCCATAGTAACAAGTGACAGTAAATTTCAGCACACTATATAAATTTTTCCTTCCAAATTCCACTTACCAAAGGTGCTTCACTCCCCGGCAACGGTGCCAGAAATGAGTCTGGATGACCCACAAGTATAGGGGGTCTATCGTAGTCCTTTCAATAAGTAAGAGTGTCGAACCCAACAAGGAGTAGAAGGAAATGACAAGCAGTTTTCAGTAAGGTATTCTCTACAAGCACTGAAATTATCGATAACAGATAGTTTTGTGATAAGGTAATTCGTAACGGGTAACAAGTAACAAAAGTAAATAAAGTGCAGCAAGGTGACCCAATCCTTTTTGTAGTAAAGGACAAGCCTGGACAAACTCTTTTATAAAGAAAAACGCTCCCGAGGACACATGGGAATTATCGTCAAGCTAGTTTTCATCACGCTCATATGATTTGCGTTCGTTACTTTGATAATTTGATATGTGGGTGCACCGGTGCTTGGGTACTGCCCTTCCTTGGACAAGCATCCCACTTATGATTAACCACGCTCGCAAGCATCCGCAACTACGAAAGAAGAATTAAGGTAAACTTAACCATAGCATGAAACATATGGATCCAAATCAGCCCCTTACGAAGCAATGCATAAACTAGGTTTAAGCTTCTGTCACTCTAGCAACCCATCATCTACTTATTACTTCCCAATGCCTTCACATAGGCCGAAATAATGGTGAAGTGTCATGTAGTCGACGTTCACATTACACCACTACAGGAAAGACAACATACATCTTATCAAAATATCGAACGGATACCAAACTCACATGACTACTTATAGCAAACTTCTCCCATGTCCTCAGGAACAAACGTAACTACTCACAAATCATATTCATGTTCATAATCAGAGGGGTATTAATATGCATAAATGATCTGAACATATGATCTTCCACTGAATAAACCAACTAGCATCAACTACAAGGAGTAATTAACACTACTAGCAACACACGGGTACCAATCTGAGGTTTTGGGACAAATATTGGATACAAGAGATGAACTAGGGTCTGAGAGGAGATGGTGCTGGTGAAGATGTTGATGGATATTAACCCCCTCCCGATGAGAGGATCGATGGTGATGACGACGATGATGATTTCCCCCTCCCGGAGGGATGTTTCCCTGGCAGAACGGCTCCGCTGGAGCCCTAGATTGGTTCCGCCAAGGTTTCGCCTCGAGACGGCGGCGCTTCGTCCCGAAAGCTTCCTTCTTATTTTTTCCAGGGCAAAAGACACCTTATACCAGAAGATGGGCATCGGGGGGCTTCCAGGTGGCCCACGAGGCAGGGGGCTCGCCCAAGGGGGTAGGGCACGCCCCCACCCTCGTGGACGGTGGGTGGCACCCCTCTGATACTTTCTTCGCCCAATATTTTTAATATATTCCAAAATTGACTTTCGTGGAGTTTCAAGACTTTTTGAGTTGTGTATAATAGGTCTCTAATATTTGCTCCTTTTCCAGCCCACAATTCCAGCTGCCGGCATTCTCCCACTTCATGTAAACCTTGTAAAATAAGAGACAAAAAGCATAAGTATTGTGACATAATGTGTAGTAACACCCCATAATGCAATAAATATCGATATAAAAGCATGATGAAAAATGGACGTATCAGTCGACGATGCTCCTCGGAAGATCCGCAAACGTGCCTGGAGAACTCCATAATCGCGTCAGCGCAAGATACCTCCGACCTCCGAAGATACTCTACAAAAGAAAGGTCTTACCAGTTGTTATCTGCCACGCTTGTTTGATCTCCTCATGAGCGCTGCGTGATTCACTCCGCGCCTCTATGGCAGCATTGACAGTCGTGTTGAGTTCGGAGGCTTGCTCGGAAGTCTACTTCTCCAATGCCTTGCACTTGTGAATGTCATCTCATAGTTCTTCTTCGACTTCGGCCACCCGTAACTCGTGTTGTTGACGCACGGCCTGTTCGGCCTTCAGGTCGGCAGCCGCTTTGTCAGCGGCTGCTTTGCTCACCTTGTCCTCTTCCTTGGCCTTTGCGAGCTCGCCCTTAAGGGCCTCGACCTCAGATGTATCAAATTTTACATAAATCATATCACACAATGAGCTCACACTCACACAGATCAAACATATAATGTTTTGACACTTTAATTTTTCGAAAATCCGTATACCTTGCGTTTCATCAAAACGTTTGTTGACACGGTCGAGCTCCTCGTCGGCTAGTTGAAGCCTCTGACTAAGCTTGGAAACCTCTGCGACCTAGGTAGATGCCGCTACTAGCGAAGCCTGTTCAAACACAGGACACAGTTATGCTCTGTTAGCTGCTATAACATGGATCATTTGTCCCATTCTATTCAGAATCAAACAAAGCATCAGGGGCTACTATCTGTATACCAGGGTTTATAACGAAAGAGTTATTTTTATAACATTACGTCGCATACCTCGAGGCCCGTTAATAGGCTGTTGAAGGCTTCATTCAGTTCACTTTTGGCTGACTGAATCTTCTCCATGACCGCACCCATCAGGGTGCGGTGTTCCACTACGATGCAAGCACCTCGAAGTGCTTCCTCCAGAGTGTTCGCTGCCTCCAGATTGACTGCGTGCGCCGTTGGAGCAGTTGCTCCTCCCCCATCATGGGGGGCTGACTTCCCGATTCTGGAGCCGCACTGGACTACGGAACGGTGTTCGGCGGGGGCCCGGATTGCCTAGGCCCCCCGTCATCGGTCGCCATGGGGATTGCTCCCCCGTGGCTGGAGGCGGTCGATGGATTGGCCTCGGGCGCCTTCTCGTCCGCCCTGCTCCCACCTGCTCGTGCAGGGGAAGTTCGTAGAGAGGACTCCTCGGTGTCCCCTAAGATGGGCGACGAGCCCCGCGGAGGCGTGTCACTCTCCACCATCTCCGCCGCTAGAGAATTCCCCGATGACAAAGAAGCCTCCGGGAGTATGTGTGGAGGGCTGTATAATACATAATGAAATTACTTAAACACTGAAAACTATTTTCGAACCGAACATAAGAAGCGTCCGCCTGAGTACTTACGATTCGGCCAGGGGCTTGATCCTGGGCTGTACTCGGAAAGACAGAAACTGTGTTTGGATGTTGAGTCCGAACTATCTGGAATGTTCAGCTTCTTCCTGGGCGCCGCCTTGCCCGCATTGGCAGGGGCCGCTCTCTCCCTCCCCTTTGCTTTGACGGGGGAGTCGCTTTCTTCTTCTTACTCCTCCTCCTCCTCTTCTTCGTTGTGGGAGGAGTGGGCGTCGGTTTCCCCGGACACCGTTGATACGTCTCCGTCGTATCTGTAGTTTTTGATTGTTTCATGTCAATATTATTCAGCTTTTACATACTTTTGGCAACAATTTATATGATTTATTTTGACTAACTTACTAATCCAGTGCCTAGTGCCAGTTCCTGTTGTTGCATGTTTTTGTTTCACAGAAAATCCATATAAAACGAAGTCCAAACGCGATAAAAATGTATGGAGAATTATTTTAGAATATATGTGATTTTTAGGAGGTGGAATCAACGCAAACGGGGGCCCATAGTGCCCACAACCCACAAGGGAGCGCCACCAGGGCCCAGGCGCGCCCAGGTGTCTTGTGCCCTCCTCGAACGTCGGTTGGGGCCCTGCTTCTGGCGCAGGAAAGCTAATTTATGGATAAAAAATCGTGTTAAACAATCGGAGTTATGGATCTCCGGGAATTTAAGAAACGGTGAAGGGCCAGATCTGGGGAACGCGAAACAAAGAGAGACAGAGAGACATATCCAATCTCGGAGGGGCTCTCGCCCATCCCATGGAAGCCAAGGACCAGAGGGGAAACCCTTCTCCCACCTAGGGAGGAGGCCAAGGAAGAAGAAGAAGAAGAAGAAGAAGGGGGCTCTCTCCCCCTCGCTTCCTGTGGTGCCGGAGTGCCGCCGGGGCGGCAACTATCGGGACGACGATCTACATGAACAATCTTGCTATTGTCAACATCAACTCTCTGCCCTATATGCAGCGGTGTAACACCTCTTCTCCCTGCTGAAATCTCTACTTAAACATGGTGCTCAACTCCATATATTATTTCTCAATGATCTATGGTTATCCTATGATGTTTGAGTATCTGTTTTGTCCTATGGGTTAATCGTGATCTTGGTTGGTATGATTGTATATTTTATTTATGGTGATGTCCTACGGTGCCCTCCGTTCTCGCGCAAACGTGAGGGGCCCTGTTGTAGGGTGTTGCAATGTGTTCATGGTTCGCTTATGGTGGGTTGCGAGAGTGACAGAAGCTCAAACCCAAGTTAGTGGGGTATGCCGAATGGGGGTAAAGAGGACTTAATACTTAATGCTATGGTTGGGTTTCACGTCCTTAATGATCTTTAGTAGTTGCGGATGCTTGCTAGGGGTCCAATCATAAGTGTATATGATCCAAGTAGAGAAAGTATGTTAGCTCATGCCTCTCCCTCATATAAAATTGCAAGAATGATTACCGGTACTTTTTCTCGATTACCTAGGGACAAATGACCTTCTTGTTAACAAAAGCTATCCACTTTTATTATCTTACAAAGTACTTCTAGTTTTATTCTTGCAAATTAGTTCTAGCATCACACCTACAAAATAGTTTCATACTTGTTTTCGGTAAAGCAAACGTCAAGTGTGCATAGAGTTGTATCGGTGGTCGATAGTACTTGAGAGAATATTTGTTCTGCCTTTAGCTCCCCGTTGGGTTTGACACTCTTATTTATCGAAGAAGGATACAAACGATCCCCTATACTTGTGGGTTATCAACTGTGTCTGTGGGACCCTTAGGGCGGAGGTTTCTCTTGACCTCCTTGCCCTTCTTCTTGGCCTTCTTCTCCGGCGCCTTGTACAGCGCCGGAACCAGTATCGCCGTCGATTGAGGCGTGTCTGGGTCTTCGGGCAGCGGAGCCGGACACTTGATCCGCTCTGCTTTCTTCGCCCAGGACTGAATGGAATGTAAAAGTTCTAACTCCTGTTATAATTGAAATATCTACAGGGAGTGTATTCAGCAGAATTCTGATTACCTCTGAGGCCGAGAACACGCTGCTGAAGCCCTTGTCCTCGGTCTCCTCGAGCCACCCCTTTGGAGCCTTGAAGAGATGCTTCCACATGTCTTCGTGCATGGTGCCGAAGAGGCGCTTCAGGGTCCAGGGCTCCTCCGGATTAAACTCCCATAGGTGGGCGTCCCGGCATTGGCAGGAGAGAATGCGGCGTAAGAGCATCACCTGAATCACGTTAGTGAGGAGGGTGCCCTTCGCCATCATGCTGGAAATGCGGTTTCAGAGGGCATGCACCTCCATCTGAGACCCCCAATCCATATTCTTGGAGGTCTATGAGGTTAGCCTCTCTGGGGGTCCAGATCTGAATGCGGGCGCCACCGCCCACTTGGCATCGCAGGGTTCGGTGATATAGAACCACTCCTGCTGCCAGATTTTGTTTGTCTCCACAAAAGCCCCTTTGGGCCAAGTGGTGTTCGGGAGCTTACTCACCATGGCTCCCCCGCAATCCGTGTGTTGCCAGTCGACCACCTTCGGCCTCAGATTGAAGATCTTGAGCAATAAGCCGAAGTGTGGGGGACGTGGAGGAATGTCTCACATACAACTATGGAAGCTGATATGTGGAGGATAGAGTTTGGGGCCAAATCGTGGAAATCCATCCCGTAGAAAAATAGGAGGCCCCAAACAAAGGGGTGAAGAGGAAACCCTAGCCCCGAAAAAGCGATGGATAAAAACCACCCTCTCACCCGGCTCACGGACGGTGATCACCTGGTTCTTGTCGGAGACCCGGTGCGCTATGTCGTCGGCAAGGTAGCCCGCACTTCGGAGATTCTTCACAGTCTTCTCCGTGACCGTGGAGGCCTCCCACTTGGCCTCGGAACTGGTTCCAGCCATTGCTGCGAAGGGAGGCGGTGGTAGAGGAGTTGAGAGTTGCGGGCGCTGGAGCTGTGGGCTCTAGGGCTGAGGAGATTGGGAAGCTAGGGCTTCAGGAGAGCGTGGGTTGAAAGGGGAAGGATCTATATCCTTTTATAGGCGGTGAATTCCAAACATCCCCCCCCCACTCCAGCCGTAAACCTCACCGATTCCCAACGCCATCGTGCGTAAGCCACGGTTGGGTTACCCACGTCATATTGATAAGGATCCCATGATAAGCGGGCACGATCTCTGCTTCGACAAGACGGGCCAATGGGGCTATTCCTCAAAATGCGAAACTGGAGCCAAGAAAATAGTTCGAAATATTAAAGGGTCAAACGTGACGCTTTATTGAAAAGTTGTCAGTAAAGACAGAGTGCCCGTTTTTTGATACTTTGCCTTCAAGGCTAAGGGTTGTACTAATCGTGCAGAGCCGGACTTTGTTCATTTGTGCAGGAAATAATACTTCAGTGTGTTCGGAGGGAGGAACCCGCCTTGCAATGCCTAGGACAATACGCGAGCCGAACTCATCGTCATCGAAGACTAGTTCAGGGGCTACTAAGGGAGTCTTGGATTAAGGGGTCCTCAGGTGGCCGGATTACTCGTTATGGGACGAATTGGTGGGCCGTGAAGATTATTATTGAAGACTATCCCCCGTATCCGGATAGGACTCCCATATGTGTAAAATAGCAAGTTTAGAGTCCGGGTGTAATATTTCCCTTCCTCTACAAGATGATCATGTGCAACCCTAGGTCCCTTCGGTGCATATATAAACCGGAGGGTTTAGTCCATCGCGACAGAATCACAACATCCTAGGCTAGACTTCTAGGGTTTAGCCATTATGATCTCGAGGTAAATCAGCTCTTGCAACCCTATATTCATCAAGATCAATCAAGCAGGAAGTAGGGTATTACCTCGATCGGAGGGGCCCGAACCTGGGTACACATAGTTTCCCTAATATCATGTTACCATCAATCCTCAGATGCATAGTTCAGGACCCCCTACCCGAGATCCGCCGGTTTTGACACCGACAACAACCCATGAGGGCGCGCCTGGGACCCCAAGTGTGCCCAGGTGGGTTGTGCCTACCTCGGGGCCCCCTCTGGTACTTCTTTGGCCCATGTTGTTCCTTCTGGTCCATCAAAATTCTCCAAAAAGTTTCGCTGTGTTTGGACTCTGTTTGGTATTGATTTTCTACTATGTAAAAAACAAGCAAAAAATAGCAACTGGCACTGGGCGCTATGTCAATAGGTTAGTGTCGGGGAAACTGATCGCCCACGAACACCTATGGGACCGGAGCCCCTTTTCGGTACGGCAAGGGAGCGGAGGGTGCACGAAGAGCGGATCGAGGCGAACACGCGAGCAGTTTACCCAGGTTCGGGCCGTACGGATGCGTAAAACCCTACTCCTGCCTTGGTTTGTATTGCGTTCTTGGCTCGGGAGCGAGAAGAGATACAGTACTTATCGCTAGCAACACCGAGCGTGAGAGTGATTGAAGATCGGAACCCCCTCTACGTTGCGCATGGGCCTCCTTTTATAGATCAAAGGGGTCACCGACAGGTGGCAACGTAGGTGAGGGTAAAAACGTAAAAACGGTGGTAGTTGGAACAGTGTATGCATAGTGCTTTATACCTAACCCTGACGCCAGGGGACAAGGGCATTAAATGCCCGTCGCCGTCGCCCCAAACAGTGCAAAAAGCGTCCGTCAGGGCGTCTCCGTCCGCCACGAAGGTGGCCTCGTCATCGCAGGCTTCACAACCTTCCGCCACGCGTGCCTGGAAGGGCTTCACAACCTTTCGCCACGCGTGCCTGGAAGGGCCCCAGGGTGACGCATGGGCGGATGAGCTGGAGCGCGGGTACCTAGTGGAAGTTTGCCGCGGCGAGCGCCTTGCCGCGGCCGCCATCTTGTCGCGCCTGGGAGCTTGTCGCTCCTCGGGCCTTGCCGGGACGCGTGGCGCGTCGCGGCAAGTCTCTTGAAATGCCGTGTTTGGCCTTCCCGGCAAGATCCTCTTGCCAGGGTCTTGTACCAAAGAGGCGGTCTTGAGCCTTGAATGGCCTTCCCGACAAGCTCCTCTTGCCGGGGCCTTGTTTCTTTAACTTGAATACTTTGTTCTTGAATGGCTCCAAAGGAACCACAGCGGGCCTTGGCGGACGCACGGCAAGCCCTGCCACGGGACGCTGCTACTGCCCGTGCACAAGTTCGGGATACTAAGGTACCCCTACTTTAGTACACCGACAAGAGCCCCCGGGCCTGGGCCACACACGGTGCCGAGCGCTGTTGGGCCAGGCCCAAAACAGTGCACGGGCACACGCGGCCCACGGTCACGCCGTATCCCACTACGTATCCACCGCGCCCCTCCCTAACGGCACGCGTCGATTGCGGCGTCGTGGGAGAGATCGTGGCCTATTTCTTTAATAGGGAAATGTGGAACGCCCCCCTCTCCCCCCTTAAAAGCAGGGGAAAACAGGGGCAGTTCCTCCAATTCGTCCGCTGCTTCTTCATCCTCCAGAAACCCCCGCTGCTCCCCTCCTCCACGAAGGCTGAAAGAGAGCCGCGCTCGGCCCTTCCTCCGCCGCCGCCAGTATCCCCAGCGCCATCGACTTCCCTCGCCGTCCCCGCCATGGCCGCGAAGGGCGACAAGGCGAAGGCCGCGAAATCCGCCAAGGCGCTGAAGCTAGCAGCAATGCGGAAGAAGATGGCGGTCTTCCTGCCGAGGCTCAGCGCGGAGGAGCTGAAGGACTCCTTCTACCTCTTCTGGTCGAGGGAGACAAAGGCGCATCCGTGCACCAAGGTACTCCCCGCCGTGGCCTCCGATATCTTTCCGGGAGGCTACGCCTTTTTTGCTCTGTTCTTCTACTGCAGGCTCTGCCCGCCCTACTCGGAGTTCTTCTGCGATATCATGAATACCTACGGGTTTCATCTCCTTGATTTCACCCCAAACGCTGTCTTGACCATGGCCGTTTTCGCACATCTGTGCGAAAACTTTATTGGAGTCTACCCCAATGTAGCTCTCTTCCGCCACTACTTCACGCCCCGAGTCGAGTCTGGGTCTCCTCTGTCCGGTGGAATCTCTTGGATCTTCAGGCTCCATAAGAAAGAGGCTTACTTAACTGGGGAGCTCCGCGGCAAGTGGGAAGAATGGAGGGCCAACTGGTGCTGGATCATGGAGGACGACCCCCAGCAGTTCACTTCCCGGCGCCAAGTTGCAATAGTGCGCGGCAATGACTGGAGTGACCTGGCCCCTGAGGACGACAAGCTGAAGATAGCCACCACTAGGATTCTTCGCCTCCGGCAAGCCGAGCTCACTGTAGGTGCCGTCGGGGCGGACTTTCTTCGCCGCCGCATCGCTCCCTTGCAGGAGAGAAAAAGGCCTGCTTGGGAGTTTGATAACGCGGCAGACATCATGAGGCTGCGCCCGGGCCTCAACTATAATTTCACGGTCTTGGAGCTCAACGCAATGCTCCAAGCGCTATTCAAGTACGACCCCAAGCATCCGGAGTGGTTTGCGTTGCCGCGGGGCGTAGTTCCGTTGTGCAACAACGCGTCGCTCAGCGCCATTCGCGCGGTGATGCCGTGGTCTGACTCCCACGGAATCGACCCTACTTGGCGGGAACCTTCCGACGAGACTGTGCAAACATTCTTCGACAACCTGGTGGAGCTGCCAGCCAAGCCCGACGAGAAGAGGGGCCTCACCCATGACACCACCGATGAGGAGATGGCGTATATTGCCACCAGGTTGGAGGAGGCAGCTGCAGCCAGGGCTGCGGGTGAGTTTGGATATACTGTGGAGGAGGCGGACGCAGCGGAGGCGGTAAGTTTGGCCGAGGAGGAAGAGTTCCTCAAAGTGGGAAAGCTTGTTGGGCGACCTGCCGGGACAAGCGAGGCCGCCGAGCAAGGTACAGAGTCGAGCGGGCCCGCCGAGCAGGGCGTCAGATCAAGCGATCCTGCCGAAGACTCAGGCGGGTCGCTGAATCTCGACTCTTCTTCTTCTTCCTCGGGGAGCTCACCACCACCACCAAGTCCTCCAGTTGCGCCGAAAAGGCGCATCCGCAAGGCCGCAGGCGTGACCGGGCGGCAGACGAGCCAGCAGCCGCAGCGCCGCCCGATACGCGCCACCACGACGAGCAAGGCCGCCAAGGGAGTGCCCCATGCCTCAGCGGCAACAGGAGGGGGATCTTCCCGGACTGGCGCCCCCGTGCCCACCGCCCCTCGAGCTTCGGCGGCAACCAGAGCGTGGTCTTCTTAGACCACCGTCCCAGCCCCCGCCAAGCGGCCAAGGGAGCAGACTCCTCCAGCTCCTAGTGCCGGGACACGCGAGCCGGATTTCGACTTTTCGGCGCTCAGCTCCGACGACGAGGAGGAGGACGAGTAAGTCTTCGTGATTCTTGTTTCTCGTTAGTCTTTGATTGATCCTTTGTCTTGTAGCTTCTTTGCCTGATTCTGATCTTGTTTTTCTTCCAGGACCTTGGCCCAGAGGGCGGCGAAGAGGGCCAAGATCCCAATAATTGTCGTTGAGGACGAGCCCGCCCCCACAACAGGGGGTGCGCCTGCGCCGAGCTTGCCGGATCAGGCAGCTGCTCCCCAGAGCAGCCCCCAGCGCAGCCCTCAACGTAAGTCTTCTGTTCACTCTCTGCTCGTCGGGCGCGCGCGCGCGGGCTTCTTATCCTTGTTAACGTTTTGTTTGTTTGTTGACTTGTGCAGAAACAGAGCAGCAGCCTCAGGAGCACCAAGAGGTTGCTCCCGACGAGCCGCATGTCTCGACCTCTCCGCCAAGGAGGAGCTCCCCGGCGAGGGAGAATACTACGCCAAGGGCGAGTACCCCACCGAGGGCGAGTACCCCTCCAAGGGAAGGCACTCCGCCAAGGGAAGGCGCCAGCGGCCCTCCGCCGGCGGGAGCTACCACCACGCCGCCGAGGGAGAACTCCCCGGCAAGGAAGCCCATCGAAGAGGAGGCCCGCGCAGGTAAACTCCTGAACTTTTCTTTTTTCTGAATTTCTCTTTTTGGATATTTGCTTGACCATTATTTTCTTCTTTCTTCTTCTTTTCTTGGCTTCAGATCCGTCCGTAGCCGAGCCCATGGAGACGGAAGTCGCCGTCGAGGAGGACGCGTGCGCCGACACCGTTGATGCTGCAGCCACTGAAGGGGCGGTCGGTGCTGACGAGCCCGCCATCGAAGAGGCTGCCAAGGCCGCCGGCGCGCCAGCCGAGGAGGGTACCGGCAGTCGCACTGAAGGACCTGAGGCCGCAGGAGCGTCAGACACTACGCCGACTGCCGACCCCGCCGCTGCCGCGGCCGAAACAGGCGCCTACCTGGAGGCCGGCAACGAAGTCTTCATCCAGCTCCCGTGGGCGTCCACGTCAAGGGCGCCCGTGGAGGGAGAGGTCTTCGACGGGGAGGTCCTCGCCTCCGCCGGGCTGAAGTTAGTCGACGCGCCCGGCAGCAGTAGCGAGCCCGAGGAGGAGCGGCTTCTGCGAAGGCTTCTGGCCCTGTACCGCGCTAGGCAGGCCAAGTTGGAGTCCCGAGAGGCTCAGGCCGCCAAGGCGGGTACTGACTTGGAGAAGCGCGCTGAAGAGCTCCGGGCCGCCAACCAAGCAGCCCTCCGATCCTTGGCGGAGGAGCGGGAGGAGCTCGCCGAAGCGCATCAGGCGTTCATTCTTGAGAAGGCCGAAGCAGAGGAGCAGCAATGGCTCGCCGCCGAGGAGTTGTCCCGGCGGGAAGGTGAACTAACGCAGCGGAAGGTCGACCTCGACAGCCACGAGGACGACCTTGCCGCGCACGAACAGTCTCATAGCGGAGCTCTGCAGTTAGCGAAGGACGCCGCTGCAGCTGCTGAGACCGCCAAGAGAGACTTGGAGGCGAGGGTGGCGCAACTGGAGGTCCAGTTGAAGACGAGCGAAGAGAAGGTTGCCGCACTTGTGTCGAAGAGGGAGAAGGACGCCCACAGTCACTCCGAGCTGCAGGTCCGCCTCTCCGACAAGGGCAAGGAGCTTGCCGTCGCCAAGGACTCCATCGTCGATCTGGAGTTGAAGCTTTCCACCCTCACCGCATCACTTGATGGCGCCAGAGAGCGGGAGACGAAGCTGAAGGAGGATCTCAGGGGCGAGAGGGCACTGTTGGAGAGTGCCGCTATCTCCCAAAACAACTTCAGGCAAACCGTCGAGCTCTGGACGGAGGGTCTTGTCCTTGCCACCACCAACATCGACAAGGAGTTGGAACTGCTGGGGGTGGAGTATCTCGGGTACTCCATCGACGAGAATCTCCACCCCAGCGCCAAGCTTACCTTGTTCCTCCAGGGCGTGGGGACGGTCCTCCAGCAGCTCCCGGAAAAGATTCCCACGCAGCTGGCGAACGAGGCGCGCAGGCTTTGCACGGGCGTCTTGGAGAAGGTGCTGATGAAGATAGTCTTCCGCAACCCAGGACTCAATCTCAATAACGTCCTCAGGACCTTGCCGCTCGACGCCGACCAGGAGACGCTCAAGGCCCTTGTCGCACCTATCGTGGCCAAGGTGGGCAAGATCAAGAGAGTCGAGGGCGACCGCGCGGATTAGGCCATTTTCCTTTCTGCTTCCTTTGTCGCTGCCAACCATGTTACGAACAATAGTCTATTAGAGCAGCGACAAGTCATTTTGTAACATACTTTATTTTGGGTAGTTAATGCAATGTTATTTCCTTTACTTGACTTCTTCGCTTTGTATGCTTTTACCCTACACTTTTAGGGAACTTGCCGGCGAAGGGACGCCTGCCGTGAGCGCTGAGTGCGGAACTTCAGCAGCCTGCTGGCAGTCTCGTTGCCGACAAGAAACCTCGTCGCAGCTAGTCGCAGCACACTTAGGTTGTTGAGCGAACTCGAAAACAAAGTAAGGGCGCGACACTTGTCACAGCACGCTTAAGCCGTTGAGCGTGCTCGAAACAAAATAAGGGCGCGGCTAGCCATGAGCTGGTTCCTCCGCGCACAGGTTTTCCATACAAAGTGCGGTCGTTCAAGGAAGATAACTTTAAAATTAAAAATTTGATTGCTCAAACTTTGGCGACTTAGCTTTTGCGTCGTCTGCTTCCCGGCAAAGGCAAGGCTTTCTTGACCGGCACTTGGTTCATACCACTGTTTCCTTCCCCCCGGCAAACTTGTGCGCGAGGAAAACTTCTTCTGCTTGAGAGAAAAGAAAAAGGGAGGAAACATAGACATGGAGCTTTGCGGCTCGTTATAGCTTACCAGGGATGCGTTCTGCACAAAGTGTTAGATAGTACATGCAAGAAAGATGAAAAGGCATGAAATGACAAGTTGTGCGAGGCATATAAGTTTTACTGATGCACGCGGTCTGCGCCCGGCTTTGTACAAAGGTTTACATGCAACAGCGGCAAGACTTGTACAAAAGGTGATTGCCGGAGTGGATCACGGCAACCGCGCCTCATGGGTAAAACTTGCGAAGGTGCTCAATGTTCCAGGAGTTGCTCACCGGTACGCCCTCTTCTGTCTCAAGGCGGACATCGCTGGGCCTTGTGACTTGTCTCACCCGATAAGGGCCTTCCCACTTCGGCGTCAACTTGTTGGAATTCTTGGCAGACTGAACGCGCCGAAGAACAAGGTCGCCTTCCTCGAGACTTCTGGCTTTAACTTTGCGGCTATGGTAGCGGCACAAAGCTTGCTGGTATCGAGCAGCTCGTACAACAGCCTGAAGACGGTCCTCCTCAAGGAGCAGTGCATCATCTTGCCGCAGCTGCTCTTGCCCGAGCTCATCGTAAGCGAGCACTCGAGGCGACCCGTATACGAGTTCCGTGGGGGGAACTGCCTCTGCTCCATAGACAAGAGCAAAGGGTGTTTGTCCAGTGGCTCGATTTGGTGTCGTCCTGATTGACCAAAGAGCCGCCGGCAATTCTTCAATCCAGTTTCTTCCGCATTTGTGCAGCCTGTCAAAAGTTCTTGTCTTGAGTCCGCGCAGCACTTCAGCGTTCGCTCTCTCCGCTTGACCGTTGCTCCTCGGGTGAGCAACAGAAGCAAAGCAGACCTTGGCGCCAAGGTCTTGGACGTACTGCATGAAGGTGCGACTTGTGAATTGCGTGCCATTATCGGTGATGATCCTGTTAGGGATCCCGAAACGGCAAACAATCGATCTGAAGAACTTGACTGCTGACTGTGCGGTCACGTTTCTCACTGGTTCCACTTCCGGCCACTTTGTGAACTTGTCGACGGCAACGTACAAGAACTCAAAGCCCGCGGCTGCGCGGGGGAAGGGGCCGAGGATGTCGAGCCCCCAGACCGAAAATGGCCAGGACAAAGGGATCGTCTGGAGAGCTTGAGCTGGTTGATGTATCTGCTTGGAATGGAACTGGCATGCTTCACACTTGTTTACTTGCGCAGTTGCATCTTGGAGGGCTTCTGGCCAAAAGAAACCTTGCCGGCAAGTGCTCTGGCGCCAATGTGGTGGCCACATATGCCTCCATGTATCTCTGCCAACAACTTCTGCCCATCTTCCCGGGGAATGCACTTTAATTTGACACCATTGAGTCTTGTTCTGTACAGTTCATCGCCGACAAACTGATACATACTTGACTGCCGGGTTATTCTTTCTGCTTCTTCCGGCTCTTCGGGAAGTTCTCCTGTTTGAAGGAAACGGACAATCTGCTGTGCCCATGCTAGAGCCTGAGGCTCAACAACAAGAACTAAAGGCATCAGTGCTGCTGCGGGAACGTCAGCTTCTACGGCAAGAACATGTGGCTCGGCCGGAGCTTGACGTTCCCCGGCAAGCTTGCCGGGGCAAAACTTGTCGGGAACGCCTGCTTCAACTGTACAAACCCTAGGGTCTGCAGGAGCAGACTGTTCTTCAGCAACTTCATCGTTGATCTTGGGGACCTTGTTGGCGGCGGTTTCAGGAAGTACTGCCGGCAAGTAGTCACCGGAAATCAACTTTCTCTTCTTACTTTGTCTAGCCGATGGTGTAACCGATGGTTGAGTGAGCTTGTGCACAAAGATCCCCGGTTCCACGGGTAGCTTTAGTGCAGCACACTTTGACAGGCCGTCTGCGATGTCGTTTTGAGCTCTTGGAACGTGCTCCATCTGCAAGCCTTCAAAGTGTTCTTCAAGCTTTCTCACTTCGTCAACGTATGCCTCCATTAGCGGGCTCTGGTAGCTCTTGTTCACTTGTCGGACGACCAACTGCGAGTCACCCCGTACAATGAGCTTCTTGATCCCAAGTTCCACTGCGATTCTGAGGCCGGCAAGCAAACCTTCATACTCTGCAGTATTGTTCGTTGCTTGCTCCTTGGGAAAGTGCATTTGGACGACGTACTTGAGGTGTTCTCCGGTGGGCGCGACAAACAGCATGCCGGCACCGGCGCCTTGCAGCGAGAAGGCACCATCAAAGTACATTATACATTCCTTGCTTGCTTCTTTGACGGGGATGCTTGTCTCTGGAATTTCTTCATCTGGTGTTGGCGTCCATTCTGCTATGAATTCTGCCAATGCTCTGCTCTGGATAGTTGAAGTACTTTCAAACTTGAGGCCAAAGCTTGACAGCTCCAGTGCCCACTCGACAATCCTGCCCGTTACTTCTGGATTTTGCAGTATCCTTTTCAGCGGAAAGCGAGTGACCACTGTTATCTCATGTGCTTGGAAGTAATGGCGCAGCTTTCTCGAGGCCATGAGGAGGCCGAAAAAGCATCTTCTGCACCCCAGAGTATCTTGATCTAGCCCCCTGCAAGAGGGAACTGACAAAATAAACTGGGCGCTGCACCATCTTCTTCCGCACCTCTTCCTGCATCTGCGCAGACCCATCCTTGTCGGGACCAGAGCTTGATGGGGAAGCCCCCTGCTTGTCGCTGGACGTGCTTGCCGGGGCTGTGGGCTCCTCATCTGCCTCTCTCTCTGCTACCAGCGCAGCACTAACCACTTGATTGGTTGCTGCTAAGTACAGCAGCAACTTCTCTTGTGCCCTAGGTGCGATAAGTATTGGAGTGGAGGACAGGTACCTTTTCAAGTCTTGTAGCGCCGCCTCCGCTTCCGGAGTCCATTTCATTGGACCTGCCTTTTTCAAGATTTTGAAAAATGGCAGGGCGCGTTCTGCAGACTTAGAAATGAACCTGCTGAGAGCAGCCACACAGCCGGCAAGCCTTCGCACATCCTTGACGCGTTTCGGAGCTTCGATCTGCTCGATGGCTTTGATCTTGTCGGGATTGGCTTCAATCCCCCTTTGGGACACGAAGAACCCGAGAAGCTTGCCGGAGGGGACTCCGAACACGCACTTCTCGGGGTTAAGCTTGAGTTGTATCTTGCGCAGATTCGCAAAGGTTTCATCCAGATCTTGAACCAGGGTAGCCCTGTCCTTGCTCTTGACCACTATATCATCCATGTAAGCTTCTACATTCCTGTGTATCTGTGGCTCAAAAGCAGTGTAGACTACCCTCGCAAACGTTGAACCGGCATTCTTCAATCCAAACGGCATGCGTATGAAGCAATACGTGCCACATGGAGTAATGACTGCGGTCTTCTCTTCATCTTCTTCAGCCATAAATATCTGGTGGTATCCTGAATAGGCATCAAGAAATGAAAGCAACTCACATCCAGCCGTGGAGTCAACAATCTGGTCAATGCGCGGCAAGGGAAATGGATCTTTGGGACAAGCTTTATTCACATCGGTGAAGTCTATACAAAGCCTCCACTTCCCATTTGCTTTGCGCAGGACAACAGGGTTGGCCAGCCACGTGGGATGAAGTACACCTATGACAAGGCCTGCCGCTTCCAGCTCCTTGATTTCTTCAGCAATAAACTCTTGGCGCTCCACCGCTTGCTTTCTAACCTTCTGCTTGACGGGCCGCACGTGAGGACAAACGGCAAGCTTGTACTCAATCACTTTCCTGGGAACACCGGGGATGTCAGATGGTTGCCATGCAAACACGTCGACATTTGCCCGCAGGAAAGCAACGAGCGCGCTTTCCTATTTCGGATCGAGCGTGGCACTGATGGTGAAAGTACCACAAGTGCCGTCCTCCTTGGCGGACACCTTCTTGGTTGTGGGTGGAGCTGCCATCGCCTTCTTGCACTTGCCGGTGGAGCTCGATGGTGCGTCCTCGACAGCAGCGCAGCACTCCGAGGGGGTGCCTTTGCCGGAGTGTGCCCCAGAGCTCTTGCCGGCCCTGGCTGCAGCTGCCTCCTCCAACCTGGTGGCAATATACGCCATCTCCTCATCGGTGGTGTCACGGGTGAGGCCCCTCTTCTCGTCGGGCTTGACTGGCAGCTCCACCAGGTTGTCGAAGAATGTTTGCACAGCCTCGTCGGAAGGATCCCGCCAAGTGGGGTCGATTCCGTGGGAGTCACACCACGGCATCACCGCGCGAATGGCGCTGAGTGACGCGTTGTTGCACAAAGGAACTACGCCCCGCGGCAACGCAAACCACTCCGGATGCTTGGGGTCGTACTTGAATATCGCTTGGAGCATTGAGTTGAGCTCCAAGACCGTGAAATTATAGTTGAGGCCCGGGCGCAGCCTCATGATGTCTGCCGCGTTATCAAACTCCCAAGCAGGCCTTTTTCTCTCCTGCAAGGGAGCGATGCGGCGGCGAAGAAAGTCCGCCCCGATGGCACCTACAGTGAGCTCGGCTTGCCGGAGGCGAAGAATCCTAGTGGTGGCTATCTTCAGCTTGTCGTCCTCAGGGGCCAGGTCACTCCAGTCATTGCCGCGCACTATTGCAACTTGGCGCCGGGAAGTGAACTGCTGGAGGTCGTCCTCCATGATCCAGCACCAGTTGGCCCTCCATTCTTCCCACTTGCCGCGGAGCTCCCCAGTCAAGTAAGCCTCTTTCTTATGGAGCCTGAAGATCCAAGAAATTCCGCCGGACAGAGAAGACCCAGACTCGACTCGGGGCGTGAAGTAGTGGCAGAAGAGAGCTACATTGGGGTAGACTCCAACAAAGTTTTCGCGCAGATGTGCGAAAACGGCCATGGTCAAGACAACGTTTGGGGTGAAATCAAGGAGATGAAACCCGTAGGTATTTATGATATCGCAGAAGAACTCCGAGTAGGGCGGGCAGAGCCCGCGGTAGAAGAACAGAGCAAAAAAGGCGTAGCCTCCCGGAAACATATCGCAGGCCACGGCAGGGAGTACCTTGGTGCGCGGATGCGCCTTTGTCTCCCTCGACCAGAAGAGGTAGAAGGAGTCCTTCAGCTCCTCCGCGCTGAGCCTCGGCGGGAAGACCGCCATCTTCTTCCGCATTGCTGCTAGCTTCAGCGCCTTGGCGGTCTTCGCGGCCTTCGCCTTGTCGCCCTTCGGGGCCATGGCGGGGACGGCGAGGGAAGTCGACGGCGCTAAGGATACTGGCGGCGGCGGAGGAAGGGCGGAGCGCGGCTCTCTTTCAGCCTTCGGGGAGGAGGGGAGCAGCGGGGGTTTCTGGAGGATGAAGAAGCAGCGGACGAATGGGAGGAACTGCCCCTGGTTTCCCCTGCTTTTAAGGGGGGGACAGGGGGGCGTTCCGCATTTCCCTATTAAAGAAACAGGCCACGATCTCTCCCACGACGCCGCAATCGACGCGTGCCGTTAGGGAGGGGCGCGGTGGATACGTAGTGGGATACGACGCGCGCTTTCCTATTTAGGATCGAGCGTGGCACTGATGGTGAAAGTACCACCAGTGCCGTCCTCCTTGGCGGACACCTTCTTGGTTGTGGGTGGAGCTGCCATCGCCTTCTTGCACTTGCCGGTGGAGCTCAATGGTGCCTCCTCGACGGCAGCGCAGCACTCCGAGGAGGTGCGTTTGCCGGAGTGTGCCCCAGAGCTCTTGCCGGACTTGTTCTTGTTCTTCCCCCGGGAGCTTCAGCGGCAAGTGTCTTGCTATCTGTTGCGGCTGCTGTGTCCCGGTAGATCTTGTCGGCACAGATAAGCGCGCCCTTCTTGTCGCCGGGGACAGAGATGACGCTTATCGGGCCTGGCATCTTGAGCATGTTGTAGGCATAATGAGAGGCTGCCATGAACTTGGCGAGCGCCGGACGGCCAAGTATCCCATTGTAAGGCAACGGGATATCGGCAACGTCAAAGGTGATCCTCTCAGTCCTGAAGTTCAGCTCTCCGCCAAAAGTCACTGGCAGTGTGATTTTCCCCTTCGGCTTGCTCCTTCCCGGGTTGATCCCTTGGAATGTGCCAGTTTCCTCGAGCTCGATGTCAGGGATCTGGAGTTTCCGGACCACAGCAGAGGAGATCAGGTTCAGGCCGGCCCCGCCGTCGACCAACATCTTGGTGACCTTAAGGTTGCGGATAGTTGGTGAAACCAACATCGGCAAGCACCCGACCGCAGTTGTGCGATCAGGGTGGTCCTCAATGTCAAAGACGATGGGCGTGCTGGACCACTTCAGAAGTTTGCGCGACTCGACGGGTGGCTCTGCCGCATTGACTTCCCGCACCCATTGTTTGAGTTGGCGGTGGGAAGTATGCAGAGAAGCTCCACCGTCTACGCACAAAACCTCCGTTGCCTTCTGGAACTCCTGCTCGCTGCTATCTCCGTCTTCCATGTCTTCGTCGTCGTCGTCGTCTTCGTCCTTGTCGCGGCCGCGGGGAGGTCTATCTCCTTGCCGCTGCTTCGCCTTGCCGCGGCGTCCACCCCGGCCATTGAATGGCCGCTTCTTGCCGGACTCTCCTCCACCTCCCTGGGCCTTCTCCTTGTCGCGTCACTCGTACTCAGCTTTTTGCTGCTCGACGAGGTACTCGACCCTTTTGCAGTTCTGGAGGTCGTGGCCCTTGGTGCGGTGGATTTTGCAGTACTGCTTGTCGGAGCCGTCCTGCTTGTCGGCGGCCGCCACAGCCTCCTTGCCGGAACTGCCAGCCTGGGCTTTCTTGGCGCCAGCCTCCTTGCCGGACTGCTCAACGACCAGTACTTCTTTGCTCTTCTTTTTCCTGTTGTTCCGCCGTCGGTTCTTCTTTGCCGGGGCGGCATCCTCACTATCTGTTCCCCCTGCTCCAGTATCCTCTCCTCCCCTCCTCGGTGCGTGCGCACTTGTCGGCCAGGGCATAGAGCTCACTGACGTCTCGGATCTTGCACATCGCCATTTCCTCCCTCATCCTGCGGTTACGCACGTTCTGGTGGAACGCGCTAATAACCGCGGCAGGCTGGACATCTGGGATGTTGTGCTGGACGCGGCTGAATCTTTGGATGTACTTTCGCAGGGACTCTCCTTCCTTCTGGGCGAGTATATGAAGATCGCTCTCCTGGCCATGGGGCTTGTGGCCGCCCGTGAAGGCGCCGACAAACTGATGGTACAGGTCGGCCCAAGAAGAAATGGAATACTCCGGCAAGTGCATGAGCCAAGATCTGACGTTCGGCTTGAGCACAAGCGGGAAGTAGTTTGCGAGTATCTTCTCGTCTCGTCCCCCTGCAGCCTGCACCGCGATGGTGTAGATGCTGAGAAACTCTGACGGATGAGTCTTCCGTCGTACTTCTCGGGTACGTCGGGCTTGAAGTTCTTCATGCTGGGCCACTGGACTTGCCGCAGCTCACGGGTGAACGCAGGACAACCCGCCGCGTACGGCAAGTCGTCTGGTTCTTTGGGCGCGTGCATGTCGACAACGGGTCCAATGCGCTGGTTGGATTGTCGTCGTGCTTCTCTTCGACGCTCGATGCGAGTTCGAGCGTCTTCTTGTCGTCTGTCGTCAAGGACTTGGCGTTGATCGCGGCGAGCTCGTGGATCTGACGATGCCGTGGAGTCGTCGTCGATGTTGATCCGGCGAGTCGGCGATTTCGGCCTTCGGGGCGGGGAGTGCACGGTAGTTGCACCCCCGGCGGTCTTGTCGCCATCGGCCCGCGCCTGGCTAACTTGTCGCGGCCGCGACATCGTCGGCTGCTGCGGAGTGTTGTTATTGGCAAAGGCGATGAGGCTTTGGATGGTGGCCCTCCAGTCTTCGGCCTTGTCCGCCGCTGGAGGGAAGTCGAGGAGTAGCTGAGCTCGAGCTAGAGCTTCTGCTGGAGTGGCGGGGAGCGGTGGCGAGCGGTTCGAGGAGCGAGATATGCTCGGACTTCTAACAGCGTTAGAAGGAGCAGCGTCTCGTCCCGGCGACCGCGCCCTGCTCGTGCCAGCACGTTGTCCTTGAGCGTCCGGCGTACCGCCAGCTTGACCTTGGCCCAGCAAGCGTATGGTACCTTGTGTACCACGTCGCTGCCGGTCATGCGCCTCCTGAGACGGGCGCGGAGCATGCACGGACGCCGAGGTCTTGGAGTGCGCTAGGTCGTCCGTCTTATCCTTGGACTTGGCGGCGCCGTGAGTTTCCTCGCCGGCGTCCACCCTTCCGCCGGCGTCTACCCCACCAGCCGTTGGCTCCGGCGGTGGTGGGATTGACGCGGACGGGCATGCTGCCTCCGAAGCCTTCTTCTTCGGCGACATGTTGACGAAGTCGATGAAGTTGATGAGGTTGGTGGAGATTTCGCCCGCGTGAACACCGGATCGGGTTCACACAACCTCGACGCCCCCTACCTGGCGCGCCAAAGATGTCGGGGAAACTGATCGCCTACGAACACCTATGGGACCGGAGCCCCTTTTCGGTACGGCAAGGGAGCAGAGGATGCACGAAGAGCGGATCGAGGCGAACACGCGAGCAGTTTACCCAGGTTCGGGCCGCATGGATGCGTAAAACCCTACTCCTGCCTTGGTTTGTATTGCATTCTTGGCTCGGGAGCAAGAAGAGCTACAATACTTATCGCTAGCAATACCGAGCGTGAGAGTGATCGAAGATCGGAACCCCCTCTACGTTGCGCATGGGCCTCCTTTTATAGATCAAAGGGGTCACCGACAGGTGGCAACGTAGGTGAGGGTAAAAACGTAAAAACGGTGGTAGTTGGAACAGTGTATGCATAGTGCTTTATACCTAACCCTGACGGCAGGTGACAAGGGCATTAAATGCCCGTCGCCGTCGCCCCAAACAGTGCAAAAAGCGTCCGTCAGGGCGTCTCCGTCCGCCACGAAGGTGGCCTCTTCATCGCAGCTTGCCACCGTGTACCCCAGGCTTCACAGCCTTCCGCCACGCGTGCCTGGAAGGGCCCCTGGGCGACGCGTGGGCGGATGAGCTGGAGCGCGGGTACTAGTGGAAGTTTGCCGTGGCGAGCGCCTTGCCGCGGCCGCCATCTTGTCGCGCCTGGGAGCTTGTCGCTCCTCGGGCCTTGCCGGGACGCATCGCAGCAAGTCTCTTGAAATGCCGTGTTTGGCCTTCCCGGCAAGCTCCTCTTGCTAGGGTCTTGTACCAAAGAGGCGGTCTTGAGCCTTGAATGGCCTTCCTGGCAAGCTCCTCTTGCCGGGGCCTTGTTTCTTTAACTTGAATACTTTGTTCTTGAATCGCTCCAAAGGAACCACAGCGGGCCTTGGCGGACGCACGACAAGCCCTGCCACGGGACGCTGCTACTGCCCGTGCACAAGTTCGGGATACTAAGGTACCCCTACTTTAGTACACCGACAGTTAGTCCCAAAAAATGATATAAAGTTGCTATGAAAGATTGTAAAACATCCAAGAATGATAGTATAACAACATGAATACTTCATAAATTATAGATACGTTGGAGACGTATTAGCATCCCCAAGCTTAATTCCTACTCGTCTTCGAGTAGGTAAATTATAGAAGAAATAATTTATGAAGTGTGAATGCTAGTAAAGTGCATAATTTTTATCGATGATAATTTCAATCACTTTTCCTACCATCAAAACAACAACTCTTTCTCATAAAACTAAACATGATAAGGTAGCAACCAATTCACATGTTAAGGTTCAAACAATGAATTCTCTTGAAACTCAACAACCTATTTTCTCAGTCACCAAACAATTGTAATTCAACTTATTCAACAAAGTCTAACTAAGAGCTCCACATACTGAATCATCATATAGTCTTCTATGATTGCTAGTACTCAAAGCATATTCATAGAACAAATGACATCCATCGAACACACAGAAAGATAGGCGCTTACTATTTTGCCTCCCAACTCATTTATCATAGAGATAATTGTCAACAATAGTAAATAATGATCAAATTTATTTGACTGGCCATATGTGCCTAGATCTTTCCCCACGACATGATGCTTGCCAACTAGAGAATAATTGAGGTGAAAATGAGAATGCATTCTATTGACTCTTGCATAAAAATAAATACTGAAAAGTAAAAGATAGGCCCATCGCAGAGGGAAGCAGAGGTTGTCCTGCGCTTTTTATTTGGATGCCCAAACTCTTAATGCAAAGGAACATCACGTTATATTTCCCCTTATGATATCAACCTTTATTATACAGTCCGTCGTATTTATTACTTTGCCACGACAAGTTCGTACAATGCTCAATTTTCTATTACAATAAAAGATCAAACATATTTAGGAGCAATTTTTATTGCTTTATGCACCGATGATAACTTACTTGAAGGATCTTATTCAATAAATAGGTAGGTATGGTGGAAACTCATGGCAATAAACTGGGTTTAAGGGTTTTTGGATGCACAAGTAGTATCTCTACTTAGTACGATTTTTTGTCTAGCAAAAGATCCTAGGCAAACACCCTATGTTGGAGGATCCATGAAAATATAACATGTATGCAAATATACACAACCATAATTCATTATGTTGTCTTCCTTGTCCAACTTCAACTAATTTGCTCAGGTTTGAAAATAATTACTGGGTATTCACAATCACAGAAGATGTCCAAGATAATATATTTGCATGTGAAAGTTATCTTCCTTATACTAATCATTCATGAATTGCTTGTATGACCAATATTGTGATTGTCAAGCTTCAAATGATTTCACTTTCTAAACCCAGTGTGAAGCTACTACTAGGTATAATATATACATACACTTTCTAACTTCTTGATATTCAATTCATTCAACAGTTTACTCGTAGGATTTAAGTGAAGCACAAGAGTAATTGACGAACTACTCCAAAAAGATATAAGTGAAGATCAGGTGAGTAGTTATGTAAATAGGTAGCTAACTGAAGACTCTCTTTTATTAAAAAAAATTAGATCTAAGTATCTTATTAAAATATCAAACAAAACAAAATAAAATGTCATTCCAAGAATAGCACAACTCATGTGAAGAAGCAAGAACTTAGGCTCAACCGATACTAACCGATAATTGTTGATGAAAAAAGGTGGGATGCCTATCGCGGCAAACCCAAGCTTAGATGCTTGAGACTTCTTGACATATTATCTTGGGATGCCTTGGGCATCCCCAAGATTGAGCTTTTGTGTCTCCTTAATTCCTTTTATATCACGGTTTCCCTAAATCTTAAAAACTTCATCCACACAAAACTCAGCAAGAACTCATGAGATTAGTTAGTACAAATCAATGCATAACCTTATCATTCTCGACGGTAGCAAATCACTAAAATTAAAATTTAACATTTCATACTAAATGCCTTTGCCTATTTAATACTCCTATTCTCAAATAGAATCATTAAACACGCAAACATATGCAAACATAACATCAATATGTCTAAACATGACCGTCTGTAAAGAGTGCAATTTTACTCATACTTCCCTACATAAAAAATTCTAAAAAATTATCACGTTACAGAGAAATTATTAGTGCGCACTGTGTAAAAATTTCAAGATTTTATCACGTTCTTACTATCCATAAGAATTCAGACAATGATAGAAAACTTTCTATTTTGAAACAGCAACATTTAGACTTGCAAAATAAGCATGGTAAAGGTATACTTGACATTTTATTGCAATAGAATATGCAAAAAATTATTCTAAATACCATAAAGCAAATCAAAACAAAATAATATGACGCTCCAAGGAAAAATCATATCATGCGACGAATAAAAGTATAGCTTCAAGTGAGATTACCGATAATGTTCGAGATGAAAGAGGGGATGCCCTCCGGGGCATCCCCAAGCTTAGTTGCTTGGTTGTTCCTTGAATATTACATTGGGGGTGCCTTGGGAATCCCAAAGCTTACAGTCTCGCTACTCCTTATTCTCCTTATATCGACATCTCACCCAAAACTTGAAAACTTCAATCACACAAAACTTAACGGAACTTTGTGAGATGGATTAGTATGATAAAACAAATCATTCACTTTGGGTACTGTCAAAGACAAGATTCATAATTGTTCTCACACAATTTCTACTGTACCATATCATTTCTACAATTCATATTGACCAATATAAGCCAGAGAAACTAGAAAACAAGCAAACTATGCATTGAAAACAGAATCTGCAAAAAACAGAATAGTCTGTAATGATATGGACACTAACCATACTTATGCAATTCTTAAAATTATGAAAATTTAGGAAAACATATACAATTTGTATATCAATCATGTGACAAAATTTCAAAAAATTAGCACGTTCCGGTAATTTATTGAATTTTTTTCACTAGACACATAACTTTCTGTTTTCCAGAGAATCAAGTCAACTATCATCCACATTATCCCAAAAGCTTTACTTGGCACTTTATTGAAACAAAAGATGTAAAACATGATTAATACAGTAACTTAACCATGTGAACACACAAAAACAGTAGGGGTAAATGTTGGGTTGTCTCCCAACAAGCGCTTTTCTTTAATGCCTTTTAGCTAGGCATGATGATTTCAATGATGCTCACATAGAAGTAAAGAATTGAAAAAGAACGAGAACATCATGAATCATAAGTTCCTGTCTCATAATAATTTTCAGCAACATCATGAATGGATTCATCAATATAACCATCACACAAAGCATTCCTTTCATGATCCACAAGCATTAAAAAATTATTAATCTCCACATAAGCAAATTTATTCTCATGAATAGTAGTGGGAGCATCATATAAAACTCGAATACTATAAATTGTTTCCACATTAAAAGAGTAATGTTAATTAAAAGGGTATTCAAAATTATGACAATAATTATCACTACTTTTTATAACATAAGTATCATCACAATAATCGTCATAAGTAGCAACTTTGTTCTCATCATAGATAAGAGGCATGCAATCATCATAGGAAATTTTATCAATCAAAGTAGGGGAACTAAAAATATCATCTTCATTAAGCATAACATCCCCAAGCTTGGGACAAACATTAATTGCATCAAATAAATTCTCAAACATGTCATTATCATCAAACATAACATCCCCAAGCTTGTGGCTTGCCATATGATAAGCACAATCACTCTCATCATTAATAGTATGAATAAACGATATAACAATTGCTATCATCATAATTTCCCAAGTTGGTTCCAAAAATATTTCTAAGATTATAAGAAGTATCGTTATCTTCCCAATCATAATCATCACAACAAGCAATAGGCAAAACAAAATCATCAACCATAGTGCTCTCGAACATTGTGCCATAAGACAAAGAGGCAATATCATCATCAAGTGCATCATCTTCCACAATAATTTATGATTCATTTTCATGAGGCACAACAATAATAGGAGCAACATTATTTGGGAGAGATACCTTTTTACCTCTATTCTTTCTTCTTTTCTTCTTCTTCACCACATCATGTGTGGGTTTAATCAATTTTTTCGAGCTTCTTATTGATGTGAGTGGTTGAATAGGGAGCTCCTGCTCGTCACCTATTTCATCATGAGAGACAATAGGATGGAAAGTGGAAATATTTGCCCTTTCATTAGTATTCCTTTGATATTCTATTGGTTTTCCCGGCTTTCTATAGTTGGCAATATAAGCATTCTCATTGTAACTTACCATGCAAATCATATAGATATTTTTTACATTAGTTTCAATGTCGTCCGTGAGAACGAATACTTCACACCAACTATTTTTATGTGTCAATTCTTCACTCCCCAAAATGGACAAAGCTCATCATAAAGTTCAAGGGTGATCGATCATTACAATATTTGGCCATGATTCGATCAAGAAAAAGTTTGCATTGGAAATTAAGATGATTGCAAAGTTCACAAGTAATAGGACAAAGAGAACATAATTTTGTAGCAAATTCATCTATCACTTTGAGCAAAAAATTGGTTCTATCATATTTATGCTTCTTAGAAAATCTATATCTTCCCTATAAGGCACGTCTTCATAAAGTCTTTCCACACAACAAAAATTGACATGCTTATAAGAAACATTTTTGGTATGACTCGTACAATCATCATTAGTATTTTGTATATTCACAGAATTCATACTAACAACTTTGCAATCATGCTCATCATTTATGCCAAACATTTTATAGCATTCTTCTTCTAACAATTGAGCACAATTTTCACTTTCATCATTTTCAAGAAAGACATTATAAAGATGAATAATATGATGCAACCTTAATTCCATTTTTTGTTGTTTTCTTTTACAAAACTAAACTGGTGATAAAACAAGAAACTAAAAGATTTGATTGCAAGATCTAAAGATATGCCTTCAAGCACTCACCTCCCCGGCAACGGCGCCAGAAAAGAGCTTGATGTCTACTACAAAACTTGTTCTTGTAGACTCGTGTTGAGCCTCCAAGCGCCGAGTTTTGTAGGACAGTAGCAAATTTCCCTCAACTGGATGACCTAAGGTTTATAAATATGTGGGAGGCGTACGATGAAGATGGTCTCTATCAAACAACCCTGCAACCAAATAACAAAGAGTCTCTTGTGTCCCCAACACACCAAATACAATGGTAAATTGTATAAGTGCACTAGTTCAGCGAAGAGATGGCGATAAAAGTGTAGTATTTATAGTAGATATAGATTTTTGTAATAGTAACAATAAAAAGCAGCAAGGTAGGAAGTAACAAAAGTGAGCACAAACGGTATTGCAATGCTTGAAAATGAGTCCCAGGGTTCATACTTTCGCTAGTGCAATCTCTCAACAATGCTAATATAATTGGATCACATAACCATCCCTCAACGTGCGATGAAGAATCACTCCAAAGTTCCTATCTAGCGGAGAACATAATAAGAAATTGTTTGTAGGGTACCAAACCACCTCAAAGTTATTCTTTCCGATCGATCTATCAAGAGTTTGTACTAAAATAAAATGAAGTCATCCTTTCCGATGAATCTATCAAGAGTTCATACTAAAGTAATACCATATGATACACATCAACCAACTCTAATGCCACCTAGATACTCCAATGTCACCGCGAGTATCCGTGAGTTAATTATACGATATGCATCAAATAATTTCAGATTCATAATACTCAATCCAACACAAAGACCTCAAAGAGTGCCGCAATATTTCTACCGGAGAAACAAAGACGAGAACATTCATCAACCCCTATGCATAGATTACCCCAATGTCACCTCAGGAATCCGCAAGTCGAGTGCCAAAACACATATCAAGTGAATCAATATGATACCCCATTGTCACCACGGGTATTCATAGCAAGACATACATCAAGTGTTCTCAAATCCATAAAAGTATTCAATCCGATAAGAATGAAATCTCAAAGGGAAAAGTCAATTCATCACAACAAGATAGAGATGGAGAAACACCATCTGATCCAACTATATTAACAAATCCCACGATACATCAAGATCGTGTTGTCTCAAGAACACGAGAGATAGATTAAGCACATAGCTACAGGTACAAATCGCTAGCTTCGAGGGTGGACTACTCCATCCTCATCCGGGTGGCCGCCGGGATGATGAAGATGGCCACCGGGGATGATTTCCCCCTCCGGTGGAGTGCTGGAGAAGGGTCTAGATTGGATATCGTGGTTCTGGAACTGGCGGCGGCTGGTACTTCTTTTCATCGACTCCCTTAGGGTTTTTGGAATATTTGGGAATTTATAGGGCAAAGAGGCGGTGTGGGAGGCCACCGAGGTAGGCACTACCCACCAGGGCGCGCTTGGGCCCCCAGGCGCACCCAGGTGGGTTGTGCCCCCCTCGGGGCACCCCTCTGGTACTTTTTTGGCCCATGTTGTTCCTTCTGGTCCATAAAAATTCTCCAAAAAGTTTCGCTGTGTTTGGACTCCGTTTGGTATTGATTTTCTGTGATGTAAAAAACAAGCAAAAAATAGCAACTGGCACTGGGCACTATGTCAATGGGTTAGTCCCAAAAAATGATATAAAGTTGATCTCTACTACACAACCTTCTTCTTGTAGACGTTGTTGGGCCTGCAAGTGCAGAGGTTTGTAGGACAGTAGCAAATTATCCTCAAGTGGATGACCTAAGGTTTATCAATCCGTGGGAGGCGTAGGATGAAGATGGTCTCTCTCAAGCAACCCTGCAACCAAATAACAAAGAGTCTCTTGTGTCCCCAACACACCCAATACAATGGTAAATTGTATAGGTGCACTAGTTCAACGAAGAGATGCTGATACAAGTGCAATATGGATAATAGATATAGGTTTTTGTAATAAGAAAATATAAAAACAGCAAGGTAACTAAAGGTAAAGTGAGCATAAACGGCATTTCAATGATAGGAAACAAGGCCTAGGGTTCATACTTTCACTAGTGGAAGTTCTCTCAACAAGGATAACATAATTGGATCATATTACTAGCCTTAAACATGCAACAAAGAGTCACTCCAAAGTAACTAATAGCGGAGAACAAACAAAGAGATTATGGTAGGGTACGAAACCACCTCAAAGTTATTCTTTCTGATCGATCTATTCAAGACTCCGTAGTAACGTTCAATCTATCATAGAGTTTGTACTAGAATAACACCGTAAGGCACAAATCAACCAAAACCCTAATGTCACCTAGATACTCCATTGTCACCTCAAGTATCCGTGGGCATGATTATATGATATGCATCACACAATCTCAGATTCATCTATTCAACCAACACAAAGAACTTCAAAGAGTGCCCCAAAGTTTCTACCGGAGAGTAAAGACGAAAACGTGTGCCAACCCCTATGCATAGTTTCCCAAGGTCACGGAACCCGCAAGTTGATCACCAAAACATACATCAAGTGAATCAATAGAATACCCCATTGACCACGGGTATCCCATGCAAGACATACATCAAGTGTTCTCAAATCCTTAAAGACTCAATACGATAAGATAACTTCAATGGGAAAACTCAATCCATTACAAGAGAGTAGAGGGGGAGAAGCATCATAAGATCCAACTAGAATATCAAAGCTCGGATACATCAAGATAGTGCCATCTCAAGAACACGAGAGAGAGAGAGAGAGAGAGAGAGAGAGAGAGAGAGATCAAACACATAGCTACTGATACATACCCTCAGCCCCGAGGGTGGACTACTCCCTCCTCGTCATGGAGAGCGCCGGGACGATGAAGATAGCCACCGGAGAGGGATTCCCCCTCCGGCAGGGTGCCGGAACAGGGTCTAGATTGGTTTTTGGTGGCACCAGAGGCTTTTGGCGGCAGAACCCCTGATCTACGTTAATTTCCGGAGGTTTCAGTATATATAGGAGGTGTTGGAGTCGGGGCCAAGCAAAGGGGGGCTACGGGCTGTCCACGAGGCAGGGGGTGCGCCCAGTAGGGGGGGCGCCCCCCACCCTCGTGGGCAGCCCGTGGGGCCTCTCGTCCCCCTCCAGCACTCCGTGGGCTTCTTCTGGTCCAAAAATGATCTCCGTTGATTTTCAGGTCAATTGGGCTCCGTTTGATATTCCTTTTCTGCGAAACCCTAAAACAGGAGAAAAACAAAAACTGGCACTGGGCTCTGGGTTAATAGGTTAGTCCAAAAAAAATACAAAAGTGTATAATAAAGCCCATAAAACATCCTAGAAGAATAATATAATAGCATGGAACAATCAAACTTTATAGATACATTGGAGACGTATCAAGCATCCCCAAGCTTAATTCCTGCTCATCCTCGAGTAGGTAAATGATAAAAACAGAATTTTTGATGTGGAATGCTAACCAACATAATTTTCAATGTAATTCTCTTAATTGTGGCATGAATGTTCAGATCTGAAAGATTCTAGACAAAAGTCTATATTGACATAAGAAATAACAATACTTCAAGCATACTAACAAAGCAATCATGTCTTCTCAAAATACTATGGCTAAAGAAAGTTATCCCTACAAAATCATATAGTTTGGCTATGCTCCCTCGTTATCACACAAAATATTCATATCATGCACAACCCCGGTTTCAGCCAAGAACTTGTTTTCATACTCTATTCTTTCAAACCTTTCAACTTTCACGCAATACATGAGCGTGAGCCATGGACATAACACTATGTGGAATAGAGAGGTGGTTGTGGAGAAGACAAAAAGGAGGGAGATAGTCTCACATCAACTAGGCGTATCAACGGGCTATGGAGATGCCCATCAATAGATATCAATGTGAGTGAGTAGGCATTGCCATGCAACGGATGCACTAGAGCTAAAAATGTATGAAAGCTCAACAAAAGAAACTAGTGGGTGTGCATCCAACTTGCTTCCTCATGAAGACCTAGGGAATTTGAGGAAGCCCATCGTTGGAATATACAAGCCAAGTTCTAAAATGTACATTCCCACTAGTATATGAAAGTGACTAAACATGAGACTCTCTATCATGAAGAACATGGTGCTACTTTGAAGCACAAGTGTGAAAAGGATAGTAGCAATTGTCCCTCTTTTTTTCTTCTTTTTTTTCTTTTTTGGGCCTTTCTTTTTTTCTTTAGCCTTTTTTCGGAGGGGCTTTATGAAGGAAATATGCCCTAGAGGCAATAATAAAGATGTTATTTGTATTTCCTTATATCATGATAAATGTCTTTTATTCATGCTAGAATTGTATTAACCGGAAACTTAATACATGTGTGAATACATAGACAAAACAGTATGTCCCTAGTATGCCTCTACTAGACTAGCTCATTGATCAAAGATGGTTATGTTTCCTAGCCATAGACATGAGTTTTCATTTGATCAACGGGATCACATCATTAGGAGAATGATGTGATGGACAAGACCCATCCGTTAGCATAGCACTATGATCGTTTAGTTTAACTGCTATTGCTTTCTTCATGACTTATACATGTTCCTATGACTATGAGATTATGCAACTCCCGAATACCGTAGGAACACCTTGTGTGCTATCAAACGTCACAACGTAACTGGGTGATCATAAAGATGCTCTACAGGTGTCTCCGAAAGTATTCGTGGTGTTGGCATAGATCAAGATTAGGATTTGTCACTCCGAGTGTCGGAGAGGTATCTCTGGGCCCTCTCGGTAACACACATCACAATAAGCCTTGCAAGCAAAAGACTAATGAGTTAGTCACGAGATGATGTGTTACGGAACGAGTAAAGAGACTTGCCGGTAAACGAGATTGAACTAGGTATAAAGATACCGACGATCGAATCTCGGGCAAGTAAGATACCGTTTGACAAAAGGAACAACGTATGTTGTTATGCGGTTCTGACCGATAAAAGATCTTCGTAGAATATGTAGGAGCAAATATGAACATCCAGGTTCCGCTATTGGTTATTGACCAGAGATGAGTCTTGGTCATGTCTACATAGTTCTCGAACCCGTAGGGTCCGCACGCTTAACGTTTGATGACGATCGGTATTATGAGTTTTTGAGTATTGATGTACCGAAGGTAGTTCGGAGTCCCGGATGAGATCACGGACATGACGAGGAGTCTCGGAATGTCCGAGACATAAAGATTGATATATTGGACGGCTATATTCGGACACCGGAAGTATACCGGAAAAGTTTCGGATTTATCGGGAATGCCGGAGGGGGTTACCGGAACCCCCTACGAGAGGGGATGGTCCATAGTGGGCCTAAAGGGTGAGAGAGAGGCAGCCCATAGGGCTGGCCGGCGCCCCCACCTAGGAATCCTAGTTGGACTAGGATTGGGGGGGCGCCACCTCTCCTATTCCTTTCCCCCTTCTTCCTTTCGGTGAATCCTACTAGGAATAGGATTGCAATCCTATTCCTAGTAGGAGTCCCCTCCCTAGCCGCACCATAGGAGGTGGCCGGCCCCTCCTCCCTTGCTCCTTGATATACGGGGGCAGGGGGGCACCCAAAGACACACAAGTTGAATTGTTTTAGCCGTGTGCGGTGCCCCCCTCCACAGAATCACACCTCGGTCGTACCGTCGCGAAGCTTAGGAGAAGCCCTGCGCCGGTGTTCACATCATATCCGTCACCACGCCGTCGTGCTGACGAAACTCCCCCGTGAAGCTCAACTGGATCAAGAGCTCGTGGGACGTCATCAAGCTGAACGTGTGCTGAACGCGGAGGTGCCGTACGTTCGGTGCTTGATCGGTTGAATCGCGAAGAAGTTCGACAACATCAACCGCGTCACTTGACGCTTCCGCTCCCGGTCTACGAGGGTACGTAGACACACTCTCCCTTCTCGTTGCTATGCATCTGGTAGATAGATCTTGCGTGATCGTAGGAAAATTTTAAAATACTACGTTCCCCAACAATTGTTTCCTTTGTCTGGCAGGGCTTGGAAAAAATTCATCAAAAAAGCTCCGGGACTGCCGAAGAAGCTACAATTGAAGATACCCGAAAGTAAGTACTATATAGTAGCATGTTCCGCACGCGCATCTCCTATATCTTGATTCAAGCGCTAGTTTCATCAATACCAATTTGGCATTCTTGCTTATCAGTTTGATTGAGCTCTATTTCTTGTAAAGTGGTTGTGGCAGGAACCCGGGAATGATTATTGTGGATACTACATTTGCGAGTCCATCCGCCACACGACCTGTGAGCGGGGCTACACTGATGAACAATTTGAAGTGCGTAAGCAATCAATAATATTCACAAATTTATAGCATCATTTCATGTATTGACCCCCTACTTCAAATTAGATGTTTCGGATGCGGGATGAACTCCTAACACCAGATCGTCTGCGAGCAATTCAAGAGGAATTGGCGGCATTCTTCCTTGAACACGTGATCGCTGAAGACGGAGAATACTATGTGGACCATGCATCCATGTGTTAGGAGATTATTTTTGTAAGAGATAATTATTGTATATATGTGCCCGGTAGTGTCGGGATAGACGATATACGAGAACTTGTTGTTCGACCAATCTCTCGGAGAAGGAGAGGTGGTCGATATTACATCTCTCTGTATGCATATATATATATATATATGTTGATTATATATACGAGATCTTCTGTTCCTTCGTTTGCTTAGTATAGCTAGCAGCTAGCTAGCTAGCTAGCGTGACTCTAGTCCTCCATATACGTATGTGTAGTATATATGTAGCGTCGACCAAGCACGTGAAGGAAATATGCCCTAGAGGCAATAATAACGTTGTTATTTGTATTTCCTTATATCATGATAAATGTCTTTTATTCATGCTAGAATTGTATTAACCGGAAACTTAGTACATGTGTGGATACATAGACAAAACAGTAAGTCCCTAGTATGCCTCTACTAGACTAGCTCATTGATCAAAGATGGTTATGTTTCCTAGCCATAGACATGAGTTGTCATTTGATCAACGGGATCACATCATTAGGAGAATGATGTGATGGACAAGACCCATCCGTTAGCATAGCACTATGATCGTTTAGTTTTACTGCTATTGCTTTCTTCATGACTTATACATGTTCCTATGACTATGAGATTATGCAACTCCCGAATACCGTAGGAACACCTTGTGTGCTATCAAACGTCACAACGTAACTGGGTGATCATAAAGATGCTCTACAGGCGTCTCCGAAAGTATTCGTGGTGTTGGCATAGATCAAGATTAGGATTTGTCACTCCGAGTGTCGGAGAGGTATCTCTGGGCCCTCTCGGTAACACACATCACAATAAGCCTTGCAAGCAAAAGACTAATGAGTTAGTCACGAGATGATGTGTTACGGAACGAGTAAAGAGACTTGCCGGTAACGAGATTGAACTAGGTATAGAGATACCGATGATCGAATCTCGGGCAAGTAACATACCGTTTGACAAAAGGAACAACGTATGTAGTTATGCGGTTCTGACCGATAAAAGATCTTCGTAGAATATGTAGGAGCCAATATGAACATCCAGGTTCCGCTATTGGTTATTGACCGGAGATGAGTCTCGGTCATGTCTACATAGTTCTCGAACCCGTAGGGTCCGCACGCTTAACGTTTGATGACGATCGGTATTATGAGTTTATGAGTATTGATGTACCGAAGGTAGTTCGGAGTCCCGGATGAGATCACGGACATGACGAGGAGTCTCGGAATGTTCGATACATAAAGATTGATATATTGGACGGCTATATTCGGACACCGGAAGTATACCGGAAAAGTTTCGGATTTATCGGGATTGCCGAAGGGGGTTACCGGAACCTCCTACGAAGGGGGATGGTCCATAGTGGGCCTTGTGGAAAGGAGAGAGGCAGCCCATAGGGCTGGCCGGCGCCCCACCTAGTTCCTAGTTGGACTAGGATTGGTGGGAGGCGCCACCTCTTCCTTTTCCTACTCCATCTCTTCCTTCTTTGGCGATTCCTACTATGAATAGGATTGCAATCCTATTCCTAGTAGGATTCCTTCCCTAGCCGCACCATAGGAGGTTGGCCGGCCCTCCTCCCTTGCTCCTTTATATACGGGGGCAGGGGGGCACCCAAAGACACACAAGTTGAATTGTTTTAGCCGTGTGCGGTGCCCCCCTCCACAGAATCACACCTCGGTCATACCGTCGCGGAGCTTAGGCGAAGCCCTGCGCCGATGAACACATCATATCCGTCACCACGCCGTCGTGCTGACAAAACTCTCCCGTGAAGCTCAACTGGATCAAGAGCTCGTGGGACGTCATCAAGCTGAACGTGTGTTGAACGCGGAGGTGCCGTACGTTCGGTGCTTGATCGGTTGGATCGCGAAGAAGTTTGACAACATCAACCGCGTCTCTTGACGCTTCCGCTCCCGGTCTACGAGGGTATGTAGACACACTCTTCCCTCTCGTTGCTATGTATCTAGTAGATAGATCTTGCGTGATCGTAGGAAAATTTTAAAATACTACGTTCCCCAACAGTGGCATCATGAGCCAGGTCTATGCGTAGATGATATGCACGAGTAGAACACAATGAGTTGTGGGCGATACTAGTCATACTGCTTACCAGCATGTCATACTTTGCTTCGGCGGTATTGTGAGATGAAGCGGCCCGGACCGACATTACGCGTACGCTTACGCGAGACTGGTTTCACCGTTACGAGCACTCGTTGCTTAAAGGTGACTGGCGGGTGTTTGTCTCTCTCACTTTAGCTGAATCAAGTGTGGCTACGCCCGGTCCTTGTGAAGGTTAAAACAGCACATACTTGACGAAACATCGTTGTGGTTTTGTATGCGTAGGTAAGAACGGTTCTTGCTAAGCCCGTAGCAGCCACGTAAAACTTGCAACAAACAAAGTAGAGGACGTCTAACTTGTTTTTGCAGGGCATGTTGTGATGTGATATGGTCAAGACATGATGAGTTATACGGTTTTGTATGAGATGATCATGTTTTGTAAAGTTATCGGCAACTGGCATGAGCCATATGGTTGTCGCTTTATTGTATGAAATGCAATCGCCATGTAATTGCTTTACTTTATCACTAAGCGGTAGCGATAGTCGTGGAAGCAATAGTTGGCGAGACGACAACGATGCTACGATGAAGATCAAGGTGTCAAGCCGGTGACGAAGGTGATCATGACGGTGCTTTGAAGATGTAGATCAAAAGCACAAGATGATGATGGCCATATCATGTCACATATTTTGATTGCATGTGATGTTTATCTTCTTATGCTTCTTATTTTGCTTAGAACGACGGTAGCATTATAAGATGATCCCTTACTAAATTTCAAGGTATAAGTGTTCTCCCTGAGTATGCACCGTTGCGAAAGTTCGTCGTGCCGAGACACCACGTGATGATCGGGTGTGATAAGCTCTACGTTCAAATACAACGGGTGTAAGCCAGTTTTGCACACGCAGAATACTCGGGTTAAACTTGACGAGCCTAGCATATGCAGATATGGCCTCGGAACACTGGAGACTGAAAGGTCGAGCGTGAATCATATAGTAGGTATGATCAACATAAGATGTTCACCATTGAAACTACTCCATCTCACGTGATGATCGGACATGGTTTAAATGATTTGGATCACGTGATCATTTAGATGACCGGAGGGATGTCTATCTAAGTGGGAGTTCTTAAGTAATATGATTAATTGAACTTTAATTTATCATGAACTTAGTCCTGCTAGTATTAGCATATCTATGTTGTAGATCAATAGCTCGCGATGTTGCTCCCCGTTTATTTTTCATATGTTCCTAGAGAAAACTAAGTTGAAAGATGTTAGTAGCAATGATACGGAATTGTTCCGTGATCTGAGGATTATCCTCATTGCTGCATAGAGAAATATGTCCTTGATGCACCGCTAGGTGACAGACCTATTGCAGGAGCAGATGTAGACGTTATGAACGTTTTGACAAAAGCTCAGTATGATGACTACTTGATAGTTTAGTGCACCATGCTTTACGGCTTATAACCGGGACTTCAAAAACGTTTTGAACGCCATGGAGCATATAAGATGTTCCAAGAGTTGAAATTAGTATTTCATGCTCATGCCCGTGTCGAGAGGTATAAGACCTCTGATAGTACTTTGCCTACAAGATGGAGGAGAATAGCTCAACCAGTGAGCATGTGCTCAGATTGTCTGGGTACTACAATTACTTTAATCAAATGGGAGTTAATCTTCCAGATAAGATAGTAATTGACAAAGTTCTCTAGACACTATCACCAAGTTAGTAGAACTTCGTGATGAACTATAATATGCAAGGGATGACGAAAGGAATTCCCAGCTCTTCGCGATACTGAAGTAGGCGAAGGTAGAAATCATGAAAAAGCATCAAGTGTTGATGGTTAACAAGACCACTTGTTTCAAGTAAAGGGCAAAGGGTTAGAAGGGAAACTTCAAGAAGAATGACAAGCAAGTTGTCACTCCCGTGAAGAAACCCAAAGCTAAACTCAAGCCTGAAACAAGTGCTTATACTGCAAAGGAAATGGTCACTAGAAGTGGAAACTGCCCTAGATACTTGGCGGATAAGAAGGATGGCAAAGTGAACAAAGGTATATTTGATATACAGATTATTGATGTGTATTTTACTAGTGTTCATAGCAACCCCTGGGTATTTGATATTGGTTCAGTTGCTAAAGAGTAGTAACTCGAAGTGGGAGTTGCATAATGAACATAAACTAGTTAAAGGATGAAGTGACGATGTGTATTGGAAGTAGTTCCAAGATTGATATGATCATCATCGCACACTCCCTATACTTTCGGGATTAGTGTTGAACCTAAATAAGTGTTATTTGGTGTTTGTGTTGAGCATGAATGTGATTTGATCATGTTTATTGCAATACGGTTATTCATGTAAGTTAGAGAATAATTGTTGTTCTGTTTACATGAATAAAACCTTCTATGGTCATACACCCAATGAAAATAGTTTGTTGGATCTCGATCGTGTGATACACATATTCATAATATTGAAGCCAAAAGATGCAAGGTTAATAATGATAGTGCAACTTATTTGTGGCACTGCCGTTTAGGTCATATTGGTGTAAAACGCATGAAGAAACTCCATAATGATGGACTTTTGGAATCACTTGATTATGAATCACTTGGTGCTTGCGAACCATGCCTCATGGGCAAGATGACTAAAACTCTGTTCTCCGGAACTATGGAGCGAGCAACAGATTTGTTGGAAATCATACATACTGATGTATGTGAACCAATGAGTGTTGATGCTCGCGGCGGGTATCGTTATTTTCTGATCTTCACTGATGATTTGAGCAGATATGGGTATATCTACTTAATGAAACACAAGTCTGAAACATTTGAAAAGTTCAAAGAATTTCAGAGTGAAGTAGAGAATCATCGTAACAAGAAAATAAAGTTTCTACGATCTGATCGTGGAGGAGAATATTTGAGTTACGAGTTTGGTCTTCATTTGAAACAATGTGGAATAGTTTCACAACTCACGCCACCTGGAACACCACAGCGTAATGGTGTGTCCGAACGTCGTAACCGTACTTTATTGGATATGGTGCGATCGATGATGTCTCTTACCGATTTACCACTATCGTTTTGGGGTTATGCATTAGAGAAAGCTGCATTCACGTTAAATAGGGCACCATCTAAATCCGTTGATACGACACGTTATGAACTATGGTTTGGCAAGAAACCAAAGTTGTCGTTTCTTAAAGTTTGGGGCTGCGATGCTTATGTGAAAACACTTCAACCTGATAAGCTCGAACCCAAGTCGGAAAAATGTGTCTTCATAGGATACCCAAAAGAGACTATTGGGTACACCTTCTATCACAGATCCGAAGGCAAAATATTCGTTGCTAAGAACGGATCCTTTCTAGAAAAAGAGTTTCTCTCGAAAGAAGTGAGTGGGAGGAAAGTAGAACTTGATGAGGTAATTGTACCTTCTCCCGGATTGGAAAGTAGTACATCACAGGAAATTGTTCCAGTGATTCCTAATGATCATGAAACTACGGATCAAGGTTCTACTGAACGTCGTAGATCAACCAGAGTACGTTCCGCACCAGAGTGGTACGGCAACCCAGTTCTGGAAATCATGTTACTAGACCATGATGAACCTACGAACTATGAGGAAGCGATGATGAGCCCAGATTCCGCAAAATGGCTTGAAGCCATGAAATCTGAGATAGGATCCATGTATGAGAACAAAGTGTGGACTTTGGTTGACTTGCCCGATGATCGGCAAGCCATCGAAAACAAATGGATCTTCAAGAGGAAGACCGACGCAGACGGTAATATTACTGTTTACAAAGCTCGACTTGTTGCGAAAGGTTTTCGACAAGTTCAAGGAGTTGACTACGATGAGACTTTCTCACCTGTAACGATGCTTAAGTCTGTCCGAATCATGTTAGCAATTGCCGCATTTTATGATAATAAAATCTGGCAAATGGATGTCAAAACTGCATTCCTGAATGGATATCTCAAAGAAGAGTTGTATATGATGCAACCAGAAGGTTTTGTCGATCCAAAAGGTGCTAACAAAGTATGCAAGCTCCAGCGATCCATCTATGGACTGGTGCAAGCATCTCGGAGTTGGAATATACGCTTTGATGAGGTGATCAATGCATATAGTTTTATGTAGACTTTTGGAGAAGCCTGTATTTACAAGAAGTGAGTGGGAGCACTACAACCTTTCTGATAAGTATATGTGAATGACATATTGTCGATCGGAAATGATGTAGAATTTTCTGGAAAGCATAAAGGAGTGTTTGAAAGGATTTTTTCAAAGAAAGACCTCGGTGAAGCTGCTTACATATTGAGCATCAAGAATCTATATAGATAGATCAAGACGCTTGATAAGACTTTCGATGAGTACATACCTTGATAAGATTTTGAAGTAGTTCAAAATGGATCAGTCAAAGAAGAAGTTCTTGCCTGATTTGTAAGGTGTGAAGTTGAGTAAGACTCAAAGCCAGACCACGGCAGAAAAATATAGAGAGAATGAAAGTCATTCCCTATGCCTCAGCCATAGGTTCTATAAAGTATGCCATGCTGTGTACAAAACACGTTGTGTACCTTGCCAAGAGTTTGACAGGGAGGTACAATAGTGATCCAGGAGTAGATCACTGTACAGCGGTCAAAAATTATCCTTAGTAATTGGATGACTAAGGAAATATTTCTCGATTATGGAGGTGATAAAGAGTTCGTCGTAAAGGGTTACGCCGATGCAAGCTTTGACACTAAATCCAGATGACTCTAAGTATCAATCTGGATGCATATTGAAAGTGGGAGCAATTAGCTAGAGTAGCTCCATGCAGAGCATTGTAGACATAGAAATTTGCGAAATACATAGGGATCTGTATATGACAGACCCGTTGACTAAACTTCTCTCACAAGCAAAACATGATCACACCTCATTACTCTTGGGTATTAATCACATAGCGATGTGAACTAGATTATTGACTCTAGTAAACCCTTTGGGTGTTGGTCACATGGTGATGTGAACTATGGGTGTTATTCACATAACGATGTGAACCATCGGTATTAAATCACATGGCGATGTGAGCTAGATTATAGACTCTAGTTCAAGTGGGAGACTGAAGGAAATATGCCCTAGAGGCAATAATAAAGATGTTATTTGTATTTCCTTATATCATGATAAATGTCTTTTATTCATGCTAGAATTGTATTAACCGGAAACTTAATACATGTGTGAATACATAGACAAAACAGTATGTCCCTAGTATGCCTCTACTAGACTAGCTCATTGATCAAAGATGGTTATGTTTCCTAGCCATAGACATGAGTTGTCATTTGATCAACGGGATCACATCATTAGGAGAATGATGTGATGGACAAGACCCATCCGTTAGCATAGCACTATGATCGTTTAGTTTAACTGCTATTGCTTTCTTCATGACTTATACATGTTCCTATGACTATGAGATTATGCAACTCCCGAATACCGTAGGAACACCTTGTGTGCTATCAAACGTCACAACGTAACTGGGTGATCATAAATATGCTCTACAGGTGTCTCTGAAAGTATTCATGGTGTTGGCATAGATCAAGATTAGGATTTGTCACTCCGAGTGTCGGAGAGGTATCTCTGGGCCCTCTCGGTAACACACATCACAATAAGCCTTGCAAGCAAAAGACTAATGAGTTAGTCACGAGATGATGTGTTACGGAATGAGTAAAGAGACTTGCCGGTAACGAGATTGAACTAGGTATAGAGATACCGACGATCGAATCTCGGGCAAGTAACATACCGTTTGACAAAAGGAACAACGTATGTAGTTATGCGGTTCTGACCGATAAAAGATCTTCGTAGAATATGTAGGAGCCAATATGAACATCCAGGTTTCGCTATTGGTTATTGACCGGAGATGAGTCTCGGTCATGTCTACATAGTTCTCGAACTCGTAGGGTCCGCACGCTTAACGTTTGATGACGATCGGTATTATGAGTTTATGAGTATTGATGTACCGAAGGTAGTTCGGAGTCCCGGATGAGATCACGGACATGACGAGGAGTCTCGGAATGTCCGAGACATAAAGATTGATATATTGGACGGCTATATTCGGACACCGGAAGTATACCGGAAAAGTTTCGGATTTATCGGGATTGCCGAAGGGGGTTACCGGAACCTCCTACGAAGGGGGATGGTCCATAGTGGGCCTTGTGGAAAGGAGAGAGGCAGCCCATAGGGCTGGCCGGCGCCCCACCTAGTTCCTAGTTGGACTAGGATTGGTGGGAGGCGCCACCTCTTCCTTTTCCTACTCCATCTCTTCCTTCTTTGGTGATTCCTACTAGGAAAAGGATTGCAATCCTATTCCTAGTAGGATTCCTTCCCTAGCCGCACCATAGGAGGTTGGCCGGCCCTCCTCCCTTGCTCCTTTATATACGGGGGCAGGGGGGCACCCAAAGACACACAAGTTGAATTGTTTTAGCCGTGTGCGGTGCCCCCCTCCACAGAATCACACCTCGGTCATACCGTCGCGGAGCTTAGGCGAAGCCCTGCGCCGGTGAACACATCATATCCGTCACCACGCCGTCGTGCTGACGAAACTCTCCCGTGAAGCTCAACTGGATCAAGAGCTCGTGGGACGTCATCAAGCTGAACGTGTGCTGAACGCGGAGGTGCCGTACGTTCGGTGCTTGATCGGTTGGATCGCGAAGAAGTTCGACAGCATCAACCACGTCTCTTGACGCTTCCGCTCCCGGTCTACGAGGGTATGTAGACACACTCTTCCCTCTCATTGCTATGCATCTGGTAGATAGATCTTGCGTGATCGTAGGAAAATTTTAAAATACTACGTTCCCCAACACTTTATTGATTTATCCTTTCCTCACATGGGACAATGCTCTAATAATGATGATCATCACACTTTCATTGAATTACAACTCGATATTACAACTCAATGCTAGAACAAAGTATGACTCTATATGAATGCCTTCGGCAGTGTACCGGGATGTGCAATGAATCAAGAGTGACATGTATGAAAAATTATGCATGGTGGCTTTCCCACAAATACGATGTCAACTACATGATCATGCATGGCAAAATGACAATATAAAGAGTGTCATATGAACGGAACGGTGGAAAGTTGCATGGCAATATATCTCGGAATGGCTATGGAAATGCCATGATAGGTAGGTATGGTGGCTGTTTTGAGGAAAATATATGGTGGCTGTTTTGAGGAAGGGTATATAGTGGGTGTATGGTACTGGCGAAAGTTGCACGGTACAAGAGAGGCTAGCAATGGTGGAAGGGTGAGAGTGCGTAATATCCATCGACTCAACATTAGTCATAAGAACTCATATACTTATTGCAAAAATCTACGAGTCATCCAAACAAAGCAATCAACGCATGCTCCTAGGGGGGGGGTTGGTACAAGTTAACCATCGCGTGCCCCCGGCCTCCACACAAAGGATGACACTCTACAAATACCTCATGCTCTAACTTCGTCACATTGCAGTTCACCATACGTGCATGCTACGGGAATCACTAACCTTAACACAAGTATTTCTCAATTTCATAATAACTCCACTAGCATGACTCTAATATCACTATCCTCATATCTCAAAACAATTATCAAGCATCCAACTTCTCATCCTATTCAATGCACTTAGTGTGAAAGTTTTTACTACATTGATCTTGGATGTCTATCATGTGAAGGCTAGTTTTATAGCCTAAGCACATTACCATGTTGTTTTAATAGACTCTCAAATGGATATAAGTGAAGCACATAGAGTGTTCCATCAATTCCTAGGCCATATTCAACTCTCTCAAATAGGTGTGTCCAGCAAGGATAATTGTGGCAAACTAACAAGCAAAGACTCAAATTATACAAGATGCTCCAAGTAAGACACATATCATGTGGTGAATAAAAATATAACTCCGAGTATAGTTACCGATGGATGAAGACGAAAGAGGGGATGCCTTCCCGGGGCATCCCCAAGCTTAGGCTTTTGGTTGTCCTTAAATTTTACCTTGGGGTGCCTTGGGCATCCCCAAGCTTAGGCTCTTGCCACTCTTTGTTCCATAGTCCATCAAAGCAATACTCAAAACTAGAAAACTTCATAACACAAAACTTAGACAAAAATCTCGTGAGCTCCGTTAGTATAAGAAAACAAACCACTACTCAAAGGTACTGCAATGAATTCATTCTTTGCCTATATTGATGTTAAACCTACTGTATTCCAACTTCTCTATGATTCATACTTCCCAATACTACTCATAGATGCGTTGAAATAAGCAAACAACACACGAAAAACAGAATCTGTCAAAAATAGAACAGTCTGTAGTAATCTGTAGTTTTCGCATACTTCTGTAACTCCAAAAAATTGAAATAAATTGGTAAACTCGACGAATTTGTCTATCAATCATCTGAAAAAAGAATCAATTGAATAGCACTCTCCAGTAAAATCTGGTGACTATTCTCGTGAGCGCTAACGTTTCTGTTTTTTACAGCATGATCATATAAACTTCACACAAGTCTTCCCAAAGGTTCTACTTGACACAAACACTAATTAAAACACAAAACCACATCTAAACAGAAGTTAGATGCAATATTTATTGCTAAACAAAAGCAAAAGCAAATAAACAATAATAAAGTTGGGGTGCCTCCCAACAAGCACTATCGTTTAACGCCCCTAGCTAGGCATGATGATGCTCACATAAAAGATAAGAGTTGAAACATAATGGGAGCATCATGAAGCATATAAATAGCACATTTAACTCTAACCCACTTCCTATGCATAGGGATTTTGTGAGCAAACAACTTATGGGAACAATAATCAACTAGCATAGGAAGGCAAAACACGCATAGCTTCAAAATTTTAAGCACATAGAGAGGAAACTTGATATTATTGCAATATGTAGAAGCATATGATCCTCTATCATATTAATTTTCAGTAGCATCATGAATGAATTCAACAATATAACTAGCACATAAAGCATTCTTTTCATGATCTACTTGCATAGAAATTTTACTACTCTCCACATAAGCAAAAGTCTTCTCATTCATAGTAGTGGGAGCAAACTCAACAAAATACCTATCATGTGAAGCATAATCCAATTGAGAACTAAAATCATGATGACAAGTTTCATGGTTATCATTATTCTTAATATCATACAAGTCATCACAATAATCATCATAGATAGCAACTTTGTTCTCATAATCAATTGGAACCTCTTCCGAAATAGTGGATTCATCACTAAATAAAGTCATGACCTCTCCAAATCCATTTTCATAAATATAATCATCATAAATAGGAGGCATGCTTTCATCGTAATAAATTTTCTCATCAAGACTTGGGGAACTAAACATATCATCTTCATCAAACATAGCATCCCCAAGCTTGTGGCTTTGCATATCATTAGCATCATGGGTATTCAAAGAATTCATACTAACAACATTGTGATCATTCTCATCATGCACATATTCTATGACAAGCATTCTATGTAATTCTTCTTCTAGTACATGAGCACAGTTTTCCTTCCCATCATTTACACGAAAGATATTAAACAGATGAAGCATATGAGGTAACCTTAATTCCATTTTTTGGTAGTTTTCTTTTATAAACTAAACTAGTGATAAAACAAGAAACTAAAATATTCGATTGCAAGATCTAAAGAATACCTTCAAGCACTCACCTCCCCGGCAACGGTGCCAGAAAAGAGCTTGATGTCTACTACACAACCTTCTTCTTGTAGACGTTGTTGGGACTCCAAGGACAGAGGTTTGTAGGACAGTAGCGAATTACCCTCAAGATGATGACCTAAGTTTAATCAATCCGTGGGAGGTGTAGGGTGAAGATGGTCTCTCTCAAGCAACCCTGCAACCACATAACAAAGAGTCTCTTGTGTCCCCAACACACCCAATACAATGGTAAATTGTATAGGTGCACTAGTTCGGCAAAGAGATGGTGATACAAGTGCAATATGGATGGTAGATATAGGTTTTTGTAATAAGAAAATATAAAAACAGCAAGGTAACTAAAGGTAAAGTGAGCATAAACGGCAGTGCAATGATAGGAAACAAGGCCTAGGGTTCACACTTTCACTAGTGCACGTTCTCTCAACAAGGATAAGATAATTGGATCATATTACTAGCCTTCAACATGCAATAAAGAGTCACTCCAAAGTAACTAATAGCGGAGAACAAACGAAGAGATTATGGTAGGGTACGAAACCACCTCAAAGTTATTCTTTCTGATCGATCTATTCAAGAGTCCGTAGTAACGTTAAATCTATCATAGAGTTCCTAATAGAATAACACCTTAAGACACAAAGCAACCAAAACCCTAATGTCACCTAGATACTCCATTGTCACCTCAAGTATCCATGGGCATGATTATACGATATGCATCACACAATCTCAGATTCATCTATTCAACCAACACAAAGAACTTCAAAGAGTTCCCCAAAGTTTCTACCGGAGAGTCAAGACGAAAACGTGTGCCAACCCCTATGCATAGATTCCCAAGGTCACGGAACCCGCAAGTTGATCACCAAACATACATCAAGTGAATCAATAGAATACCCCATTTTCACCACGGGTATCCCATGCAAGACATACATCAAGTGTTCTCAAATCCTTAAAGACTCAATCTGATAAGATAACTTCAAAGGGAAAACTCAATCCATTACAAGAGAGTAGAGGGGGGGAAGCATCATAAGATCCAACTAGAATAGCAAAGCTCGCGATACATCAAGATCGTGCCATCTCAAGAACACGAGAGAGAGAGAGAGAGAGATCAAACACATAGCTACTGATACATACCCTCAGCCCCGAGGGTGGACTACTCCCTCCTCGTCATGGAGAGCGCCGGGATTATGAAGATAGCCACCGGAGAGGGATTCCCCCTCCGGCAGGGTGCCGAAACAGGGTCTAGATTGGTTTTTGGTGGCACGAGAGGCTTTCGGCGGCGAAACTCCCGATCTAGGTTAATTTCCGGAGGTTTCAGTATATATAGGAGGTGTTGGAGTCGGGGCCAAGCAAAGGGGGACTACGGGCTGTCCATGAGGCAGGGGGCGCGCCCCCACCTACTTGGGCAGCCCGTGGGTCCTCTCGCCCCCATCTGGCACTCAGTGGGCTTCTTCTGGTCCAAAAAATGATCTCCGTTGATTTTCAGGTCAATTGAGATCAATTTGATATTCCTTTTCTACGAAACCCTAAAACAGGAGAAAAACATAAACTGGCACTGGGCTCTGGTTTAATAGGTTAGTCCCCAAAACAATATAAAAGTGTATAATAAAGCCCATAAAACATCCTAGAAGGATAATATAATAGCATGGAACAATAAAAAATTATAGATACGTTGGAGACGTATCAAAAGTTCCTACAAAATGATTGTAAAACATCCAAGAATGATAGTATAACAACATGACTACCTCATAAATTTTAGATACGTTGGAGATGTATCATTCCCTAGTACGGAGCGGCACACCTGAAGGATGCCTCGAGGATTTAGATCCCGACAACCTCTTTAAAGGGGCCGATGACAACTATATGCCGGAATCACAGGAGGACTAGAGTCTCGGTTCCGAAGACTACATCGTCCCCGAGGACCCTTTCGAACAAGATCGCTTTCGGTGGCGCCTCATCGCCATGGCTTGGAGCATGAAGCGTAAGCAGCAACTGCTCATATGTCTCCAACGTATCTATCTCTTTTTATTGTTCCATGTTGTTATATTATCATTGTTGGATGTTTTACAATCATTTTCTAGCAACTTTATATCATTTTTTGGGACTCACCTATTGACACGGTCCCAAGTGTCAGTTGTGGTTTTCTGCTTGTTTTTTATTTCGAAGAATATAAATATCAAATGGAGTCCAAATGCAACGAAACTTTTTGGAGAAGTTTTTTGGACCAGAAGACATCCAGAGGGCCAAAGAAGTCCACGAGAGAGGGCCCATGGGGACCACGAGACACCAGGGTGCACCCTGGTGGGTAGTGGGGCGTATACGGTCCTCTCCACTGCCTCTTAGCTCTATAAATACTCAGATATTCCAAAAACCCTAGAAGACTCAGAGAAAAATTGTTTCAACCGCCGCAAGTTCCAGAACAATGAGATCCAATCTAGAGCCCTTTTTTGGCACTCTCCCGAAGGAACACGATCACGGAGGGGTTTATCATCCTCATTGGTGCCTCTTCGATGATGTGTGAGTAGTTTACCACAGACCTACGGGTCCGTAGGCAGTAGCTAGATAGCTTATTCTCTCTTTGTCATCTTCACAGTGTTCTGTTCGGAAATCTATCTGATGTAACTCTTTTGCGGTGTGTTTGTTGGGATTCGATGAATTGTGAGTTTATGATCAGATCTACTTGCATTCATATCCATACATGATTATTATAGCCTCGTGTTTCTTCTTTGATATTTCAGTTTTGTTTGGGCAACTTGATTGATTTTTCTTGTAATGGGAAGAGGTGCTTTGTAATGGTTTCAATCTTGTGGTGCTCAATCTTAGTGACAGAAGGAGACATGACACACATGTATCGTTGCTATTAAGGATAACATGATGGGCTCTATTCCTGCATGAATATATCTTGTCTGCATCATGTCATCGTTCTTAAGGCATTACTCCATTTCTTTATGGAACTTAATACACTAGATGCACGCTGGATAGCGGTCGATGTGTGGTGTAATGGTAGTAGATGCAGGCAAGAGTCGGTCTACTAATCTTGTACGTGATGCCTATATACATGATCACTGTCTTGGATACCGTCATAACTATTCACTTTTCTATCAATTGCCCAATAGTAATTTGTTTATCCACCATTTGCTATTTTCTCGAAACAAGCCACTAGTGAAACCTACGGCCCCCTAATAACCCACAAGTATAGGGGATCGAAACAGCTTTCGAGGGTAGAGTATTCAACCCAAATTTATTGATTTGACACAAGGGGAGCCGAAGAATATTCACGAGTATTAGCAGTTGAGTTGTCAATTCAACCACACCTGAAAGACTTAATATCCGCAGCAAAGTATTTAGTAGCAAAGTCGTATGATAGTAATAGTAACAGTGGCAAAATGAACGGTTGCAGTTTTGTAGTGATTGTAACTGCAGTAGCAACGAAAGTAACTTAGCAAAGATCAAAATGAGACGAACTCATAGGCAATGGATCGGTGATGATATATGTCGGATGATATTCATCATGTAGAATCTATAACCTATAGGCCGGTCAGAGGTCAAGAGTCCTGTCAGGACCCCGATCGTAAGTCACACCGATCTAGCATGTAACACGTCATATCACTTTGCGGCCTCACGCACGATATCCCCACGGGTGCCACCTTACCTGGCCCGGGACTGTTTGCGCATTTTGGCACACGTATATGACAGTGTCGCTAGCATCCATATGATAGAGAACCCGGGCCGACATGGCTAGTTATAAACCAAAAGTGGCACTAAATTACAGAGACATGCATCCATGACCCAGCAACGAACGTGTCGGTCATCAACGTATGAACCCAAGTCGTAGCAAGCTACATGGACTTAAAGGAACAACGCATGACATTTCCCCTAAGGGACAGACACAGGAACGAAGAAGGACACATGCCGGCCAGCCTACGTGTTCCGAGCAGTAGCAAGCTACCAAGGCTCAGTGGAAGCACTAGGAGGCATTTCCCTGTAAGATAGGCTACCAAAGGTAAACAACTAGGTGTCGGATCCCACACATACCAAGCATTTCAATCATACACACAATATGCTCAATATGTGCAAATACAACATTGCATCACAACAGAACTCTATGACTCAAAGTACTTTATTTAAGAGCCTTCGAAGAGCCATACATAACATATCCATACAAGTAGGGGTCACATGACCCAACACTCAAGTCATACAATCATACAAGCACAAGCGGAAGCTAACATGTCTGAGTACAGACAACTTGGAAAATAAAACAGGCTTGGTGTAGCCTGACTATCTACAAGGCCCTTCACAAGCTCAGGATCTCCGTCTGGGTAGCAAGCTACTCGTCGACGTCAACGTCTATGTAGAACCCATCAGAAGGGGCAGGGTTCTCCTCTGCAACAGTTACTAAGCAAACATGAGTACAAAGGTACTCAGCGAGTCTTACAACAGAACCTATCATATATGCATCATTATCAACAAGGGTAGTGGAGTTCATAGCAGCAAGCCAGCTTTGACTCTTGGCTAACCTATACTACGACTCTCAACAGATTGCAAGATAATACTACGTACACGAGTTCTCTACTCACCACAACAATACACCACCGTGGATCCTCTTCCGTCATCCTACGGAAGGGCCATCCACGGCACTCACACTTGTCTTGAGGCGTTTAGTAGTATTCATCAACTTGTCTATGAACTGTAAGAGTAAACAAGTAGTCCGTACCGCGAACAACGGCTATTCGAATAGATTGGTAACCCTGCATGGGTGTACTTCTTCACACACGCTTCCACCACTTATCGTCGTTTACTCGACATGTACTCGACAACCTTCAAGCGGAAGCCCAGCGAGGGTGTCGGCCACGACCTGACTAACCACACAAGTCTCTCGTCCAGGTTTATCGCCTATTTGGGTTCATCCGTGGGGAGATCCGGCCGGGGTGTCGCTCACGGCCCCAAACGATGTGTACAGGGTTCCCGAGTCACCAAACGGGCGACCGGTACACCGTGCCACGTACCTATCGCATCACAGCCCACCCCGAGGGTCAGCGCTATGCACGACCACCAATAAACTACAGATACCAGAAACTAGTTGCAACTCCTGGATAGAGGTCAAGGGTAGTTAATAAGCCGAGAGGGTCAATTAAGGATCCCAACGTGTGGTAGTAGATGAAACTTGAACCACACATACAGATCTCGGGTCCTATGGACGGTTCCAATGAAACAACCCAACACGTACTCCTACATGGCCTTTCATCGATACCTTTACCAAACATGTTCCACACTTCCCTCTCTTTACCGGTATGATCATTTCACTCTGATCCATCACCCAGATGAACCAGACCTGACACAACTCTAAGCATAGCAGGCAACATAAACAAATAGCATGGTGGATCACACATCACATGGCTCAATCAACTCCTACACATGCTAGTGGGTTTCAACTATTTATTGTGGCAATGACAGGTCATGCAAGGGAATAGGGTTCAACTACCGCAGCAAGTAGCAGTTCACACGGTGTTGCCTTAATGCAGTAGAAGAGAGCAGGAGCGAGAAGATGGGTTTGTATCGGAATGATCAATGGGTTGCTTGCCTGACAGAGTGGTTGTCGGGTACTGCTCTTCAGCTGGATACGCAGAAGTATCCTCGGGAGCAGGACCTACCACGGAGAACACCGGCGATACAATCAATAAGCAAACAAATGCAACAATATGATGCATGCCCATGATATGGCAAGATGCATGTGTTTTGGGATAATGCATCTATAGATAGAAGGGTTTGAGCCCATTTGAATCAAAGATTTAAATTGAAACCCAAACTATTATTTATTAAAGGGCATTATCATGTTTCAGGGTGAACAACAAGCTTAACTTGCTCAGACATGCATCTGAGCTACTGTTGAATTTATATGATCAATTTTTCTGATCTGTTCCGTTGGATTTTTCTGATCTGTTCTGTTGGATTTTTCTGATCTGTTCCGTTGGATTTTTCTGATCAATTTTCATATATAAATCTTTTCCATCTGAGCTACTGTTGAATTTATATGATTTTTGAAGTTTAAAGCTTTTTCTAGAATTTCCTGAATTGTTTTAAATCAAATAATCCCAGAAAATCATTTACTGCGTCAGCATGACATCATGCTGATGTCAGCCAGTCAGCAGGGCGTCCAGGTCAAACCTAACCAGTGGGCCCCACTGGTCAGTCTCTCAGTACTAACTAGAAAAGTTTAACACTAAACTAAAAGTTAACAGGGGCTAGGCCCCACGTGTGAGTGACTCATTAAAATAAAGACGACAATTAATCCTTAATTAACAACCTAAACTAAAACTAGTCAAAGGCCGGCCCCACATGTCATGGACATAGGGGGGTCCAGGCGTGGTCAAAGCGGGTCAACCCCACCGGTGAATCGCCGCCGGCAAGAGCCAGGATGGCGGCGCGGCTCGAAAACAGCATTCTGATGACCAAAATAACGGCGGAGGGCATCTACGGAGAGCTGGAGATGTCGCGCATCCAACGGAACAGGTCGGAGCAGCTGGGGTGGCCGGAAACGTCGGCGACGACCTCAACGGCGGCGGCCGGAGCTCGGGCGCCGATGAAAACTACGACACAGGGCACAGGAGGACCAACGGTTGGTTCCTACGGGTGCTACGTGCGCTCACGAAGACAACGGGCATGTGCACAGAGCCAATTGGTCACCGGAGCCTCGTTGGCACGAGCTTGTGCGGCGGCGTGCTACGGCGAGCAAGGGGGCGGCGTCTACAGCAAGCAAACGAAGCGGGGAGGAGGGGGTTCGACGCAGGAGCTCACAGGGAGGCGGATGAGATGCTCAGCCGGCTCGGGGACGCGTCGGGGTGGGCGCACGGTCACCGGCGATCTCCGCGGCCGTAGGTTGAAGACGGCAACGGTGAAGATGAAGCGGGGCTTCCCGACGTCCTGTAGCTCGGTGCGGAGGACGAGGAGGACGAGGCGGAGCTCCTGGGCAAAACGGGTGGGAGAAAGGAGCACGGTGGCTACGACGAATGGCGTCGGTGGCGCTCGGCCACGAGGCGCGGAGCGAGAGAGACGAGGCAAGGAGAGAGGGGAGCGGTTGAGGGGATCGAGGGGGTCTGCGTGGTGACATCCAGAGCCGACCAGGCGTCGGGGGGAGTAGCTAGGCAGGCAGGAGGTGGCCGGCGCGTCGTCGGCGCTCGCCACCGAGCTGCTTCGTGCGCTGGCACGGGGAAGAAGACGAGTGTGCCCCTGGTGGGCTAGGCCGTGCTGGGCCAGGCAGGTAAGTGGGCCTTAGGTAAGTCTCTGCTTCCTCTTTTGTTTTTTTTTCATTTTCTATTTCTTTTGTAACTTTGTGGCTTTTCTAAAAATGCTTAGGCATTTTTAAAAATCACGAAACTGCTCATGCCCACTGTTTAGCATATAACCAACATGGAACATTACAGTTTAGGATTATTTGGGCACATAAAATATCTTATAGCATTTAAATGCCCAAATGCAATTACAATATGAATTAATCCAGAGACCTTTGGATGTCCTAGAAAATTGTGCACCATTTTTGGCAGAGGTTTAAGACCAAGGCAAAGATGATGAACATTTTTGAAGGGCATTTTGGGTACATTGGAAAAGATTTTATTGAACCCTAGTTGTTAGAAGAGGGGTGCTGGGGTTTCTGTCATTCCCATTTCAAGTTTCTGTGGAAAGTAAACATGATGCACACTCTAGCTAGTCCTAATGCAAGCACTGACTAGGGATGTGACAACTCACCCCCACTCAAAAGAATCGCGTCCCGAGATTCGGGTTCCTCCGGAAAGAGGGTGGGATACTCAAGTCGAAGACGATCCTCCCTTTCCCAAGTAGCTTCACTCTCGGAATGATGTGACCATTGAACCTTGAGAAACTTGATATTACGACATCGAGTGGTACGCTCGGTTTGATCAAGAATGCGAACGGGGTATTCTCGATATGTGAGATTGTCCTGGAGATCAAGCGTTTCGTGGTCCACTCCGTGGATAGTATCCGAGAAGCAATGCCTGAGTTGAGAAACGTGGAAGACATCATGAACTCTGGATAGGTGCGGAGGTAGTTCCAATTGGTAGGCAACTTCTCCTCGTTTGGCAAGAATGCGAAAAGGACCGATGTAACGAGGAGCCAATTTGCCTTTGATACCGAAGCGATGGGTTTCCTTAAGAGGAGTAACCCGAAGGTAAGCCTTATCGCCGACTTCAAAAGTCACAGCCTTATGATGACTATCATATTGGCTCTTCTGGCGAGACTGGGCTGTTTTCAATTTCTCACGAACGATGCGAACTTGCTCTTCTGCTTCCTGGATCATATCCGGACCAAATAATTGTCTTTCCCCGGTATCTGACCAGCTAAGAGGTGTTCGACACCTTTGTCCATATAGAACTTCGAAGGGAGCCTTGCCCAAGCTGGCTTGATAACTATTGTTATAAGCAAAATTCGGCGAATGGAAGACAGTTCTCCCAATCCATACCAAAAGAGATGACAGAGGCTCGAAGCATATCTTCCAGAATTTGATTGACTCGTTCCACTTGACCACTTGACTGAGGATGGAAGGCGGTGCTAAAAGAGAGATGAGTCCCCATAGCATTCTGGAAACTTTCCCAAAATCGTGAAGTGAAAAGACTTCCACGGTCTGAGTTAATCTCCAACGGCACACCATGAAGTGATACTATCCGAGAGATATACAAGTCTGCTAGCTGGCTAGCGGTTATACTCTCTCGAACAGGTAGGAAATGGGCTACTTTGGAGAGGCGGTCGATAACGACGAAGATAGCATTATACCCTTTCCTGGTCCTGGGAAACCCGGTAATGAAGTCCATACCGATCTTGTCCCATTTCCATTCAGGAATAGCTAAAGGTTGAAGGGAGCCAGCAGGCCGTTGATGCTCTGCTTTAACTCGTTGACAAATGTCGCAATTAGCAATGAACTGAGCGATTCCTCTCTTCATCCTAGTTCACCAGAACCTCTGGCGTAGGTCCTCATACATTTTGGTACTACCGGGATGAATCGTGAAAGGAGATTCATGAGCCTCCTTAAGGATCAACTGCCGTAGTTGTTGTTTCTTGGGTACCACCAAGCGGTTCTCGAAGTACACAACACCTCGATCATCCATAGAGAAACTTTTAGCAATACCGCTAGCAATGTTCTGCTTGATCCGAGATATACCTCTATCATACCGCTGGGCAGCTATGATTTGATCCATAAGGGTAGGTTTCGCCACCAAGGTGGAAAGGAATCCTCGAGGAACAATGTGAAGGTTAATCTTTCGAAATTCCTCGTGGAGAAGTGGTTGCCCTTGTTGTAACATCGAGTTGTTACAATAAGACTTACGACTTAGTGCGTCGGCCATGACATTGGCCTTCCCAGGGGTGTAAGTGATTCCTAAGTCGTAGTCTGTGAGCAACTCAACCCAACGTCTTTGCCTTGAGATTCAAATCCGGTTGGGTGAAGATGTATTTTAGGCTTTGGTGATCAGTGAAAATTTCACAGCGATTACCAAGAAGGTAATGTCGCCATGTTTTGAGTGCGTGGACTACAGCTGCAAGCTCTAGATCATGTGTAGGATAGTTATCCTCATGTGGACGCAATTGTCGATATGCGTATGCGATCACTTGACGATCTTGCATAAGTATGCAACCTAGTCCTTGTCGCGAGGCGTCTCAGTAGATAATAAAATCCTTGGAAAAATCTGGTGGTACCAGTACGGGTTCAGATGTCAGGCGTCTTTTCAGTTCCTGAAAGTTGGACTCGCACTGTGGGGTCCACTCAAACTTTTTATCTTTCTTGAGAAGTTCAGTTAGAGGTTTAGCAACCTTGGAGAAATTCTCGACGAAGCATCGGCAATAGCTCGCTAAGCCAAGGAAACTCCTAACTTGCTTGACCGATTCAGGGGGAGTCCAATCAAGGACGGCTTGAACTCGCTCGGGATTGACGGCAATACCCTTGCCAGAGATTACATGGCCTAGATAGGTCACTTCTGGCAACCAGAATTCACATTTAGAGAATTTGGCATAAAGACGGCGCTCTCGAAGTTTCGTTAATACCAGCCTTAGATGCTCGGCATGATCTTCCTTGTTCTTGGAGTAGATGAGTATATCATCGAGGTATACCACGACGAATTTATCCAAGTACTCCATGAATATAGAATTCATTAGCCGGGAGAAAGTGGTTGGGGCATTGGTTAACCTGAAGGACATGACGGTGTACTCGTATTGGCCATAACGAGTAACAAAAGCCGTCTTGGGAATGTCCCCGTTCTCGATTTTGATTTGATGGTAGCCCAACCTCAAATCCATTTTGGAAAAGACTGAGGATCCAGCAAGCTGATCATACAGATCGTTGATCCTGGGGAGCGGATACTTGTTCTTTATGGTGACAAGAATGATAGGTCGATAATCTACAACCATCCGTTCTGTTCCATCCTTCTTCTTGACGAAGAGGACGGGACAAGCCCAAGGGGAAGAACTAGGACGGATGAAACCCTTTTTCAAGGACTCATCGAGTTGTTTCTTAAGCTCAGCTAGTTCTAGGGGTGACATCTTATAGGGTCTCCTAGATATTGGGACAGTTCCTGGAATAAGATCTATCACGAACTCGACATCTCTGTCAGGTGGAACACGTGGCAGTTCTTTTGGAAAGACATCCGGAAAGTCATGGACTATCGGGATATATTCGAGTTCTGGTAGAGGGCTGGCATTAAGAGAGTAGAGCTGACGCTCAGCCATTCGGGTCAAGACATTGACTGTCTTGCCGGATGGGTGTGTAAGTTGAACGGTCCTAGTGTAACAATCAATCTTGGCATAATGAGCTGTCATCCAGTCCATACCCAGGATGATGTTTATGTCCGAGGACTTGAGAGCGATTAGTGATGCAAGGAAAACAAGTCTATCGACAAGAATTTCATTTCCATGGCTTACCCTAGAGGTTTGCCACTTTGAACCAGGAGTTTGAATAAGAAGTGGGCATGTCACAAAAAGTCATGTTGTGCATTCGAGCATAGCTCTCAGATATGAACGAATGAGATGCTCCAGTATCGAAAAGAACAGATGCCGGATGGCAGTTAACAAGAAGCGTACCAAGGACGACGTTAGGATCCTCATAAGCTTCCTCAGCAGAGACATAGTTGACATGACCACGTGCAGTGGGGATTGGCTTGACATAGTTCACCTTGCATGTTGGCTTACCACGGCCAACGGGCTTTCTTGGCTGGTTCTGAGGACACTCACGCATGTAGTGCCCTGGTTCTCCACACTTGAAACATGTCACAGTGCCAGTGCGTGGAGCAGAGTTGGTAGGTGATCCTCCATAAGTCTTGGCAGGTGCATACTGTTGGGTTGGGTGAGGCGCCTCATAGGATGGCCTCGGAGTGAACCTAGGTGGTAGAGCAGTGTTAGGAACCCACACACGGCGCTTGTGAGAGCCAGAGCCGGATGAGGAACCAAAGTCACGAGGATGCTTGCGTGTGGCTTTGAAATCGGTCTGGACTGTCTCAGCACTGATAGCTTTGTTCACCAACTTGTGGAAGGAGGTGCACTCGTGCAGACGTAGGTCTCGGCGGAGTTCAGGGCTGAGTCCCTTGCGGAACCTTGCCTGCTTCTTGGCGTCGGTGGACACTTCCTCGGGTGCATAGCGTGCCAAGTTGCCAAACTCGCGACTATAGCCATCCACGGTTAACCGGCCCTGGGTGAAATTGCAGAATTCCTCCCGCTTGCGATCCATGAGACCTTCCGGAATGTGATGTTCACGAAATGCCTCACTGAACTCAGCCCAAGTAGTGATTTGGCCAGCAGGACGCATAGCCTCAAAGTTTTCCCACCAGAGACTGGCAGGGCCCTCAAGATGGTAGGCGGTGTAGATAACCTTGTCATCTTCGGCCACACGGGCAGAGTGTAGCTTGTGGGTGATACTGCGAAGCCAGTCATCCGCATCCAGAGGTTCAGCAGAATGATGGAACTTCGGTGGGCACATCTTGATGAAGTCATTGATTGACACCACGTCATTCCTCTGACGGAACCCAATGTTCTGCTCTATGCATTCCAACAGACGGTTGGTCTCTCTCTTGTTATGTTCTGCCTCGAGCATAACTTCAGCCAAGGAGGGTGGCTCGGGCAGATTCCCATCTCTAGCCCCACTAGCCTCACCCTGCTCTTAAGCAGCAGGAGTGCTGCGAGTGTAGACCATCCTAGGAAAACAAAACAACTGTTTAGACAAGGATGGCAAAAACTTTGACATAGGAGTGCAGAATGTAATGGAAGACACGGAATGCAGAGATGTTCATCCGTACGACATGGTAATATAGAAACTGCCATATATACACCAGTGGTCATACACACCATACATAGTTCAGTACAAGCCAAGGCTAAAGTACATCTGCGGTGAAAGATGATACATCTCATCAGAAGCATTCCAAGCTCCTATACATTATTTAACTACACCTCCGGGATTCAGTACAACTAAGTTATATTCCACAAGACACGCAGGACTGTGGAAATACAACGACTACGATACTACTACTGCCACGGTCTAGCTCAGACACTCCCATAGTAATCTTCGTAAAGATTACCACAGTAGCCTGGAAGTGGAACAGATGGATCTTGAAACTCTCGAGCACTCGAAGGCTGTGGACCATAGGGACATGGATGTGGCCTCGGTCCCCATGCTGGTGGCAACCGACGCCCACGTGGAGGTGTAATACCCCCAACGTCATGCCAATCCATACGATCAGGCAGACGAGTCCGCACGGGGTACAAATCCTGCATATCCAGATATCCGGCGTGCACGGCAGGTGCAAGCCGTGTCAAAGTAGTCCACTGTGCGGCTCGAGTGTTATACAGCTCCATCCGGAGGGCACGGACCTCATGGTCCCTATCCTCCAGCATCTGGATAGTAGTCTGAAGCAGTGGCTCCTCATGAGCAGCATCAGTATACAGACCAGTGTAGTAGCCTTCCTCTCCAGGAAGTCAGGCTGGCATGTAACAGAACTCAGTGTTCAGCAGCAGGGCATGCCTATCCCGGATGATGGTCATCATCGAGTAAGCGTCATCCTGCACTTCCATCTCGATGGTAACCCTGAGTCCATAAGACCAATGGATGGGGTCGTTAGCTCCGGGATATGAGGGGTATATCCTGACTGTGCAGAAATACTAACTCTGGTTGAAATCCCGATACTGTTCCTCCACGGTGTACTCAGGATACCAACGGTAGCCGGTCTCAGTCAACACACGGACTAGCATGGCCGTGTGATCGGGCACATTAATGCACCGAGTCAAACGGACCACCTGGTGAGGTGTGCGAACAGACATATGAAATACGAAATAATGCAAGGCATTAGAATTTTTGGAGGAATTCGGCCAGCATAACAACTGTAAATTCTCAAAAAAGATTTGAGACATCATACAAAAATGATAGCATAGCCACTCAACAATAACATATCAAGGTTCTCGTCCAACTAATCACCATACTAGAAGGGTAGAAACTGAACTGAGGCTTGAAACCAACAATCCTAAGAGTCTACGGATTAGTAACACGTGAACCTAGTAAGGATGAAAGGCCTAGTCCTAAACCCCCGTAGAAAGAATAGGCTGACTCAGATCAGAAGGGCATAAGGTAAAGAAGTAAAAAGAGCCTTACGTTCCATTCCACAAACAATTCCCCTACATATAACTAAGAATTTTTCTAGACTCAACATCGACCAGTATGGCTTGAGAAACCTACAGGAAGTCCGGCTCTGATGCCAACGCTGTCAGGACCCCGATCCTAAGTCACACTGATCTAGCCTGTAACACGTCATATCACTTTGCGGCCTCACGCACGGTATCCCCACGGGTGCCACCTTACCTGACCCGCGACCATTTGCGCATTTTGGCACACGTATATGACAGTGTCGCTAGCATCCATATGACAGAGAACCCGGGCCGACATGGCTAGTTATAAACCAAAAGTGGCACTAAATTACAGAGACAGGCATCCATGACCCAGCAACGAACGTGTCGGTCATCAACGTATGAACCCAAGTCGCAGCAATCTACATGGACTTAAAGGAACAACGCGTGACATTTCCCCTAAGGGACAGACACATGAAAGAAGAAGGACACATGCCGGCCAACCTACGTGTTCCGAGCAGTAGCAAGCTACCAAGGCTCAGTGGAAGCACTAGGAGGCATTTCCCTGTAAGATAGGCTACCAAAGGTAAACAACTAGGTGTCGGATCCCACACATACCAAGCATTTCAATCATACACACAATATGCTCAATACGTGCAAATACAACATTGCATCACAACAGAACTCTATGACTCAAAATACTTTATTTAAGAGGCTCGAGGAGCCATACATAACATATCCATACAGGTAGGGGTCACATGACCCAACACTCAAGTCATACAATCATACAAGCACAAGCGGAAGCTAACATGTCTGAGTACAGACAACTTGGAAAATAAAACAGGCTTGGTGTAGCCTGACTATCTACAAGGCCCTTCACAAGCTCAGGATCTCCGTCTGGGTAGCAAGCTACTCGTCGACGTCAACGTCTATGTAGAACCGATCAGAAGGGGCAGGGTTCTCCTCCGCAACAGTTATTAAGAAAACATGAGTACAAAGGTACTCATCAAGTCTTACAACAGAACCTATCATATATGCATCATTATCAACAAGGGTAGTGGAGTTCATAGCAGCAAGCCAGCTTTGACTCTTGGCTAACCTATACTACGACTCTCAACAGATTGCAAGATAATACTACGTACACGAGTCCTCTACTCACCACAACAATACACCACCGTGGATCCTCTTCCGTCATCCTACGGAAGGGCCATCCACGGCACTCACACTTGTCTTGAGGCTTTTAGTAGTATTCATCAACTTGTCTATGAACTGTAAGAGTAAACAAGTAGTCCGTACCGCGAACAACGGCTATTCGAATAGATTGGTAACCCTGCAGGGGTGTACTTCTTCACACACGCTTCCACCACTTATCGCCGTTTACTCGACATGTACTCGGCAACCTTCAAGCGGAAGCCCAGCGAGGGTGTCGGCCACGACCTGACTAACCACACAAGTCTCTCGTCCAGGTTTATCGCCTATTTGGGTTCCATCCGTGGGGATATCTGGCCGGGGTGTCGCTCACGGCCCCAAACGATGTGTACAGGGTTCTCGAGTCACCAAACGAGCGACCGGTACACCATGCCACGTACCTGTCGCATCACAGCCCACCCCGAGGGCCAGCGTTGTGCACGACCACCAGTAAACTACAGACACCAGAAACTAGTTGCAACTCCTGGACAGAGGTCAAGGGTAGTTAATAAGCCGAGAGGGTCAATTAAGGATCCCAACGTGTGGTAGTAACTGAAACTTGAACCACACATACAGATCTCGGGTCCTATGGATGGTTCCAATGAAACAACACACCACGTACTCCTACATGGCCTTTCATCGATACCTTTACCAAACATGTTCCACACTTCCCTCTCTTTACCGGTATGATCATTTCACTCTGATCCATCACCCAGATGAACCAGACCTGACACAACTCTAAGCATAGCAGGAAACATAAACAAATAGCATGGTGGATCACACATCACATGGCTCAATCAACTCCTACACATGCTAGTGGGTTTCAACTATTTACTGTGGCAATGACAGGCCATGCAAGGGAATAGGGTTCAACTACCGCAGCAAGTAGCAGTTCACATGCTGTTGCCTTAATGCAGTAAAAGAGAGCAGGAGCAAGAAGATGAGTTTGTATTGGAATGATCAATGGGTTGCTTGCCTGACAGAGTGGTTGTCGGGTACTGCTCTTCAGCTGGATACGCAGAAGTATCCTCGGGAGCAGGACCTACCACGGAGAACACCGGCGATACAATCAATAAGCAAACAAATGCAACAATATGATGCATGCTGATGATATGGCAAGATGCATGTGTTTTGGCTAATGCATCTATAGACAGCAGGGTTTGAGCCCATTTGAATCAAAGATTCAAATTGAAACCCAAACTATTATTTATTAAAGGGCATTATCATGTTTTAGTGTGAACAACAAGGTTAACTTGCTCAAACATGCATGAAACCAGTGCCATTGGAAAGATTGGATTTTTCTAATTAATTTTCATATATAAATCTTTTCCATCTGAGCTACTGTTGAATTTATATGATTTTTTTAAGTTTAAAGCATTTTCTGGAATTTCCTGAATTGTTTTAAATCAAATAATCCCAGAAAATCATTTACTGCGTCAGCATGACATCATGCTGACGTCAGCTAGTCAACAGGGCATCCAGGTCAAACCTGACAAGTGGGCCCCACTGGTCAGTCTCTCAGTATTAACTAGAAAAGTTTAACACTAAACTAAAAGTTAACACGGGCTAGGCCCCACGTGTCAGTGACTCATTAAACTAAAGACAGCAATTAGTACTTAAGTAATAACCTAAACTAAAACTAGTCAAAGGCCGGCCCCACATGTCATGGACATAGGGGGGGTCCAGGCGTGGTCAAATAGGGTCAACCCCACCGGCGACTCGCCGCCGGCGAGAGCCAGGACGGCGGCGCGGTTCGGAAACAGCGTTCCGATGACCAAAATAGCGGCGGAGGGCATCTACGGAGAGCTGGAGATGTCGCGCATCCAACGGAACAGGTCGGAGCAGCTGGGGTGGCCGGAAACGTCGGCGACGACCTCAACAGCGGCGGCTGGAGCTCGAGCGCCGATGAAAACTACGACACGGGGCACAGGAGGACCAACGGTTGGTTCCTACGGGTGCTACGTGCGCTCACAAAGACGACGGGCATGTGCACGGAGCCAATTGGTCACCGGAGCCTCGTCGGCGACGAGCTTGTGTGGCGGCATACTACGGCGAGCAAGGGGGCGGCGTCTACAGCGAGCAAACGAAGCGAGGAGGAGGGGGCTTCGACGCAGGAGCTCACAGGGAGGCGGATGAGATGCTCAGCAGGCTTGGGGACGCATCGGGGCGGGCGCACGGTCACCGGCGATCTCCGCGGCCGTGGGTTGAAGACGGCAACGATGAAGATGAAGCGGAGCTTCCCGGCATCCTGTAGCTCGGTGCGGAGGACGAGGAGGACGAGGCGGAGCTCCTGGGCAGAACGGGTGGGCGAAAGGAGCACGGTGGCTATGGCGAACGGCGTCGGTGGCGACGGTGCCGCTCGGCCACGAGGCGCGTTGCGAGAGAGACGAGGCAGGGAGAGAGGGGAGCGGTCGAGGGGGTCGAGAGGGTCTGCGTGGCGACGTCCAGAGCCGTCCAGGCATCGGGGGGAGTAGCTAGGCAGGCAGGAGGTGGCCGGCGCATCGTCGGCGCTCGCCACCGAGCTGCTTCGTGCGCTGGCACGGTGAAGAAGACGAGTGTGCCCCTGGTGGGCTGGGCCATGCTGGGCCAGGCAGGTAAGTGGGCCTCAGGTAAGTCTCTGCTTCCTCTTTTGTTTTATTTGTTTTCTGTTTTCTATTTCTTTTGTAACTTTGTGGCTTTTCTAAAAATGCTTAGGCACTTTCAAAAATCACCAAACTGCTCAAGCCCACTGTTTAGCATATAACCAACATGGAACATTTCAGTTTAGGATTATTTGGGCACATAAAATATTTTATAGCATTTAAATGCCAAATGCAATTACAATATGAATTAATCTAGAGACCTTTGGATGTCCTGGAAAATTGTGCACCATTTTTGGCAGAGGTTTAAGACCAAGGCAAAGATGATGAACATTTTTGCAGGGCATTTTGGGTACATTGGAAAAGATTTTATTGAACCCTAGTTGTTAGAAGAGGGGTGCTGGGGTTTCTGTCATTCCCATTTCAAGTTTCTGTGGAAAGTAAACATGATGCACACTCTAGCTCGTCCTAATGCAAGCACTGACTAGGGATGTGACAAGTCCCCTTTACTCTGCCAATAAAAATGCCACTCCCACCAAAGCTATTGTTAAGCATATGGGGGGGGACAAAATCGTAATGATGTCCCTGAGAAAATGGGCATGATCTTCACCTCGATGGGACTTGCTAGTAAAAAAAGGCTGCCTCGAACCGCGATTTATGGGAAGCGGTAACTGTCCGACCTGTCGTGTGGTGTGCCGCTTCGATAAAGTTGTCACACCAGATTGGACCCTTCATACTGAGATGGTTGGCCTTTGAGGCTAAGATATCCACCGAAGGGTTGACGTATACTCCAAGATCTCTTGTGCCGCCTTGCTCCTAGATACCGACCTTGTAACCCTAGATCCCCTCCCAGGCGTGTATATAAGCCAAAGGGTTTAGCCCGTAGAGGGAACATCAACGCAATATCATTCACCTAGCCCTAGAATTAGACTACACATTACGATCTCGAGGTAGATCAACTATGTATTTGATACAGTTCCATCAATTTAAACAAGAGTAGGACTAGGGTTTTACCTCCATCAACAGGGCCCGAACCTAGGTAAACATCGTCTCCCTTGTCCCTATTACCATTGATCCGAGATCCACAGCTTGGGACCCCTACCCCGAGGTCTGCCGGTTTTAACACCAAGACATGATCTTTGGATTGCCGACCAGTTTTCACTTACCTAGATAGTCAATTTTAGGCTTTCTCCACTGAGGTGATCTGCCAATTAACATGGCGGCACTATTGCGGTGGTTCTCCCGTTACACCCTTAGCCAAATTTGTCAGGAATGTAAGGGGTACATGATATGCCTCCAACGTATATATAATTTATGAAGTATTCATGCCATGTTTACAACAATTGTATATGGTATTGGTATGATTTGCATGGAACTAACCTGGACTGACGCTGTTTTAAGCAGAACTACCATGGTGTTGGTTTTTGTGCATAAATAAAAGTTCTCGGAATGGGCTGAAACTTTTTGATGATTTTTTTTGGAACAAAAGAGACCCCCGAAGCTTCGTGGGAGGGACAGAAGAGCCACGAGGAGGGCACAACCCACTGGGGCACGCTTGGAGCCCAACCCGTGGCATGGTGGGTTGTGCTCACCTCGAGGCCCATCTTCGCGTGAAACCGACGCCAAAAATCCTATAAATAGAGAAACCATCAGAAATAACCCTAGATCAGAAGTTCCACCGCCACAAGCCTCTGTAGTCCATGAAAAACCAATCTAGACCTGTTTCGGCACCCTGTCGGAGGGGGAAATCATCACTTGTGGCAATCTTCATCATCTCAGCGGCCACCATGACGAGGAGGGAGTAGTCCAGCCTCGGGGCTGAGGGTTTGTACCAATAGCTACATGTTTAATATCTATATCTCTCTCTCATGTTCCTGACATATCACGATCTTGATGTATCACGAGCTTTGTTAATATAGTTGGATCATATGGTGTTTTCCCATCTCTATCTTATTGTGATGAATTGAGTTTTCCCTTTGAGATTTCTTTGGATTGAATACTTTTATGGATTTAAGAACACTTGATGTATGTATTTCTATGAATACTCGTGGTGACAATGGGGTACCATATTGATTCGCTTGATGTGCGTTTTGGCACTCAACTCGTGGATTCCCGAGGTGACATTGGGTTAATCTATGCATAGGGGTTGATGCACGTTCTCGTCTTTGTTTCTCCGGTAGAAAACTTGGGACACTCTTTGAGGTTCTTTGTGTTGGATTGAGTATAATGAATCTAATTTTTTTATGCATATCGTATAATTAAGTCACGGATACTCGCGGTGACATTGGAGTATCTAGGTGACATTAGAGTTGGTTGATGGGTATCATATGGTGTTATTTTAGTATGAACTCTTGATAGATCGATCAAAAAGGATAACTTGATGTTATTTTAGTACGAACTCTTGATAGATCGATCAGAAAGAATAACTTTGAGGTGGTTTCGTACCCTACAAACAATTTCTTCTTATGTTCTCCGCTAGATAGGAACTTTGGAGTGATTCTTCATCAAACATTGAGGAATGGTTATGTGATCCAATTATATTAGCATTGTTGAGAGATTGCGCTAGCGAAAGTACGAACCCTAGGCCTCGTTTTAAAGCACCGCAATATCGTTTGTGCTCACTTTTGTTACTTGCTACCTTGTTGTTTTTATTGTTACTATTACAAAAATCAATATCTACTATCATTACTACACTTGTATCACCATCTCTTCGCCGAACTAGTGCACATATACAATTTACCATTGTATTTGGTGTGTTTGGGACACAAGAGACTCTTTGTTATTTGGTTGCAGGTTTTTTTAAGAGAGACCATATTCATCCTACACCTCCCATGGATTGATAAACCTTAGGTCATCCACTTGAGGGAAATTTGTTAATGTTCTACAAAAATCTACGCTTGGAGGCCCAACACGAGTCTACAAGAACAAGTTGTGTAGTAGACATCAGTACACATAGGAGCCAGGCAACCCAACTATTGACCAAAATCTAGGTTCGAAATTGATGCATATAATGCAACATCCGAAACACTGAATACTTCGAACTTGTATTTTAGGGTATATAAACAAATCCCTTTAGAAGTTGTATCTTAAAGATGTTCTATTAGCTCATGGGCAGTGCTTGTAGGAAAATGTGTGAAGGACTTTGATGGGTATGATTTATTTATTTGATATGGTCAAGATTTACATGCTCAGCTTTTGACAAGAGGAACTAAAAAGTTAAAATGTGATTAAAGATAATAAAGGAGCAAGTAAGAATAGGGCGGACATTGTCATCGGGTTTATGAGCTCGGTCGCTTCCTGCCGCCCGTCTGCTTCTCCATGCTGTTGACCTGCTCATTCTCGTTGACGGCGAAGATTGATATAGCACAACCTCGACCACGCATGTGCTTGATGCATTCGCTGGCGGAGTCCTTTGAAGAGGTCTGCAGCTTGTGAGTTGTGTGGTTGATGCCACGTGGGCATGCTAATGTTGGCTAGCTCTTTGACAGAACAGTACCGATGTACAAGCCCGAAGCTTCATAGCTGCTCGGTCTAGCCGACCCGACGTCTCCATTGTTTTAGCACCTCGACAGCCTAGGAAATTATTAGTGCAAAATTGTGCACCCTCGAGACGTAACGCCCCTTCCAAGGAGAGCGTGCAAGGAGCATGTACCCCTATTTAGAGTGGGGGAGTGATGTCTACTACGCAACCTTCTTCTTGTAGATGTTGTTGGGCCTCCAAGTGCAGAGGTTTGTAGGACAGTAGCAAATTTCCCTCAAGTGGATGACCTAAGGTTTATCAATCCGTGGGAGGCATAGGATGAAGATGGTCTCTCTCAAGCAACCCTGCAACCAAATAACAAAGAATCTCTTGTGTCCCCAACACACCCAATACAATGATAAATTGTATAGGTGCACTAGTTCGGCGAAGAGGTGGTGATACAAGTGCAATATGGATGGTAGATCTAGGTTTTTGTAATATGAAAATATAAAAACAGCAAGGTAACTAATGATAAAAGTGAGCACAAACGGTATTGCAATGCTAGGAAACAAGGCCTAGGGTTCATACTTTCACTAGTGCAAGTTCTCTCAACAATAATAACATAACTGGATCATATAATGATCCCTCAACATGCAACAAAGAGTCACTCCAAAGTCACTAATAGCGGAGAACAAACGAAGAGATTATTGTAGGCTACGAAACCACCTCAAAGTTATTATTTCTGATCGATCTATTCAAGAGTCCGTAGTAAAATAACACGAAGCTATTCTTTCCGTTCGATCTACCCTAGAGTTCATACTAGAATAACACCTTAAGACACACATCAACCAAAACCCTAATGTCACCTAGATACTCCATTGTCACCTCAAGTATCCGTGGGTATGATTATATGATATGCATCACACAATCTCAGATTCATCTATTCAACCAACACAAAGAACTTCAAAGAGTGCCCCAAAGTTTCTACCAGAGAGTCAAGACGAAAACGTGTGCCAACCCCTATGCATAGATTCCCAAGGTCACGGAACCCGCAAGTTGATCACCAAAACATGCATCAAGTGAATCAGTAGAATACCCCATTGTCACCACAGGTATCCCACGCAAGACATACATCAAGTGTTCTCAAATCCTTAAAGACTCAATCCGATAAGATAACTTCAAAGGGAAAACTCAATCCATTACAAGAAGATAGAGGGGGAGAAGCATCATAAGATCCAACTATAATAGAAAAGCTCGCGATACATCAAGATCGAACACGGGAGAGAGAGAGAGAGAGATCAAACACATAGCTATTGGTACATACCCTCAGCCCCGAGGGTGAACTACTCCCTCCTCATCATGGAGAGCGCCGGGATGATGACGATGGCCACCGGAGAGGGATTCCCCCGTCCGGCAGGGTGCTAGAACGGGTCTAAATTGGTTTTCGGTCACAACAGAGGCTTTCGGCGGCGGAACTCCCGATCTAGGTTATTTTCTGGAGGTTTCTATATATATAATGGGTGTTGGAGTCGGGGGCAAGTAAATGAGGTCTCCGGGCAGTCCACGAGGTAGGGGGCGCGCCCACGCGCCCCCTACCCTCGTGGGCAGCCCGTGGACCTTCTGGTCCTCCTCCGTTACTCTCTGGTCTTCTTCTGGTCCAAAAACGTCGCCCATTGAGTTTCAGGTCAATTGGGCTCCGTTTGATATTCCTTTTCCGTGATACTCTAAAACAAGGGAAAAACAGAAACTGGCACTAGGCTCTGGGTTAATAGGTTAGTCCCCAAAATCATATAAAAGTGTATATAAAAGCCCATAAAACATCCTAGAACGATAATATAATAGCATTGAACGATCAAAAATTATAGATACATTGGAGACGTATCAAGCATCCCCAAGCTTAATTCCTGCTCGTCCTCGAGTAGATAAATGATAAAAAACAGAATTTTTGATGTGGAATGCTACCCAACATAATTCTCAATGTAATTTTCTTTATTGTGGCATGAATGTTCAGATCCGAAAGATTCAAGACAAAAGTTTGTATTGACATAAGAATAATAATACTTCAAGCATACTAACAAAGCAATCATGTCTTCTCAAAATAACATGGCCAAAGAAAGTTATCCCTACAAAATCATATATTCTGGCTATGCTCTATCTTCATCACACAAAATATTTAAATCATGCACAACCCCGGTTTCAGCCAAGCAATTGTTTCATACTTTGGTATTCTCAAACTTTTTCAACTTTCACGCAATACATGAGCGTGAGCCATGGATATAGCACTATAGGTGGAATAGAGTGGTGGTTGTGGAGAAGACAAAAGAGGAACATAGTCTCACATCAACTAGGCCTATTAATGGGCTATGGATATGCCCATCAATAGATATCAATGTGAGTGAGTAGGGATTGCCATGCAACGGACGCACTAGAGCTATAAGGGTATGAAAGCTTAAAAGGAAACTAAGTGGGTGTGCATCCAACTTGCTTGCTCACGAAGACCTAGGGCACTTTGAGGAAGCCCATCATTGGAATATACAAGCCAAGTTCTATAATGAGAATTCCCACTAGTATATGAAAGTGACAAAACAAGAGACTCTCTATCATGAAGATCATGGTGCTACTTTGAAGCACAAGTGTGGAAAAAGATAGTAACATTGTCCCTTCTCTCTTTTTCTCTCATTTTTTTTTGTTTTTTTATCTCTCCCTTTTTTCTTTTGGCCTTTTTTTCTTTTTTTCTTTTTATGGCCTCTTTATTTTCCTTTTTTTTCTTCTGGAGTCTCATCCCGACTTGTGGGGGAATCATAGCCTCCATCATCCTTTCCTCACTGGGACAATACTCTGATAATGATGATCATCACACTTTTATTTACTTACAACTCGAAGCTAGAACAAAATATGACTCTATGTGAATGCCTATGATGAAGCGTGTCATATGAACGGAACGGTGGAAAGTTGCATGGAAATATATCTCGGAATGGCTATGAAAATGCCTTGATAGGTAGGTATGGTGGCTGTTTTGAGGAAGGTATATGGTGGGTGTATGGTACAGGCGAAAGTTGCGCGGTACAAGAGAGGCTAGCAATGGTGGAAGATTGAGAGTGCGTATAATCCATGGACTCAACATTAGTCATAAAGAACTCATATACTTATTGCAAAAATCTACAAGTCATCAAAACAAAGTAGTCAATGCATGCTCCTATGGGAAGGGTTGGTAGGAGTTAACCATCGCGCGATCCCAACCTCCACACAAAGGATGACACTCAGTAAATAAATCATGCTCCAACTTCATCACATAAAGGTTCACCATGCGTGCATGCTATGGGAATCACAATCTTTAACACAAGTGTTTCTCAATTTCATAATTACTCTACTAGCATGACTCTAATATCACCATCCTCATATCTCAAAACAATCATCAAGTATCAAACTTCTCATAATATTCAATGCACTTTATGAAAATTTTTACTATACCCATCTTCGATGCCTATCATATTAGGACTAGTTTTATAACCAAAGCACATTACCATGATGTTCTAAAAGACTCTCAAAATAATATAAGTTAAGCATGAGAGTTCATCTATTTCTTCACAATAAAACGACCGCCGTGCTCTAAAAGATATAAGTGAAGCACTAGAGCAAATAAAAAACCACTCCAAAAGATATAAGTGATGATCAATGAGTAGTTCAATAATTATGTAACTATGCGAAGACTCTCTAACATTTAAGAATTTCAGATCTTGGGATATTATTCAAACAGCAAGCAAAACAGAGTAAAATAAATTGACGCTCCAAGCAAAACACATATCATGTGATGAATAAAAATATAGCCTCAAGTAAAGTTACCGATGAACAAAGACGAAGGAGGGGTTGCCTTCCCGGGGCATCCCCAAGCTTAGGCTTTTGGTTGTCCTTGAATTTTACCTTGGGGTGCCTTTGGAATCCCCAAGCTTAGGCTCTTTCCAATCCTTATTCCACAGTCCATCGAATCTTTACCCAAAACTTAAAAACTTCACAACAGAAAACTTAACAGAAAACTCGTAAGCTCCGTTAGTAGAAGAAAATAAAACCACCACTTAGGTACTGTTATGAACTCATTCTAAATTCATATTGGTGTAATATCTACTGTATTACAACTTCTCTATGGTTCATACCCTCCGATACTACTCATAGATTCATCAAAATAAGCAAACAACACATAGAAAACAGAATCTGTCAAAAACAGAACAGTCTGTAGCAATCTGTAACTTTCTAATACATCCGTAACTCTAAGAATTCTGAAATAAATTGGTAGACCTGAGGAATTTGTCTATTAATCATCTGCAAAAAGAATCAACTAAAAATCACTCTCAAATAAAAAATGGTAGCTAATCTCGTGAGCGCTAAAGTTTCTGTTTTTTACAGTATGATCGCATAAACTTCACACAAGTCTTCCCAAAGGTTCTACTTGGCACAAACACTAATTAAAACACAAAACCACATCTAAATAGAAGCTAGATGCAATATTTATTCCTAAACAAAAGCAAAAACAAAGAACAAAAATATAGTTGGGTTGCCTCCCAACAAGCGTTATCGTTTAACGCCCCTAGCTAGGGATGATGATTTCAATGATGCTCACATAAAAGATAAGAATCGAAACATAAAGAGAGCATCATGAAGAATATGACTAGCACATTTAAGTCTAACTCACTTCCTATGCATAGAGATTTTTTTTAGCAAACAACTTATGGGAACAATAATCAACTAGCATAGGAAAGCAAAACAAGCATAGCTTCAAAATTTTAAGGACATAGAGAGGAAACTTGATATTATTGCAATTCCTAAAAGCATATGATCCTCTCTCATAATAATTTTCAGTAGCATCATGAATGAATTCAACAATATAACTATCACATAAAGCATTTTTGTCATGATCCCCTAGCATATAAATTTTATTACTCTCCACATAAGCAAAATTCTTCTCATTCGGAATAGTGGGAGTATCATAAGAGACTTGAATACTACAGATTGTTTCCACATTAAAAGAGTAATGTTTAGAAAAAGGGTTTTCATAATCATGACAAGTTTGATAAATATAATCATCACTACTTTTTATATCATAAGTGTCATCACAATAATCATCATAAATAGGAGGCATGCTTTCATCATAATAGATTTGCATATCAATACTTGGGAGGCTAAAAATATCATCTTCATCAAGCTTAGCATCCCCAAGCTTGGGACAAACATTAATTGCATCAAATAAATTCTCAAACATGTCATTCTCATCAAACATAGCATCCCAAAGCTTGGGCCCTTTCATATCATAAGCATAATCACTCTCATCATTAATAGTATGGATAGCACTGATAGTATAGCAATTATCATCATCACAATGAGTAATAGGAACAACATCATTCGGAAGGGATACCTTTTTATCTTTGCTTCTCCATTTTTTCTTTTTCTTCTTCACATCATGTGTAGGTTTAATCCTCTTTTCGGAGCTCTTTATCAATGAGATTGGTTGAATAGAAGGCCCCTCCTCATTACCTGATTCATCATAAGAAAGAATAGGAGGATATTGGGAAGTCTTTTCCCTTTCATTAGTATTCTCTTCATCTCCTATTTGTTTTTTTATCTTTATGTAATTGGCAATATAAGGATTTTCAATGCAATTCACCGTACAATACATATAAATTTCCTCTAGATCAAAATCAAGAAGTTTATCAAGGGCAAATTCTGGAAGATTCTTAGTTCTACGTTTGATTTCTTCAAAACCCAAAAGCAAGCTAAGTTCATTATGATGAGCAAGGGAAATTAAGTCATCACATTTTTTGGACACGATTCGATCATGAAACGATTTTCATTGGAGAGTTAAATGACCACGTTCATTGCAAAGTTCACAAGTACGGCTAAGACAATTCAAATTTTCACCACAAGCACCTAGCCTTTATTGCAACCATTTAGTTTCCAATTACTTATGCCGCTTGCAAAATCTATCTTTCCTATTTGGTATATACTTGCAAACTCTATGCACTCCACATAAATCGACATGTTTATATGAGATATTTTCATCATGACTAGTGCAATCAGCATTAGTACTATGGATATTCGAAGAATTCGAACTAATAACATTGCAATCATGCTCATCATTCAAGTATTTAGTGCCAAACATTTTAATACATTTTTCTTCTAGTACTTGGGCACAATTTTCCTTCCCATCATTTTCACGAAAGATATTAAAAAGATGAAGCATATGAGGCAACATCGATTCCATTTTTTGTAGTTTTCTTTTATAAACTAAACTAGTGATAAAACAAGAAACTAAAAGATTTGATTGCAAGATCTAAAGATATACCTTCAAGCACTAACCTCCCCGGCAACGGCGACAGAAAAGAGCTTGATGTCTACTATGCAACCTTCTTCTTGTAGACGTTGTTGGGCCTCTAAGTGTAGAGGTTTGTAGGACAGTAGCAAATTTACCTCAAGTGGATGACCTAAGGTTTATCAATCCGTGGGAGGCGTAGGATGAAGATGGTCTCTCTCAAGCAACCCTCCAACCAAATAACAAAGAGTGTCTTGTGTCCCCAACGCACCCAATACAATGATAAATTGTATAGGTGCACTAGTTCGGCGAAGAGATGGTGATACAAGTGCAATATGGATGGTAGATATAGGTTTTTCTAATATAAAAATATAAAAACAGCAAGGTAACTAATGATAAAAGTGAGCATAAACGGTATTGCAATGCTAGGAAACAAGGCCTAGGGTTCATACTTTCACTAGTGCAAGTTCTCTCAACAATAATAACATAACTGGATCATACAACGATCCCTCAACATGCAACAAAGAGTCACTCCAAAGTCACTAATAGCTGAGAACAAATGAAGAGATTATTGTAGGGTATGAAACCACCTCAAAGTTATTCTTTCTGATCGATCTATTCAAGGGTTCGTAGTAAAATAACACGAAGATATTCTTTCCGTTCGATCTATCCTAGAGTTCGTACTAGAATAACACCTTAAGACACACATCAACCAAAACCCTAATGTCACCTAGATACTCCATTGTCACCTCAAGTATCCGTGGGTATGATTATACGGTATGCATCACACAATCTCAGATTCATCTATTCAACCAACACAAAGAACTTCAAAGAGTGCCCCAAAGTTTCTACCGGAGAGTCAAGACGAAAACGTGTGCCAAACCCTATGCATAGATTCCCAAGGTCACGGAACCCGCAAGTTGATCACCAAAACAAACATCAATTGAATCAATAGAATACCCCATTGTCACAACATGTATCCCACTCAATTCGCTAAGATAACTTAAAAGGGAAAACTCAATCCATTACAAGAAGATAGAGGGGGAGAAGCATTATAAGATCCAACTATAATAGAAAAGCTCGCGATACATCAAGATCGTGCCATCTCAATAACACGAGAGAGAGAGAAAGATCAAACACATAGCTATTGGTACATACCCTCAGCCGCGAGGGTGAACTACTCCCTCCTCGTCATGGAGAGCGACGGGATGATGAAAATGGACACTGGAGAGGGAATCCCCCGTCCGACAGGGTGCCAGAACGGGTCTAGATTGGTTTTCGGTGGCAACAGAGCCTTTTAGCGGCATAACTCCCTATCTAGGTTATTTTTTTGGAGGTTTCTGTATATATAGAGGGTGTTGGAGTCGGGGCAAGTAAAGGAGGTCTCCGGGCTGTCCACGAGGTAGGGGCGTGCCTAGGGGCGCCCCCTACCCTCGTGGGCAGCCTGTGGACTTTATGGTCCTCCTCCGGTACTCTCTGGTCTTCTTCTGGTCCAAAAACATCCTCCGTTGAGTTTCAGGTCAATTGGGCTCCGTTTGATATTCCTTTTCCGCGATACTCGAAAACAAGGGAAAAACAGAAACTGGCACTGGGCTCTGGGTTAATAGGTTAGTCCCAAAAATCATATAAAAGTGTATATAAAAGCCGATAAAACATCCTAGAAGGATAATATAATAGCATGGAACAACCAAAAATTATAGATACGTTGGAGACGTATCAGGGAGTGCATAGCCGAGGTCGACTGGCGTGGCCTATGTGGGCTTGTAAGAGCTAGGGTGCTTTTATCGCAATGGGCTGCCTCCTCCAATGCCTTCACCTGGCCACGGTCTACTCCTCCGTACGGAGAGAGCGTTCGGTGTTACTGTTTACTGTAATTACACCATTTGGTCTTGGCATTTTGATCTTGAGGTAAGCATAATGCAGGACTTCATTAAGGTGAGCGAATGCGGTGCGCCCTAGAAGCATGTGGTACCCTATAAGGAAAGGTACAATGTCGAAGATTAACTCCTCGCTCTTGAAGTTCTTGGGTGACCCGAAGACTACCTCCAGTTTCATGGCTCCGGTACAGCGGGCCTCAACTCCTGTTATGATACCTTTAAAGGTGGTGCTGCTGGGTCTGATCCGAGATGATTGAATGCCTAGCAATCTTCCTAACCGCGTCCTCGTAGATCAAGTTGAGGCTGCTTCCTCCATCCATGAGGACACATCTCAAATTAACAATGTTCAAAAAAGCGGAAAGTGTAAGCGAAGCGGAAGGCCATAGCTTAGAGCAATGAGTGCTTAAGCGCAGCTTAATCGCACTTAAGCGTTTCTTGAAATTGGCTAGAATTTGATAGATTTTGAATAATATACACATGAAAATAGGAAGCATGGCACATGGGTAATTGAAATAGCATCTGAAATATAGTCCACACAATAGCAAATACATATCAGGTTCACATAGCAAGCAAAATAACAACTAAAATGCAGTTCACTTCAAATAGACATGACCTAACATATATCATGTGGACAGAATTTTGCCAAAATATGAAGGAAATAGTTCTTAAACATAGCCTAGTAATAAGATAAATGGCATATTGTCATTATTGTGCAAGCAAACCAGCATAAGTAGTACAAAAATAGCCAAATGTTGGTCAAATTTAAATAAAATATGCTTAATCTACCTCTTCGGGCAAAAGCGGAGCACTTTGCCATCATGCTTAAGCGTCGCTTAAAACGCTTTCTTGAACACTGCAGACGATAACCATCGGCGATCGGGCTTAGGACGAGGGCGGCTGATCCACCATGCCTGATGCTGGTCGGATGGTCATGTTTCTAAAATGTGATCGGGTAAGCCGACCATGGGTTGAACTTCGGGGCAACTGGCTCTAGCGCATAAATGTCCTGAAGTACGAGCTTCCTCTCCCTTTTGGGGATGTGGGTAACATAAATCATGTTTACTTATGTTACCTCGTTAGGAAACTTCTTTTGGCCTCTGTTGTGAGGCCGTCGAGGTTCATCCTCGTCTTCACTTCGAGATTAGGTTTTATTCTGACCCTCCGTCGCTACCTTGTCGGCTTATTTGAAGACCCATCAATTTATGTTGGTATGAGTTGTTGGCTTGTCTGAGGTGACATGAATTTGGCACGACCTCTCAAGGATTTTATCTAGCTGGCTAGGTCCATCCTTATTCCCTGTAAAGGCTTTCAAATTCTACCCAGATCTTGGTCCGGTGAACCTTACATTGACTGCGGCATCCTCTGTGTCACTTCGACCATATTCTTATGACTGCGTTTATTTTTATTACAACGAGGCTTTCCATATGCGTCGCGTGGTTCCAAGGTGTCTGCTTCATCATTATGGGTGTTGTGAGCCAGCCAACTATCTTTACCCGCACAATAGTGGGTCATGAGTGAGGTTAGGGCTGCCATGGTTCTCGGCTTATCTTGTTCAAGCTGGCAGGCGAGCCACTCATCTTGGATGTTGTTTCTGAATGCAGTGATGGCCTCGGCTTCGGAACAGTCTATGATCTAGTTCTTTTTACTGGGGAACTGGTTCCAGAATTTGCGAGGTGAATCGCTAGGCTCCTGAGTAACACATGTAAGGTCATCTGCATCAAGAGGTCGGACTCACCGGCCCCTTTAACTTGAGCGGAAAGTATTTGATGGCATGGAGGTCATCTCCATTATCCATGTGTATATGAAGAAGAAAATCCTCGATCCATACTGCTGGGTCCGTTGTGCCATCGTACGATTCTATATTGATAGGTTTAAACCCTTTCAGAAACTGATGTTCCATTACCCTATCTGTAAAACAGATCGGGTGGGCTGGACCTCGGAACCGAGTGGTATCTTGCCGGGGGTCGGGGGAGAGTCGTGTGTAGGTATGATCTTGGGCGCAGCCGTTCTTGTCTAACCAGGCGTCGTAGCCATCAAGCCCGGTGGGCATGATGACCCACAAGTGTAGAGGATCTATCGTAGTCCTTTCGATAAGTAAGAGTGTCGAACCCAACGAGGAGCGGAAGGAAATGATAGGCAGTTTTCAGTAAGGTATTTTCTGCAAGCACTAAAATTATAGGTAACGGATAGTTTTGTGATAAGGTAATTGGTAGCAAGTGACAAAAGGTAAAAGTAAATAAGGTGCAGCAATGTGGACCAATCCTTTTTGTAGCAAAGGAAAAGCCTGGACAAACTCTTATATAAAGGAAAGCGCTCCCGAGGACACATGGGAATTATCGTCAAGCTAGTTTTCATCACGATCATCTGATTCACGTTCGGTACTTTGATAATTTGGTATGTGGGTGGACCAGTGCATGGGTGATGTCCTTACTTGGACAAGACTCCCACTTATGATTAAACTCTAATGCAAGCATCCGCAACTACAAAATAAGTATTAAGGTAAACCTAACCATAGCCTGAAACATATGGATCCAAATCAGCCCCTTACGAAGCAATGCATAAACTAGGGTTTAAGCTTCTGTCACTCTAGCAACCCATCATCTACTTATTACTTCCCAATGCCTTCCTCTAGGCCCAAATAATGGTGAAGTGTCATGTAGTCGACGTTCACATGACACCACTAGAGGAGAGACAACATACATCTCATCAAAATATTGAACGAAGATCAAACTCACATGACTACTAATAGCAAGACTTCTCACATGTCCTCAGGAACAAAAGTAACTACTCACAAGACATAATATGGTTCATGATCAAAGGGGTATTAATATGCATAATGGATCTGAACATATGATCTTCCACAAAATAAACCAACTAGCATCAACTACAAGCAGTAATCAACACTACTAGCAACCCACAGGTACCAATCTGAGGTTTGTGTACAAAGATTGGATACAAGAGATGAACTAGGGTTTGAGAGGAGATGGTGCTGGTGAAGATGTTGATGAAGATAGCTCTCCCCAAGATGGGAGAGTTGTTGGTGATGACGGCGGTGATGATTTCCCCCTCCCGGAGGGAAGTATCCCCGACAGAACAGCTCTGCCGGAGCCCTAGATTGGTTCCGCCTTAGTTCCGCCTTGAGACGGCGGCGTCTGGTTCCGAAAGCCTCCTTAGAATTTTTTTCCAGGTCAAAACACCTCATATAGGAGAAGATCGGCATCGGGGGGCCCACGAGACAGGGGGCGCACCCTGGGCAGGGGGCACGCCACCCTCCCTCGTGGACAGCCGGTGGCCCCCCTCGTGAACTTCTTTCGCCAGATATTTTTTATATTTTCTGAGACGGAGTTCTGTTGAGTTTCGGGGCTTTTGGAGTTGTGCAGAATAGGTTTCCAGAGTTTGCTCCTTTTCCAGCCCAGAATTCCAGCTGCCGGCATTCTCCCTCTTCATGTAAACCTTCTGAAATAAGAGAGAAAAGGCATAAGTATTGTGACAAAACAAGTAATAACAGCCCATAATACAATAAATATCAACATGTAAGCATGATGCAAAATGGACGTATCAACTCCCCCAAGCTTAGACCTCGCTTGTCCTCAAGCAAAAGCCGATATCGAAAAATATGTCCACATGGTTAGAGATATAGGTGTCGATAAAAACAAAATACGGACATGAGGGCATCATGATCATTTTCATAACAGCAACATATATATTGTCATATGATTCTTATGCTAAAGTAACAATTCATTCACAATATCAATCATGAATCATAAACTTCATTGGAAACTAACAAACTTTGATCTCGGTCATTGAAGCAATTGCAATTTATCGTAACATCGGAAAGAGTCAATATAAGAGCTTTTCAGCAAGCCTACATACTCAACTATCATATAGTCTTTCACAATTGCTCACACTCACGCAATACTTATGGTTATGGAGTTTTAATCGGACACAGAGAAAGATATGGGCTTATGGTGATGCCTCCCAACCTTTTACCTCAAGGGTAATGTCAACAGTAATATATCATGAAAACTTACATCCAAGTGGGCATATATGTCACGATCTTTCCACCACAGTGTGCTTGCCAAAGAATAAAATGTAAAAAGCAAAGGTGAATTTCACTTTGACTCTTATAAGGCAAGAATAATAGATAGGCCCTTCACAGAGGGAAGCAGAGGTTTTCATGTGTTTTTATGGTTGGATGCACAAAGTCTTAGCATAGAAGAACTTCACTTTATATTGCCACTTGTGATAAGGACCTTTATTATCCAGTCCGTCGCTTTTATTACTTCCATATTACAAGATCGTATAAAGCTAATTTCCTCCACACTAATAAATCATACATATTTTAGCGAGTTTGCAACATGACAACTTACTTGGAAGGATCTTTCTCAATCCATAGGTAGGTATGGTGGACTCTCATGGCAAAAGTGGGTTTAAGGATATATGGAAGCACAAGTAGTATCTCTACTTAGTGCGAGGAGTTTTGGCTAGCATGAGGGGGAAAGGCAAGCTCAACAGTTTGGATGATCCATGACAATATACTTTATTTCGGATATAGGAAAACATAACCCATTATGTTGTCTTCCTTGTCCAACATCAACTCTTTAGCATGTCATACTTTAATGAGTGCTCACAATCATAAAAGATGTCCAAGATAGTATATTTCTTTGTGAAGCCTCTCTTCTTTTATTACTTCCTATTAATTGCAACGATGACCAAAACTATGTTTGTCAACTCCAAACAACTTTTATTTATCATACTCTTATATGTGAAGTCATTACTTACCATAAGATCGATATGATCTCTTTGATACTCTTTATATTTTCTTTATTTTTATCATGACCCAAGTGAGGAAATCAAGCCCTTGACTCAACACTAATCTTTATTATAAAGCTCACGGACCCGATTACAAAGGGTAACGATCATAAGGCAAAAGCTCACAACTAGATCATGCTAACTTTATTCTACTAGACCAAGATACTACCACAAGGATCGAACTAAGAAAAACGGTAAAGATAGGAGTGATGGTGATACGATACCGGGGTCACTCCCCCAAGCTTGGCAGTTGCCAAGGGGAGAGCCCATACCCATATGATTATGTCTTCTTCTTCGGGGGTGGTGATGATGGAGTTGAAAGTAGTGGCGCTGGATCATCATATATCGAGCGTAGGAGATCCTCCAGCTTGTGGATAATACCTTTGAGTGCAGCTATGTAATCCGTCAACCAAATATTTTCACTTGTGAGATGCTTTTCTCGAATTTGAGCTAACTCAATCATACTGAAAGCTTCAATCTCAGTTGAGGTAAAGAGATTAGGAAAAGATTTAGGGATGTCTTCTTCTCCCGATGCTGGAGCCGGATCTTCCACCTCCATCTTGATCTTCTTCTCCTTCTGGATCTCCTCGGGTCCTTCCCTCTTCAGATATATCTTCATTAGCCAAGCATCGTTGCCTTCGTTGTTGGAGGAGGGAGACGACATGATGCCTGGCTTCGCAAACCCTAGCAGAAAACAACTTGAAACAAGAACAGAGGATTTTTGCGTGATACAGAGGTCAAAACCTTCGGGAGTATATATAATGAATTTTTCCCGACAAAAAGGAGTAAGCCACAAGAAAACAGAGTCCGGGAGGCACACGGGGTGCCCACGAGGCAGGGGGGCGCGCCCTCCACCCTCGTGGACGCCCCGTGTCTCTACCGGACTGCTACTTATGTTTCTATTTTTCTAAATATCCCAAAATGGAGAAAATTTGCCTTTAGAGCTGTTTTGGAGTCGGTTTACTTATCGTATCACATACCTCTTCCTTTTCGGAGGCTGAATCGTTCTGGAAAGTGTCCCTTATGTATTCCTCCGGGGTTACGGTTTCAATAACATTGGTTTCAACATTTATAGGATTACCTGAGATATAATGTTTGATTCTTTGACCGTTCACCACCTTTGGATTTGTGCCTTCGAAGTTGTTGATATTTATGGCACCGGAACGATAGACCTCCTCAATAACGTAAGGTCCTTCCCACTTGGAGAGAAGTTTTCCTGCAAAAAATCTTAAACGAGAGTTGAATAGCAAGACATAATCACCTACGTTAAACTCATGCTTTTGTATCCTTTTATCATGCCATCTTTTAACTTTTTCTTTAAACAGCTTGGCATTCTCATAGGCTTGGGTTCTCCATTCATCGAGACAGCTAATGTCAAATAGCCTCTTTTCACCGGCAAGTTTGAAATCATAATTGAGCTCTTTGATAGCCCAATATGCCTTATGTTCTAGCTCAAGAGGTAAGTGACAAGCTTTTCCATATACCATCTTATATGGAGACATACCCATAGGATTTTTGTATGCAGTTCTATAGGCCCATAATGCATCATCATGTTTCTTGGACCAATTCTTCCTAGACCAATTAACTGTCTTTTGCAAGATTAGTTTCAACTCCCTATTACTTAGTTCTACTTGACCACTAGTATGTGGGTGATAGGGGGATGCAATTCTATGGTTGACATCATATTTAGCAAGCATCTTACGGAAAGCACCATGAATAAAGTGTGAACCACCATCGGTCATTAGATATCTAGGGACTCCAAACCTCGGAAAAATAACTTCTTTAAGCATCTTAATAGAGGTGTTATGATCAGCACTACTAGTTGGAATAGCTTCTACCCACTTAGTAACGTAATCAACAGCAACTAGAATATGTGTGTACCCATTAGAGGCAGGAAACGGTCCCATATAATCAAAGCCCCAAACATCAAATGGTTCAATAACAAGTGAATAATTCATAGGCATTTCTGTACGTCTACTGATATTACCAATTCTTTGACATTCATCACAAGATAGGACAAACTTACGGGCATCTTTGAAGAGAGTAGGGCAATAAAAACCGGATTGCAATACCTTATGTGCAGTTCTATCTCCCGCATGGTGTCCTCCATAAGCTTCGGAGTGGCACTTGCGTAGGATATGTTCCTGTTCATGCTCAGGTACACAATGTCTAATAATACCATCTACTCCTTTATAAAGATGTGGGTCATCCCAGAAGTAATGTCTCAAATCATAAAAGAACCTTTTCTTTTGCTGGTATGTGAAGCTAGGAGGTATAAACTTAGCAACAATATAATTAGCATAATCAGCATACCATGGAGCAGTACGAGAAGTAATTATGACAGCCAGTTGTTCATCAGAAAAGCTATCATCAATAGGTTGTGGGTCATCAAGTATATTTTCTAACCTAGACAAGTTGTCTGCAGCGGGGTTCTCATCTCCTTTTCTATCAATAATATGCAAGTCAAATTCTTGGAGCAAGTGAACCCATCTAATAAGTCTAGATTTAGCATCTTTATTTTTCATAAGGTATTTGATAGGAGCATGATCAGTGTGAATAGTTACTTTAGAATCGACAATATAGGTTCTAAACTTATCACAAGCAAATACAACTGCTGAAAATTCTTTCTCAGTAGTATCATAATTTCTTTGGGCACTATCTAGAGTTTTACTAGCATATTGGATAACATTCAATTTTTCTTATCAACTCTTTGCCCTAAAACAGCACCTACACCATAATCACTAGCATCGTACATAATCTCAAAAGGTAAATTCCAGTCAGGAGGCTGGACAATAGGCGCAGAGATCAATGCTTTCTTAAGTATTTCAAATGCTTCTAGACAATCATCATGAAAGACAAAAGGAATATCTTTTTGGAAGAGATTAGTCAGAGGCCTGGAGATTTTGGAGAAGTCCTTTACGAACCTCCTATAAAACCCGGCATGACCAAGGAAACTTCGTATACCTTTGATGTCCTTAGGGCATGGCATCTTTTCAATAGCATCAACTTTAGCTTTGTCAACTTCAATACCTCTTTCAGAAATTTTATGTCCCAAGACAATGCCTTCATTAACCATAAAGTGGCACTTCTCCCAATTCAAGACAAGATTAGTGTCTTCACATCTCTGCAAAACTCGATCAAGGTTGCTTAAGCAATCATCAAAAGAAGTTCCGTAGATGGAGAAATCATCCATGAACACCTCAACAACCTTTTCACAAAAATCAGAGAATATAGCCATCATGCATCTTTGAAAGGTAGCAGGTGCATTACATAAACCAAAAGGCATACGTCTATAAGCAAAGGTACCGAAAGGACAAGTAAAAGTGGTCTTTTCTTGATCCCCTTTTGACACGGGTATTTGAGAGAAATCAGAATAACCATCTAGAAAGCAAAAATGAGTATGTTTGGATAGCCTTTCTAGCATTTGATCAATAAATGGCAAGGGGTAATGATCTTTCTTAGTAGCTTTATTTAACTTACGGAAATCAATTACCATCCTATAACATGTAACTATTCTTTGCGGGATCAATTCATCTTTGTCATTAGGAACGACAGTCATACCTCCCTTCTTAGGTACACAATGGACAGGACTTACCCACTGGCTATCAGCAACTGGATAGATAATAGCTGCCTCTAGCAGCTTTAGTATTTCCTTCCTTACCACTTCTTTCATCTTAGGATTTAACCATCGTTGATGACCAATAACCGGTTTAGCATTTTCTTCCAAATTTATCTTGTGTTGGCATATAGTGGGACTAATGCCCTTAAGATCATCCAGAGTATATCCAATAGCAGCACGGTGCTTCTTCAGAGTTTTCAATAGTTTTTCTTCTTCCTGCTCTGAAAGGTTAGCACTAATAATAACAGGATATATCTTCTTTTCATCAAGATAAACATACTTAAGATTATCAGGCAAAGGTTTAAGTTCAAACGCGGGATCACCCTTGGGTGGAGGAGAATCCCCTAGGATTTCAACAGGCAAGTTGTTTTCCAATACGGGTCCCTGTTTAAAGAATATTTCATCTATTTCCCTTCTCTCATTCATATGCATATCATTTTCATGGTCTAGCAAGTATTGTTCTAAAGGATCAATAGGGGGCACGGCAATAGAAGCAAGACCGATAATTTCATCCTTACTAGGTGGTTCCTTTTCAAGGGGTTGTCTACGAAATTTAGCAAAGTTAAAATCATGAGACATATCCCCTAATCCCACAGTAACAATATCTTGCACGCAGTCTATCTTGGCATTAACAGTATTCAAGAAGGGTCTACCGAATATAATGGGACAAAATTCATCTTGTGGGGAACTAAGAATAAGAAAACCAGCAGGGTATTTAACCTTCCCACACAAGACTTCAACATCTTTAACAATCCCAACTGGTGAAATAGTGTCTCTATTAGCTAGCTTAATCGTGACATCAATCCCTTCTAACTCAACAGGCGCAATATCAAGCATAATTTCTCGATATAAATCAAGAGGGATGATACTCGCACTAGCACCTACGTGACATAAACCATGATAGCAATGATCTCCTATCTTAACAGAGATAACAGGCAAGCCTACAACAGGTCTATGTCTATTCCTAGCATTGGGTTTGGCTATTCTAGCAGACTCTTCTTGGAGGTAAATAACATGTCCATCTAAATCTTCTACCAAGAGATCTTTAACCATAGCAACACTAGGTTCAGCTTTAATTTGCTTAGAGGGTGTAGGTGTTGTAGTATTACTCTTACGGACTACAGTTGAATCTTGAGCATGATCCTTTATCCTAACAGGGAAAGGTTGCTTCTCAATATAAGTAGTGGGAACAATAGGATCAACATTATAAGTGATAGTCTTTTCTTTAACTTTAACAGGTTCAACTACTTTTACTTCAATAGGGGGATGTTATTTAAACCACTTATCCTTGGGGAGATCAACATGAGTAGCAAAAGATTCACAGAAAGATGCTACTATCTCAGAGTCAAGTCCATATTTAGTGCTAAACTCACGGAAAACATCGGTATCCATAAAAGCTTTAACACAATCAAACTTAGGGGTCATACCTGACTCCTTACCTTCGTCAAGATCCCAATCCTCAGAGTTGCGTTTAATTCTTTCCAATAAGTCCCATTTGAATTCAACAGTCTTCATCATAAAAGAGCCAGAACAAGAATTATCGAGCATGGTGCGATTATTGAGAGAAAGCCGAGCATAAAAATTTTGAATGATCATTCTTCTTGAGAGCTCATGATTGGGGCATGAATATAACATTTACTGAAGCCTCCCCAAGCTTGAGTGATGCTTTCTCCTTCGCGAGGCCAGAAATTATAAATATAATTATGATCACGATGAACCTGATGCATAGGGTAGAACTTCTGATGAAATTCCAACTTCAGACGATTATAGTTCCATGATCCCATGTCATCTCATAGCCTAAACCATGTCAATGCATCTCCCTTAAAAGATAAAGGGAAGACCTTCTTCTTGATAACATCCTCGGGCATACCTGCAAGCTTAAACAATCCACAAACTTCATCCACATAGATTAGATGTAAATCGGGATGCAGTGTTCCGTCTCGTGTAAACGGATTTTCAAGCAGTTTCTCTATCATACCCGAAGGAATTTCAAAGCAAACATTTTCAATAGGTGCAGTAGGTTGACGAGCAACACTTTGCTCTTCTGATCGGGGTGAAGATACCCCGAACAAGCCCCTCAAAGGATTTTGAGCCATAGTAACAAGTGACAATAAATTTCAGCACACTATATAAATTTTTCCTTACCAAAGGCGCTTCACTCCCTGGCAATGGCGCCAGAAAAGAGTCTTGATGACCCACAAGTGTAGGGGATCTATCGTAGTCCTTTCGATAAGTAAGAGTGTAGAACCCAACGAGGAGCAGAAGGAAATGATAGGCAATTTTCAGTAAGGTATTTTATGCAAGCACTGAAATTATAGGTAACACATAGTTTTGTGATAAGGTAATTGGTAGCAAGTGACAAAAGGTAAAAGTAAATAAGGTGAAGCAATGTGGCCCAATCCTTTTTGTAGCAAAGGACAAGCCTGGAAAAACTCTTATATAAAGGAATGCGCTCCCGAGGACACATGGGAATTATCGTCAAGCTAGTTTTCATCACGATCATCTGATTCGCGTTCGGTAATTTGATAATTTGGTATGTGGGTGGACCGGTGCTTGTGTGCTATCCTTACTTGGACAAGCCTCCCACTTATTATTAACCTCTAATGCAAGCATCCGCAACTACAAAAGAAGTATTAAAATAAACCTAACCATAGCCTGAAACATATGGATCCAAATCAGCCCCTTACGAAGCAACGCATAAACTAGGGTTTAAGCTTCTGTCACTCTAGCAACCCATCATCTACTTATTACTTCCCAATGCCTTCCTCTAGGCCCAAATAATGGTGAAGTGTCATGTAGTCGACGTCCACATGACACCACTAGAGGAGAGACAACATACATCTCATCAAAATATCGAACGAAGACCAGACTCACATGACTACTAATAGCAAGACTTCTCCTATGTCCTCAGGAACAAAAGTAACTACTCACAAGACATAATATGGTTCATGATCAGAGGGGTATTAATATGTATAATGGATCTGAACATATGATCTTCCACCAAATAAACCAACTAGCATCAACTATAAGGAGTAATCAACACTACTAGCAACCCACATGTACCAATTTGAGGTTTGTGTACAAAGATTGGATACAAGAGATGAACTAGGGTTTGAGAGGAGATGGTGATGGTGAAGATGTTGATGAAGATAGCTCTCCCCAAGATGGGAGAGTTTTTGGTGATGATGGCGGTGACGATTTCCCCCTCCCGGAGGGAAGTATCCCCGGCAGAACAGCTGTGTCGGAGCCCTAGATTGGTTTCCTCATCGAGACGGCGGCGTCTGGTCCCGAAAGCCTCCTTATGATTTTTTTTTCAGGTCAAAACACCTTATATAGGATAAGATGGGCATCGGGGGGGCCACGAGACAGGGGGGCGCGCCCTGGGCAGGGGGCGCGCCCCCCACCCTCGTGGACAGCCGGTGGCCCCCCTCGTGAACTTCTTTAGCCAGATATTTTTTATATTTTCTGAAACGGAGTTCTGTTGAGTTTTGGGCTTTTAGAGTTGTGCAGAATAGGTTTCCGGAGTTTCCTCCTTTCCAGCCCAGAATTCCAGCTGCCGGCATTCTCCCTCTTCATGTAAACCTTGTAAAATAAGAGAGAAAAGGCATAAGTATTGTGACAAAACAAGTAATAACAGCCCATAATGCAATAAATATCAACATATAAGCATGATGCAAAATGGACGTATCAGGGCGCACGTCCTCCTGAACCATAAAAGGACCATGGAGGCACCCGGTTTGCCTCGATGTGACGTCGAGTGTCATGAGGGTCTAGGTAATCCATAGGATCCTTGCCATGACGGCGTGGAGCTAATCAGGTGTTGAAATTTTCCGGCACTGGCCTGTCCCGACCTCTAGGGGGTTGGTCAGGTGCATCGATGGCTAATTCGTCACTGAACTCCCACAGTAAACGCTTGCGAAGATACGAATTGGGCGCGCTATGGAGTCAATCTTCGAGATCTTGTTCGACTGAGAGTACTTTGACCCACTTTTCGTTCAGCGCATCTATATTGGCCTACAGCTACTATTGCTTGCGTTTCATACTTCAAGCGATGGCAACGAGGCGCCGCCGGAAGCACTCTTGTTCGAAGGGGTCTTCGGGGACAATGTATTTCTCGATGTCGAGGCTCTCGTCTTCGTCAGACTCTGGATGTAGTTGTCGTCGGCTCTTCAAAGAGGTCATCTAGATCCAAGTCCTCGGGATTTCCTTCAGGACTGACATGCCGTACTGGGGAGGCTTGACAGTCCTTTCCAGGGGTATTGGCACCATCGGCTGTCGCTTCACAGTTCCCGGCGATGGCATTATTACCGCTGGGTTCCCCATTGGTACCCCTTCTGCGTATACGCCGACGTGTTGAAGGGGATTTGGGAGTATGAACCATGTATACATCGTAGGTAGATGTTGTGGTCCACTTGCCAGACTTTACTAATGGCGAAGTGTTTTCTGTCGGGCCATCGACATCTTCATACATGTCCGTGGCCTCATCGTAGTCTATCATGCCAGTTAAGTCATCGAAAGTGGTGACTAGCTGGGTGGGCGTGGGGTGTAAATTTCCCGGTCGTCGGCTTTAAGTCCGATCTTGTCGTAAACTGAAGCCTTGTCGTCCGAGATTGACATGCTCTAGATCCGGTCAAGCACATCATTCAGGTGAGATAGCTCTTAAGAGTTAATGGCCTGCTGTAGGTGGGGCTCACTCGAAGTATGCCCAACATATATCTCGGCACATTTTCAGCGTGGAGAGGATCTGTGAGCGATTCCATATCCTACACCAGGGTCGGCTCTAAATCCGTCGTGGCTTCCGAGATGTGGGCCAGAGTAGAGTCCAGGCCAGGAGTCGAGCTGAAATCGCCTGGGGCCACCATCTTAAGCACCTCTGGTGGTGCTAGGGAGCCCAGTCCGATGTCCGCCAAGGAGATTAGTTCTGGAGTCGAGCCTCCGATATTTGTTAGGCCCTCAACCCGACCCAATGTCCGGCTTGATAAGACTAGCTCACTGTGAGAGTCTGCGGTGTACTCCAGGCCTCCAAAGGTCATGATCTGACCTAGAGCATAGTTCTCAATGAGGCGAGATAGCATGGCGAGTCGGCGCAGAAGATCATGCTTTCGAACACAAAAAGTTGGTCGGGGGCATAAACATCCCCACATCCTTTCGTAGTTGATCTGCAGATGAGCCATCGATCCTTCTGTCGATCACACATCAAAACTCTCAATGAAAGCACATGTGTCAGTGTGGAAACTAGGAGACCTCGGGGTAGGGGGTCCCGAGCTGTGGATCTTGGATAGATGGTAACACGAACAAGGAGATGATGTTTACCTAGGTTCAGGCCCTCTTGATGGAGGTAGAAACCTACATCCTGCTTTTTTATATTGATGAAGATGTATCGAGTACAGAGTTGATCTACCTTGAGACCGTAAGATGTGTTGTAACTCTAGGGCTAGGTGAATGTGAATGTGATCGTAAGATCCTTGGTAAGTCCCCTCTACGGGCTAAACCCTTTGGCTTATTGATACGTCTCCAACATATCTATAATTTTTTATTGTTCCATGCTATTATTTATGAAGTCTTGGATGTTTAATGGGCTTTATAATTCACTTTTATATCATTTTTGGGACTAACCTACTAACCCAAAGGCCCAGCCCAGATTGCTGTTTTTTGCCTGTTTCAGGGTTTTGCAGAAAAAGAATATCAAACGGAGTCCAAACGGAATGAAACCTTCGCGAGAGATATTTTTGGAGAAAATCACGCACACGGAGCTTGAGAACCACGTCAGGGGATCAAGAGGTGGCCCACGGGGGTGGGGGGCGCGCCCCCCTTCCCAGGGCGTGCCCCCTGCCTCGTGGCCCCCTCGAGCGTCCCCCGGTGCCCTCCTTCTTCCTATATAAGTCTACGTACCCCAGAACCTCCATGAACAGAGAGAAAACCCTAATTCCACCGCCGTACCTTCTGTTCCCATGAAGATCCCATCTTGGAGCCTGCTCCGGAGCTCCACCGAAGGGGGATCCATCACGGTGTTCTTCATCATCATCATCATCGCCCTCACCATGAGTTGTGAGTAGTTTACCACAGACCTTTGGGTCCATAGCTAGTATCTAGATGGCTTCTTCTCTCTCTCTGGATCTCAATACAAAGTTCTCCTCGGTCTTCGAGGTGATCTATTCGATGTAATCTCTTTTTGCGGTGTGTTTGTCGAGATCCGATGAATTGTGTGTTTATGATCAAGGTTATCTATGAAAGATATTGGGTTCTTCTCTGAACTTTTTATGTGTGCTCATAATATCCTTGCAAGTCTCTTCGAATTATTGGTTTGGTTTGGCCTACTTGATCTATAGTTCTTGCAATGGGAGAAGTGCTTGGCTTTGGGTTCAATCTTGCGGTGTCCTTTCCTAGTGACAGTAATGGCAGCAAGGCACGTATTGTATTGTTTCCATCGAGGATACAAAGATGGGGTTTATATCATATTGCTTGAGTTTATCCCTCTACATCATGCCATCTTGCTTAAGGCGCTACTCTGTTCTTATGAACTCAATACACTAGATGCATGCTGGATAGCGGTCGATGTGTGGAGTAATAATAGTAGATACAGGCAGGAGTCGGTCTACTTGTCTCGGACGTGATGCCTATATACAATGATCATGCATAGATAGTCTCATAATTATTCGCTTTTCTATCAATTGCTCGACAGTAATTTGTTTACCCGCCGTAGAATATTGCTATCATGAGAGAAGCCACTAGAGAACACTATGGCCCCCGGGTCTATTCTCAACATATCAATCTACATCTACTTTACTTTTATCGCTTTTATTTGTTGTTCTTATAAACCAAAAATACCAAAAATATAAACTATCATCTCTATCAGATCTCACTTTCGTAAGTGACCGTAAAGGGATTGACAACCCCTTATCGCGTTGGCTGCGAAGTTCTTATTTGTTTGTGCAGGTGCGAGGGACTCGCGCGTGGTATCCTACTGGATTGATACCTTGGTTCTCAAAAACTGAGGGAAATACTTACGCTACTGTGTTGCATCTCCCTTTCCTCTTCGAGGGAATACAACGCAAGCTCGAGAAGTAGCACTTATATACACGCCAGATAGGGCATCTAGGGTTACAAGGTCGGTATCTAGGCGTGGAGGCGGCAAGAGAGGTCTTGGAGTGTACGTCAAGTTTTCGGCAGATGCAGTCTTGATCATGCCCCCAACGTGCAGCTTCCGAAGTCCATCTTGAGAAAAAATGATGGGCCACCAGCCCATTTCGAGGAACATGGGCCGACTAGGTTAGTATCCCCTAGTCTAGAACACCGTCAGTATGCTTAGTCCTTTTAGAAGGTGTGTGTTGCTCTGTCACATTCTTGACTATAATAACTTGTCTCTAGAACCCACCTTTGAAATGTGGATGGTCAAATATGAGTATTAAACTTAATAGTTTTAGAATAACTTGGTATAAATACATTTAAGAAGTATTAAATTAAATCAAAAATAAAAATAGGTTAGTTTTGAAAATACACGATTGGATGGAACAATCTAAGTCTCTATCACAAACCCAAAAACATATCCCTCTTGCCTACCTCCCTTGCCTTTTCCGACTTTCTTTTTTCATGCGATGAATGCAATAGGTACATGCTTCTTTTCCCGATTTTTTTGAATGAAAGGGGTTCCCCTCCCTCCCCACCCCATTTTTATTAATGAAGCGAACAAACTCCAGTCTTGCTGAAAGAAAAACACATCACCAGGGGGGCATAGCACCCCGACACCAAGTTATCTAGTATCAGCTACTCTTGAAAGGATCGATATGGTTGACTAGAGGGGGGGTGAATAGGCAACTAACAATTTTTAGCTTTTCTTAACCACTTAAAAATAAGCGACAAAATAAGTTGTCTAGATATTCTACTAGGATGACAACTAAGATAAAGAAGCACAACAACTACACATGCATGCTATAGGAGTTGAACAAGTAAAGCATGCAAAGGTAAAGGTAAGAAATAACCACAAGTGGAACCGGAGGAGACGAGGATGTGTTTCCGAAGTTCCTTCCCTTTGAGGGGAAGTACGTCTCCGTTGGAGCGGTGTGGAGGCACAATGCTCCCCAAGAAGCCACTAGGGCCACCGTATTCTCCTCACGCCCTCACACGATGCAAGGTGCCGTGATTCCACTAGTGGTGCCCTTGAAGGCGGCAACCGAACCTTTACAAACAAGGTTGGGGCAAACTCCACAACTTGGAGGCTCCCAACAAACCACGAAGCTTCACCACAATGGAATATGGCTTCGAGGTGACCTCAACCGTCTAGGGTGCTCAAACACCCAAGAGTAACAAGATCCGCAAGGGATTAGTGGGGAGAATCAAATATCTCTTGGTGGAAGTGTAGATCGATGCCTCCTCAAGCAATCCCGAGCAAATCAACAAGTTTGATTGGCTAGGGAGAGAGATCGGGCGGAAATGGAGCTTTTGGAGCAACAATGGAGTAGTGGGGGAAGAGGTAAGTCTTCTTGGAGAAGAAGACCCCCTATATATAGTGGGGGGACAAATCCAACCGTTATTGGAGGTTTCAGCCCGCAGAGAGCGGTAGTACCGCGCACGAGTTGCGGTACTATCGCTGGCTGAGCGGTACTACCGCTTCGGCAGCGGTACTACCGCTTAGGCAAAGATTGCGACATGATTCACAACCACGGATGAAATAAATTACATCCGTGGCTACATCCGCAGGGAAAACGGTAGTAGCAAAAATGCGACACGGTACTACCGCTTAAGATAAGCGGTACTACCGCATTGTATGCAGAAGTAAAATATTACTTCCGCATCCACTTCTGTACTTAGACTCAGCACCTGAGCCAGGTACACGGTACTACCGTTCTGGCGACGCGGTACTACCGTGGGAGCGGTACTACCGTGTCGGCAGGCGGTACTACCGTGTAACTGTGCGGTACTACCGCTTGGTTGAGCGGTACTACCGCTTGCTAGGCAGTTGATCAGTTCAGAAGCCACAGTTTTGCAACAGCGAAAGATAACCGGTTGGACCTCCAGAGAAGCAAGGAAAGGTGGTGTGGGAGAAAGATGTGTACGTGTTGATTCTACCCAAACCTTTCTGACGCGGACCCCCTCTTAATAGTACGGCTTTCCTATTACTCAAAGCCACCGACAGGGAGCAAAAAGAAAACACCGTCCTTCATAGAATCCGAGGGGCAAGCAATCGTCTTGTGCCATAAGGGAGATATACCTGTATGAGCTTAGAGCACACGATCAGTCCGCAAAAGCATTGTCATCAATCACCAAAACTACTTAGGGAGAAATATGCCCTTACAATCTCCCCCTTTTTGGTGTATTGATGACAACACGAGATTTGCACAGAGAAGAAATAATAGAGTATGCAATACAAGCCCTAGAGTATAGGTGAGCTCCCCCTGTATGTGTGCCTTCACACGATTGTGCTTTGGACTGCACCGCACACATACTAGGTATAGTGCTCCCCTATAATCTACACACGAGATACTCTATATAACACTGACTGAATAGGATAAACATTAAAGACATAATAATAAGTTCAACGATACCGGGGCATATGTCTTACACCATATGATTGTCTCACATAAACACGCAAAATAAACCAAGTTCAACGAAAAACACACGAACAAGCACAAGACGGCAAATCACTCTCCCCCTTTGTCATCGAGACACCACAAAGGGGAAAAGAGGACACGAAGACGGGTGGCAGCCCGGGAGAAGCTCAGTCGTCATACTCATCTCCAAACCCCTGCTGCTCCTCCTGATAGTCATCATCAGAACCCTGCTGCTCTGGCTGATACTCCTCATCAGAATCTGACCACTTGTACCCCTGGCGAGCCATCCAGGTAGCCTCAGGAGTGATGTTGTCCTCAGATCCATTGGAAACCTCCTCTCCATACAAAGCCAGAATCTTCTTGTCACGCTGACGTGTCTTCTTGTCAGTCACATGAGCACGGTATTGCCCCTGAGCCTGCATGCAGAAGAGGGCCTTCATCTTCTGCTGTAGCCTCTTAGCCCAAGAAGGCTTCTCCACTGCAGAGGAAGAAGAGGGGGCAAATCTGCCAGAGCGGACATCGGCAGTCTCCTCCACAGGCTCATCCTCAGTGCCCATCTGGGCAGCAGCAGCCTGAGCACGTGTAGTGGTGTTGGCCCAACGAGTCTTGACGCGAAGCCGGATAGGATCATGGCGGTAGCAGTCGGCCTCGAACTCCTCCTCTGGATACAACTTCGCCCAAGTCTTGGAGATGAGCAGAAATAAGTATGGACCATAGATAGGTACCTTGCGAGTGTAGATGGCAAACCGGAGCTCATTCCACATGATGTGGGAAATGTCAAGTGGTGCAGCCTGGGCGGAGCGAGTCTCTTGACACATCAGAAGCATATCAACCAGATAGGCATGGACCTTGTCCTTATCGCCAACACGAGGGAACAGAGTGTTGCGAAAGATCCGATACATGATGTCCAAGAAGGGGTTCAGTACCCAAGTTGTTTTGCCACTAGCAAGGGTCTTCTCCTCATAAAATGGAAGCAGTTTGTCCTTGTTTGCTGATTCAGGATTGGCGTGAGGCCGAAAACCAATTGGGGTATGGAGACCCTCATCAGGAAGCTGAAGAAGATCCATGAACTCCTTCCAAGTAGAGGTCATCTTGTGACCATGGGTCATCCAAGTCATGGGGCGATCCTCCTTGGCCTGAAAGTTGACAGAGGCATAGAACTGCGCAATTAGCTCAGGGTCAAAGTCGTTCTGGAATGTCATGATGTGCTCCAGACCCAGCTGCTCGATCAAATCAAGGGCTTCTGCAAAGTATGCCCTGTTCTGATCCTTCCTCATGTGCTCCACATCCACCCAGTGAGCATCCACATAGAGATTGGCCTTGGTCTTGAGCACCTCATGATAGATGCGAAACTGCTGCTTGGTCCAGAAGACATCATCACCAGGAAAGTGCTCACGGGGTTCTCCATATGGGTTGATCTTCCTTCTAGACATGAACTCAGCAGCAGGCATTTCCTCCATAGACATTGATGATTCCTTGCGCTTGTTGGCTGAAGTCTTGTACCGGCGCTGGGGATTGGAGCCCTCTGGCACATCACTTGGGGTACGCAGGCACTTGGAACCGGTGTCACGGACTGGGTTGGTACGACGACCCTCAAAACCGGAGCCACCACCTAAAAACACAAACACAAGACCACAACAACACAAATACAAGAAGAATCAATGCCAAAACCTCGAAAGACACGAGAAACCAGGGGAAATAGAAAAGAGATCATGCTACGAAAGAAAATATGATCCTAGCGGTAGTACTGCAGACCCTTGCGGAAGTAAAAAATTAGTACCGCAGGGTACGCGGTAGTACATGCGGTAGTACCGCATACCCTGCGGTAGTAAAATTTTACTTCCGCCAAAAGAGGCGGAACTAAAAAATTAGTACTGCATGCGGAGCGGTAGTACCGCATTGGGTCGCGGTAGTACCGCTCGGCAAGCAGTACTAAAAGTTTACTTCCGCCCGAGGGGGCGGAACTAAAAACTTAGTGTTGCATGCGGAGCGGTAGTACCGCATTGGGTCGCGGTAGTACCGTAATGGCTCGCGGTAGTACCGCTCGGCACGCAGTACTACAGTTTTTACTTCCGCCCGAGCGGTAGTACCGCTGAGGACAGCGGTAGTACCGCTCAGGTCAGATTAGATCTGGATTACATCGTGCGGTAGTACCGCGGTTCTCCAGCGGTAGTACCGCACGAAACAGATCTGAGAAGAACAGATCTAGAAACTACCAACGAGATCGACACACGGTACTACGGCTGATCATAGTAACTTCGTAGCAACAACTCTAAGCATATTTCTAGAGCACAAACACTCTCCCACAACCGAAGCATCCATGGATAAGATCACGAAGAACACAAGAAAGCACTAAGCATCTCCCCTAACCCTAAAAACTCAGGCAAGGCAATAAGAAGAGGGGAAAAGGGGAGAAACCTGCATCCATGGCAAGAGAACGTGGTGGGGAACGATCCCACCGGTCGGAAAGCGAGAAGAGTGGCCGAGGGAGGAGATCCGGCGAGGTCCTCCGGCGGCGTTCTTGAGAGAGAGAGAGACAGGGACGACGTGGGGGTTAGGAGTGAATGGGTATGGGGGAGATGGAACTCCCCCTGCCTGCTTATAACCCCCACACGTTCTGATATGTGCGGTAGTACCGCGGTCATCGCGGTAGTACCGCTTGCGCGGTAGTACCGCTCGCCGGGCGGTAGTACCGCCCTACCAGCGGCAGTAAAAAATTACTGCCGTGCTGGAGGTACGGTAGTACCGCATGTCCTCCGCGGTAGTACCGTAACCGATCACGGTAGTACCGCTCTCCCAAGAAAATGCACGAAAGGATGAGGTTTTAAGCACTAGAGAGAGTAAAAACACCATGTGCATAAGAAAAACACGTAACACAAATTCCTCATAAGAGGGCGGTGGCCGAGGCCACCTATGTTTGAGTTTTATAGATATGGCACCGCGAAGAATTATCCTTGGGCCCATGATCAAAACTCGACTTGAAGCATTTAAGCCAACTATGTATGGCAAATGATGAAGATTTGGTTAGTTTATGCATAATAAGGGGAGGAATAGTTCATTGAGAGAACAGTACTCCCCCTAAATCAATGCCTACATCTAGACAAGATAGCTATGTCGAGTGTGAGGAGTGTGTGCATAGATTCAAACCACATTGCTCAAATCAATGATATTTAGCTCATGCCTTAACTCGCGAAATCTTGCTTCATCCAGAGGCTTCGTGAAGATATCTGCAAGGTTGTCATGAGTGTTGACGTAGTGAAGCTCGATTTCTCCTTGCCTTATGTGATCCCTGATGAAGTGATACCGAATCTCAATATGCTTCGTCTTGAAGTGTAGCACCGGGTTGAGAGAAATCTTGATGGCACTTTCATTGTCACACCAAAGAGGCACTTTGTCACAAGTGACACCGTAATCCTTTAAAGTTTGCCTCATCCATAGGAGTTGAGCACAGCAACTGCTAGCTGCCACATATTCTGCTTCGGTGGACGAGAGAGACACACAACTTTGCTTTTTGGAAGACCAACTAACAAGAGAGCAACCAAGAAATTGGCACCCTCCCGAGGTGGACTTCCTATCCACTTTGTCTCCTGCCCAGTCAGAATCAGAGAAACCAACAAGGTTGAAATTTGCTCCTCTTGGGTACCATAAGCCAAAGTTTGGGGTATGAGCCAAATATCGAAAGATTCGCTTGACAGCCACAAAGTGACTTTCCTTAGGTGAGGCTTGAAACCGTGCACAAATTCCCACACTCAACATAATATCCGGTCTAGATGCACAAAGGTAAAGCAAGGATCCGATCATAGAGCGATATACCTTTTGATCCACCGCTTTACCATTGGGATCAATGTCAAGTTGGCATTTGGTTGGCATTGGAGTAGTAGCCGGCTTGACATCACTAAGGTTGAACCTCTTGAGCATGTCTTGAGTATACTTGGATTGTTTGATGAAGATGCCTTCTCTTCGTTGTTTGATCTCAAATCCAAGGAAGTACTTTAACTCTCCCATCATGGACATCTCAAAATGTGTGGTCATGAGTGCGGCGAACTCATCATTGAAAGCTTTGTTAGGAGAACCAAAGATAATATCATCTACATATAGTTGGCATACAAACAACTCCCCTTTGACCTTCTTAGTAAAAAGAGTGGGGTCGATTTTCCCAATTTCAAACCCACGATCTTGTAACAACTCGGTAAGGTGCTCATACCACGCTCGTGGGGCTTGTTTAAGGCCATAGAGTGCCTTATCAAGTTGATACACGTGATTGGGGAACTTAGGATCCTCGAACCCCGGGGGTTGTTTAACATACACCAACTCATTAATGGGACCATTAAGAAATGCACTTTTCACATCCATTTGTTGCAATTTAAAGTTATGATGGGAAGCATAGGCAAGCAACAAACGAATGGATTCAAGACGAGCAACGGGGGCAAAGGTTTCACTGTAGTCGATACCCTCGACTTGGGAGTAGCCTTGAGCCACCAGACGTGCCTTGTTGCGGATGACAATGCCATGGGCATCTTGCTTGTTCTTAAAGATCCATTTGGTTCCAATGACATTATGGTTCTCCTTTGGTCTTGGCACCAGACGCCACACTTTGTTGCGCTCGAAGTTATTGAGTTCTTCATGCATGGCATTGAGCCAGTCAGGGTCTTCGAGCGCCTCATAGACCTTCTTAGGTTCAACAAAGGAGACAAAAGCTTGATGAGCACAATAGTTTGCTAATTGTCTACGAGTGCTTACCCCCTTTTGATGCTTCCTAAAATGTTCTCGATGTGATGCTCGTTGGAAGCAAGCCTGGAGGCAACTTTTGCAGCACGACGCTCTAATTGCTCTTCAAGTGATAACTGAGGAGCATTGAGTTGATCATCTTGAGCGTCATCATGAGCAAGATCTTGATCTTGAGCTTCCTCTTGACCTTGATCTTGCTCGGGGGATTGAACTTGGCCTTGTGCATCAATTGGTGGTTCTTCACCAACTTGAGGTTGATCTTGCACTTGGCCTTGTTCATCAGGCTGAGGGCCTTCACTTTGTTCTTCGGAAGCGTGTGGGTCTTGGGTTGGTGATGGTTCCACTTGAGTGGAACATTGTCCTTCTCCTTCGGCCACAAGGGGTTCCTCAACGGGTAGGATATATCCAACACCCATTCTTCTTATGGCTTGAGGAGGAATTTCATCACCTGCATCACAAGTACCACTTTGCTCCACTTGGGAGCCGTTATTTTCATCAAACTCTACGTTACTCGTCTCCTCTATGAGTCCAGTGGACTTGTTGAGGACACGGTAAGCATGAGAGTTTGTAGCATAACCAACAAATATGCCCTCATGAGCTCTAGATTCAAATTTAGACAAACGAACACCTTTCTTGAGAATGAAACACTTACACCCGAACACCTGGAAGTACTTGAGATTGGGCTTGTTACCGGTAAGAATCTCATACGGAGTTTTGTTCAAGCCTTTGCGGAGATAGAGACGATTTGACGCATGGTAAGCGGTGTTGATGGCTTCGGCCCAAAAGTTGTATGGAGAGTTGAATTCAGCCATCATGGTTCTTGCAGCATCTATTAAGGTTCGGTTCTTTCTCTCCGCAACACCGTTTTGCTGAGGGGTATACGGGGCGGCAAATTGATGTTTGATCCCCTCATCACCAAGAAACTCATCCAAGGTGTAGTTCTTGAACTCGGTGCCATTGTCACTTCTGATCATCAAAATCTTTGCTTCATGTTGTCGTTGAGCTTCATTTGCAAAGTTGATGACGGTTTGTTGGGTCTCACTCTTATTCTTGAAGAAGTATACCCAGGTATATCTTGAGTAATCATCCACAATCACCAAGCAATATTTCCTACCCCCAAGACTATCAAAAGTGGGAGGCCCAAAGAGATCCATGTGGAGGAGCTCTAGAGGTCTCTTTGAATAGATGATAGTCGTGGGAGGGTGAGCCTTCTCATGTAATTTTCCTTCAATGCACGCCCTGCAAGCACGATCTTTGGCAAAGCTAACATTTGTTAGTCCTCGGACATGGTCCCCCTTGAGAAGACTTTGCAAAGATATCATATTGACGTGGGCCAAACGGCGATGCCAAAGCCATCCCACATCAACTTTAGCCATTAGGCATGTCGCGACCTTAGTGGGTTGCTTCGAGAAGTTAACCACATAAAGACCGTTCTCGACATGCCCAACATAGGCTACTTTAAGAGTCTTGCTCCACAAGAGGGCCCCAGAATCAATATCAAAGAATGTAGCAAAGCCCATGAGTGCGAGTTGGCGAACAGAAAGTAAATTGTATGCAAGGGACTCAACAAGCATGACTTTCTCGATCGTGAGATCATGAGAGACAACAACCTTGCCAAGCCCCAATACCTTAGAAGATGAAGCATCACCCCATTCGACGTTGGTGGCCATAGATGAACCGAGATGCACGTCCACCACCAAGTCTTTGCTTCCGGTCATATGATTTGTGGCTCCGCTATCGAGCAACCATGATCCCCCACCGGAAGCAAACCCCTACAATAGATCAATGCTTGGATTTAGGTACCCATTTGGTAATGGGTCCTTTGAGGTTAGTGACAAGGGTCTTAGGAACCCAAATGGACCATTCAATGTACTCATAAGAAGAACCAACAAATTTAGCAAACACATGGCCATCACTAGCACGGCATAAAACATATGAAGGATTAAAATCGCCGGCCATGTTTGAAGGTGTGGTGGAGTTTTTCTTGACACCACCACTTTTCTTCTTGGTTGATGTGCCCTCTCCTTCTTTCACAAAGGATTGTCGGAGAGGGGGTGGTTGCTTTGTCTTGTCATTCTTCTTCTTCTTGGGTTTAGGAGCAAACCCAATTCCTTCCTTTGCCACAACTTCCTTTTGATTGCTCACCTTGTATGCAAGTCACAAGGCCTTTCTCAAGTTGCTTCTTCAATTCGGCATTCTCTTCAACAAGATGCACATGCTCACAACATGGGTTAGTAGCATTTGCATTATCAATTAAAACCATGCGAGGAAAGATAGCCTTTTCCTTGGTTAGCGAAACTTGGAGTTGATCATGAGACTCCTTGAGAGTAGCATGCATTCCTTTCAAGGCCTTGTGAGCCTTGTCAAGTATGTCAAAATCCTCTTTGAGTTTAGCATGGTCAACCACAAGTTTTGCCTTCTCGGAGTTAAGGACACGAGAGACAACTAATGCATGATCAAGATCTTTCTTTAATTTAGCATGATCATCGTTGTGTGACTCCTCAAGAATCAAACGAAGACCACGCTCTTCCTCTAGGGCGTTAGAGAGATCTGATATCTCATCGGCATAGTCTCGACTATGCCCTTCCATTTTAGTAATGGTTTCCTCGTGAGCCTCGATAATGTCATTGGCCTCACCGAGTTGTTCCAAGAGAGCAACAACATGCTTCTTGGATTTGCCCTTGAGATTCTTTATGAACACATCAAATTCATTTTCTCCCTCCTTACTACCCTCACCCTCATCAATACAACTAGTTAATGAGGGGTTAGAAGAGATAGTAGTATTGATGTTCGGGGTTACCTTGTTGGTGGCCTTGGCCATGAGACACTTGGCGGTGATGTTCTCGTTTGGTGAGTTGAAGAGAGATGAGTGCGGAGTGGTAGCAATTGCAATTGTGGCCATAGTGGTCACCTCATTGTCTTCATCATTGTCATCATCCTCCACATATTCTTCTTGAGCCACCAACACTTTCGGAGGAGTCTTCTTGATGAAGTTGTTCTTGTTGGGATAGGACTTTGACTTGTCCTTCCGAATAAGCTTGCCTCCAAAGTCCTCTCTCTTCTCATATGGGCAATCCACAACGAAGTGGCTTACATTTCCACAGTTGAAACATGTCCTTACTCGTTGCTTCCCTTTGTTCCCACTGGAGTTGTTCCTGTTAAAGTTGGACCTTGAGTTCTTCTTGCCCCAAAATTGCCTTGAAGCAAGAGCCATGTGCTCGTGATAGGCATATTTGGTGTCCTCGGGGCAACACTCATCATCATCTTCCACTTCCTCCTCTTCCACACAAGCCTTGGCCTTCAGAGCAAGATTAGGCTTCTTGGATCGTTGAGCTCTTAGAACCGCATTGTCGGCGGTTACGTCAAGGATCCTCATGGCAACAAATTCATCCAACACTTCGTTTGAGGATAAAGTGTGGAAGTCCGGTCTCTGACGAATGACAGAGGACATGGCCTTATGATAGGGCATCATGGCCTTGAGGAACTTGCGCTTGATCCAATTGTCATTTGTATCCTTACTGCCATGATCTCGAAGAGACACTGCAAGAATAGTCAATCTTCGATAAAGTTCACGAGGATCTTCATCTTCGATCATAGCAAACTCATCAGCTTCATCTTGCACCACTTCATAGTTGGAGCGTTGAATACTTGTGCTTCCCTTGTACATTGTGCCAACATGCTCCCATGCTTCCTTGGCCACAGTGAATGGACGAAGATGAGCAATGTCTTCAGGAGGGATGGAATCTTGAAGAATGTAAAGTGCGGACTCGTTGAATTGATGATCGGCGGTTTCTCTTGGAGTCATGTTGTCGGGATCATACGGATAAAAACCTTGCTCAATGATTCTCCAGAGGTTAGTGGAACAATGATTAATATGACGTTTGAAACGAAACACCCAAGTAGCAAAATCAGTATTTTTAACGAACTTGGGAGGGGGCCCAACAGAATTTAAATGCGGTGTGGGAACGGGTCCTCCATAGTGAGTAGGAGGAGCAGATTGGGCAAATTTCCCACTTCCATGCTTAGTGACCGGGGCTTGCTCACTACTAGCTTCTCCCTTGTCGGGATTAGCCTCTGACACGTTGGTAGCGGGACGACCCACTTCCAACGGTGAGGTGGATAATTTAAGCCCCTCAAACATTTCTTTGAACATGCCTTTGACCTCGCTCGCTAGTGATTCTTTCAATGTGGTCAAGGCCACATTGAACTCCTCACGAGTGACCGAGGCTCCCCCATCTAACGTAGGCAAGGACGGATTTCCACCGGAATGGTCCTCCGTCTCGACTACGTTGTCAACCATACTCTTCGGACGGTAAAGTCCTTAAAAAGAGACGAGGCTCTGATACCAATTGAAAGGATCGATATGGTTGACTAGAGGGGGGGTGAATAGGCAACTAACAATTTTTAGCTTTTCTTAACCACTTAAAAATAAGCGACAAAATAAGTTGTCTAGATATTCTACTAGGATGACAACTAAGATAAAGAAGCACAACAACTACACATGCATGCTATAGGAGTTGAACAAGTAAAGCATGCAAAGGTAAAGGTAAGAAATAACCACAAGTGGAACCGGAGGAGACGAGGATGTGTTTCCGAAGTTCCTTCCCTTTGAGGGGAAGTACGTCTCCGTTGGAGCAGTGTGGAGGCACAATGCTCCCCAAGAAGCCACTAGGGCCACCGTATTCTCCTCACGCCCTCACACGATGCAAGGTGCCGTGATTCCACTAGTGGTGCCCTTGAAGGCGGCAACCGAACCTTTACAAACAAGGTTGGGGCAAACTCCACAACTTGGAGGCTCCCAACAAACCACGAAGCTTCACCACAATGGAATATGGCTTCGAGGTGACCTCAACCGTCTAGGGTGCTCAAACACCCAAGAGTAATAAGATCCGCAAGGGATTAGTGGGGAGAATCAAATATCTCTTGGTGGAAGTGTAGATCGATGCCTCCTCAAGCAATCCCGAGCAAATCAACAAGTTTGATTGGCTAGGGAGAGAGATCGGGCGGAAATGGAGCTTTTGGAGCAACAATGGAGTAGTGGGGGAAGAGGTAAGTCTTCTTGGAGAAGAAGACCCCCTATATATAGTGGGGGGACAAATCCAACCGTTATTGGAGGTTTCAGCCCGCAGAGAGCGGTAGTACCGCGCACGAGTTGCGGTACTACCGCTGGCTGAGCGGTACTACCGCTTCGGCAGCGGTACTACCGCTTAGGCAAAGATTGCGACATGATTCACAACCACGGATGAAATAAATTACATCCGTGGCTACATCCGCAGGGAAAACGGTAGTAGCAAAAATGCGACACGGTACTACCGCTTAAGATAAGCGGTACTACCGCATTGTATGCGGAAGTAAAATATTACTTCCGCATCCACTTCTGTACTTAGACTCAGCACCTGAGCCAGGTACACGGTACTACCGTTCTGGCGACGCGGTACTACCATGGGAGCGGTACTACCGTGTCGGCAGGCGGTACTACCGTGTAACTGTGCGGTACTACCGCTTGGTTGAGCGGTACTACCGCTTGCTAGGCAGTTGATCAGTTCAGAAGCCACAGTTTTGCAACAGCGAAAGATAACCGGTTGGACCTCCAGAGAAGCAAGGAAAGGTGGTGTGGGAGAAAGATGTGTACGTGTTGATTCTACCCAAACCTTTTCGACGCGGACCCCCTCTTAATAGTACGGCTTTCCTATTACTCAAAGCCACCGACAGGGAGCAAAAAGAAAACACCGTCCTTCATAGAATTCGAGGGGCAAGCAATCGTCTTGTGCCATAAGGGAGATATACCTGTATGAGCTTAGAGCACACGATCAGTCCGCAAAAGCATTGTCATCAATCACCAAAACTACTTAGGGAGAAATATGCCCTTACAACTCTTATTACAGACCAAGAGACACAAGCCTGAGAACTGAACTAAGCAGTTAGGCCCCAAACAAGACTCCATCCTCTTGGTCTTCCTGATCACACCCACGCGATCTGCGATAGTTCCCCACGACGCCTGTCCAACAGGCGAATGCACCATTGCAGCAACTTCTTCTGAGTGTCATCGTAGAGAATTTTCCACTAATTCAGATGAAAACTTAGCTTTGCTAGGACACATTTGGCATCTCTCCAGGTACGCCCCTAAAAACAAAAGTTGTTTCTTAGTTTCCGAATGCTACACAAGGATTCAGCCACTGTCATGTTAAGTACATCCTTATTCTTACTGTTTTGCCATAAGGCGGAAACATCTTCAAAGCTAGAAATGCATGGGCAACTAAAACACTTTGATATGAAATCCCAAACCTGTTTTGCAACCACACACTCAAATAGTAAGTGCTGGACAGTTTCTTTTTCACAGCAAAATAGGCAGGATAAATCTTCCACATGTCTCCTTTTAGCTAAGTTATCCCAGGTAAGTATTTTGTTATGAACACACAACCACAAAAATACATGAATTTTCTGTGGACGGATAACTTTCCACAGTTTATCTCCCACAGAAGAGATCACACCTCCAAAGTTAATTTGTTTATAAAAAGATTTAACAGAGAAAACCCCATTTGTCTCCAGTGTCCAAATGGGAGAATCACACTCATCTCTCAATTGAGATGTTCTAACCAAATCAATCAGACGGCTCCAGCTGTTAAGACCTTCCTCATCAACACATCTCCTAAAAGTCAGTTTCAGAGTGACACCATCCCAAACTTGTGCTACTGAGCACTCACTTTGATTACAAATAATAAACAAGTACCAGAATTGAGTTTTAGGGAATAGTCCCCGACCCAGGTAACATGCCAGAAGTTGATATTCTCTCCATTCCCTAATTTCCATTTGTAAAAGGTCTTGGTTGCAGCAAAAGCCCAAGTGGCACTCTTCCAAAAGGTAGAGCCCACTCCATTTTTAGACCACATGATATTAGGTTTATTAGCATCATATTTATGGGAAATAACCTTCTTCCACTCACTGTCTTTACCATCAAAGTATCTTTTTGCCCAGTTGGCTAGAAGATCCATGTTAAATTCTCAAATGTTAGGGACACCCAATCCCCCAAATTATTTCTTTTTAGTGACCACACCCCAGCTAGCTAAGTGGTATTTATGGTGATTATCTATGTATCCCCAGAAAAAATGAGCCATCTGGGAGTTAATAGCATTAATTGACCATGTGGCGAATTTGATCATGGACATCAAGTAAGCAGGGATACCAATAATGCAGGCACATAACAAAATATTTTTTCCTTTGTATGTAAGGTATCTCCCCAACCAGCCAGAAATATTTTTCATAATCCTATCAATGATAGGTTGCAAGTCCTCCATCATAAGTTTGTCATAGTGCAGAGGCACTCCCAGGTATTTGATGGGAAACTATCCCAATTTGCAGCAAAAAAATTGGGCAAATTCCTTTGCCACTTCCTCCTCTACATTAATGGTAAGTAAATCACTCATATGGAATTTAATTTTCATACCCGAAAGACTCTCAAAATAGGACAAAAGCCATTTAAAATTTCTGGCTTTGTTAGTTGAGTTTTCAAAAAACAAGATGGTGTCATCAGCGTATTGCAAGCTGATAACACCTCCTGGGATAGCCTGAGGCAGAAGCCCCGAAATTAATCCTTGGCTAGCAGGTTTATGTAGCATCTTATAAAAAACATCAGCAACCAAGTTAAAAAGCAACGGAGAATGGGGATCTCCCTGCTTTAACCCTTTCCCAGCTAAAAAGGGGGGGGGGCACAGTGTCATTGATACGCACACTAAACGTGCTTTGGAGTAAGGTAGTTTTAATCCAAGAAATTCATTTGTTCTCGAAACCTCTCGAATGTAACATATCAAACAATAATTCCCAGCTAACTATGTCATAAGCTTTCTCATAGTCTAGTTTAAGCACTAGACCATGAGTATTCGATCTCTTAACCTCATGAATATCTTCATGTGCCATCACCACACTCTCTAAAATGTACCTCCCTTTAATAAATGTTGTTTGATTTAAGAAAACTAGACGATGACTAATAGGAGAAACCCTATTTGTCATAGCTTTCAAAAGGATTTTAACCACACAGTTACTGAGACTAATAGGCCTAAATTTCTTCATATCTTTAGCATTAGGCTCTTTAGGAATAATCGCAATCAATGCAAAATTAAGACGATAAATATTTAATTTCCCCTCTTCAAAGTCTTTCACTAAAGCCATGAAATCAGTTTTGATCATGTCCCAAAAAGTTTGATAGAATAGGAAGGATAATCCATCCGGGCCAGGGGCCCCATGAGCATAGCAACCAAAAATGGCTTCTTTAATCTCTTCTTCAGAAAAGTTTTTTTTTGCAGTTTGTCATTCTCTTCCTGAGTTACTAGTTGTTCCTCCTTCCAAAAGGAAGGACCTAGTTTGATGTTATGCTTATCTTCATACCTAAACAAGTCCTTATAAAAGGTAGTGCCTACATCCAACATCTCTTCAGTAGAATGGACTGGGCCATTCTCTCCAATCAACTCCAAGAGATGATTCTTCATATGTCTGTGGTTAGCCAGAGATGGAAGTAGGCATTGTTCTTATCTCCATCTTTGGTCTTGCGATCCCTTGACCGTTGCCACAAGGCAACCTCTTCTTTATGCCAAATATGGTTTAGTTCATCCTTGATTTCTGTCATACGTGCTTTATCCCCATCATCTAGTTGATTACGCTCGGAGAACACATCTAATATGTCAAGTTCTAAGGTCAGGTCTCTTTTTTTTCATACTAGCCTCCACATTGATGCCCCAACCTTTCACCTTTTTCCTGAGCATATTAGTCTTATTCATCCAAGTGTCCAAAGCACACTTTCCGGGAACTACAGAGTTCCAAATCTCAGAAATTAATTCTTTAAAATCAGTTTGTTCCAACCACCATTTCTCAAATCGAAAAGGCTTAGGGGAGGTAACCCTCCTATCTCCCGTATCCAAAATAAGTGGTGTATGTTCGCTCCCTATCCTGGACAGAGCCATTACTGATGACATAGGAAAATGGGCGTCCCAGGAAATTGAGACAAATACCCTGTCTATAGTATCGAAGATAGGATTATTCTGATTATTACTCCAGGTAAAACTCTTATTAGCCATGCCAATCTCTAACATAGCCCATTTGTTAATCCAATCATTAAACATGAAAGAATTTTGAGCATTAATAATACCATTACTTTTGGCATCACTAGATCTAACGAAATTAAAATCTCCTCCCAAAATAATAGGATAAGTAAGAACGGACATAACATCATGCAGCTCGACAATGAACTCGATTTTGCATTCATTATAAGCAGTACCATAGACTGCAACAAAATGCCATAGAAAACCATCATTTTTGTTATTAATAGTAACTACAACACAGTATTTCCTATCTAAGAAACCAAAGATTTCAAATAAATCACACCTCGGACCCACAAGGATCCCCCCAGCAATATTGTTAGCAGGAAGCACATGCCACTCATACTTATTATTGCCAGCAATCATACCCAAAGTCCCACTCTCTATCTTCTCTCTTTTAGTTTCAAAGAAACCCATGAAACCAATGTGATTAGCATTAAGGAAATCTCCTTGGCACTATAATTTACCAGGTTGTCCAAGACCCCTAATATTCCAAAAAGCACCTATCATTTAATCTTGAAAGGATGTGACAAGCCACAAGGCTGGTTCTTGGCAATGATAGTAGGGCTATCTAGTTCTAGGACAGCAGTGCCCCTGTCCTTATTAACTAAATTAGCATTGTTATCAATGGGGGAATTATCATTGTTAAAGTCCTTGTCTATGGAGTTCGGGAGAACAATCTCCGGAGTGGAATCAGCAAATTGAAGACACTTAATTTTGTCCCTAGCAACTAAATCAGTGATGATATCATCGCACTCTTTACTATTATCACCCACACATAGGCCAACCATATAAGTATGAGAAGCAGGCACTTCATTATCCAAGATAGCAAAACATTTACCTTTGAAAGTAGTAGAAACTTCAAGGTTCTTCTTCAGCAAGTAAGCATTTGCCTTGTCCATGATCTTCACATTTCCATGATCTCTGGTTCTAGGCATGTTGATCAGAACAGGGGCCCAAGTAGTTTTATGAGCTTCTTCTTCTCTGATTCTGCATTGTCCGTATATTCAATCAATGACCTTTTTACATAGCCAATGGCCATAGCCACATCTTCAGGAAGGCATTGGAGTTCAGTTTCCATGTCTTCTTCTCCATATGTCTCCTCCGTATCAAATTTACTAAGCTGTTCAGAGCAGCATTCCAGATGCACAGACATAGGAACCATCTCAGTATATTCAGGAAGCAGATGATACGAACACGGGGTGCCAAACCCGGACTCAGTCCCAGCATTTTTCTTGTCTCTATAGCCATTTTTACTGATTTCCTCCAGGAAGCTGTCATGGGCCTCATCAATCATGATCTCTGGGTGAAACTCCTCTACAGAAACAGAGATCTATTGCACTTGTTTGCTTGTACCAGGTTTATGTTTGGATGTGAAGTTAGCTCTATCCAGTCCATCAAAAAGCTCCTCTCTATTATCTTCCATTGAGTCCTTATCAGTCAGATCCTCATTCAGCTTTTCTTTTCCTTCATCTTCATTGTCTTGACCAGGATCATCATCATTCCCATCTGATTCTTCTCCAACTTGATCAAAACCCTCCACGGTGAAGAACATCAGCTAGAGTTTCTTCTTCATCTCCACCAGTCTCTCAAATGGGATTTTGCAAGGGTCTCTACAAGCGATCTTGATTCTGGTAGTTTCATAAAAGCTCTTGAAAATGCCATTCCAATCTACATCCACAAGGATGCCAAAGCACCCAGGAACATGTGCAAATACCTTCCAAGCATACCATTTCGGGGGTTTCCATCAACAATCAGCCAAGCTTCTTTTAGTTCTCCAAATTTATCAAGCATCCCTTCCCATTCGCAGATCTTGACTGAAACACCATCAATAGGTAGAATGAACGCTGGAAACTCAATCAGGTATTCCACATTCTTCCAGGGAGGGAATCTAAGCAAGAATTTTTTTCTCCTCCAACTCTCTAATCTGCCAGGGCCACTCCTTGTTTTCGCAAAAAAAATCCATTTAACTGTACTAGCAACTCAGAAGTAGAAACTCGACCTTTAACCACTTTTAGAATTGCACAGTTTTTGTAATGCAGCCAAATAGATTCACTTGCCAGAGGAACATCAACATGGTAAAAACCCAAACCAGCAGCAGCACTACCAAAATAGGTGGATGTAGGTTGCGGACGAGCCCAAGCAGCATAGTTGTTCACATTATGGTTCCCATTGCATATAAAACACTTCTTGGCCTCGATACAGTTACCAACATAATGTTCGGGCCAGCCACAATTGAAACATGTCATCTCCTTATACCTTGTATCCAGAGGTTGCACGGGAGGGGCAGGCTGAGGGGCTTGAGGAATCGGGGCAGGAGCTGGGGCAGGGGCCTGGGTAGCTTGTTTCCCCCCTCCCACCGATTTGTTCCCTCAGTGCTGGGCTGGGATCGCCGGAGGAGGACCCCCCGCTCTCCCTTCTTGAGATGGGGCCGTCTTCTTCGTGGCCGTAGGCCGACGATTCCAGTTACCCTGACCCCGAGTCTCCATATTTCTCACTACCTCAGCAAAGGTTCTATTCTCTAGTAGAATCTAGGCACAGCTAACTAGAATTTGGTAGGGGTAAGGTCAAATCGACCAGGGCGAGGAACTGGGAAGCAGTCTTTGACGATGAAGGATTTGGACTGGAATAAATCTTTCCTCACCTAGAAGAGTTTCGGAATGGCGCATTTTGATGACATTACGATGTTAGCAATATAGGGCATCTATAAGAGTGTGACACCATTATCATTGTAGGCTAGAGAGAAGCAATATTGTGTTCTCCGTATGAAATGTTGTTTTGTGTGTCATACAAGATGATTTCTTTTCATCGCGCGTTTTCCTGCACGTATCTCATATTAATGCACCGCAAAAATTAATTAATAGAGATGACGCTTAAAACACACTCTCTTTGTTCAAGTATGCATGATGTTAAGAATTTTATGCTTCTAAAACAGCATTACCCATGTTTAGCATGCTTCATACTTTTAGAAGATTTGTGTTGCTTTGGTACATACTAATAAATGTCATTCCTAAGGGGTAGTATGCTAAGGGGTGTAATGTTTCCTCAAAATGGTAGAATAAAAACATAGTAAAACTTGGCCTGGTTCAGAAACAAAAATACGAATGCTAAAAGGACATCTATTCAGGAACATAGAGTGAACCATTTGTGTTTGTATTATAGTGTTCTTGTCATCGGTACCTACATTAAGTGCACAAGAGAAGGTTGCCTTCTCTATTACAAGGGACGCCTTTACTTCTCTCTAGAATTTACCTTTGAAATGTGGATAGCCAAATATCAGTAGCAACTTATTGATTTTAGAGTAAATTGGTACAAATACATTTTAGAAGTATGAAACTACATTCTAAAAGATAAAAATAAGTTAGTTTTGAAAATATATAAATGGACGTAAGAATGTAAGTCACCATCAAAAATTATAAAACATACCCCACACCCCCACCCTTACTGCCTATCTCCCCTGCTTTTCCCGGTTTTCTTTGCTCTTGTGAGGAAAGCAACAAGACTATGCTACTTCCCATCAAATTTCTATTGTTGTGAATTCAACTGCCTTTGTTATTTATGACATTATGATGTTAGAAATATCAGGACATCTATAATAGTGTGACGCCAGTCTCATTATAGGCGAGGGAGATGCGATATTCTATTTTCTGTCTGAAACCGTGTTTCATGCATCATACGAGTCTGCTTCTTTTCTTCACATGTTTTCTGCGTCATATATCTTTCTAATCATGCACCGCACAAGTATCAATCATTTGCGTCGAAAATAATCTGATATCAATGCTACTATTAATTAACAGTGGTAACCCTTTAAATGGATGCTTCACTTCCATATATACATGACGTTTAGAATTTCATGCTTCTGATACAACACTATCCCTATTTAGCACACTTATGCTTTGAACGCACCACCAAAGTCACTGCTTACATTTCCCCTTGCCTTTCCTGACATTTTTTTCTCATGCGAGGAAAGCAACAAGATCATGCTCATTTCCGCCCAATTTCCATTGTTATGAACTGAACTGTCGTTGTTCTTTATAACATTACGATACTAGTAATATTGGGACATCTATAATAGTGTGACACTAGTCTCATTATAAGCGAGGGAGAAGCGACATTGCGTTTTATGTCCGAAGTGATGTTCTATGCATCATATGAGTCTGACTTGTTTTCTTCAAGCGGTTACATGCGTCATACATCTTTATATTAATGCACCGCAAGGAAAATTTGCGCCGGAAAAATCTTGTACCAATGCTACTATTTATCAATAGTGATAACGCTTAAACCACTCTCTCCTTGTTCACGTATGCATGGCGTTTAGAAGTTTATGTTGCCAAAACGGCGCTACTTTGACAAGATGTGTGTTGCTTTGGTCCATTCTAATAAATCGACAAGAGAAACACCCGCGAGGCGAAGCTAGGGTTCCTACCCTGCTTCCCCCGCCGCCACCGGCCCCCTCGCCCCCCCCCCCCCCCCCCCCCCCCCCCCCC
>LR738710.1:711336642-711369819 GCA_902687465.1 Secale cereale | reverse complement strand
GGGGGGGGGGGGGGTGGACACAGCGGCGGGACTCATGAGCTAGGTAGGATTGCTTTCATGTTTAATAGTTCATGTATTTGATCGATGAGCCATATGTTTTTTCCTTGTTTGATGAAAATTGAAACTATTTTATCTAATGGCTATAAAAGCAATTTTATCTAATCAAAAAAGGTTGCCAAATGTTTTCCTTCGGAAAAAAGAACATGCATCTCCATCCAACTACCCAAGTGTTTATACGGGTGCAAACGCTAGTACTCTCCCACGCGGCGATTTGACTCCCGGGTTCATCTGATCATCTGCTCGATTTTAATTAGAAAATTCGGACTGTTTTACATGCAAGATGCATGCGTGATGTATGTGCAATTTTTTTTTGTGGTGCTTCGGCATTTGAATAACTCTCAAGAAAAAGAATGTCATGTGTGGAAGTTTGAAAAAATGCACTATTCGAAGCTTTTTTTTTTTACCACGACCTTCTTGAATGTCCAAACACCATCAAATTTTGCACAAGCATCCCGCACTAAGCATCTTGCATGCAAAAGAACAGTGCACATGTCTTTGACTCGGGTCAAACAATCCCGAAGGCACGGCCGATCTGAGCAAACAAGGAACGGACCACGACCGCAAGCGACAACGGGAACGTTCCCACCGCGCCTGCACGCAGACGCAGTGGTTGCGTCCCGGCGGCTGCCCGTGCCCTGCCCTGTTAGGAGTGTAGGCGCAGGGAGATGCCAGCCAGTGTGCAAGTTGCTGCAAGCAAAACGGCCGAGCGTTTCCCTCTCCTCCATGATCTTGAAAGGTTCCATGTGCGACCACACGCATTATTGCGAAAAGACAGTTCGCACAAGCATGGTGCCCGTTGTCCGCACGAGACAAACCAATACTAATAACATTACTAATTCAGCCTCCTGTTGGACCTTTTACCCCCAAAATCGCCATGGAGAATAGGAGATATTGACGGAGGAATATGTCCGTGACAGAGGGCCTGCGTGCGTGCCCTTGTGGGGAATCGTCCGTTCTCATCCTTGGCGCCCAGAGGCAGGCAGTGAGTCAGGGAGCATAACTGATCGACATTACAGAATAGTAGTATTTCGTTCGCGACAGATGGATAGATTATTACTCCAGATTACTATGTGCGAGGCGCGCCCAGGCAGCTGGATTCTGTGACATTCTTTGTGGGAGAAAAAGGAGAGATTCTGTACTGGCACTAGTCTACTGCTGTGACGGGGGCCAAATCCAGATCGATTTCTGGCGGCCGTAGGTCTGGGACAAAAGATCGACAGCAACTTCGAATCCTACAGATATTTTTCGTTTTGCTCTCCACTGTTCACTAGCTCTCGTCCAAATTTGAAATAATTGATAATAACGATGGTGGAGCAGATGCTGGTCCTCTGAGACGCGTGTTAAATGTTAGACTATGGTTCAAGACAGATGGCATGCGCATATGATAAGATATGAATATATGTCACATTTTCACCGAACTGACTTTTCATTGTCTGGAACTGGAGCTCCATCAGTGCACATGTCTTTGACTCGGGTCGCCACCATGATTCTTTGCTGAAATATTTGCGGTAACCAGTAGTTCGTTTTGGAAAGCGCTAACGAACGTAAGTCCGTCTTTCAAGATGCTGCACGTAACTGAAAGTAGTATAGAGTCTCTTGTTGCCAACAAAAAGGTGTCGCTTTTCTCAAGAATATTTCATTTGCAGATAACTTGCGTTGATAACCTTACTACTCTAGTCAAATTATTTAGCTTTTTTCATAGATTTGGCCTTGTTCTCTCTTCTTATGTTTCCTTCCATGAGAAGATTGTGTGTATAACAAAAACAAATGCTGATTCCTTATGACATCTTCAACGCAGACCCCCGAGCGCGTCAGCGGACAGCGATACGGAAGCCGGCTATCAAACCTACATACATTTTGAAGCAAATTTGAACAAACCGGCTGATTTCCATGCAAACACGACAGAAATTTACATTTGTTCGAACATAATTTACATAATACGGATGATATTTCGTCCGTTCAACTAAAAACCATAAAAAACATAAACCAACTTGTAGCGGATGATGACCTCGTACATATGGCCAGACCGGCCAGCGGCACCACCGTTGATGTCCGTACATGGCGTCGTCATCGGAGTGGTCCTTTCAGCGGCGAAAGGTCACGGGGGCGAGGCAACCATGTCCATCTGTCACCTGGCGCTCGCGAAGTAGCCGCTCGGCTTTGTCCTGCGATGTGCAGAGGGTTGTCGCGGCCAACGTAGACCCTAGTCGGGGAGCATTGCCCTTGCCCCTGCCTGCGACGGCATCAGTCTCGCTCAGAGACCACTCCTCGCAAATCCTTGCGAGTTCCCAGTCTTCACGGTAGTCAGTGACTAGTCACGGGCCGAGGCATTTGCGAGGTCAGGGTTAGCGCAGACCCAGGGTGCCTTGTCGGACTTGGTGAAGGCCGAGCGTTGTGTCGCGTTGTGCCGCTCCCATTGCGTAGCCTCCCTGGGCACCCTCTCCTTGGTTGTCGTGACGCTCCGCGACAACGAGGGGTCATCGCCATCATGACCACCAAGGTGAGTTGCCGACTCGCCTTCCGATCACTTGCAACACTTTCTCCTTTCACGATCTTTACATGCTAGTCGCGGCGCGGCGGCGACATCGGCTTCTCCTTCACACGGCACCCAATTTGGACAGCGCACTTGGGCAGGAGTGGGGACACCGGATCCACTTTCCTGTGAGGGTGAGGGTGGTTCCTCCTTCATGTGGTAGCACGGCGACGACGTCGTCTCCTCCATCACACGAGCTGGTGCTACTTACGTAGGAGTTGTTAGGTCTTGCCCTAAAGTGGAAGGATGATATGGCACAGAAGCAAAGAATTCTCCTCGGTTTAGAACCAAGGTTTAATCAAACCAGTAGAATCACCAAGCTAAGGAGGTCAACAGTGTCTACATACAAGCAAAAGTAATACTTGCACCCAACTTGGAAGGGGGTTGTCAAGCTCCTTGTCTTGCTAGTTACAAGATCAAAAGTAAATAGATAGATAATGGTACGGCAAAAGTAAAAAGTAATTTTGTCGAAGCTTGTATTAAGGGAATAATAGAACCCCCGAGCCATAGGTTCACTAGAGGTATCTCTCTCGGAAAGAAAGCAAACAACATGGTAAAAAATTACAAGTTGGGAAATTGACAAGAATAGCAACGAATATGACCATGATCATTCATGACATAATCACATTACATCTGAGACCAGTAGACCGTTAATCCAACAACATCTACTACTATTACTCCACCCCAAGACAGCTATCCAGCATGCATACGAAAGTATTACGTCCAAAATAAACTGAGTAACGCTTTAAGCAAAATGACATAATGTATACAAGAAGATACCTAGCAATAAGATAAAACCCTGTCATTTGTTCCTTAGTGGCAAGTGGCAACAATACAAATATGTGTCTTGTCCCCATTCTATCACTGGGATATAGAAATCACCGCAAAAATTAACCCACTACTATGCACCACTCTCTCTGAAGATCTACCAATCAATCTTGGCCAAAGAAGGCAAATATATCGGAAAGCATACATAGCTACTTAATTAAACAAAAAATAAATCTCAAGAAATTCAAATAGATTCAATGAATAACCTGATCATAAACTCGCAATTCATCGTGTTCCAACAAGCATACCGTAAAATTACATCGGATTGATCCCAATCAAAGAAGAAAGAAGGGAACATGATATTGAAGATCCACAAAACAGAGAGGTCCATCTAACTACTATTATTGACATGTAGGTCCTGAAGGAACTACTCACACATGGCCATGAAGGCAGACAGGTTGATGGAGAGCCTCCCGGCAATGGCTTCCCCCTATGACAGAACTCCAGTACAGGGCTCCAATGGAATATCTTCAAACAGAGGCCTCCGGCGGCGATAAAATTATTCTAGGGGTACGACAAATGACTTTTGGTATCTATAAGGAATTATGGCGGTCAAATTGTAGTAAGGAGGTATCCAGGGTCCCCACATGGACAGGTGGCATGGCCGCACCCTGGACGCGCCATGTGTCCATGTGGGAGCCTTGTGGCTCCTTTCACTGCTTCCTGAAGCTTCTAGTGTTTCTTGTTGCCCCAAAAAATCGTGTTAAATCGGTAACGTATTTTGACCTTCGTAGATATTGATTTCCTGCTAAACCAAAAACACGTAGAAAATAGGAACTCGCATTGGGCACTAAATTAATAAGATAGTCCATATAAATAATATTAAAAAACTATAAAAAAATATATGAAAATGATAGCATAATAGCATTTAAGAATAAAAAATATAGATACGTTTGAGATGTATCATCATCACCATGTTTAATTCCTACTCGTCGTCGAGTAGGTAAATGATAAACAAAAATATATTTTATATTGAATGCTACCTAGCATGATCTTGATCAAATGATGTAACAATGGTGTGAACTTGGGACAAAAATGATTCAAAACAATAATCTTATAATTGACCAATAATCTTATAATTGACAACATACAAGTACTTCAAAATGCGTAAACAAGATTACTATTTATTTACATGGATTAATGTTTTTGTGTGATACCAATTAATACTCATGCATATACATTTCCCCAATCACTCAAGGCTTTATCGTATTTAAACATCTTCCCGTAACACAACCAAGAGCTTAAGTCAAGCAATCAAATCTGTGACTAGCTTAGATGAGCCCTTTTCAACTACTTAGCAATTTGCTTAATGCCCCATTACAAGCCTTGGTCTTAGAACTTAAGATGGCATAGATGTTAGGAAACGTAGTAGAAAACAAAAAAATGCGCCTACGCATACCCAAGATCAATATGAAGATGCATAACGGGTTGGGATCACGATCGTTACCGTCACCGAGTTGCAGCGGAAAAAGAGCGTGTTCGTGTAGATTGTACTTGGAGTCCCTTGAACCGTCTATGAACGGTCCTGCGAATCGCCCATGAATAGTCCCTCGAATCGAAGACCAAAAGCACGGCCTCTCTACTTGGTTGCAAGGGTGTAGCCTTCACGATCCAGCAGCGCTTCACAGTCTAGAGCTAATGGTTGCCGGAGAACTAGAGGGAGGAGATTAGAACCACATTGGGCTTCTAATTATGAGGATTAGAGGATGAGTTTATCTCCAATTAGTCAACTAGGACCAACTAGAACTAGAGCTAGAAGAACTAGAGGAGGCTCCAAAACTTGTGTGTTCAAAGGGTGGAAATCCTCTAGTATATATAGGTTGGAGTGGAGAGGAGGGGCGCCACAAGGGGAGGGACTTTGTACGGCAAAGGGAGGAGGATCTAGACTCCTCCCCCACTCCAATTAGGCCTCCTTCCTTAGGGAAGGGAGGCGCCTCCCCACTTGGGCCTTGGTGGCCCAAATTGCCATCCATCACTTGGTTTTTTTAGGCCCGTTGATATTAAATAAAATATATATGTGTTCTAAATATTTTCAGACCATTTTATATATAATTTAACATCACTGGAAACATTTTTCCATCTATATATATTTATCGGTAATATCCGGTATTACACGATACTCTCTGAACCCCTTCCAGTGACCCCGAAACACTTCTGGATGCTCTCAGAACTACTTTGAATATTAATAAAACAATTCCACAAATATATTATCATCAGACCTGTCCTACTAACACTCCGCAAATCATGATTGCCATAAGCTTGTGACCCCGCAGATTTAGTAACTCATAGACATGAACGAAACCCCTTCGTCCAATGACCGATAGTGGAACCGTGGACATCCATATCGATCCCTATGAGGGAACGATGATATTCAAGTGAACATTTGGTTATCATGTGACGTTACCTTTACTTAACGATACTTTACAAAACCTGGGATGCATCGGTATCCTCCTAAGTCATCACATGCTTACTATATTGAAATCCTCATTACCGGTTTTGTTATTCTTTCTCGTTATTGTGTCCCGGCATCCACGTGACGTAGTCACTTGTGTATGGCCAGACGATGATGTATGTCATCACACTTATAGGTCCTAAGAATATATCTACATCGTCGGAGGAGCAAATCCCAATCTCGAGATATCTAGTCCCTTGTCAAACTTTCTGATGAGCGTGTAAGTTGTTTTTATGATCATCGTGTTACACGTGATGTTTGAGAAACCCCAAAGTCCACTCTACAGTAAGAAGTGAATGTGATACTCTCATGGTCTAAGGAGCAAAATCACATGTTAACACTCCATGTTATTACAATTGATTATAGATAATATCATCTCAATTCATAACAAACAAGTTTGGGTCGATTCAATATAATCATTCTTCCAACGTCATAATATTGTTTTAGGACTCTCATTACACTTAACGATATTCTAAGATCCGAAAAATGTGATAACCAACAACACTTGAGCTAATCTTAGAGGCGATACAAGGAACCTTTATTTTATTCGTTTATCATTTCACACGTGCATATGAGTTTTCCACTGAATCGCATATTACAGGATCATAGCAGTTATAGCATTGAAATATAAACACTTAATTATGAATATGGAAATATAATAATACAATATTATTGCATCTAGGGCATATTTTCAAAGTCTCCCGCTTGCACTAGAGTTAATAATCTAGTTAGCACTTTTAACTTTTACACCAATGGCAGTCCGGTGTCAGTCCATGATTTGCTTTTGGTATAGACTTCATCCTATCGAATATGACAATTTTCAGATCCATGTGTATCATCTGCATTTCAATGCATCTATCGTCGTTTCACATGAATTCACAATTTATGTAATACATGCTTAGTATATATTGAATCACTGGTAGGACCTTTGATTCCTTAGATTGAGCCATAGAACCACAATTGAGAACATTGTTACATTTGCGCAATCGTCTAGAAACCATACTTAGTTCATAAATGAACCTTTGATTCATCACCCTCTATTTTGTTGCTTCTAAAGCGACCATATACTTGGCCTTCTGTTATAGAATTCACCACAGTAACTTTCTTAGACCAATTACAACTTACTGTGCCACCATAAATCATTTTAACTGAAATCAAAATTCGCTTGGAGCACCGATTGAAGATTTTTTGTCAATGTACTACTTACATCAAGCATGTATTGATGTAACTCCTTACAACACTCTCTTCATTTTCTCCGTATGCGGGAAACATGTCATCAGTACTCAACGACATTTTCAGTGTTTTTCTATGATCAACAATTTGACCTTTCACAACTTACTTGGAGTACTGGACTTTATCTGGTTACATACCATGGAATTAACACAAGTATGAGTGAAACCATGTATTTCACTCATCGGTATTTCAAGATACAGATTCTTGATAAGAACTCCTTCCATGCGACTTTGACAAGAAAACTATTCTTGGCGTTTTTCATACTAAACCGCTTTAGTACTTTGTCAATATGTATTTTGGCTAAGCCCTAATTAGACACTAGTATCTCCATAGATTATAATGCTTAATACAAGGACTATATTACCTAAGTACTGTACTAAAAAACAAGTTTCAATAAAGTCTTAATCTGTGTCAAGAAATGTATGTAATTTCCAATCAACATTGCGTCATGCCCACACAATGTTCAGAAATATCAAAAATAATTTGCTACCCATGGTAGTAGCTACGCACGTCCCCAATTTTTTATCTCTAATTATTTTGAAAAATTATTTCGGACTATGAAAATAACTCCATAACGAAAATATCGTGACTTTGGACCAACTAGGCAAGCAAATAGGCAACTATGCCAAAAATGCAAGCAAAAAGGCTGAGAGAAGTGAGTAAAGGCCCATTCCACACAACGAAAAGGCACTTGTGTCAAAAAGGAAATAAAAAGGACAAAGAGAAGTGAGAAAAAGTCATTTCTATATAACAAAAATGCACTTGTACCAATGCCATAAAAACCTGACACCTCATATATCAAAAAAGGAACTTATGCCAAAGAGTGTGTACCTGTCACCATGCGTGCGTAGCAACCACCATGCATAGGAAATCGCCTCTCTTAGAAATATTAATCGTGCCCCCACTTTATTTCTTGTAAATACAAGCATATTTTTTCTATCAATGAAATCATATTATTTCATCAATTCATCAAAACAAAGATTCCAACTCCACTATGCTTGCTTCAAATAATTACAGGATCTCTTGAAGTTTGCACGGTTACTAGCATCCTCTGGATCAGGAAAATTAGCATGGATTGTATCAAACATACAACCTTGGTTCTATTTCCATCTCATGGGAATCATTTTGACATTCATCTGTTATATATCATAACTGAAATATTTAGTAATTGCTAGTTTAATCCAAACTGACTTTAAGTATTATTATGATGAGACAATCTCACCATAATCAACTCTTTGATCTTGTCATAAACTATTTGCAATAAGTCAAGCATTATGAAACATTTTTATCTTTGTCAATCTATAGATACATCACTACACTTTAGACTTTAAGTCTTTCAGAGGGTCTATCAAGTTCTAAACTTAAATTATGTGTATGGATACTATCTCAAATTATTTTGGCGTATATCCAATTTTTGAGTCACTCACCAACGCTTCTCTGGGTATTATAGGTTCGTTGTTTGTTTCAATAGTATTTCGTCTACACACCCTGAAGGTTTGTATGCATTTTCCAACCTATATAGTTCAGTTGCTCGTTCGACTGAAGTCTCTATATCCTATATAGAGGCTTCTGTATCGGTCGAGGTAAGAAATTTTAGAACCACTTCTAGCGTTATTTTTTCTTTGACCTAATCATGAAGATTTTGTAATCTCGTTGAATTGCACTGTCCTCCCACTCACTCTTTTGCAAAAAACATTTCCTTTAAAATTTCGTCACTCTGTGATGAAACACTTTGCCATGGCATAGTGATAGAGGAATACTCAACCTTTTGGGACAACCTACAAGTAGCACTTATTTCAACATATTTGATAGCGCTCTTTTTAGTGTAGAAGTCATAGTCTCTAAAGCATCACATTAAGAAGTATATTGATGAAATAAACAATGTCTACTCTAATCTCACCATGTCATACATAGCTTGATTATATCTGCTCAAAACATTCTCCTCTTAGTAATGTTCTGGGAAGTGCAAGCTGTAAAATTCTTTTATGGCTCATCAAACATTCGCTAAATTTGTAACTCAGATTCTTTACGCAATCCAATTGTAGAACCATAATTTTTGTTATAATTGGTTCTACTTCATTCTGTAAAAACCTTTTGAAATATTTCAAAAGATCCAGATTTATGTCTCAGTAATATAAATATCTACTTGAGTCAATCTTGAAGAAAGATAAATAAACTGCTTGCAACAACACTTATTGGACTATACTTGTTCTTTATGGCTTGTGAACGGTATTTTAGTTTACTTTACTATTTGGACGAAAGTTGCCAGTGCCAGATGATTCGTAATCATATGGCTCCAAAATCCATCGCTGTGGAATTTCTCCATGCGGGGTTCTCCAATGTGACTAAATGAAGTGACGCACATATGTGGTATTCTTTTAGTCTTGCGACATTTAGCGTCGGTGTTATGGATGTCAATTTTATCATCAATATTCATAACTTAAATCCTATTCACAATAGGACTAGGGCCCTTTTGTTCATTACATTGAACAACTATTGTTCTCTTATGAACAACTTCCTTGCAACATCTATGCAATGGGCTAGAGTTTAACACTTCATTAGATCTTGCAAACAAAAAACTTCCCTCGATATCACATATATTTTAATATTTATTTGTTTCTTAAAACAATTTTAGATCCCAAACATTTTAAAGTTCGGTTTTCTCGGAAGCAAGCAGACCGTAATGCAATTCTAGCTTTTAGATCGAAGGACGCGGGCCTCATCATCTATAGAATTAGCAAGAGAGTATTATGAGCATGCAGTAGGACAAAATCATTCTTGGTACTTTTAGAGGATGATCCTCTCAATCATAAAGATTCAACCAGATAAATAACAGCTAATCAATTTCAACAGTAAAGGTTGAATTGTGAGCCACAATTCTACAACTATAGTGAAACAACACATAAACATTGTTCATAATTAATTTGCACTAGTGATTAAACTTAATTAATACATAGCTATGCTCCCGCTCAAATCAATATATCCCATAATTGATAGTGAGTGATTCAAGATCCAATCTAGTTCTCAGTCATTGATATGGACATCCCCGATGATGAGAATTTTGACCGATGAGCAAGCTGTCGGTGTCAAAACCGGCAGATCTCGGGTAGGGTTGCCCAAGTTGTGTGTGTGAGGATCGATGGTAACAGGAGACTGGGGACATGATGTTTACCCAGTTTCAGGCCCTCTCGATCGAGGTAATACCCTACTTCCTTCTTAATTGATCATGATGAATATAGGGTTACAAGAGTTGATCTACCTCGAGATCGTAATGGCTAAAACCCTAGGAGTCTAGCCTATGCAATTATGATTATGCTACCCTCTACAGACTATACCCTCCAGTTTATATATCCACCGGAGGAGACTTAGGGTTACAAAGATTACTTGGGAAGAAAGGAACCATTACACCCGAACATCTATCCTGCCTTTCTACATACACAGGAGTCCTAACTGGACATAGGGGATGTTAGTTTATCTTCATCTTCACGGCCCATCCATCTGGCCCAGCTTCGGTACACCGGACACTCGTGGACCCCCAAATCCAGGACTCCTCAGTATCCCCCGAACTTGCCTTCAATGATGAGGTTGTATCCGGCTTCATGTCTTCGATCTTGCAAGGAAGGTTCTCCTTCGGAATAGATGATAGTTCGGCTCCATATTTAATATTATATCATATCGATTCCTTGCCGTCGTCGTCTCGGCTTCCACATGTCATACGGATGCGAACCGTCTGGGTATTTTTGAAAATAACCCCTTGACCGTGCAAGGAAGACGTCTATTTAAGGAGACTAAATCTCAGATGCCATTCCACACCACACAAAAAATCCTTAGAGCTTGCCACGAAAAATTTCCCAAACATGGTCGGCGCTCCTAATTCTTCCTCATGCCCTCATGGCCCTCAAGCAGGCGATTGGGAAAGCTGCTCAGTATCCCACGCGCATCTGAGTAAACTTCAGACGCAGGGATATCTGCCTCCCACGGATCTAGTCTCCGTATGGGCTGGGCTAACTTCTATCGACGGTGAAGCCTTGGCGGAAAATTTCCCCAATCCTACCAAAGAGGAGCGGGTGTGCTTCGTCTCCTTCCTTTTGAGAGGCGTAGGATTTCCTATCCATCCTTTCCTCAGGGGGTTTCTGGAGTTCTCTGGTCTCCAAATGCACGACCTTAGGCCAGGCTCTATCCTGCATATCACGGGCTTCGTCGCTCTTTGTGAGCTGTTTTTGGGCTGTGAGTCTTATTTCGAGCTATGCCGAAAATTCTGCTGCCTCGTCCCCCGCTCCCAAAAGGGATCTATATTCGAGGTGGGCGGCGCCGAAGTGTGGCGTGTAGCAGAGACAGGTTACCTGTCCGGCACTCCGAAGAAGGCATCCAAAGAGTGGCCATCGGAATGGTTTTATATTCAAGATGTTGTTCTTCCGGACCCGATCCGGCACGGCCTTGCCGAATTCTACAGTGCTCCTTTAAAGAAGTGTTTCAACTGGCGTCCCCGAAGCCTCAAGAAGGAAGACAGTGCGGAGGTTAAGAGGCTAGTAAGCAAGATCAGAGTACTGGCCCACACCGAGCTGACAATAATTGAAGTAGTGGCGATCACAATAACGTGATGCGCGTTCAGCCACTTCAATCCATAGGGTTTCCTATGTGGCATTATAATGGGCAGGACGATGCCTCGCACTGTCTCCACAAAGGTCCGGACAATCTCGCTGCCCTGGTCGCAATCCTAGCTGACCTTTACAAAGGGGAGAAGGAGGACTTTCTTCGCTTGAAATGTCGAGAAGGTTTCTCAATGTACAACCCCATTGACCGGGTGAGTCTTTCTTTGGTTGTTAGTTTTTTGCTCAATTTCTTTTCTGAGACATGCTAACCGAACTGAATCTGATTATCTCCAATAAGAATGGAGGAAGGTGGTTGAAGGAATTCATAGCCCAATTCCGCAGCCAGGGGAGCACGTTCAAGACATGGACCCCGGATTTGAAGAAGATTTGGACATATGCATAGAGCTTAAGGAAGGGGTTTTCTACCAGGCAAGCCATGATGGCACTGAAGTGGCCATTGTAGCCGATTACCCTGGCCTTCTTCCTTCCTCCCATGTAAGTACCCGGGAGACACCTCCTGAAAGAGAACCTTCCCATCGCGCCTCACCCACCGTACTGTCTCATGCTCAAAAGGGGTGGTGCTCATCCCGCCGTACTGCATCAAGGGCATCTTCTAGGAAGGCGACGCCCGCGCATGGCGAGTCTTTGAAACAAAAGGAGATCGGAGACACCACCAAACCTCCTCCTTTGTCGAAGAGGTATAATCTTTTAACATATGCTCGGTGGCAAGGCCGGATTGTAATATTTTCCACTTTGTCTTACTTTAGGAGGAGCATACGTCGGACTGTGTCCGGGGATCCTACTCGCCATGCTCCAACCAATCCGGCTCTGAACCCATCCACAAGGACTAGGGTTGATACGGGCGTAACGCCAGACTATCCTCTCCAAGAGATTCGGAGGAGGTATTTGTTACCAATTCCTAAGTGGAGAGCGCGATGAATCATCGGCGGCGAAAAGAGGACATGCGTGATCCATTTTTACTAAAGAAGCATTCAACGCCCTCAGCTCCACGGATGCATATATCCGAGCTGCTCGAGATGGACTCGCCGGAGCCACTCACCAGCTTTCAAAGGATATGCGGGTAAGAACGTGTAGATTCAATAATCATATGCCAGTAGCCCCCGAGACTTGAAGCAGTTGGCCCAACTAATTTAAGGATCGGTATATCCTCAGGTACTCAAGGAAAAGAATAACACATTATCCAAGGAGCTTGAAGAATGCTGGACCAAGTTAACTATTGTCACCGCCGAATTGGAAGATTCGAAGAGGTCCAAGAAGGGGTCTGATGGTAAGAACAATAATGTCCGAAAAGTATGATCCTGCGCCAACACTGATTTTTAAATATTCATTGTTTTAACTACAGCGGTAGGGTCGACAGACCAACTGGAGGAGAGGCTAAGGGCTGCTTTGGCGGACAAAAAACACGCCAAAGGGCAAGCGGTCATTGGTCAACGTGTATTAACACTAACCATAGAGAATAAGAACAAACTGCAGGGTGCAAATACCAAGCAAGTCGAAGAGCTAAAGGACATACGAACCCAACTCTCGGATGTCTTGAAAGAGAACAGGAAGCTAAAAGGCGGCATATTCAGTATGACCTTGAACCTAGCTTTCGTATAGTCCCTCGATTCAAAGTTTTTACAAAACTGTTCATGTAGGTTTGTTATCTGGACGGCCCGAGGGAGAAGTGTTCGGATTTCAAGGCGACCTGCTGCAAGAGCTCTCCAAGGTACATGAGCGAGCTCGGAAAGCAATGAAGAATAGGTCAAAGCCTTATGGACAGCCGATTCACCTCCAGAAACTATGGAGGAACTGGCGAATTCATTCAAAGGAGATCGATGCCCTTTTGAACTGTGGAAGGCATCAGTGTGTCGAGAAGGTGCTCGAGAAGCCTGGGCTATGGTGAAGACACGCTGCACCGGACTTGATCCAAATCATATGGCCCGTGTTAGACCTCGAGGACCGGACGGACAAGAAATTCCCGTGAGCTTGGTATATGACCAAGTAAAGACGGCCATCAAATTTTCACAACAAGACTGTAAATTAGACAGTCTTATAGATGGTATAGATGAAGAGTAGGAATTTGATTCCATGTAACAATGTACTTTATCATCAAACTTATCTCCGACCAAATTTATTAAAAGATTGCCATGGAAGACCTTCCGCTTTAACCTCTGAAACCCAAGGGCTGGAGTGTTTCCGAATACTATACATGTGGTATGTTCGGAAACCAGACAATCCGGTCATCGTTGCTTAAACAGACAAACTTTGTACGAGGAGTTATGTTATATTACTATTTAACGTAAGAAACATCTTCCAGGAAGAACAGTTCCGTTAAGGGTTCCTTTCCCTAGGTCAGCATGTGTATGTATGCGTGCCTAGGCTTTGATCCTAAGAATAGGATTATAGGAAGCCTATCCTATGAGATTGAAAGATTATGTGCCAAAAAGCGATTCATCATTTTTCTGCCGACCTATAATTCCCTTAAGAATGCTAGCTTTCAGCTTCACCCGTCTCAGGTACAGGTCCGGATTACCCAGTTGTAACAATCGCAGAGGTGCTCCCTTTACACCCTAGCCGAACAATCGGGAACATAGGGTATAAACATAGGAGTCAGGCAACCCAGCTTGGAAAAAACTTAAGTCATAGAGGTTCATATAATGGTGAATAGACTGTATAAAACAGATGACATGAGTATTGTAAGCAATAAGCTTGTAACAATGAGCTTTGTTATAGAAGCCCCCATGCATTTTGAGGTATATACATTTGAGGATGTTCACCCCTTAACAGTTCGGTTCAGCCGAACACTTTCCGGTAGGGAAAATAAGAAATGAAGAGAAAAACTAAAAGAAAACAAGGGATAAGACCTAAACTAAAAAAGAGAATATAATGTGCTACCGAACTGTTCGTAGAATCGTCGAAGCCTGGCAACGTTCCATGGATTCGGCTCAAGGCGATTGTCTGATGCATTTCGAAGGCGATAGGCTCCTCTGGTGAGTACTTCATCAATAATGAAGGGGCCCTCCCATCTTGGTTTGAGCTTATCCTGTTTCTTCTCTGAGAGGCGCAAAATGAGTTCGCCAACAATGTTTTTGCCCGCACTTCTCTGCTTTGGTATCGCCTGGCCCGCTGTTGATAGAATGCGGAACGAGCATGCGTGATATCGCCCTCCTCTTCGAGACTGTCTAGGTCGTCCTGTCGATCGAGCTCGGCCTCTCGCTCTTCATACATACGCACTCGAGGTGAGTCATGAATAATATCGCAGGGCAGAATAGCCTCTGCGTCATACACCATGAAATAAGGCGTATATCTGGTTCTCCGGTTAGGTGTGGTCCGCGGCCCCCAGAGTACGGAGTCGAGCTCCTCAACCCAGTGTTTATCTGACTCTCGCAGGGAGTGCACCAGTCGGGGTTTAATGCCCCTCATTATCAAGCCATTGGCCCTTTCGACTTGACCATTTGTTTGAGGGTGGTACACGGAGGCGTAATCAAGTTTAATGCCTAACTTGGACCACCAGTTTTTCACCTCATCAGCTGTGAAGTTGGAGCCGTTATCTGTGATAATACTGTGTAGGACACCATAATGGTGTACTACACTGGGTATAAAATCAATCACTGGCCCTGCCTCAGCTGTTCTGACTGGTTTGGCTTCTATCCATTTAGTGAATTTATCCACCATGACCAGCAAATATTTCTTTTTGTGGCTTCCCCCTTTAAGAGGTCCGACCATATCCATCCCCTAGACCGCAAAGGGCCAAGTAATGGGGATGGTTCTCAGAGCAGTGGGAGGCATATGACTTTGATTTGCGAAAAGCTGGCATCCAACACAATGTTGGACTAGGGTTTGAGCATCTGCTCGGGCAGTTGGGCAGAAGAAACCAGTTCGGAAAGCCTTGCTTACGAGAGCCCGAGCTGCGACGTGATGGCTGCCCATGCCAGCGTGTATTTCGGTTAGAAATTGACGTCCCTCCTCTTTGGACATGCACCTTTGGAGAACACCAGTAGTGCTTTTCTTGTATAATTCACCTTCGTGAACTTTATAGGCTTTAGAACGCCGAATTATGCAGCGGGCCTAATTTTGGTCATCGGGGAGCTCCTGCCTATTAAGGTAGGCCGGGAAAGGTATGGTCCAGGGGGCTATGACAGCCATGATCTCATGAGCCGAGGATGTTATTTTCATGTCTAAGTCCCTGGTGACGTATGTATTGAGTTCGGCCGGTGGGGGCGTGTTCGGGTCCGTGTTAGCGTCTCTGCTCTCGTCCTGCCATGTCACTGATGGCTTGAACAGCCTTTCTACAAAGGTGTTAGGCGGGACAAGGTCGCGTTTAGCACCCATATGAGTGAGTGTGTCCGATGCCTGGTTACTGTCCCGAGCTACATGGTGAAATTCCAGTCCCTCAAATCGAGCCGACATTTTTAATATGGCATTTCGATAAGCTTCCATCTTTGAATCATTCATGTCAAATTCTCCGTTTACCTGAGATATTGCTAGATTTGAGTCTCCGCGCACCTCGAGGCGTTGTATGCCCATGGATACGACCATGCGGAGACTGTGCAGTAGTGCCTCATATTCAGCCGCATTGTTTGAGTCTGTATACATGATTTGCAGTAGGTAACGGACGGTATCCCCTGTTGGAGATATCAAGATGACACCGGCCCCCAATCCGGCTAGCATTTTGGAGATGTCGAAATACATGGTCCAGTGGAAGTATGCGCCGTACTCTTTAGGGAGTTCGGCTTCAGTCCATTCTGCGACAAAGTCGGCCAGCACCTGAGACTTAATAGTCCGGCGTGGTTTGTATGTTATTTCGAACGGCAAGAGCTCAATGGCCCATTTGGCTATGCGCCCTATGGCGTCTTATTGTTTACTATATCATTGAGTGGTACTTCGGATGCCACTATGATCGAACACTCTTGAAAGTAATGTCGGAGCTTCCGAGATGCCATAAACACCGCATAGGCAATTTTCTGATAGTGGGGGTATCATGATTTACATGGTGTGAGAACCTCTGATACATAGTATACTGGTTTTTGGATGGGGAATTTATGTCCCTCTTCCTCTCGTTCGACGACGAGTACCGCACTCACTACCTGGTGAGTGGCTGAGATATAGAGCAGCATGGGTTCGCCAACACCTGGAGCGGCTAGGATTGAGTTGCCCGCTAATAGGGTTTTTATCTCCTCCAATCCGGTCGTGGCCGCATCTGTCCATTCAAAGTTATCGGTGTGCCTCAGCAGTCTATAAAGTCGTAATGTTTTTCTCCAAATCTGGAGATAAAGCGTCTCAAAGCCGCTAGGCAACCTGCTAGCTTGTGTACTTGTTTTAGATCAGTTGACGTAGTTAGCTATGACAAGGTCTGGATTTTAGCTGGGTTCGCTTCAATTCCTCCATGGGATACGATGAACCCTAACAGATTTCCCGCCGGAATGCCGAAGACGCATTTTTCGGATTGAGTCGTATGTCATATGTTCGGAGGTTATCGAACGTGAGGCAGAGGTCATCCACCAATGTTTCGACGTGTTTGGTCTTGATGACTACATCGTCGACGTATGCCTCCACTGTCTTGCCAATTTGTTTCTCTAAGCATGTTTGAATCATGCGTTGATATGTGGCACCAGCGTTTTTGAGCCCAAATGGCATAGTGTTGAAATAAAAGGGGTCGTACAGAGTGATAAACGCCGTCGCCACCTGGTCGGATTCCTTCATTTTTATCTGATGGTATCCGGAGTAAGCATCGAGGAAACACAACGAGTCATGTCCTGCGGTTCCATCAATAATTTGATCAATGCATGGCAGTGGAAAAGGATCTTTAGGGCAAGCCTTGTTTAAGTCCGTAAAGTCAACATAAAGGCGTCAGGATTTGTCCTTCTTTGGTACCATGACTAAGTTGGCTAGCCAGTCCGGATGTTTAATTTCCCTTATGAATCCAGCTTCCAGTAACTTCGCCAGCTCTTCCCCTATCGCTTGTCTTTTGGGTTCAGAAAATCATCGTAGTGACTGCTTGATTGGCTTGAACCACTTGATGATGTTAAGGCTGTGTTCGGCCAGCCTGAGTGGGATTCCCGGTGATAACCCACAAGTATAGAGGATCGCAACAGTTTTCGAGGGTAGAGTATTCAACCCAAATTTATTGATTCGTCACAAGGGGAGTCAAAGAATATTCTCAAGTATTAGCAGTTGAGTTGTCAATTCAACCACACCTGGAAGACTTAATATCTGCAGCAAAGTATTTAGTAGCAAAGTAGTATAGAAGTAATGGTAACGGTGGCAAAAGTAACAGTAGCAGTTTTGTAGTGATTGTAACAGCAGCAGCGGAAAAGTAACTAAGCAAAGATCAATATGTGAAAAGCTCGTAGGCATTGGATCAGTGATGGATAATTATGTCGGATGTGATTCCTCATGTAATAGTTATAACATAGGGTGACACATAACTAGCTCCAGCTCACCAATGTAATGTAGGCATGTATTCCGAATATAGTCATACGTGCTTATGGGGAAGAACTTGCATGACATCTTTTGTCCTACCCTCCCGTGGCAGCGGGGTCCTATTGGAAACTAAGGGATATTAAGGCCTCCTTTTAACGGGTCGGTGAGGATGAAAATTCTTGCCCAGGCCATCTCTGGCCGGACATGGCGACGATGACACGAGGGCGTGCATGCCTTCTTGAAGGCATTGTTGTGAAAGAAGTCGACTTAGTCCTAGATGTTTTTTCATATCTTGTAATGGTTCGGGCGTGGCTGCTTTCGTTATGTACTCAGCTTAATAATTAATAAAATGGTTGTCTATGTTACAATGATGTGGAGGCCTGGGTTTAATCTCCTTTTCAAAAAAAAATGAGGAGGAGATTGTCCTTGCACATAATTCTCTCTGGAAGGATGTCACCGCCTGGGATGGTCCCAGCAGTACTCCACCATTGTATGTTAGGACGCTCTTAGATTGACCTGCGCTATTAAATACTACCTCGATGCACCATTTTTAATGATTCGTAGTCGGATTCGGGCTTCGAGTGCGGGAGTGAAATCATGGACGCCAAAGAAGGCATGTAATATTGATGGTTGTTGAACAGATAGCGGCAACCAGGATGAAGAGGAAGCGTCTGAGGGTCATGGATTGGTCATGGAACATCTCATCGAAGCGGAATTGAAGTCCATGAGAAGCTCATGCACGACTACTTTATGTGGAGATGTATCTTCCTGTCATACGTGTTCGGATGAAGCTTCTGCATGACTGGATTGTTTTTCCAGTGAATTGCTGACGTCATGGAGACCAATGGACCTTTCTTCCAACACTGGAGAATTTGCCGCCGGTCTCCTAGTTTTTCCCTTGTTAGAAGGTGACCGCGGTACTTCTGATGATTGCAAATGGCGTTCATGCATATGCATTGGATGACAACCTTTGAAGGGTCGAAGATACAATCATAATGTGCACAAACGTGCTCACCAGAACTGAAGCAAAAGGTTAGTCTAGGATGTATCGCTAGAGGGCTGGTGAGCACTTTTGCGATAATCTGCGGGCACCCAATGTCGACAACACGACCAGGCCTCTAGCGATGCATGAAGCAAAAGGTTGGTCTAGGATGCTAGATAGTGTTGGTTTTTACTCAGACAATTTATTTAATCAGATTATTTTTTGCATTTGGATTATTTTTTAATTTATATTATTTGATGTATTCTGATTAATGGTTTGTAACACCATTTGTTGAAACATTGAACTATCTGATCTAAATTATTACAATGGTGTAGAAAGAAAGAAAAGAGGAAGAAAAAAATTAGCCGCATTATAACGACTTTGTGTTTGCGCACAGCCTCCGCGGCCTATAAAATAGTATTATGGAACATCCTCGGGATGTGTTATGGATGTTGCGAATATGATAACTCTGCCAGAGTTGCTCTTGTGGAGTAAGAAAGCAAATATATGTGGACTATTTCTTTATAATCTTGCTATCGGTGCAACTTTTATAGGACAGACGAATTTACCAGTAGTCAACTAATGGCAAAGATTCTGACGGAAAAAATATTTGATGGCAAGGATTGTATTCTCATGTGAGAGCGTCTTAAAGGTTATAGGACAAATTTCTCATCCCACTTGAGATTCTAGTCCATCTTCTCGCATGATGCGAAAATCTTGTGAAATGTGGATGCGCATATTGAATCGCAAATGGATTCCCCGGCGGTGGTCACTGACGAGGCAGCACAACACACGGCAACGATAGGCGTGGCTGGAAATTTTGTTTAGGGTGGTCCCTCGGAGGCACCCATCAGAGGATTCAGAGCATCACAGCAGCACGCATATGGGTTTGCTCCTTGTTGTGCACAGGTGCGCCCATTCCGTGGGTAAATACTTGGTGCTGCGTGCTTTAGGTGACCGTACATATCCTTTTTTTTAGGTGACCGTATATATCCTTTTCCCGCAAAAAAATATATGTACCATTTTTTTGTTTTCTACTCTATTTTGGCAGCATGCATAAGATGTCAGATGTGGTTCGTAACATGGACGTGCAATGTAAAGCCAATTAGCAATTAGCAGTGGGCGATCACTGTCATCCGTCGCACCGAACTGAGCAGAGAGAAAGAGAGAGGGCCGATCTCTGGAACGGGCGACGAGTCAAGTCGGGGAACTAAAGAAGATAGCTTTGCACACGGAGCAAAGCACTCGCTCGTAAACACAATGAAGCCGCGCGTTTGCGCTGCTTTTCCACATCAAAGGCCACCTGAGATGAGATCGAGAGGGGAATGTTAGTGTAGATATTATGTATGCGCATGGATGTGGACGTGGCGGCTTTATCCAACTAGGATCAAGAGGAACAACAAGCAGTGGTGAAAAGAGAGAGAGAGAGAGGGAGAGCACCAGAGGAGGGGCCTAAAGCTAGTAGGGAGCAGCAGCAGGAAGCACTCAGTTTATTCGCGCCACTCTAAAAGAGGTAACCAACTTGGTTGGCAACGCGACGCAGAATCTAGCTAGCAAACGCCGCTCTCGCAGATCCCTCCCTTCGCCCCCAAGAGTCAAAACCCTCGAAAAGCCAGGCTCCATCCATCCCCCACACGGGCACAGGGCCGGGCCAGGGCGGACGCACATCAGATTCCTTGGAGAAAGAAGAAAGAAAGGCGGGGTGACACCGTGACAGAATCCACTCCTCCCCGAGATTCCAAAGGCCGCCCGGATACTATTACCCCCTAGTGCTCCCGCAACTATGGATGGCCAGCCTTTGCCCCCGGCTGACCCGCGCCCTGCTCGCCAATGCCGGCCAGGTTACATGCCTGCCCGATGAGTCACTCGCGCACATATGCTTTACTTGCATTGCATGGATCCGCCTCCACATGTGGTAGTAGGATGCTACTCGTGTGCGACTGTGCGGGGAGAGGTGGCCGTACTGTGACGGATGCCCATATCCAGCGTAAAAGGAGGAGTTTAGATATGGATTCTGTACTGTGGCCCGAGCAAGGAGGGAGCGGATTCATTCCGAGTCGTGAGCGATCCATGGATGATGGATTCGTATGCGAGATGCGCTTCCCTGTTGCTGCACAGGGCACAGGCGTTTGACGCAACGTCCCTAGTGGTGGCCTTGGCACCAGCACTGCCGGGCGATCCAATTGGGCGAGCTCGGCATAGGGGGCTCGTGCCAGCGGTGTGCCCCCCTCGTAATTGTTGGGTGGAAAGCTGGATGGATGCTCATGGCGGATATGCACAAACGCGTGCTGGGTCAGAGCCTTAATCATGGCGCGGAGAAGGGGGAAGGTTGTGGTCCTGCCTTCAAATCATGAGGCACCGAGGACGGGAACAGCTCAAGCGAGTAAAAATGCACTGATAAATGTTCTACCGTTCGCAGATGCAGACCTTTTGCGGAATCAAAACTCAAGGAAGCTATTCTTCACTCTGGGGCTGGGGTAATGAGAGAGAACATCTTATGTACAAGAGAAACCGCCTAAACCAGTTCAAAAGAAGAAGAAAACGTACCCTCCTAAACCTGTTACCGGAGATGAAACCCACTTTACACGTGACTGTAAACATGGGGGCTATTAGCCAGCCCACCGGAGTACAGCACCCAGGCCACTTTCAAAATTACGTTATGCCGTTCGTCATTTGGGTTTCCAGTTCGCAAGGCAGCGGTGAACTAAACCGTGATTTTAGCACCACAAAGCAGGTCACCTTCCCCTGCCATAGCCATGGTAGATCCCGCCGGCGATGTAGTACCGCTGCCGGCCGCGTCCGCCTCTGTTTGAACCGTCCCAGGAACCACGCCCGGTCGAGCCGATAATGCCGCCTGCGCTGCTTCCTCCTTGACCCCAGAACCCAGTTTGGAATGATGATGCATTGAATTCTTCCTCCTCCCTCTCATTGTATTCAAGGATTTTCTGCTTGATGTTTTGCTTCTCCTCAAGCAGAGCCGCCTCTTGCTGTTTTGTGCTCTGAACAAGTGAGCAGTCCCCTGGAATGAGCATTTGCCTTGTCTGCTGCTTGTGCCCTTTCTTCACAAGCACCCTGACGCACACCTTGACCTCACTGCCGACCCCAGCATTACCACTTTCCTCAGCTGTAAGCTCTTCTCCACTCTCTGTTTCAGTGGCTCTTGAGTCCTTTGACCCCTCAACGATCTTCATCGGTACAGTCATATTCAAAGTGGATTTCACCCGTGGCTCCAACTTACGCGACTCCAAGCTTTCCTGTAGAAGGGCCCTCAGCTCCCGATCAAAGTCTTCTTGCTCCTTAGGGTCAACTTGCACCACCTTATGTCTAACCTGGACTATTTCTTCTTCGTCAGAACCAGCAGGCATGTCATCATCGTCATCAACGACTCCATTCCCTGACCTGCCATCTGAGTTTTCTTCGTACAGAGAATCTCCATCTTCACTTCCATCGCGGTAGATGCCTCTGCTACCAGAATAGCTTTCACTGTCTGCTACTTCTTCGTGGCCCCTGCCATTTTTGTCAGGTCTGTTTGCTGAGCTCTTGCAGCTGGCATCAGAAGCCGCACTTTCGGATTGTTTCGTCTTCTCATTTTCTTCAAGCTCAACCAGAGCAGAAGTCAACTGTTCTGCAGATGAATACCTAGTCATGTTAGGCCGTAGCTCAGCAAACATGTCCTGCACCAGTTGTAAAATAAGTAGATTAGGAACAATACTCACTTTGGAGACATCTCTTATAATCTATAGAAGGATAATCACATATAGTACTATGGTCTAGCATGCCATTTGAGTAATGCACAATTTGCTAAGCAAATTAAAGCAGTCCAACATGGAGGTAAATGACTAAGTACATTAAACCAGTCTAGGACGTAAACAGCTTCATGTCCTCCAACTAACATAATGCACAGGATATCTAAAACAATAATAATAGCGTGCCATAAGTTAAAATTGACGCTCAGTTGCTGACCGACTTTTGTCAACAATGTATTTTTATGAATTGGATTCTACCCAATCGAGAATATCCAGTTACTTATACGCATTTGGCATTCCTAAATGCACGAGTCTCTAGATATTTTTGCATATTGGTGAGAGCCAAAGTACCCCTTGCTTCCATACTAAGTTTGAAGCCAACACGCTCAGCATTGCAGATTGAAATGACAATACCAACTATATCCAGATAATTTCATTTTCTCTCATGTCACAGCCTGATAGCTATGATGTCGAGAAAAGAGGCAAAACAAGCAGAACTATACTGGCTCACCTTGCACCGGACATTAAACTTGATGTATCGGAACAGTTCTTCTCCACTTACATTGTATCGTAACCATATGCTTACATATACAATGAAGACTCGACATGCATTTATGCTTTAAAGATGTATAACCTCTAGTAAGTTGCTGGCATTAAGAACAATACTAACCTGAACATCAAACTCAACGTCAAGCGGCAATGGCCCTTTGTTCAGAATATATCTTTGAAAATGTAGCAAAAATCTGTCAAGCTTTCTTTTTGAAGAGCCTCTATCAAAATAGTGACCACATGTCTGGAGAAGTGTAACAATCATCCTTATCCTGAAGAAATCTTCTGGTGGATCAAGTATATCTTGCTGCACAGGATAAATCCAAAGGATAAATTCACTAAAGTGACAAGTCATATTGATTCTTTAAAAAAATAGGTGATTAAGCATGTGTAAGGCTCTAGAGACAAAGGATGAGAATCATGTTTACTAACTTTCTAGGTTTGCAACATACTTAAAATATATTTTCGCATGGGGGGGTGGGGGTGCATAAGCCATACAGTTCGAACGGAAAATTATGCATACCAAGCACGTTAAACAGTGAATTAAAGAATAAAAAATAAGTTGAAGAATGGTACAGTAAAAGGAACTGCCTCCGATCCATAAAAAGTGTCGCAGTTTTGAACTAACTCCAGTTCAAAACTGCGACAGAAGTAGTTATCAAGAACGTTATCATATTAGTAAGTGTGTGTGTTTCTTTAAAATATACTCCCTCTGTTCACTTTTGTAAGACATTTAAGACAGCTGAAATTGAACTATTTTGGATGTTGTCCTAAATGTCTAAAACATCTTACAAAACTAAACGGAGGGAGTATTAAATCAGAAACACTTCACACTGTATAAGCCAGAAAATTGATTGTTGAAATACCAATATAAAGAAAACAAAGTAAAGATAGCTAGTAAGTTTGGATGTGTTTACTCACTTCCGGTGTTCCATGACCAAATACAATAATAAGGTACATTGTCTCAAATATAACTGATGAATCAATATGCTCGTAGTTATATAGCTCCCCAAGGAATCGCATGTGGGCAAGTTGTCGCTGTTGCATTGCATAGTCATTCAGCTCAAGTCCAACTCTAATCTCTTCTAGAACCTGAATCCAGATACAAGAAAACTTTTATAATACTATACAAAATAACAACATGCTAATAATCTCAACTAGAAAGACACAATAAATCTCAAATACAAAAATATACGAAAGTATAGAATACACTTGCTAAGCATTTTTTAAAGGACAATCAGAGCTCAGAGGAAAGAAAGAAGAAACAAAGTTGAGCACCAAAAACAGAGAATGTAAAGAGAAAACGGGGATAAACATAGAAGTGTACATGATAGGTTGGAAACTGGTCCACTATTCATGGTACACCATATATAATATTTTTATGTAAAGTGTGAAACAATTTCTGCTACTGACTTCTCATGCAATGGTTTACCGTCTCAGCCAAAGTTTTTCCAACTATCTGTTTCAGCAAGGTAACTCACCTCATCTACCACAGCCACATGAAAATCATCATGATAGTGACTAAGACCAGCAGTTAGAAGAGCAATCAGATGAACTTGGCTATATTTTCCCTTGTGAACCTTGAGAAAACACTTCACCAGGTACTGCTCACACTCAGCCCAAGGTAACTTGCGTAACTGACGAAGAACATGTTGAACACTTGTTTTGTCAAGATCTGAGAAAAGCAGCTTCCTTATGTACTGCATGCATTGAAAGACAATATTACTTCTTCAATGTGACATTTTATGTACACATAAGTCAGAAAATACCATAAAGAAAAGAGAACAGAAAAGGATAAAAGGCTTACCTGATGCAGAGGTGGCCGAACTTTAGAGACTCTGGCAGATCTTTCTGGTGGTTTGCATAAGTAATAGGCGTTCTCTACAAGTGTGCTGTGGTGTGGATCCAAATTCTTCACATTTTTCAACCTCCTCAGTATTTCCAGCATGTTTGACATGCGAACTGTAGTTCCTTGTGAGAGATAAAGAAAGCGCCCACAGGTCTCAAGAAGATTGCAGGCCACATCAATGTTATGATGGCTAAAATCATCTAAGCAAGCCTGAAATACAGATGATCACAATGACTAAATTAAGTTGGCAGTTGCAAATTAATTGATTGTGTGGTGTTGCAAGCTTGCAATATGATAAATTATATCCATTTTGTATGGATGTATACACGCATGTCATGTAACTGCCAACTTCTAAATAAAGTTCATGAGGTGAGGGGCATTCAGCGTAGCTACGGCTATCAGCCACGTCGGATCATGGCACCTTCAGCCCATCAACTTTTAAAAAGAGATAATGAAGTTGGGGCATTCGTCAAAGGTGCATTCAGAATTGCAGCATTCAGCTGTGCATCAATACCAGATAAGGATGTGAAGGGGCAACCGGCCAGGTAAGAGGGCCACATTTGGCAAAGACATCATTCAGGCCGAATCAAAGCACCCTTTGACTTTTCAATTTAATTAAGTAATGAAGGGGCGCATTCTGCAAAAACCCTTCAATGCCCAGGGTCTCTCCAGTCCTTCTCAAGTGACAGGCTTTGCGCCATTGAGTAGGGTGTAATGCTTCGACAACTTGGATAGAAAGCTAATAATAAGCACACGTGAGCGTGCAGCCTGGGCCTCACACACAGAGGTCTAATAGTTGTCAGCTGAGCACAAGCTCCGGGCTAGCTCGCAACAGAAAAAGTGGAAAGTCACTTATGGCCTTACCAGAAGAAAACAGACAGGCGAGAATACCTTATCGGAGAAAGAAAAAAATCGAGAGTGTGGTCTGAAACTTTCCTCCGCAGGAAATGCCATACCTTTCCATGTGGTCAGAATTTACCCACGTGATCAGGGCATGGCGCATCCACTTGTATGAGTGATTTCGAACATACACAGCTAACTATGTTTCCCGGTCTATCTAGTTGACTATTGTACTGACTACCAGGGAGCTTAATTATTATTATTCCACGTCCAATAAACTATTCTGTACCATCTAGAAGGTAGTTAAACAAGAGCACAAGGAAATTTAGAAACTCAACAGAAGCATAATAAACAGGAAGGCATTAATTCCGTAACTGGATTTATTTGCAAATTTGCATACCTTCAAACAACTAAAAACAAGGCCTGATGGAGCAATATTGAATTTGCACAATTCCCCAATAAATCTGATATTTCTAATTTTTGTTTCGATTTTGATCTGATCCTGAAAGAGGGAATATAACAAAGAACAATAATTAGTGCTGCAAAGTAGATAACCCTGTTAGTTATACTGAATTTGAACTACATATGTCACCATAGAACAATGGAGTGGTACAAAAATTGAAAGAACCAAAAACAGTTTTTCTTACAGGTGCCAAATAAAACAGTGTATTATGGACAACAAGGACCAAGAAATACATGAATACGAGACATACCTTCTTGTTCATCAAAAAGTTAAACTCTTCTTCAAGCTTTGACAAGAGCATAGTTGGGAGATCCTTCATGCATGTGGCCAAAGTGGCAACTAAACGGGAATAGTACGGTAACAGTTCCAACGAAGTCCTTGGAACATTGAATAAAGCTAGTGCAAGTTTCTTCCTGTTTGCTTTAGAATTCAGATAGCAAAACTCTACCTGAAAGAATAAATAAATGGAGTTTAAGAATAAGGTGGAGCCATCTCAAATGCACAGAAGTACATAATGCAGTTGTTATTACCGTCAATTGGTCAATTAGATCTCGGCTCACACATCTTGGTAGCCTCTGTAGCAGGCTGTCCAAACTTACGCCATCTGTGACTCTTACTTTTTCTCTTTCAATATCTCCTTTTTGATCAGCCTCTTTTTCTTTAGAAATTTCTTTGCCTGTTTTATCTTTTTTTTCTCTATTCTTAGATCCAACATTTGTTTTCCCTTCCAATTGATGCTCAGGGACGGAAGTTTCAGCATTGTTTTGAACTTCAGTTCCTTGTTCCAATTTAGGCTCCTAAAATAAAAATTAGCATATTTGCCACAGATTGGTCAAATAATTTATGAAGATAAATAAAGTGGGGTCAGGTGCAACGGCATAGAAAAAATCTAGCAGCTATAAAGCAAATATAGCATGCATTCGTCTATCTCAAAAAGAAAGTACAGAACATAGTAACAACACCGCACTAAAAGGTCAATTAGCATAGGTTCTGAAAGTAAAAAGGGGGGAAAAGATGGCAGCACGTGATAAAAAGACAAGGGAGAATGTGGGAGTCACCAAAAGGGAGCAAATCAAGAAAAGATGGAAAATGAAGAAAAAAATATGAGCTAGCTACATAGCCAGATATTACCAAGTCGCCATGACAATATTTGATAATTTTGTTCGTTTAAGACAAATATTATTGAACCTTATGCAAGCTCCATTTGGCATTACGGTTTATTATGATAATCTTGTTTTGCTTGACCCATTTTAAGGTGTTTGACTAGCTACTTTTGTTAGTCAAATTACAAATGAATATGTCATTGAATTTGCGTGCCAAAACATACGAGACAAGATGTGATGGTGATCATTGGATGGCATAATTTATCTAGCTTTAGTTTCATTACCAGACAATTCGCAAGTTCCTCACAGTAATTTTAAATATGAGACACAAAAGCAACCACAAAATGAGCCTTTATATCGTACAACACAAGTTTCATGAGTATGAGAGACCCTTCTTACACCAGTTTGATCGTGAACCTTTCCATGCTGATCTACCAACTTTGGTTCAGCTTCTCCCAATAGTACACCAGGCACGAATACTCTGCTCAAAAGGTATAAATAGGTCAAAATAATCACACAGTACAACTACTACAGTTCCGCAAACAGTAGACGGGAAAGTAAAATACGATCAAAACCGAGGGAAAACCTGAGATCAGGCAAAGACTCATAAAATGCCTTCGTGTCTTCATCATCCCAGATAGGTTCTACTTCAGAAAAATCTTTCCCAGAAGGGGATAACTCAGACGCCGTAGTTACCCTTGTTGTATGTCCATCATCTGGCATAACAGGAGGCTGCATATCAAGAGCTTCAGCTAAGCTGCACGAAAACATATTTGAATGTTTCACAAGAAGTCCTAAAAATATGCCAATAAGCTAAAAAACAAAGTGAATAACATAATTGAAGCGACAGTTTATTTATTTTCTCCTCAACGGTTTATTTTGCTTAAAAAACAGAGAAAGCTCAGATGAACAACAGACTGTTAGCCATCTGTAGACTACCATGATAGTGATAGGCACTATATTGACTACTAAAACTACTAGTTAACTAATTCAGAATCATAGGTTCTTGTTTGATGAATATACTTGCCTCTTGGTTCTTTCACCGTATGACTAACATAATAACACATTAACCTCAATTTTGTAACAGAAGATAAAGATGAAGGCGTAATAAAATAAGAGTAAAAAATGAAAGCAACTTTATTTTCAATTAAGCGAACAAGGTGAACTACTTGTGTAGCTGCATGAGAGATAAATAAATAAATAAGATGGTACATGTCGATAGGGAAGCTCACGATGAAACACAGCGCAGTAACTGATCAAAAGATTTCCGAAGCTTCTCATACAAGGCAGTATTCTCATCGCTTAGTTCTCCTTTGGCATTTAAAATCTTCGCATTTTCAGACTCCATTGCACGAAGAGACTGCACGATGTTATGCATGAGATGGCAGCATAATAAACATGCTGAAGCAATAATAGAGCAAAAGATAAGCCTAACAACTTTATGTTCGTAAAGGTTTAGTTACCGCATGTTCTGACTGGAGAACTGCAACTGCGGCATCATAGTAAGAGCTCAAGGATTTCTTAAAGAACGTCTTCAGATCATCAGTAACATTGAGGCCCATAAAAAACTGCAGCATATAGAACAAATGCTGTGAGTAGCAACAAATGGTTAGAACTGTACCATCACCTCATTGTGGAACAGTGCCAGTCACTGAAAGAACACGTATCAATGAGCCTAAGAAAAGGTAAGAATGTTGCTAATGATGGCACAGTAGCAGTACTTCAGATTATCATATGCATACATCATTGCACTATACGAAAAGTTACATTTGGGGCCTGCAGAGTTCCCCGTTACTGTGAAGACAGAGACATGTATTATAAATAAATTCAGACATTTTAGGGGTTTTCCCAATGTCTGCATATTCAAAAATGTACCATGTGCCACAATGAAGATTACTAAATTACTACAGACAGATCACCTCTACCATTTTCTTTATGATCAGCTACTACACGATGAAACTAAAATTTGGCTGACCTCATCATAAGCTTCTTGCCCATGCTTTTGTAATCCAAGAAAATGTTTTCCTTGACGAGCAAAACTAGCAAGGAGAGACAAATTTGTCTGTGTTGTTTCACGGTCCTTCAAATGCTCCACCGATGTTAGATCCTTTATAATGTTTATGAAAGTGCTAGCATCTTCAACAATTCCAACAAAATACAATTCCATAAGAAGTTTCAGTGTGCTTCTTTTCTTCATGGCCCTTGAGTTCTTATCTGAATCTGCATCATCTCCAGATTTTCCGGGAAAGAAGGCTTTCAGCAGTCCTTGAATAAGGCAAGAAGAGAAGTCCTTGTACCTTTGATGAAGCAGCGAGCAAATCTGCAACAAAAAAGATTAAGAGACAAGTATTCCATCATATGAATTTAACATCCACACATGTAAACACATTTGAGAAAATGAATTTTGTTAAATTTATTAATCATTTGGAGATCAAGGGAATAGTGCAAATAGCAACATCAGCTACATGCAAATAAAAAGAAAGTAAAAAGTTCATATGCAATGATGTGCAAATCTGATATAGGTAAAGATACACAAGTTATAACCTGGGAAAATACATGAGACTGAACAAATTTAGAATACATCTACCAGAAAAGGAAAACCATTGCACTTGTATCAGTGGCTGCTCCCACTATCTCAACCATGAAACATGCCTTCAGATCTGTGCACGTTATCTCACCCTGCTAGAAATGTAGCGTGATAGAGTGCGCACAGATCTCAGGGAATATTTCATGGCTGAGATAGTGGGAGCATCCACCCATACAAGTACAAACCCACTCATGTACAGGAGATTCTGTAAACAATAGAAACAACTGATTTAAGACATGGTAGAAAGTTTATATAGTCAAAATATGGTGAGCACTGAGCAAGGCTGTAAGGTAGATTAAGAATATACTTACGAATCAATTAAGACTAGGAGGTATTGTTAACTACTATATACCTGAACAGCAGCTTGTATATCAGCAGAACGAAGTTTGGCCTCACAAATGTAAGAAACTGCTTCACTGACAAATTTGCTTAGATTCACACTTTTCAATTCTTCCATTAAGCCATCCTTTTGTTCATCATTTATCACTTTGAGCTTCTTGATAACTGCTGTGTTGCGCTTTATACTGGAATCAAGAGTTCTCAGGTGACTTGCATCTAAAATGAACGATTAACCACGTCATAATTATGTATTTCATGTATCGAGATTGAAACTTGTATATTCAAGACTGAGGTGAGCAAAACATGAATCATTCTCTAAGGAAAGAAAAGATATAGGGGAAAAAACAGACATAATGAACATAGTTCCAGCAGGCAGGCACATTAGGTTGTTTGTACAACCATGTATCGAGATTGAAACTTGTATATTCAAGACTGAGGTGAGCAAACCATGAATCATTCTCTCAGAAAAGAATAGATATAAGGGGAAAAACAGACATAATGAACATAGTCCCAGCAGGCAGGCACATTAGGTTGTTTGTACAACCACATGAAAAGTTGTGTCACTATAAGCTATAGGGATCAATGAACGTTTGGTCCACATGCTCTTTAACAAGGATGCTAGCCATCGAGAAAACTGAAAAACAATTTGATACCTAAACTTAAACGTGTGAACTAGCTACCAGAGCAAAGCATGGCTCACATTCCAAACCTTGGGTTTTTAGGATGCGTGGGTACGTATGAATAACTCTAAACACTTCCCTGCCTCTAAGAAGCTCCATTTCATTATTTTTAGTATTACCACCTATATGTTTAATGGATATGTATCACTGAGTTGCAAATTAAGTCCAAATGAATGTGCTACTTATTTAGTCCTAGGAAGATAGTCCTAGGAAGATTCACGTATCGCAATAAACTTTTCTTGCACATAGTAGGAACCAACTCATCTACCTACCAAGTTATGCAACATCAAGATCTTATGAACTTCATTTAAATAGGATGTAACACTTTACTATGTGAATTTCAGTTCGTCCTGGTTAGATGAAGCAAATCACTGGAACTTCCGTTAAATAGGCATTACTCGAAGGACAATGGAAGTACCAGGCCTCTCAGGGTTTAGGTTACTCTGGCGGAGAGCCGTCTTTACATCAATAAGCTTCTTGTATTCTTCAATACGGACCACCTACAAACAATCAACATTTAGAACAAGATTGCAACATATACAATCACATTAATTCTACCCAGGCTTTTAAAGATGCACGAGAGAAAGGAAGCTAAGTGCACAAGGCCATTTATTTAATTGGTGTGGTGTTGCCAAAACATTTTTCCTTGATTTAAAATGCACTTGGCATCCGCTTAAAGGCATTTGGGCAGCTTGCTCACGGTGGCATGCGAATAAAGAGGCAATAGGAGAGAATTTACAGTTTTACACCAAATAATGCCAAGCAACTACCCTTAATCACTTTGTCTTGAACCTGACACAACTGTAATACTTTCAAAGGTGGCTCTACATAGGGTGTACCCTACCTTTTGTTAACTATTGTTAGCCAAGCACGAGAAACCTAATCAATTTAGACTAGAGGGGTACTGCAGTATCATATATAAAGAGGTTAATGGTATTATGAAATTCAAATACATCGTCACTACTGAATAACAATCCTCACAACTTTTAAGACCATTTACTCACAAGATATTGAGGTAATCCAAAATTCTGCAGAATACGAACATAGTGACGATAGTAACACTATGAAAGGACAGGAATTATTAAGTTTTAACTACAAGGTTGGAACGTCAGTAAAATATCAGGCAGGCGGTTACACATTCTGGGGGTGCTCACTACTCATTTCATATCATTGTTACTTGAGTTCTACCATTCTCACCTCATTGTTATGATGCCCTTCTTCATCTTGCTTTTTCCCCTCGTGGCTCTCATTTTCCATGTGCTCCATTCCTTTTATCGGCGAGCCAAATGTGGACAATCACGCCAAGCTGCCAAGCAAATTCAAAATGGCAGATCAGCACTAAATATTTTGCTGGAACCTCAGTTACAGAACGATAATCTCTAGATTAGAAAGAGCACAAGCACACGAAAACAAATTATCGGGGTATAAACCCTAGAGATAATACAGCACAGAGCTCGCCTGCTGCTCTGCTAGAAACCTAACGATGGTAACTGGAATTAATGCGTAACGGCCCGCACTAAGGGGCGGATCTAGATGGTGCGCAACCGACCGAAAATTCGTGGGGGGCTGGAGAGAAGAAGAAAAAAAGGCTGATACCTTAAAAACCAATGTCCAGCATGACGAACTGCGTGCGGGAGCGGAGACACCAGGGCCGTGAGGTAGAACGGGAACGGAGGTGGCGGCGACGCGCGTGGGAGGGGCAGGGGGGTGCGGGGGCTGAGGCGTCGGCGTCGGTGGTGGCCTCTAGGCACGGCGCGGCGGCAGCTCTAGGGCACAGCGGTGACACCTTAGGAGCAGGAGAGATTTTGTGGGGGGTTCAGTTTGGAGCTTTGGATTCGGGAGAGGCCGTGAGGGGAAGGGAGAAAGAAACAGGACGACGGAGGCGTGGAGGGGTGGGATTTCGACTGTCGCCGAC
>LR738710.1:711299584-711336587 GCA_902687465.1 Secale cereale | reverse complement strand
AAAAAAAAAAAAACTGACCATATGGGCATGGCAAGCGAATAGAAGGGGCCAAAACGACCGAGAAGGCCGAAACCTTAAAGCCGGCCCAGCCCGGCACGACCCGACATGGCCCAGCACATGGCGGAACCTGCCCGAGTCACCCGTTTTAGCATCATTGGGGCTGTTTCGGCCTTTTTTAGGGTTTTTTGCTTTTTAACTAAACCCGAAAGGCCGAAACGGCTCACATAGCCGAAAACCAACTCGGTCTAACACGTGGGCGTGCCAGGCAGTACTGGCCATTTTACCTCACGTGACAGGCCACTCCGTAAAGCCTCAGACCGATATGACACGGCCCTTCTATAAAAGGGCCTACATGGATCATGTCGTGCAAGACCTTTTTATGATTGGGTCAAGCCATGCCGCCCATAGGGCAGGATAAAATGATATATTTTCATTAGACTTCGATATTGGAATGGACCGATGTTATCCATCGTGGTTCGATCTAAAATATCAAGGCTAACGGGTCTTTTGGGTTAGCCACATATAGAATTTGGGGCGAGGCAGACACCACGGGCCATCGAAACAAGCGGGTGGCCCCTTTGATAGTGTCCCAGACTAGGGGGTACTGACCTAGTCGGCTCATGTTCCTCTGAAAGGGCTGGTGGGCCCTCATTCTTCTCAAGGTGGACTTCGAAAGCCGCATGCTAGAGACGTGATCAAGACTGCATATGTCAAAGACTTGCCATACACTCCAAGATTTCTCCTACCACCTCCACGCCTAAATACCGACCTTGTCACCCTAGATACCCTACTTGACATGTATATAAGCCAAAGGGTTCAGCTCGTAGGGGGGACTTGAACACAATCGCATTCACCTAGCCCTAAAGTTAGAACACATCTTACGATCTCAAGGTAGATCAACTCTGTACTTGATACATCGTCATCAATAGAAACAAGAGTAGAACGTAGGGTTTTACCTCCATCAAGAGGGCCCGTACCTGGGAAAACATCGTCTCTTTGTTCCTGTTACCATCTGTCGTGGTTTTGTCACGGTAAATGCCCCTTGTGAAAGGACTTAGGTGTGGAGCCATCGCAACGTAGGTTAGCTCGAAAGGGGTTGATCGGGATGAGAGACACGAGTTTACCTATATTCGGCCCCTCACAACGAGGTAAAAAGCCTACTTCCTGATTTGTGTTGTATTGCTTGAGTATCGATTACAAGGGAGCAAAATCGCTTGACCTAGCTATTGATTGATTGTTTCTTTAGTTAACTCGCTGACAGGTCTCGCCTTTATATACACAAGTCGAGGCCCGACAGCTTACAAGAGTCCAGGTCGGGTCACACAACGTAACCGACTCTGGTTCTAAGTCGCCTTGCCTTATAAGGCAAGTCATCATCGGGCGGCTCACACCTTTGGGTCTTGAGTCATCTATGAGTCTTGGGCCTTCAACAGGCCTGCTAGTAAGCCGCCGTCTTCATGTCTTGTCTCATTGGGCCCACTCGGGCCCTCACTTAGAGTTGCCAACGCTATAACCCAGCCCCTCCTGGGCGGGTCATACCACGGGGTTATATCCCCAACACCATCTGTGTGACGCCCCAAGATTGATGCTCCAGAAGCCTTCCAGTTATTTCGTTGTTGTCGTGTGTTTTATTTTCGTTTGTTGCATTTCATCATGGCATCATGTGCATTACATCCGCATGTTTTCATAAAACTCGTAGTCGTTCATAGTTGTCGCTTCTCTCTTTGTCTCTGTTGACCTTGTTGTCAGACCGTTTGTCTTCATTATCCATTCTCAGTCCAACCACACACTTGACCGCGACCGCCTAACCCCATCTTTGCGTAGTGCATAGACCCCCTCGTGCGCGTCCGAAACTTCCCCGAACCCGAACTGGGCTGTCATTACCGTTGGGTCCGGATCATCCCCAAACATCCCGAAAACATCTTCAGTTATTTGTTTGGACTCCCAAAGCATTTTATTCTCGACCGTCCGATTGTGATCAGAGGGACGAAATAGACCCTAACCTAACCCACATGCTATATATAGCCCGCCTAGTCCAAAACAAGACCAAACCCTATTTGCTAGGGATCCTCCTTATCAAATCGGCGCCGCCACTCCTCCTGTCTCTTCCACCTTGGGTTCATCCCCGATCCAAAATCCTCCCTTGTTTTCAGCACCAGACCAACCCCGATGCCTCCAACCCGCCTGACCAACCATCTCCCTGCCCCCTGGACGCGTCCAGCCAACCGCAGGCGCTCGTGTCCATCGCCGGAGGCCCTAGCATCAATCTCCTCCCAAGCAGTTTCGTTCTCGAGCGCATCTGCCTCTTTCCCGAGTGAAGCTTCGTTGTAGCACCGGAGTCCCCCCTCCCCCGCATCTGCCGCTTCACCTTGGCATGCCTCCTCTTTGTGGGCCTCTGCACCGAATGGCCCAGTGGTGAGCAGCCGCCCAAACCCCTCTTGTGCACTGTCGGGCCAGACAGATTTGGCCCATGTAGTTTTTTTTTCAGATCTGCGATTTTCGCATTTCCAGAGAATTACGGTTTTACAGTTTGGACCCTAAACTTCATGCATATCTTAATTCACCAACCGTGCATCACATGTAAAAATGTTATATATGTAAAATGCTTAGAATTTCATCTAGTTTAATATTTTCCAACTTTCATCCATGTTAAAAATGTTTAAAATTGATGTTTCTTTATTTTGCTTAAATGACATGTTAAAATGGTTTAATTCATAACTAAATAACTGTAGGTCGGTTTTAAATGAACTTCATATGTAAATGGGGTGGGAAAATGTGTAGAATAACATGGTGCATTTACTTTTGCTGTTTAATAACTTTAAAATATGTTTTTAGGCAGAAAAGTACCAAAATCAATAATTGCACAAGGGGATTTTCCGGAATTGTCGTTTGTTATTTCCGGCCTCATTTAAATTGCCTAGATAGGTAGTTCTATTATGCTTCACCTCTTGCCATGTTAATTAACATTTAAACTTGTTGGGTTCATAACGAGAGCAACTAAATACTTGAATGTGGTGTTTCGTTGATATGCAACTTGTTGCATATTGAGCTCCACTTAACTTGTAGTATTGTTTGTTGCACTTTGCCATGCCTTACCATGCATATTTAAACTCGACATGCATCATACTTGCTTGTGCATTATGCATGTTTATGCTTGTGTGTTTACCATGTTGTTTGTTTCTTTCCGGTTTGCTTCTCTCGTTAACTTCGGTTTCGTTCCGGAGTTGTGAGGATTCGTTCGACTACGTCTGTTTTTCTTCTTCATGGACTCGTTCTTCTTCCTTGCGGGATCCCAGGCAAGATGACCGTTCCTAGATATCACCTCTACCTTTGCTTTGCTAGTTGTCTCGCTCTATATCTATGCCGCGCTACCCATTCTTGTTTTGTCAGCCTCCCATGTTGCCATGAAACCCTCTAACCACCTTCTCAGCAAACCGTTGATTGGATAAGTTACGCTTCTACTCAGCCCCTCTTATAGTGTTGTTAGTTGCAGGTGAAGATGGAAGATGTTCCATGTTGGAACATGGATTCTTTGGGATAACACAATATATATCTTATTTAAATAATGAACAAATATATACTTGGTAATGGGTGGAAGGCTTGGCCTTCTGCATGGTGTTTTGTTCCAATCATGCCGCCTTAGGATCCGATAAACCGGTGTTATGTTCCTTGATATTGCATTCCTAACACGGTTGGGGTTTATGGGCCCTCGTCTATAATTCGCTTTGTTTAAAGCTTTTCCAGCAAGGCCCAACCTTGGTTTTACCATTTGCCTAATAACTAAAAACTGCATAGGGAGTAATTAACCCATGGATTCTTAATCAACCCCCAGACCAGTGCTCCTCATGGGTGTTGGTCCAAATTAGAGCACTTTGCGGGGCCGCCCCTTGGCAACTTGGGGAGGAAAGTAGAACTTGATGAGGTAATTGTACCTTCTCCCGGATTAGAAAGTAGTACATCACAGAAAATTGTTCCAGTGATTCCTACACCAATCAGTGAGGAAGTTAATGATGATGATCATGAAACTTCGGATCAAGTTTCTGCTGAACGTCGTAGATCAACCAGAGTACGTTCCGCACCAGAGTGGTACGGCAACCCAGTTCTGGAAATCATGTTACTAGACCATGATGAACCTACGAACTATGAGGAAGCGATGATGAGCCCAGATTCCGCAAAATGGCTTGAGGCCATGAAATCTGAGATGGGATCCATGTATGAGAACAAAGTGTGGACTTTGGTTGACTTGCCCGATGATCGGCAGGCCATCGAAAATAAATGGATCTTCAAGAGGAAGACCGACGCAGACGGTAATGTTACTGTTTACAAAGCTCGACTTGTTGCGAAAGGTTTTCGACAAGTTCAAGGAATTGACTACGATGAGACTTTCTCACCTGTAGCGATGCTTAAGTCTGTCCGAATCATGTTAGCAATTGCCGCATTTTATGATTATGAAATCTGGCAAATGGATGTCAAAACTGCATTCCTGAATGGATATCTCAAAGAAGAGTTGTATATGATGCAACCAGAAGGTGTTGTCGATCCAAAAGGTGCTAACAAAGTATGCAAACTCCAGCGTTCCATCTATGGACTGGTGCAAGCATCTCGGAGTTGGAATATACGCTTTGATGATGTGATCAAAGCATATGGTTTTATACAGACTTTTGGAGAAGACTGTATTTACAAGAAAGTGAGTGGGAGCTCTGTAGCATTTCTAATATTATATGTGGATGACATATTGTTGATTGGAAATGATATAGAATTTCTTGATAGCATAAAAGGATACTTGAATAAGAGTTTTTCAATGAAAGACCTCGGTGAAGCTGCTTATATATTAGGCATCAAGATCTATAGAGATAGATCAAGACGCTTGATTGGACTTTCACAAAGCACATACCTTGATAAGATTTTGAAGAAGTTCAAAATGGATCAGTCAAAGAAAGGGTTCTTGCCTGTATTACAAGGTGTGAAGTTGAGTAAGACTCAATGCCCGACCACTGTAGAAGATAGAGAGAAAATGAAAGTCATTCCCTATGCCTCAGCCATAGGATCTATCATGTATGCAATGCTGTGTACCAGACCTGATGTGTGCCTTGCTATAAGTCTAGCAGGGAGGTACCAAAGTAATCCAGGAGTGGATCACTGGACAGCGGTCAAAAACATCCTAAAGTATCTGAAAAGAACAAAGGATATGTTTCTTGTGTATGGAGGTGACAAAGAGCTCGTCGTAAACGGTTACGTCGATTCTAGCTTTGACACTGATCAGGATGACTCAAAGTCACAAACCGGATATGTATTTTTATTGAACGGTGGAGCTGTCAGTTGGTGCAGTTCCAAGCAGAGCGTCGTGGCGGGATCTACGTGTGAAGCGGAATACATAGCTGCTTCAGAAGCAGCAAATGAAGGAGTCTGGATGAAGGAGTTCATATCCGATCTAGGTGTAATACCTAGTGCATCGGGTCCAATGAAAATCTTTTGTGACAACACTGGAGCCATAGCCTTGGCGAAGGAATCCAGGTTTCACAAGAGAACAAAGCACATCAAAAGACGCTTCAATTCCATCCGCGATCTAGTCAAGGAGGGAGACATAGAGATTTGCAAAATACATACGGATCTGAATGTTGCAGACCCGTTGACTAAGCCTCTTCCACGTGCAAAACATGATCAGCACCAGGACTCCATGGGTGTGAGGATCATCACTTTGTAATCTAGATTATTGACTCTAGTTCAAGTGGGAGACTGAAGGAAATATGCCCTAGAGGCAATAATAAAGATGTTATTTGTATTTCCTTATATCATGATAAATGTCTTTTATTCATGCTAGAATTGTATTAACCGGAAACTTAGTACATGTGTGGATACATAGACAAAACAGTATTTCCCTAGTATGCCTCTACTAGACTAGCTCATTGATCAAAGATGGTTATGTTTCCTAGCCATAGACATGAGTTGTCATTTGATCAACGGGATCACATCATTAGGAGAATGATGTGATGGACAAGACCCATCCGTTAGCATAGCACTATGATCGTTTAGTTTTACTGCTATTGCTTTCTTCATGACTTATACATGTTCCTATGACTATGAGATTATGCAACTCCCGAATACCGTAGGATCACCTTGTGTGCTATCAAACGTCACAACGTAACTGGGTGATCATAAAGATGCTCTACAGGTGTCTCCGAAAGTATTCGTGGTGTTGGCATAGATCAAGATTAGGATTTGTCACTCCGAGTGTCGGAGAGGTATCTCTGGGCCCTCTCGGTAACACACATCACAATAAGCCTTGCAAGCAAAAGACTAATGAGTTAGTCACGAGATGATGTGTTACGGAACGAGTAAAGAGACTTGCTAGTAACGAGATTGAACTAGGTATAGAGATACCGACGATCGAATCTCGGGCAAGTAACATACCGATGACAAAAGGAACAACGTATGTTGTTATGCGGTTTTGACCGATAAAAGATCTTCGTAGAATATGTAGGAGCCAATATGAACATCCAGGTTCCGCTATTGGTTATTGACCGGAGATGAGTCTCGGTCATGTCTACATAGTTCTCGAACCCGTAGGGTCCGCACGCTTAACGTTTGATGACGATCGGTATTATGAGTTTATGAGTTTTGATGTACCGAAGGTAGTTCGGAGTCCCGGATGAGATCACGGACATGACGAGGAGTCTCGGAATGTCCGAGACGTAAAGATTGATATATTGGACGACTATATTCGGACACCGGAAGTGTTCCGGAAAAGTTTCGGATTTAACGGGATTGCCGGAGGGGGTTACCGGAACCCCCTATGAGGGGGGATGGTCCATAGTGGGCCTTAAGGGAAAGAGAGAGGCAGCCCATAGGGCTGGCCGGCGCCCCACCTAGGGTTCCTAGTTGTACTAGGATTGGGGGGCGCCACCTCTCCCTTTTTCCTTTCCCTCTCTTCCTTCTTTTGGTGATTCCTACTAGGAATAGGATTGCAATCCTATTCCTAGTAGGATTGCAACCCTAGCCGCACCAAACAAGGGCCGGCCGGCCTCCCCCCTTGCTCCTTTATATACGGGGGCAGGGGGGCATCCAAAGACATACAAGTTGAATTGTTTTAGCCGTGTGCGGTGCCCCCCTCCACAGAAAGACACCCCGGTCATACCGTCGCGCAGCTTAGGCGAAGCCCTGCGCCGGTGAATACATCATATCCGTCACCACGCCGTCGTGCTGACGAAACTCTCCCCTGAAGCTCAACTGGATCAAGATCTCGTGGGACGTCATCAAGCTGAACGTGTGCTGAACACGGAGGTGCCGTACGTTCGGTGCTTGATCGGTTGGATCGCGAAGAAGTTCGACAACATCAACCGCGTCACTTGACGCTTCTGCTCCCGGTCTACGAGGGTATGTAGACACACTCTCCCCTCTCGTTGCTATGCATCCAGTAGATAGATCTTGCGTGATCGTAGGAATTTTTTTAAAATACTACGTTCCCCAACAGTATCTTGATCTAGTAGAATAAACTTAGCATGATCTAGTTGTGAGCTTTTGCTTTATGATCTTTACCCTTTGTAATCGAGTCCGTGAGCTATATAATAAAGATTAGTGTTGAGCTGATACGTCCAAAACATATCTATAATTTCTGCTTGCTCCATGCCACTTTTGGGTGATATTGCTATGATATTCATACACTTCCATACACTTTTGATCATATTTGGACTAACTTACTAATCCAGTGCACCCCAGTGCCAGTTTCTGTTTTCGGCTGTTTTTGTATTTCAGGTTTTCACGTTTCGAGAACTGCCCAGAAAAATCCAGAAAAATTATATAAAAAATCAGCGAACCGGAAACAACATTGCGTCCGAAGGACAGCCTGGGGGGGCACAGGGGCTCCAGGCGCCCTGTGGGCGCGCCCCCCCTGGGCCGCGCCGGGGGGGGGGGCTGGGCCCCCCGAAGCCCGTCCGGTGCCCCCCTTTGGCATATATTTAGAGGGACCTCCGAAACCCTCAGAACAAGGACTTCTTTTCGCGATCCCATCTCTGTTCCGCCGCCGCCGCCGCTTCCAAGATCGGGAGCACCAGGAGAACTCTTCCCGGCACCCTGCCGGAGGGGAGGATCACCACCGGGAGCTTCTCCACCACCATGGACGCCTCCCGGATGACTCGTGAGTAGTCTCCCTTGGACCATGAGTCCATGACTAGTAGCTATGTGATGTTCTCCTCCCGTTCTTGTGCTTCACTAATTAGTCCTCGTGAGCTGCCCTACATGATCGAGGCACCTATGTAATCCTTATGCTGTTGCTATGTTGAGTTTGGTGGGATCCGATGGATTATGAGATTATGTTCAGATTGATCTTGAGTAATATATTTGATTCACCTCTTTTATATTTTAGTTCATAAGTAATTCTTGCATGTTCTCCGTTGTTACTTATTGCTTTGGCCGAGTAGTAGGTAGTGACTCCAAGAGGGAACGTTATGCTCGATTGTGGGTTCATGCCCCTCGATGACTAGCTTGAGTGACAGAAACATGAGTCTAGGGGATGTGCTGTTGCCACAAGGGGGAAAACAACGGTGCTTGTGCCCGCGGGTGCAAGGATTGTTTACTTTACGCAAAGTTCTTTTAATGCAGTTGTCTGTTGCATTGAGTTTACACTATGGGTGGGACTCGCAACTTAATACCAGCGAGATGTTCTGGATAGATATCTCAAGGTGGATGATTAGTAGTAGATATTGATGGATTTTGGTCTACTTACTTTGGCGTACCGCCCATGCTTTGAACCTCAACCTTTCTTGCAATGTAGTCAGCATTGGTTTGCGTTCGTGGTCCTGTCAATTGCCCAGCTGTAATTTGTTTACCTCACATAGCTGTTTTATCGTCTTTTGGGAGAGAGACATCACTAGTGAACATCATGAGACTCCGCTCCATATTATCATCATTGATCACATCCACTATTTACTTTCCGTTATTATTTACTATCGCAAAAACTATCTTTCACTAGTATCATTGCTTTTAATCCTTTGTGAACTACAAGGCCGGAGAGATTGACAACCTCTCTGTACTCGTTGGGAGCAAAGTTATTTGTATCTGTGTGCAGGTCCACGTTGATTGCTAATTGCGCCGTTAGCAGTTGACACCTACTTGTTGAACCTAGGAGTCTCTGGGGAATCGATCCTTGGCATCTTTGCTAGGGGAAAACACTTCTACTTACTGCATCTTACACCTTCCACTTGGGGTAACCAACGAGGGGTTCGAGGCCCATCATGAGCCAAGGGCTTGATTTCCTCACTTCGGTCATGTTAGAGTAAAGAAAAACATGGAAAAAATATATCAAGAGATCATATTGATCTTATGAGAAGTAATGACTTCACAAATAAAGAGTATGATGAATAAAAGTTGTTAGGAGTTGACAAACATAGTTTTGGTCATTGTTGCAATTAATAGGAAGTAATAAAGAAAGAGAGGCTTTACATACAAATACACTATCTTGGACATCTTTTATAATTATGAACACTCACTAAAATATGACATGCTAAAGAGTTGATGTTGGACAAGGAAGACAACATAATGGGTTATGTTTTCTTATATCTAAAATAAAGTATATTGTCATGGATCATCCAACATGTTGAGCTTGCCTTTCCCCTCATGCTAGCCAAAACTCCTCGCACCAAGTAGAGATACTACTTGTGCTTCCATACATCCTTAAACCCAGTTTTGCCATGAGAGTCCACCATACGTACCTATGGATTGAGTAAGATCCTTTCAAGTAAGTTGTCATGTTGCGAACTCGCTAAAATATGTATGATTTATTAGTGTGGAGGAAATAAGCTTTATACGATCTTGTGATATGGAAGTAATAAAAGCGACGAACTGCATAATAAAGGTCCGTATCACAAGTGGCAATATAAAGTGACGTTCTTCTGTGCTAAGACTTTGTGCATCCAACCATAAAAACACATGACAACCTCTGCTTCCCTCTGCGAAGGGCCTATCTATTATTCTTCCTTAAGAGTCAAGGTGAAATTCACCTTTCCTTTTTACATTTTATTCTTTGGCAGGCACATTGTGTTGGAAAGATCCTGACATATATACCCACTCGGATGTAAGTTTTCATGGTCTATTACTATTGACATTACCCTTGAGGTAAAAGGTTGGGAGGCAACACCATAAGCCCCTATCTTTCTCTATGTTCGATTAAAACTCCATAACCATAAGTATTGCGTGAGTGTGAGCAATTGTGAAAGACTATATGATAGTTGAGTATGTAGGCTTGCTGAAAAGCTCATATGTTGACTCTTTCCATTGTAACGATAAATTGTAATTTATTCAATGACCGAGATCATAGTTTGTTGGTTTTCAATGAATTTTCTGATTCATGCTTGATATTGTGAATGAATTGTTACTTTAGCATAAGAATCATATGACAATACATATATGTTGCTGTTATGAGAATGGTCATGATGCCCTCATGTCCGTATTTTATTTTTATCGACACCTCTATCTCTAAACATGTGGACATTTATTTTTCGATATCGGCTTTCGCTTGAGGACAAGCGAGGTCTAAGCTTGGGGGAGTTGATACGTCCATTTTGCATCATGCTTATATGTTGATATTTATTGCATTATGGGTTGTTATTACACGTTATGTCACAATACTTATGCCTTTTCTCTCTTATTTTACAAGGTTTACATGAAGAGGGAGAATGCCGGCAGCTGGAATTCTGGGCTGGAAGAGAAGCAAACTCTGGAAACCTATTCTACACAACTCAAAAAGCCCCGAAACTTCACAGGACACCGTTTTAGAAAATATTAAAAATATCTGGCGAAAGAAGATCACCAGGGGGCCACCAGCTGTCCACGAGGGTGGGGGGTGCGCCCCCCTCTCTGGGCGCACCCCTGCATCATGGGCCCCTCGATGGCCCCCGATGCCCATCTTCTCCTATATGAGGTGTTTTGACCTGGAAAAAATCATAAGGAGGCTTTCGGGACCAGATGCCGCCGTCTCGAGGCGGAACCTTGGCGGAAACCAATCTAGGGCTCCGGCAGAGCTGTTCTGTCAGGGATACTTCCCTCCGGGAGGGGGAAATCGTCACCGCCGTCATCACCAACAACTCTCCCATCTTGGGGAGGGCTATCTTCATCAACATCTTCACTAGCACAATCTCCTCTCAAACCCTAGTTCATCTCTTGTATCCAATCTTTGTACCCAAACCTTAGATTAGTACATGTGGGTTGCTAGTAGTGTTGATTACTCCTTGTAGTTGATGCTAGTTGGTTTATTTGGTGGAAGATCATATGTTCAGATCCATTATGCATATTAATACCCCTCTGATCATGAACAATATTATGTCTTGTGAGTAGTTACTTTTGTTCCTGAGGACATGGGAGAAGTCTTGCTATTAGTAGTCATGTGAATTTGGTATTCGTTCGATATTTTGATGAGATGTATGTTGTCTCTCCTCTAGTGGTGTCATGTGAACGTCGACTACATGACACTTCACCATTATTTGGGCCTAGAGGAAGGCATTGGGAAGTAATAAGTAGATGATGGGTTGCTAGAGTGACAGAAGCTTAAACCCTAGTTTATGCGTTGCTTCGTAAGGGCCTGATTTGGATCCACTTGTTTCATGCTATGGTTAGGTTTACCTTAATACTTCTTTTGTAGTTGCGGATGCTTGCATTAGAGGTTAATCATAAATGGGAGGCTTGTCCAAGTAAGGACATCACCCAAGCACTCGTCCACCCACATACCAAATTATCAAAGTACCGAACGCGAATCAGATGATCGTGATGAAAACTAGCCTGACGACAATTCACATGTGTCCTCGGGAGCGCTTTCCTTCATATAAGAGTTTGTCCAGGCTTGTCCTTTGCTACAAAAAGGATTGGGCCACCTTGCTGCACCTTATTTACTTTTACCTTTTGTTACTTGCTACCAATTACCTTATCACAAAACTATCTGTTACCTATAATTTCAGTGGTTGCAGAAAATACCTTAGTGAAAACTGCCTATCATTTCCTTCTGCTCCTCGTTGGGTTCGACACTCTTACTTATCGAAAGGACTACGATAGATCCCCTACACTTGTGGGTCACCAATGGTTTAGTTGATTTGGATCACGTGATCATTTAGATGACTAGAGTGATGTCTATCTAAGTGTGAGTTCTTTAGTAATATGATTAATTGAACTTTAATTTATCATGAACTTAGTCCTGGTAGTATTAGCATATCTATGGTGTAGATCAATAGCTCGCGATGTAGCTCCCCGTTTATTTTTATATGTTCCTAGAGAAATATAAGTTGAAAGATGATAGTAGCAATGATGCGGACTTGTTCCATGATCTGAGGTTTTTCCTCATTGCTGCACACAAGAATTATGTCCTTGATGCACCGCTAGGTGACAGACCTATTGCAGGAGCAGATGCAGATGTTATGAACATTATCGCAAAAACTCGGTATGATGACTACTTGATAGTTTAGTGCACCATGCTTTACGGCTTAGAAGCGGGACTTCAAAAATGTTTTGAATGCCACGGAGCATATAAGATGTTCCAAGAGTTGAAATTAGTATTTCATACTCATGCCCGTGTCGAGAGGTATGAGCCTCTGACAGTACTTTGCCTACAAGATGGAGGAGAATAGCTCAACCAGTGAGCATGTGCTCAGATTGTCTGGGTACTACAATTGCTTGAATCAAGTGGGAGTTAATTTTCCAGATAAGATAGTAATTGTCAAAGTTCTCTAGTCACTATCACCAAGTTAGTAGAACTTCGTGATGAACTATAATATGCAAGGGATGACGAAAGTAATTCCCAAGCTCTTCGCGATACTGAAATCGGTGAAGGTAGAAATCAAGAAATAGCATCAAGTGTTGATGGTTAACAAGAGCACTTGTTTCAAGTAAAGGGCAAAGGGATAGAAGGGGAACTTCAAGAAGAATGACAAGGAAGTTGTCACTCCCATGAATAAACCCAAAGCTAAAGTCAAGCCTGAAACTAAGTGCTTCTACTGCAAAGGAAATGGTCACTGGAAGTGGAACTGCCCTAGATACTTGGCGGATAAGAAGGATGGCAAAGTGAACAAAGGTATATTTGATATACAGAGTATTGATGTGTACTTTACTAGTGTTAGTAGCAACCCCTGGGTATTTGATACCGGTTCAGTTGCTAAAACTAGTAACTCGAAACGAGAGTTGCAGAATGAACAGAGACTAGTTAAAGGTAAAGTGATGATGTGTGTTGGAAGTGGTTCCAAGATTGATATGATCATCATCGCACACTCCCTATACTTTCGGGATTAGTGTATAACCTAAATAAATGTTATTTGGCACTTGCGTTGAGCATGAATATGATTTGATCATGTTTGTTGCAATACGGTTATTCATTTAAAGTCATAGAATAATTGTTGTTCCGTTTACGTGAATAAACCCTTCGATGGTCATACACCCGATGAAAATAGTTTGTTAGATCTCGATCGTAGTAATACACATATTCATAATATTGAAGCCAAAAGATGCAAAGTTGATAATGATAGTGCAACTTATTTGTGGCATTGCCGTTTAGGTCATATTGGTGTAAAGCGCATGAAGAAACTCCATGCTGATGGGCTTTTCGGATGACTTGATTATGATTCACTTAATGCTTGCGAACCATGCCTCATGGGCAAGATGACTAAAACTTCGTTCTCCGGAACAATGGAGCGAGTAACTAATTTGTTGGAAATCATACATACTGATGTATGTGGACTGATGAGTCTTGAGGCTCGCGGCGGGTATCATTATTTTCTGACCTTCACTGATGATTTGAGCAGATATGGCTATATCTACTTGATGAAGCACAAGTCTGAAACATTTGAAAAGTTCAAAGAATTTCAGAGTGAAGTAGAGAATCATCGTAACAAGAAAATTAAGTTTCTACGATATGATCGCGGAGGCGAATATTTGAGTTATGAGTTTGATCTTCATTTTAAACAATGTTGAATAGTTTCACAACTCACGCCACCTGGAACACCACATCGTAATGGTGTGTCTGAACGTCGTAACCGTACTTTATTAGATATGGTGCGAACTATGATGTCTCTTACCGATTTACCACTATCGTTTTGGGGTTATGCATTAGAGGCAGTTGCATTCACATTAAATAGGGCACCATCTAAATCCGTTGAGATGGTGCCTTATGAACTGTGGTTTGGCAAGAAACCAAAGTTGGCGTTTCTTAAAGTTTGGGGTTGCGATGCTTATGTGAAAAAGCTTCAACCTGATAAGCTCGAACCCAAGTCGGAGAAATGTGTCTTCATAGGATACCCAAAGGAAACTGTTGGGTACACCTTCTATCATAGATACGAAGGCAAGATATTCGTTGCTAAGAATGGATCCTTTCTAGAGAAGGAGTTTCTCTCGAAAGAAGTGAGTGGGAAGAAAGTGGAACTTGATGAGGTAATTGTACCTTCTCCCGAATTTGAAAGTAGTACATCACAGAAACCAGTTCGAGTGATTCCTACACCAATCGGCGTGGAAGCTAATGATGATGATCATGAAACTTCAGATCAAGTTACTACTGAACCTCATAGGTCAACCAGAGTGCATTCCGCGCCAGAGTGGTACTGTTACCCGGTTCTGGAAGTCATGTTACTAGACCATGATGAACCTACAAACTATGACGAAGCGATGATGAGCCCAGATTCCGCAAAATGGCTTGAGGCCATGAAATCTGAATTGGGATCTGATACGTCCATTTTGCACCATGCTTTTATGTTGATAGTTATTGCACTATGGGCTGTTATTACACGTTTATGTCACAATACTTATGCCTTTTCTCTCTTATTTTACAAGGTTTACACGAAGAGGGAGAATGTCGGCAGCTGGAATTTTGGGCTGGAAAAGGAGCAAACATTGGAGACCTATTCTGCACAACTCAAAAAGCTCTGAAACTCCACGAAACACCATTTCAGAAAATATAAAAAATATCTGGCGAAAAAGATCTGCCAGGGGGGCCACCACCTGTCCATGAGGGTGGGGGGCGCCCCCCCCCTCTAGGTGCGCCCCTGCCTCGTGGGCCACCCGGTGACCCCGCGATGTCCATCTTCTCCTATATGAGGTGTTTTGACCTAGAAAAAAATCATAAGGAGGCTTTCGGGACCAGACGCCACCGTCTCGAGGCGGAACCTTGGCGGAACCAATCTAGGGCTCCGGCGGAGCTGTTCTGCCGGGGATACTTCCCTCCGGGAGGGGAAATCGTCACCGCCGTCATCACCAACAACTCTCCCATCTTGGGGAGGGTTATCTTCATCAACATCTTCACCAGCACCATCTCCTCTCAAGCCCTAGTTAATCTCTTGTATCCAATCTTTGTATCCAAACCTCAGATTGGTACCTGTAGGTTGCTAGTAGTGTTGATTACTCCTTGTAGTTGATGCTAGTTGGTTTACTTGGTGGAATATCATATGTTCAGATCCATTATGCATATTAATACCCCTCTGATCATGAACAATATTATGTCTTGTGAGTAGTTACTTTTGTTCCTGAGGACATGGGAGAAGTCTTGCTATGAGTAGTCATGTGAATTTGGTATTCGTTCGATATTTTGATGAGATGTATGTTGCCTTTCCTCTAGTGGTGTCATGTGAACATCGACTACATGACACTTCACCATTGTTTGGGCCTAGAGGAAGGCATTGGGAAGTAATAAGTAGATGATGGGTTGCTAGAGTGACAGAAGCTTAAACCCTAGTTTATGCGTTGCTTCATAAGGGGCTTATTTGGATCCACTTGTTTCATCCTATGGTTAGGTTTACCTTAATACTTATTTTGTAGTTACGGATGCTTGTAATAGAGATTAATCATAAGTGGGATGTTTGTCCAAGTAAGGACAACACCCAAGCACCGGTCCACCCACATACCAAATTATCAAAGTACCGAACGTGAATCATATGAGCGCGATGAAAACTAGCTTGACGATAATTCCCATGTGTATCCTCGGGGGCGTTTTCCTTCATATAAGAGTTTGTCCAGGCTTGTACTTTGCTACAAAAAGGATTGGGCCATCTTGATGCACCTTATTTACTTTTACCATTTGTCACTTGCTACCAATTACCCTATCACAAAACTATCTGTTATAGATAATTTCAGTGCTTGCAGAAAATACCTTACTGAAAACTGCTTATCATTTCCTTCCGCTCCTCGTTGGGTTCGACACTCTTACTTATCGAAAGGACTACGATAGATCCCCTACACTTGTGGGTCATCAAGACTCTTTTCTGGCGCCGTTGCCGGGGAGTGAAGCGCCTTTGGTAAGTGGAATTTGGTAAGGAAAAATTTATATAGTGTGCTGAAATTTACTGTCACTTGTTACTATGGCTCATAATCCTTTGAGGGGCTTGTTCGGGGTATCTTCACCCCGACCGGTAGAGCAAAGAGTTGATCCTCAACCTACTGAAATTTTTTGCTTTGAAATTCCTTCGGGTATGATAGAGAAACTGCTAGATAATATCCCTTTACAGGAGATGGAACACTGCATCCCGATTTGCACCTAATCTATGTGGATGAAGTTTGTGGATTATTTAAGCTTGCAGGTATGCCCGAGGATGTTATCAAGAAGAAGGTCTTCCCTTTATCTTTGAAGGGAGATGCATTTACATGGTTTAGGCTATGCGATGATATTGGATCATGGAACTATAATCGACTGAAGTTGGAATTTCATCAGAAGTTCTACCCTATGCATCACGTTCATCGTGATCGTAATTATATATATAATTTTTGGCCTCGCGAAGGAGAAAGCATCGCTCAAGCTTGGGGGAGGCTTAAGTCAATGTTATATTCATGCCCCAATCATGAGCTCTCAAGAAAAATGATCCTTCAAAAATTTTATGCTCGGCTTTCTTTCAATAATCGCACCATGCTCGATAATTTTCTTGTACTGGTTCTTTTATGATGAAGACTATTGAACTCAAATGGAATTTATTGGAAAGAATTAAACGCAACTCTGAAGATTGGGATCTCGACAAAGGTAAGGAGTCAGGTATGACCCCTAAGTTTGATTGTGTTAAAGCTTTTATGGATACCGATGTTTTCCGTGAATTTAGCACTAAATGTGGACTTGACTCTGAGATAGTAGCTTCTTTCTGTGAATCATTTGCTACTTATGTTGACTTCCCCAAGGAGAAGTGTTTTAAATACCATCCTCCCATTGAAGTAAAAGTAGTTGAACCTGTTAAAGTTGAAGAAAAGACTATCACTTATAATGTTGATCCTAATGTTCCTACTGCTTATATTGAGAAATCACCTTTCCCTGTTAGAATAAAGGATCATGCTAAAGCTTCAATTGTGGTCCGTAAGAGTAATACTAGAACACCTACACCCTCTGAGCAAATTAAAGTTGAACCTAGTGTTGCTATGGTTAAGGATCTCTTGGTTGAAAATTTAGATGGACATGTTATTTACCTCCAAGAGGAATCTGCTAGAATAGCCAAACCCGATGCTAGGAATAAGCATAGATCTGTTGTAGGCATGCGTGTTATTTCTGTTAAAATAGGAGATCATTGCTATCATGGTTTATGTGATGCAGGTGCTAGTGCAAGTATAATCCCTCATTCCTTATACAAGGAAATTATGCATGATATTGCACCCACTGAGTTAGAAGGAATTGATGTTACTATTAAGCTTGCTAATAGAGACACTATTTCACCAGTTGGGATTGTCAGAGATGTTGAAGTCTTGTGTGGGAAGGTTAAATACCCTACCGATTTTCTTGTTCTCAGTTCCCCACAAGATGATTTTTGTCCCATCATATTTGGTAGACCCTTCTTGAATACTGTTAATGCCAAGATAGACTGTGTAAAAGATATTATTACTTTCGGTTTAGGGGATATGTCTCATGATTTTAACTTTGCAAAATTTCGTAGACAACCCCATGATAAAGAATTGCCTAGTAAGGATGAACTTATTAGTCTTGCTTCTATTGCTGTGCCTCCTAACGATCCTTTAGAACAATATCTGCTAGACCATGAAAATGATAGGTATATGAATGAGAGAAGAGAAATAGATGAAATATTCTTTAAGCAGGGACCCGTATTGAAAAACAACTTGCCTGTTGAAATCCTAGGGGATCCTCCTCCACCCAAGGGTGATCCCGTGTTTGAACTTAAACCTTTACCCGATAATCTAAAGTATGTTTATCTCGATGAAAAGAAGATATATCCTGTTATTATTGGTGCTAACCTTTCAGAGCAAGAAGAAGAAAAATTGTTGAAAACTCTGAAGAAGCACCGTGCTGCTATTGGATATACTCTGGATGATCTTAAGGGCATTGGTCCCACTCTATGCCAACACAAGATAAAATTGGAAGAGGACGCTAAACCGGTTATTGATCATCAACGACGGTTAAATCCTAAGACGAAAGAAGTGGTAAGGAAGGAAATACTAAAGCTTGTAGAGGCAGGTATTATCTATCGAGTTGCTGATAGCTAGTGGGTAAGTCCTGTCCATTGTGTCCCTAAGAAGGGAGGTATGACTGTTGTTCCCAATGATAAAGATGAATTGACCCCGCAATGAATTGTTACAGGTTATGTGATGGTAATTGATTTCCGCAAATTAAATAAAGCTACTAAGAAAGATCATTACACTTTGCCTTTTATTGATCAAATGCTAGAAAGGTTATCCAAACATACTCATTTTTGCTTTCTAGATGGTTATTCTGGTTTCTCTCAAATACCTGTGTCAAAAGGGGATCAAGAAAATACCACTTTTACTTGTCCTTTCGGTACCTTTGCTTATAGACGTATGCCTTTTGGTTCATGTAATGCACCTGCTACCTTTCAAAGATGCATGATGGCTATATTCTCTGATTTTTGTGAAAAGATTGTTGATGTTTTCATGGATGACGTTTCCGTTTACGAAACTTCTTTTGATAATTGCTTGAGCAACCTTGATCGAGTTTTGCAGAGATGTGAAGACACTAATCTTGTCTTGAATTGGGAGAAGTGCCATTTTATGGTTAATGAAGGCAATGTCTTGGGACATAAAATTTCTGAAAGAGGTATTGAACTTGACAAGGCTAAGGTTGATGCTATTGAAAAGATGTCGTGTCCCAATGACATCAAAGGTATACGAAGTTTCCTTGGTCATGTCGGGTTTTATAGGAGGTTCATTAAGAACTTCTCCAAAATCTCCAGGCCTCTGACTAATCTCTTACAAAAATATGTTCCTTTTGTTTTGATGATGATTGTTTAAAAGCATTTGAAATACTTAAGAAAGCATTGATCTCTGCACCTATTGTCCAGCCTCCTGACTGGAATTTACCCTTTGAGATTATGTGCGATGCTAGTGATTATGCTGTAGGTGTTGTTCTAGGTCAAAGAGTTGATAAGAAATTGAATGTTATCCAATATGCTAGTAAAACTCTAGATAGTGCCCAGAGAAATTATGCTACTACTGAGAAGGAATTTTTAGCAGTTGTGTTTGCTTGTGATAAGTTTAGAACTTATATTGTTGATTCTAAAGTAACTATTCACACTGATCATGCTGCTATCAAATACCTTATGGAAAAGAAAGATGCTAAACCTAGACTTATTAGATGGGTTCTCTTGTCGCAAGAATTTGATTAGCATATTATTGATAGAAAGGGAGCTGAGAACCCCGTAGCAGATAACCTATCTAGGCTAGAGAATATACTTGATGACCCACAACCTATTGATGATAGCTTTTCTGATGAACAATTAGCTGTCGTAAATGCTTCTCGTACTGCTCCATGATATGCTGATTATGCTAATTACATTGTTGCTAAGTTTATACCACCTAGTTTCACATACCAGCAAAAGAAAAAGTTCTTCTATGATTTGAGACATTACTTCTGGGATGATCCACACCTTTATAAAGAAGGAGTAGATGGTATTATTAGATGTTGTGTACCTGAGCATGAACAGGAATAGATCCTACGCAAGTGCCACACCGAAGCTTATGGAGGACACAATGCTGGAGATAGAACTGCACATAAGGTATTGCAGTCTGGTTTTTATTGGCCTACTCTCTTCAAGGATGCCCGTAAGTTTGTCTTATCTTGTGATGAATGTCAAAGAATTGGTAATATCAGTAGACGTCAAGAAATGCCTATGCATTATTCACTTGTTATTGAACCATTTGATGTTTGGGGCTTTGATTATATGGGACCGTTTCCTGCCTCTAATGGGTACACACATATTCTAGTTGCTGTTGATTACGTTACTAAGTGGGTAGAAGCTATTCCAACTAGTAGTGCTGACCATAACACCTCTATTAAGATGTTTAAAGAAGTTATTTTTTCTGAGGTTTAGAGTCCCTAGATACTTAATGACTGATGGTGGTTCACACTTTATTCATGGTGCTTTCCGTAAAATGCTTGCTAAGTATGATGTTAATCATATAATTGCATCCCCTTATCACCCACAGTCTAGGTCAAGTAGAACTAAGTAATAGAGAGCTGAAATTAATTTTGCAAAATACAGTTAATAGGTCTCGAAAGAATTGGTCCAAGAAACTTGTTGATGCATTATGGGCCTATAGAACTGCATACAAAAATCCTATGGGTATGACTCCGTATAAAATGGTTTACGGAAAAGCTTGTCACTTACCTCTTGAGCTAGAACATAAGGCATATTGGGCTATTAAAGAGCTCAATTATGATTTCAAACTTGCCGATGAGAAGAGGTTATTCGACATTAGCTCTCTTGATGAATGGAGAACCCAAGCTTATGAAAATGCCAAGTTGTTTAAAGAAAATGTTAAAAGGTGGCATGACAAAAGAATACAAAAGCGTGAGTTTAACGTAGGTGATTATGTCTTGCTATACAACTCTCGTTTAAGATTTTTTGCAGGAAAACTTCTCTCTAAATGGGAAGGTCCTTACGTTATCGAGGAGGTCTATCGTTCCGGTGCCATAAAAATGAACAACTTCGAAGGCACAAATCCGAAGGTGGTGAACGGTCAAAGAATCTAACATTATATATCAGGTAATCCTATAAATGTTGAAACCAATGTTATTGAAATCGTAACCCCAGAGGAATACATAAGGGACACTTTCCAGAACGATTCAGACCCCGAAAAGGAAGAGGTATGTGGTACGGTAAGTAAACCGACTCCAAAACAGTTCTAACGGTAATTTTTCACCGTTTTGGAATATTTTAAAAAATAGAAAAATAAGAAGCAGTTCGGAACAGACACGAGGCGTCCACGAGGGTGGAGGGCGCGCCCCCTTCCCCTGGGCGCGCCCCCTACCTCGTGGGCACCTCGTGTGCCTCCTGTCGGGGAAACTGATCGCCCATGAACACCTATGGGACCGGAGCCCCTTTTCAGTACGGCAAGGGGGCGGAGGATGCACAAAGAGCGGATCGAGGCGAACACACGAGCAGTTTACCCAGGTTCGGGCCGCACGGATGCGTAAAACCCTACTCCTGCTTTGGTTTGTTATTGAGTTCTTGGCTCGGGAGCGAGGAGAGCAACAGTACACTCTAACCGCTAACAAGACCGAGCATGGAGAGTGATCGATGTTCCGAACCCCCTCTACGTTGCACATGGGCCTCCTTTTATTGGTCAAAGGGGTCACCGACAGGTGGCAACACAGATGAGGGTAAAAACGTAAAAAGGGTGGTAGCTAGAACAGTGTTTGTACAGTGCCCTGTACCTAACCCTGACGGCAGGGGACAAGGGCATTGAATGCCGGTCGCCGTCGCTCCAAACAGTGCAAAAAGTGATCGTGAGGGCGCCACCGTCCGCCACGACGGTAGCCTTGTCATCGCCGCTTGCCACCGTGTTCCCCTGGCTGCACAGCCTCCCGCCACGTGTGCCTGGAAGGGCCCCAGGGCGACACGTGGGTGGATGTGCTAGAGCGCGGGCACTGAGTGGAAGCTTGCCGCGGCAAGCGCCTTGCCGCGGTGGCTATCTTGTCGCTTCTGGGAGCTTGTCGCTCACCGGTCCTTGCCGGGACGCGTGGCGCATCGCGGCAAGCTTTCTTGATATGCCTTGGATGGCCTTCCCGGCAAGCTCCTCTTGCCGGGGACTTGTCTCTTTGACTTGTATACTTTGTTCTTGAATGGCTCCGGAGGAACCATGAGGGGTCTTGGCGGTCGCCTGGCTAGCCTTGCCGCGGGACGCTGCAACTGTCCGGGCACAAGTTCGGGATACTAAGGTACCCCTACTTTAGTACACCGACAGGAGCCCCCGGGCCTCGGCCAGACACGGTGCCGAGCGCTGTTGGGCCAGGCCCAAAACAGTGCACGGGCACGCGCGGCCTGCGGCACGCCGTATCCCACTCCATATCCACCGCGCCCTCCCTTAACGACACGCGTTTAATGCGGCGTCGTGGGGGAGATCGTGGCATGATTCTTTTAATGGGAAATGCGGAACGTCCCCCTCCCCCCAGCAAACTTGTGCGTGAGAGAACCTTCTCCTCCTTGAGAAGAAAGGAAGAAGAGAAAACACAGATATGGGCCCTTGCGGCTCGTTATTGCTTACCGGTGGTAGGTGCTGCACAAGGTGTCAGATAACTCATGCAAAATACAAAAAGCATGAAATGACAAGATGTGCGGGGCACATAAACTTTACTGATGCACGGGGTCTGCGCCCGGCTTTGTACAAAGGATTACATGCAACAGCGGCAAGACTTGTACAAAAGGTGGTTGCCGGAACGGATCACGGCAACCGCGCCTTATGGGTAAAACTTACGAAGATGCTCGATGTTCCCGGAGTTGCTCACCGGCAAGCCAACTTCGGTCTCAAGGCAGACAGCGCCGGGCCTAGTGACTCGTTTCACCCGATAAGGGCCTTCCCACTTCGGCGTCAACTTGTTGGAATTCTTGGCGGACTGAACGCGCCGAAGAACAAGGTCACCTTCCTCGAGACTTCTGGCGTTAACTTTGTGGCTATGGTAGCGGCGCAAAGCTTGCTGATAGCGAGCAGCTCGCACAGCGGCCTGAAGACGGTCTTCCTCAAGGAGCAGCGCGTCATCTTGTCGCAGCTTCTCTTGCTCGAGCTCATCATAAGCGAGCACTCGAGGCAACCCGTATACGAGTTCCGTGGGGAGAACTGCCTCTGCTCCATAGACTAGAGCAAAGGGTGTCTGTCCAGTGGCTCGATTTGGCGTCGTCCTGATCGACCAAAGAACCACTGGCAGCTCCTCGATCCAGTTTCTTCCGCACTTGTGCAGCCTGTCGAAAGTTCTGGTCTTGAGTCCGCGCAGCACTTCAGCGTTCGCCCTCTCCGCTTGACCGTTGCTTCTCGGGTGAGCAACAGAAGCGAAGCAGACCTTGGTGCCAATATCTTGGACGTATTGCATGAAGGTGCGACTGGTGAATTGTGTACCGTTGTCGGTGATGATCCTGTTAGGGATCCCGAAACGGCAAACAATCGACCTGAAGAACTTGACTGCTGACTGTGCGGTCACCTTTCTCACTGGTTCCACTTCCGGCCACTTTGTGAACTTGTCGATGGCGACGTACAAGAACTCAAAGCCCCCGACTGCGTAGGGAAAGGGGCCGAGGATGTCGAGCCCCCAGACCGAAAATGGCCAGGACAAAGGGATCGTCTGGAGAGCTTGAGCTGGCTGATGTATCTGCTTAGAATGGAACTGGCACGCTTCACACTTGGTTACTTGTGCAGTTGCATCTTGGAGGGCTGTCGGCCAAAAGAAATCTTGCCGGAAAGCTTTGCCGACAAGTGCTCTTGCGCCAATGTGGTGACCACATATGCCTCCATGTATCTCTGCCAACAGCTTCTGTCCATCTTCCCAGGAAATACACTTCAATTTCACACCGTTGAGTCTCCTTCTGCACAGTGTGTTGTCAACAAACTGGTACATACTCAACTACCGGGCTACTTTTTCCGCTTCTTCTTGCTCTTCGGGAAGTTCTCCTGTTTGAAGGAAACGGACAATCTGCTGTGCCCATGCTGGAGCTTGTGGCTCGACAACAAGGACTAAAGGCACATCTGCTGCTGCGGGAACGTCTGCTTCTACGACGAGAACCTGTGTCTCAGCCGGAGCGTGACGATCCCCGGCAAGCTTGCCGGAGCAAAACTTGTCGGGAGCTTCCGCTTCAACGGAACAAGTCCTGGGACTTGCCGGAGCGGATTGCTCCTCAGCACTCTTGGCATTGATCTTGGGGACTTTCTTGGCGGCGGCTTCTGGGAGCTCTGCCGGAAAGTAGTCGCCGGAGATCAACTTCCTCTTCTTGCTCTGTCCAGTTGATCGTGTTACGGATGGTTGAGTCAGCTTGAGCACAAAGATTCCTGGCTCCACAGGTAATTTTAGCGCGGCGCACTTCGACAGGCCATCTGCGATGTCGTTCTGAGCTCTTGGAATGTGCTTCATCTGTAGGCCGTCAAAGTGCTCTTCAAGCTTCCTCACTTCATCGACGTAAGCTTCCATCAACGGACTCTGGTAGTTCTTGTTCACTTGGTGGACGACAAGCTGCGAGTCTCCCCTTACAATCAGCTTCTTAATCCCAAGGTCTGCTGCGATCCTAAGACCGGCAAGCAAACCCTCATACTCTGCAGTATTGTTTGTCTCTTGCTCCTTGGGAAAGTGCATCTGGACCACGTACTTGAGGTGCTCTCCGGTTGGCGCGACAAGCAGCACGCCAGCACCGGCGCCTTGCAGCGAGAAGGCACCATCAAAGTACATTATCCATTCTTTGCTTGCTTCTTTGACGAGGATGCTCGTCTCTGGACTCTCTTCGTCTGGTGTTGGCGTCCACTCTGCTATAAACTCTGCCAATGCTCTGCTCTGAATAGTTGAAGTGCTTTCAAACTTAAGGCCAAAGCTTGACAGTTCTAGCGCCCACTCGACAATCCTACCCGTCGCTTCTGGATTTTGCAATATCCTCTTCAGCGGAAAGCGAGTGACCACCGTTATCTCATGTGCCTGGAAGTAATGGCGCAACTTTCTCGAGGCCATGAGAAGGCCGAAAAGCAACTTCTGCACCCAGAGTACCTTGACCTAGCCCCCTGCAAGAGGGAACTGACAAAGTAGACTGGTCGCTGCACCATCTTCTTCCGTATCTCCTCTTGCATCTGCGCAGATACATCCTTGTCGGGACCAGAGCTTGTCGGGGAAGCCCCCTGCTTGTCACTGGACGTGCTTGCCGCGGCCGCAGGCTCATCATCCGCCTCCCTCTCCGCTACTAACGCAGCACTAACCACTTGATTGGTTGCCGCTAGGTACAGCAGCAACTTTTCTTGTGGCTTAGGTGCGACAAGTATTGGAGTGGAGGACAAGTACCTCTTCAAGTCTTGCAGCGCTGCCTCCGCTTCCGGAGTCCATTTCATTGGACCTGCCTTTTTCAAAATTTTGAAAAACGGCAGGGCGCGTTCTGCAGACTTAGAGATGAACCTGCTGAGAGCAGCCACGCAGCCGGCAAGTCTTCGTACATCCTTGACGTGCTTCGGTGCTTCGATCTGCTCAATGGCCTTGATCTTGTCGGGATTGGCTTCAACCCCCCTTTGGGACACGAAGAACCCGAGAAGCTTGCCGGAAGGGACTCCAAATACGCACTTCTCAGGATTAAGTTTGAGCTGGATCTTGCGCAGATTTGCAAAGGTTTCATCTAGATCTTGTATTAGAGTTGCTCTGTCCTTGCTCTTGACCACTATGTCATCCATGTAAGCTTCTACGTTTCTGTGTATCTGTGGTTCAAAAGCTGTGTGGACTACTCTTGCAAATGTTGAACCAGCGTTCTTCAATCCGAAAGGCATGCGTATGAAGCAATAAGTGCCACATGGAGTAATGAATGTTGTCTTCTCCTCATCTTCTTCAGCCATGAAGATCTGGTGATATCCTGAGTATGCATCAAGAAATGAAAGCAAATCGCATCCGGCGGTGGAGTCAACAATCTGGTCAATGCGCGACAAGGGAAATGAATCTTTGGGACAAGCTTTATTCACATCAGTGAAGTCGATACAAAGCCTCCACTTCCCGTTTGCCTTGCGCACGACAACAGGATTGGCCAACCACGTGGGATGTAGTACGCCTCTAACAAGGCCTGCTGCTTCCAGTTTCTTGATTTCTTCTGCTATGAACTCTTGGCGCTCCACTGCTTGCTTTCTAACCTTCTGCTTGACGGGCCGCGCGTGAGGACAAACGACAAGCTTGTGCTCAATCACTTTCCTGGGAACTCCGGGGATGTCAGATGGTTGCCATGCAAACACATCGACGTTCGCCCGCAGGAAAGCAATGAGCGCGCTTTCCTATTTGGGGTCAAGCGCGGCACTGATGGTGAAAGTACCACCAGTGCCGTCCTCCTTGGCGGACACCTTCTTGGTTGCTGGTGGAGCTGCCATCGTCTTCTTACACTTGCCGGTGGAGCTCGATGGTGCGTCCTCGACGGCAGTATAGCACTCCGAAGAGGTGCGTTTGCCGGAGTGGGCCCCAGAGCTCTTGCCGGACTTCGTCTTCTTCTTCCCTCCGGGAGCTTCAGCGGCAAGTGTCTCGCTGTCTATTGCGGCTGCCGCATCCCGGTAAATCTTGTCGGCACAGATAAGGGCATCCTTCTTGTCGCCGGGGACAGAGATGCCGCCTATCGGGCCTGGCATCTTGAGTATGTTGTAGGCATAGTGAGAGGCTGCAATAAACTTGGCGAGTGCTGGACGGCCAAGTATCCCATTGTAAGGCAATGGGATATCGGCAACGTCGAAAGTAATCCTCTCAGTCCTGAAGTTTAGCTCGCCGCCAAATGTCACTGGCAGCGTGATCTTCCCCTTCGGCTTGCTCCTTCCCGGGTTAATTCCTTGGAATGTGCCAGTTTCTTCGAGCTCGCTGTCGGGGATTGATGGGCCTCGAACCCCTCGTTGGTTACCCCAAGTGGAAGGTGTAAGATGCAGTGTTGTGGAAGTTTTTCCCTTAGCAAAGATGCCAAGGATCGAATCCCCAGAGACTCCTAGGTTCAACAAGTAGGTGTCAACTGCTACGACGCCAGATATTAGCAGTCAACGTGGACCTGCACACAGATACAAATAACTTTGCTCCCAACGAGTACAGAGAGGTTGTCAATCCCTCCGGCCTTGTAGTTCACAAAGGATTAAAAGCAATGATAGTAGTGATAGATAATGTTTTGCAATAGTAAATAAAAGCGAAAAGTAAATAGCGGATGTGATAAATGATGGTAATATGGACCGGAGTCTAATGATGTTCACTAGTGATGTCTCTCTCCCAAAAGACGATAAAACAGCTATGTCAGGTAAACGAATTACAGCTGGGCAATTGACAGGACCACGAACGCAAACCAATGCTTACTACATTGCAAGAAAGGTTGAGGTTCAAAGCATGGGCGGTACGCCAAAGTAAGTAGACCGAAATCCATCAATATCTACTACTAATCATCCACCTTGAGATATCTATCCAGAACATCTCGCTGGTATTAAGTTGCGAGCCCCACCCATAGTGTAAACTCAAAGTAACAGACAACTGCATTAAAAGAACTTTGCGTAAAGTAAACAATCCTTGCACCCGCGGGCACAAGCACCGTTGTTTCCCCCCTTGTGGCAATAGCACATCCCCTAGACTCATGTTTCTGTCACTCAAGCTAGTCATCGAGGAGCATGAACCCACAATCGAGCATAACGTTCCCTCTTGGAGTCACTACCTATTACTTGGCCAAAGCAATAAATAACAACGGAGAACATGCAAGAATTACTTATGAACATAAATATAAAAGAGGTAGATCAAATATATTACTCAAGATCAATATGAATAAAATCTCATAATCCATCGGATCCCAGCAAACTCAACATAGCAACAACATAAGGATTACATATGTGCCTCGATCATGTAGGGCAGCTCACGAGGACTAATTAGTGAAGCACAAGAACGGGAGGAGAACATCACATAGCTACTGGTCATGGACTCATGGTCCAAGGGAGACTACTCACGAGTCATCCGGGAGGCGTCCATGGTGGTGGAGAAGCTCCCGATGGTGATCCTCCCCTCCGGCAGGGTGCCGGGAAGAGTTCTCCTGGTGCTCCCGATCTTCGAAGCGGCGGCGGCGGCGGAACAGAGATGAGATCGCGAAAAAGAGTTCCCGTCCTGAGGGTTTCGAAGGAAGCTCTAAATATATGCCGAAGGGGGGCACCAGACGGGGCTCGGGGGGCCCAGGCGCCGCCCCGGCGCGGCCCAGGGGGGGCGCGCCGCCAGGGCGCCTGGAGCCCTGGTGGCCCCCCCGGCTGTCCTTCGGGCGCAAGGAAGTTTCCGGAACGCTGATTTTTTATATAATTTTTCTGGATTTTTCCTAGCAGTTCTCGTAACGTGAAAACCTGAAATACAAAAACAGCCGAAAACAGAAACTGGCACCGGGGTGCACTGGATTAGTAGGTTAGTCCAAATATGATCAAAAGTGTATGGAAGTGTATGAATATCATAGCAATATCACCCAAAAGTGGCATGGAGCAAGCAGAAATTATAGATACGTTTTGGACGTATCAACATCCCCAAGCTTAATTCCTGCTCGTCCTCGAGTAGGTAAATGATAACAAGAATAATTTCTGTGGTGACATGCTATTAACCATATAGGACTTTTTATAGTCATATGACAAAAGCTTACTGAGACAATGATTCTATAGTAATTAAGTTGCCTCATGAGAAAATCACAAATGACTGAAAGTTTTACAATATGAAACTGAAACATCAAAAAGATTTGCAATGAACATGGTGTGCAAATATGATAAAGTGATATCTAGCTTGCCCCCTTTAGTGAAGCAAAACATAAATGCAGGGGCACCTTCAAGGTTTAAGTGATGACTAGATACAATGATTTCAAAATAAACGATATCACAATCATGCAAAAGACAATGCTACTTTGGGACAATGCACATTACACTCAGAATGACAATCATGCTCTCAGTAGTTGGTGCTTGAAGAAAGAAGGTGGATTTTTTTTTTGAAAACATAGAAGCAATTTTGTCAACGGTAGTAGTACTTCATATGTGTCATGCATAAGACATCCTATAAGTTGCAAGCCTCATGCATCGTATACCAATACTGCTCGCACCTTGTCCTAATTAGCTCGGATTTCCATGGGTTATCATTGCATTGCATATGTTTCAACCAAGTGTCACAAAGGGGTACCTCTATGCCACCTTGAAAGCACATTTGCTCTCCGGGTGGTTTTGGTAATTAATGACAACATACTTTGTGGTTGGACTAATGCTTTTATCAAGTATGTTTCAGGAAACCCAATCACATTGGAATGGCAAGATGACTGAAGAAGTGGACCCCTCAAATGCTAAGGCAATCATTGGCAAAAGCTCAAGACTCTATTTTTGGTTTAGTGATCAAAGATCACATTGAGTCCATAGGAAAGCCAATACTATTAAAAGGGGATGAGGTTGTGTTAATGTTCTTGTTGCTCAAGTGCTTGGTGATCTAACTCCCTCAACTATCAGCACTATTCACTACTTAACACACACCCATAAGTAATCTCGGTCAAACCAACTCTGTCCCACCGAGATGAACCACTTCTGCCATATTCCAAACCCTAACATCTCGGTCACACCGATTCTTTCAAATCAGTCCCACCGAGATGAACCACTTCTGCCATTTTCCAAACCCTAGAAAAATCGGTCTTACCGAGTTTGAGATCGGTCACACCGAAACTGAACTGCCAACCTTCTGTAACCACTTTACATCATTTCGGAATATCCGAGTTTGCATTATCGGTCTCACCGAAATGGGCAAGGTTCTGTCTTGACTCAAATCGGTCTCACCGATAATTCATTTTCGGTCAAACCGATTCTGGCATGTTCCTGCTCTTTCTCAAATCGGTCCAACCGAGTTTTCTTTCTCGGTCTCACCGAAATCTCCAACGTTCATATCAGATACACTTTCGGTCCCACCGAGATGGTATTTTCGGTCCCACCGAAAATCCCAACGTTCACTATATTTGAACTTTCGGTCTGACCGAGTTTTCACTTCGGTCTGACCGAGATTGGTCAAATGTGTGTGTAACGGTTGGATTTTGTGTGGAGGCTATATATACCCCTCCACCCCCTCCTCATTCGTGAGGAGAGCCATCAGAAAGTACCACCACTTCTACCATACACTTTCTGAGAAGTGAACCACCTACCCTTGTGTTGAGATCAAGCCATTCCATTCCTACCATATGAAACTTGATCTCTAGCCTTCCCAAGTTGCTTTCCACTCAAATCTTTCTTCCACCACAGTCATATCAGTGAGGAGAGTTGAGTGTTGGGGAGTTTATCACTTGAAGCACAAGAGCAAGGAGTTCATCACCATCAACACCGTCTATTACCTTTTGGGGGGTGGTGCCTCCTAGATTGGTTAGGTGTCGCTTGGGAGCCTCCGTCTTGATGATGTGGAGTTGAACCAAGAAGTTTGTAAGGGCAAGGAGATCGCCTACTTCGTGAAGATCTACCCCGAGTAAGGCTAGTCCTCCGTGGGCGTAGGCCGTGATGGAATAGACAAGGTTGCTTCTTCGTGGACCCTTCGTGGGTGGAGCCCTCCGTGGACTCGCGCAGCCGTTACCCTCCGTGGGTTGAAGTCTCCATCAACGTGGATGTACGATAGCACCACCTATCGGAACCACGACAAAAACCTCCGTGTCACCAAACTGCGTTTGATCTTCTCCACCTCTCTCTACTATATATGCAATTTACTTTCCGCTGCCCATACTCTAGAATTGCATGTGTAGTGTGTTACTTGACTTGATCTTATTTGTAAAACTGCCTAAAACCTTGCACAACCAAAAGGCAGATTTTTTATATAGTCAAGTAGTCTAATCACCCCCCCTCTAGACCTACTTCTTCGATCCTACAATTGGTATCAGAGCTTTGGTCTCCATTGCTTTGGTTTACACACCATTGGAGGAAGATGGACGTGTCTACGGATGGGAGTGTTAGCCATAGAGTGCCTGTTCTTGATGGAAGGTTTTATAACTCTTGGAGGTCTGAAATGCTTAGTATCTTTAAAATGTACAATTTGTGCAAATATGTTAAGACCCCCTATGTGCCTCCTGTTGATCCCTTGCACCCTACCATGGATGAAGAGCTTGATTTGCTTCGTAACCTTAGAACTGTGAATCTTATCATTAGAGGGTTACCTGATGACTTGCTTGATCTTGTTACAAATTTTGAGTGTGCCTATGCTATATGGAAGTTCTTGGAAGAACTTTATCCGGACTACTCCTTGAGAAGTCTTGATGAAATTCTACACAAGACTATTGAATTTGATAGGTTGCACCCCAATGATCCTAACTTTGATAAATGCTTCTTTGAGCTTCGTGATCTCATGAAAAAGAAGGGTGATCCCAGTATTATCAATATTATCATTAGAAATGCTCTTGCATTGCATTCCGAAGATTATTGTTCCATTAACCAAACTAATGCAAATACTTATCAAATTGACCTAGGTGTTGATGATGAACAATCTATGGGTCAATATGATGATGAGCATGAGCAAGACGATGATTATTCTGATTCGGACACCGAGCTAGACAAAGTCATGAAGAGTCTCAATCTTATGGCAAATATGAGAGACTACATGTCCGGTGGAAAAGAGTGGATTCTTGATAGTGGATGCACCGATCACATGACCGGAGACAAAGACATGTTTCGAGAGCTTGCAAAGAATGATGGTCCACGCAAGTATGTGACTTTTGGAGACAACTCCAAGGGTAAGGTACTTGGCCTTGGTAAGGTGGCCATATCTCATGATAGCTCTATTCAAAATGTCATGCTTGTTGAATCTCTTGGATACAATTTACTTTCTGTGTCTAGATTAGCTGACTTTGGATTCAATGTGCTATTCACCAAAGTAGATTGCCAAGTCTTTCGTCGTGATAATCAAAACATGGCTTTTACTGGTATTCGTAGAGGTGATCTATATATTGTTGATTTCACTAAGAAAGCCCAACCTAGAGCTTGTTTCATTGCTAAATCCTCTAAAGGTTGGTTGTGGCATAGAAGGCTAGGACATGTTGGTATGCGTAATCTAGACAAGCTAATCAAAGGTGATCATATTCTTGGTGTTAAAGATGTTTTCTTTGACAAAGATAGACTTTGTAGTGCTTGTCAAGCAGGAAAACAAGTTGGTGGAAGTCATCCCATGAAAAACATCATGACCACTAGGAGACCGCTTGAGCTTCTTCATATGGATCTCTTCGGTCCCAATGCTTACAAAAGCCTTGGTGGTAACTCCTTTGGTCTAGTTACAGTTGATGATTATTCCAGATTTACGTGGGTATTTTTCCTTGATGATAAATCGCAGGTTCAGAGGATCTTCAAGACCTTTGCCAAAAAGGCCCAAAATCAATTTGAGAGGAAGAACCGAACGCTCATAGAGATGGCAAGAACGATGCTTGATGAATACAAGACACCGAAACATTTTTGGGGAGAAGCGGTCGAGACAGCTTGTCATGCCATCAACAGGCTTTATCTTCATAAGCTCCTCGGCAAGACATCATACGAGTTTCTCACCGGTAACAAACCCCAAGTGGGATACTTTCGTGTCTTTGGTTCAAAATGCTATATCCTTGATAAGCATCGTCGGTCTAAATTTGCTCCTAAATCTCATGAAGGCTTTCTTCTTGGTTATGGATCAAACTCCCACACCTACCGTGTCTACAACAATTTCACCCGAAAGGTTGAAGAGACGGTAGACGTGAAGTTTGATGAATCTAATGGCTCGCAAGTAGAGCAAATGCCTATTGATGTAGGAGACAAGGACCCATCTGAAGCTATCCAAGATTTATCTATTGGGAAGATCCGTCCCATGGAAGTGAAGGAGAGTACCTCATCTACATATGTGGAGCCACCTACCTCACAGAGAGATGAACCTCAAGGCAACATGGAGGCCTCCACAAGTGGAACTCACCAAGATGAGGAAATGCAACAAGAAGATCCACCACAACCTCCTTCTCCACCACCTCAAGACAACACCAACAACAATGAAGAAGATGAAGATGATGAGGAAGCTGAGCCACAACATCAACAAAGGCTATCCCGAGTTCGAGCAAGAGTCAAGAAGAATCATCCCGTGGAACAAATGATGAACGACATCAACTCCGGGAGAATTACTCGCTCTAAAACTCGCTTAGCTAACTTTTGTGAGCATTACTCATTTATCTCTAGTATTGAACCTATGAAGGTAGAAGAAGCACTTGAAGACCCGGATTGGGTGAACGCTATGCACGAAGAACTACACAACTTCGAGAGGAACAAGGTGTGGACTTTGGTAGAGAAGCCCAACGATGATCAAAACATCATTGGAACCAAATGGGTGTTCCGGAACAAGCAAGATGAAGATGGACAAGTCATCCGCAACAAGGCTCGTCTCGTAGCTCAAGGTTACACACAAGTCGAAGGTATGGACTATGGTGAGACCTATGCCCCCGTTGCTAGACTTGAGTCCATTCGCATTCTTCTTGCTTATGCCAATCACCATGATATTACTCTCTATCAAATGGACATCAAAAGTGCTTTCCTAAATGGTGAAATTGAAGAGGAAGTATTTGTTAAACAACCTCCCGGTTTTGTGAATCCCAAAAAGCCTAATCATGTTTACAAGTTGCATAAAGCTCTTTATGGTCTTAAACAAGCCCCTAGAGCTTGGTACAAATGCTTAACTAGTTTTCTTCTTGAAAAAGGCTTTGAGATTGGAAAGATAGACTCAACGCTGTTCACAAAAAGGGTTAATGGTGAACTATTTGTGTGCCAAATATATGTTGATGATATTATCTTTGGTTCAACTAACCCCCATTTTAGCAAGAAGTTTGGACAGCTCATGTCGGAGAAGTATGAAATGTCCATGATGTGTGAACTCAAATTCTTCCTTGGGTTGCAAATCAAGCAATCTAAGGAGGGTACTTTTGTCTCACAAACAAAGTACACCAAGGATCTCTTCAAGAAGTTCAACATGCAAGAAAGCAAAGGTATGAGTACCCCCATGCCTACTAGTGGACATAATGACTTGACAAAAGATGGAGAACCCGTTGATCAAAAGGTTTACCGTTCTATGATTGGTTCTCTACTATATCTTTGTGCTTCTCGTCCTGACATAATGTTGAGTGTATGTATGTGTGCGCGATATCAAGCAGCCCCTAAAGAATGTCATCTTAAAGCTGTTAAAAGGATAGTGAGATACTTGATACACACACCAAACTTTGGCATTTGGTATCCTAAGAGAGCTTCTTTCGATCTTGTTGGCTATTCCGACTCGGACTATGCCGGTGACAAGGTTGATAGAAAGTCAACTTCGGGTACGTGTCAATTCCTTGGTCGATCCCTTGTATCTTGGTCCTCCAAGAAACAAAATTCGGTATCTTTATCCACTGCCGAAGCAGAATATATTGCTGCTGGTTCGTGTTGTGCTCAATTACTATGGATGACACAAACACTTAAGGATTATGGGATACATGTGAGACGTGTTCCCTTGCTTTGTGACAATGAGAGTGCAATCAAGATTGGACACAATCCCGTGCAACACTCTCGAACAAAGCATATTGAAGTTCGTCACCATTTTATTCGTGATCATATTGCCAAGGGTGACATTAATCTTAAGCATGTTCGTACTGACAAACAACTTGCTGATATCTTTACAAAACCTCTTGATGAGAAAGTGTTTTGTCGCTTAAGGAGTGAGTTGAACATCATTGATGCTTCAAACTTGGAGTGATAACTCCATTGATGCATGCAAGGCATGAGCCTCTTGACTAATCCTTGATATTTCTCTTATGATGATGATCATATGTCTTGGACACATTTGCCTCCTTGTATTGCATCTAACTCCTTGCAGGTACTTGGATGATCTACATTCCACAAGATTACCACACACTCAAATCATGAGTAATCTTGTCATTGACCAAGTATCTAGTCCTTTGGGATGTTGAGTTCAAGGAACAAAATTCCACATATCCTTTTTGACATCTTATACATCTAGCATTTCACTCTTGTCATCTTGGATATTCTTGAGTATTTCCTTGCTTGCCTAACCCATGTAGGAAGATGAACTACACAAGTAGAAATGGCGCTCCAACTTCACATTCAATGAGCACCTACATCAAGCTTACCTACATGAGTAAAGCAACAACAAACCCAAGGTATGTTGTTCACATCTTTAAGGAGCTTTGCTCAAAGTCATGAGTACAAGCAACTTCATAAGATGTGATCACATCTAATGCTTAATCGAAAAATGGCATCCCCATTTTGAGCTTAAACGATGAGTATGACCTATGATCAAATGTCCTCATTTGACTCCTAAGTCAATATACTCAAACATAGGTGACTTTGTCGCCGACCTTTATCTAGATGAAGTACATATGCTTTTGGAGTTTTTCTGTTTTCTCTTATGTTCTCTCATTGAGTTTTTCTTTAATCAAAAAAAAAATTCATCTAGAATTTCTTTTATTTCTTTTCTTATATTTCTTTGTGAGTATCCTTTTGGAAATCCTTTTATGGCTCTGATCAATTCCCTGAAAATCTTTTACAAATTCATTGCAAATCCTTTGAAACATCCCTCGCAGAGTGAGCTGGATTATTTCTGTGTTTCCTTGGATTTATCTTCAAGGACATCACCTTCTGCAGCTCCACTCAGACTTAAATCTTAAACAGGGAGAGGACTCAAATTTTGGACTCAAATTGTTTCTCTATGAATGTTCTTATTTGCCCTGTTGTGATTCTTCGGGATCCCACCTCTTTCTTTCTTTCTTTCTTTCTTTCCATCTTTCCTGTCCTACCTAGTTTACTGTCCTTTTCGGCACTTGATGTCAAAGGGGGAGAGAACTTAGGGGGAGTAGGGGGAGTAGGAGAGAAGAGAAGACTTAGGGAAGAAAAGCAATCTTATCTTAAGGGGGAGAGAATCACATCAAAGCTTTGTCATGTTTTACTTTGGACATCATTCTCATTTACAATTGGCATCTTTCGTTTGATTTTGCTTTTTCCTTCACACCTCTTGTTTTCACAATTGGTATCTTACTCACAATTGGTATCTCATGAAATCTTTTAGCTTAAGGGGAGAAGACTTAGAGGAATCTTCACAATTGATATCCTATGAAAAGCAAAATCTCTCTGAGTTCATTGAAAATCTTTTAGCTTCGGAGACATGTTTGTTGATTCAAGCCTGTGCTCAATATGAGACACTCTTTATACATGTCCTCCCTGGCTTGGTACTCTTGATGTTCTTGCAGTTGGTTGAAGGAATACTCTTGTGTTATCTAACCTTGTTTTCTCAAGTTTATCCCTTCAGGTACAAATGTCAAGGAACCTCAAGGTAAGTATATGCATCTTGCAGAATGTGCATGATGGTGACTTGCTTGTAATTACTTGTTTGCAAGAAATCACCATGCACATATGCATTATCACTCACTTCCTTTTTCTTCTGCTCTGATGCATATAGCCAAGCTGCATGTAGCACGTCTTGCTTATCTCTCTTGTGTGCTTGTGGTAGTCCAAAACCATAATCTATGAAAATCTTGCACACTTGTAGGGGGAGCCTGTGTACTACATGCTTGTCAAAGCTTTTATGATAATTCTGTCTTTCTTTCAATAAGCTTTGATGTTTTGTTTAAATATAATTTTAGTGTGTTGCCATCAATTACCAAAAAGGGGGAGATTGAAAGCACATTTGCTCTCCGGGTGGTTTTGGTAATTAATGACAACATACTTTGTGGTTGGACTAATGCTTTTATCAAGTATGTTTCAGGAAACCCAATCACATTGGAATGGCAAGATGACTGAAGAAGTGGACCCCTCAAATGCTAAGGCAATCATTGGCAAAAGCTCAAGACTCTATTTTTGGTTTAGTGATCAAAGATCACATTGAGTCCATAGGAAAGCCAATACTATTAAAAGGGGATGAGGTTGTGTTAATGTTCTTGTTGCTCAAGTGCTTGGTGATCTAACTCCCTCAACTATCAGCACTATTCACTACTTAACACACACCCATAAGTAATCTCGGTCAAACCAACTCTGTCCCACCGAGATGAACCACTTCTGCCATATTCCAAACCCTAACATCTCGGTCACACCGATTCTTTCAAATCAGTCCCACCGAGATGAACCACTTCTGCCATTT
>LR738710.1:711287240-711299219 GCA_902687465.1 Secale cereale | reverse complement strand
CATATCAGTGAGGAGAGTTGAGTGTTGGGGAGTTTATCACTTGAAGCACAAGAGCAAGGAGTTCATCACCATCAACACCGTCTATTACCTTTTGGGGGGTGGTGCCTCCTAGATTGGTTAGGTGTCGCTTGGGAGCCTCCGTCTTGATGATGTGGAGTTGAACCAAGAAGTTTGTAAGGGCAAGGAGATCGCCTACTTCGTGAAGATCTACCCCGAGTAAGGCTAGTCCTCCGTGGGCGTAGGCCGTGATGGAATAGACAAGGTTGCTTCTTCGTGGACCCTTCGTGGGTGGAGCCCTCCGTGGACTCGCGCAGCCGTTACCCTCCGTGGGTTGAAGTCTCCATCAACGTGGATGTACGATAGCACCACCTATCGGAACCACGACAAAAACCTCCGTGTCACCAAACTGCGTTTGATCTTCTCCACCTCTCTCTACTATATATGCAATTTACTTTCCGCTGCCCATACTCTAGAATTGCATGTGTAGTGTGTTACTTGACTTGATCTTATTTGTAAAACTGCCTAAAACCTTGCACAACCAAAAGGCAGATTTTTTATATAGTCAAGTAGTCTAATCACCCCCCCCCCTCTAGACCTACTTCTTCGATCCTACACACCTGTACAAAGGTCCAAGGAGATAAATCGCATTTGATTTCTCGTTTTTGATAGATCTCAACTTGGGGACATCCATACCGGGACAACATAGAAAATAGATGATGGACTCCTCTTCAATGCATAAGCATATTCTCATAAGAGATTGTGGATTAAGGTCCAAGCTAAAACTTCCACCATGATACATGGCTTTGGTTGGCGGCCCAATGTTCTTCTCTAACAATATGCATAGTCATTCAACCCACGGCAAATCACCCTTACTTCAGACAAGACGAACATGCATAGCAACTCACATGATATTCAACAAAAGTGTGACAGTTGATGGCGTCCCCAGAAACATGGTTACCGCTCAGCAAGCAACTTATAAGAAATAAGATACATAGGCAACATATTCTTTACCACAATAGTTTTTAAGCTACTTTCCCATGAGCTATGTATTGCAAAGTTAGTTCGCTTAGTACAGGTGGAGGTTAGCAAAAGACTGGGAGCGACCAACTAAGAGAGCAATGATGGTCATAATCATGCAGAGCGACAAAGCAACATTGAATCAGGCATGGTAGTTATATCGCTACTCAGAAACAAAAGATCATCAAGGCTTGACAGACTTTCTTTACAGTCTTAAATATGCATGAGCATACGCCAAGTCAATCAAAATAAATTCTCGAAGGAAGATATTACTAAACCATACCACATCATAGGCAAACAAATCAAGTTGGTACTCCAATAACACATTGGGAACCCCCCAGCTATTTGAGACTAACCATAAGAAAACCTGAACTACTAAGCACCATCATGCAAGTAGCATCTTTATCATAGACATATTAACCAATGCAACGGAAGCAAACTCTCTTAATAAGGTGAGCATGGTAATTAAAGAGAGTTCAAGCAACCAACTAAACAAAAGCTCTTTGAAAAGATAAGGATGAATACTAAGAGCAGAGCATGATAGTAGCTATTAAAAGACAAAGAACACACACAGCAAGGATAGACATGAAAATTCTATGTTATGTTCTAGGTAGAAGTGGAGCGTGTTTCTCTCCCACATAAAGAACGCTGAGTTCCGACTCGTTATGAAAAACTAAAAATAAAACTAAAAGCAAGACGCTCCAAGCATAGCACATAACACATGAAGTGATAAAAATATAGCGGAACGAAAGACGAACTGATAATGTTGATGGAGAAGGGGATGCACGGGGGCATCCCCAAGCTTAGACGCTTGAGTCTCCTTGAATATTTCTTGGGGGTGCATGGGGGCATCCCCAAGCTTGAGCGCTTGACACTCCTGAATCTTTTTATCATCTTCCCTCGCACACTTGAAAACTCCCTTCATACATAACTCATCATAATCTGATTAGCGAGGTTAGTACCCTTAATAAAATAATTGCACCTTGCTGGAAATAAGGAAATTCTTGAAGTTCTACTGTTTCTCAAGATTGCCAAAAGGTTTTTGCAAAGAAAAAGCAAGCTCTTGATTCGCAAAATGAAGGAAAGGCAAAACAGGACAGAATCTGTGAAAAACAGAACAGCAGGTAGTATTTGATCTGTTCGGGGTATTTCTGCAACTAAAATAAAAAAACTCAGAACAGATGCACGAAAGACAATTATATAGAGAATGCTGTCGAAAAAATTCAGACCAAAAAGATGATCTGGTGATTTTATACGAATTTTTCTATCCAAGGACAGAATCTGTTTCCTGGACAGCACCTCACAACTTTTGAACTTTCTAGCAATCAGAGGCTATACTTGGCACAAATATGAAAAGCAAAGATACAATGATGATGCTACAGCAGTAAACAATATCAAGACACAACAAAAGCAAAAATTTTATTCATGTGGGCTGCCTCCCAAAAGCGCTTTCTTTTATGCCTTTGAGCTAGGCATAATGCAAATAGATCAAGTTTTATCAAGAGTAGAAGAATAGCTAGCCCGTACAACGGACTCAAAAGGTAACTTGATCTTCTTACGAGGGAAGTGTTCCATCCCTTTCTTGAGAGGAAACTGAAATTTTATATTACCCTCTTTCATGTCAATGATAGCACCAACGGTGCGTAAAAAGGGACGTCCCAAAATAATTGGACAAGAAGGATCACATTCAATATCCATAATAGTGAAATCAACGGGAACATAATTATCATTGACGACGATAAGAACATCGTCGATCCTCCCCAAAGGTTTCTTTATGGAAGAATCAATGAGACGAACACCAAGAGAACAAGAATCATAAGGTTTCAATTTAAGCATATCATATATTCTTTTGGGCATAACAGAGGTACTAGCACCAACATCACATAATGCATAACAAGAGAAGTCATTCAATTTAATTTTTATCATAGGATCCCAACCATCTTCTAGCTTTCTAGGTATGGAGGCTTCTACTCTAAGTTTCTCCTCCCTAGCTTTGATGAGAGCATTAGTGATATGCTCTGTGAAGGCAAGGTTAAGCGTGCTAGTGCGGGGATCTCTAGACATCTTGTGAAGGAAATCAATAACTTCGGTAAGAGTGCAATTATCAAAATCAAGATCACGAGCATCAAGTAAAGTGGTAGTGGTGTCCTTAAGGTTCACTTGTTTGGTAGTTTCTATAGTCATAGCATCACCATTAATAGGTCCAATGGGACCAGGAGTACATTGGGTGCTAAGAGTTTGAACATCCTCAACAACTTGGATAGTAGAACCAGTGTGGTGGGTAGGAAGGCTCTTAATTCTATCTTCTTCCTCCCTTTCTCTAGCCCATCTCTCTTTAAGTTTAGCCATCATCCTAATGTTTTCATTGATTTGCACTTGAGTAGCATTAATAGGAACGACTTCCCCCTCCTCAAGAGGAGAAGTTTTAATTTTTAGCAATTTTACCTCATTGGCTAAATGGTCTACCTTAAAAGAAAGATAATCTAGTTTATGTAGTTTTTCTTCTACACTTTTATTAAAGGCTTTTTGGGTAGTGATGAAATCTTTAAGCATAATCTCTAGTTCAGTATTGGAGTTCTTGGTACTAGGATAAACATTGTTGTTCCCATAAGAATTAGAGGGGAACGGTCTAGGATTGTTACCAAAGTTACTCCTATAAGCATTGTTGTTAAAATTGTTTCTAGAGATAAAGTTCACATCTACTTGTTCTTGAGCAATCAAAGAATTTAAAGGAACATCACGAGGATCAATAGAGGATTGCTTCGAAAGTAGAGACATGATCAAGTCAACTTTTTCATTAAGGGAGGAAATCTCCTCGATAGAGTTTACCTTCCTACCTGTTGGAGCGCGTTCGGTGTGCCATTGGGAATAGTTGGTCATCATCTCATCGAGAAGCTTTGTGGCAGCACCAAGTGTAGTTGACATAAAAGTTCCTCCCGCGACCGAATCTAACAAGTTCCGCGAGGTAAAGTTCAAGCCTGCATAAAAAGTTTGGATAACCATCCAAGTAGTCAAACTGTGAGTAGGGCAGTTCTTGATAAGAGATTTCATACGTTCCCAAGCTTGGGCAACGTGTTCATTATCCAATTGTTTAAAATTCATTATGTTACTTCTAAGTTGGATAATTTTAGCAGGTGGATAGTATTTTCCGATAAAAGCATCTTTGCACTTGTCCCATGAATCTATGCTATTTCTAGGCAAAGACTGAAACCATATTTTAGCTCCTCCTCTCAAGGAGAAAGGAAAAAGCTTAAGCTTAACAATATTACCATCTATTTCTTGGTACTTTTGCATATCACAAAGTTCAACAAAGTTGTTCAAGTGTAAAGCAGCATCATCTCCAGCACCGGAGAATTGATCTTTCATGACTAAGTTCAGTAAAGCAGGTTTAATTTCATATGAAGGTGCTGAAGTGGCAGGTGTAGTGATAGGTGTGCTGATAAAGTCATCGTTGTTGTGACTAGTGAAGTCACACAACTTGGTGTTCTCGGTGGAACCCATAGTAGCAAGCAAGCAAGATAACTATTTTTGTGATTTTCGATAAAAGATACTAAAGTAAAAACTGAAAGGTAAACTAACAAGACTAAAAAGCAAAGGTAAAAGATAGCATGCAACTCCCCTATCCTGAAGAGTGGAGTCCCGACAACGGCGCCAGAAAATACTCCTTGATGGGCCTCGAACCCCTCATTGGTTACCCCAAGTGGAAGGTGTAAGATGCAGTGTTGTGGAAGTTTTTCCCTTAGCAAAGATGCCAAGGATCGAATCCCCAGAGACTCCTAGGTTCAACAAGTAGGTGTCAACTGCTACGGCGCCAGATATTAGCAGTCAACGTGGACCTGCACACAGATACAAATAACTTTGCTCCCAACGAGTACAGAGAGGTTGTCAATCCCTCCGGCCTTTTAGTTCACAAAGGATTAAAAGCAATGATAGTAGTGATAGATAATGTTTTGCAATAGTAAATAAAAGCGAAAAGTAATATGGACCGGAGTCTCATGATGTTCACTAGTGATGTCTCTCTCCCAAAAGACGATAAAACAGCTATGTGAGGTAAACGAATTATAGCTGGGCAATTGACAGGACCACGAACGCAAACCAATGCTGACTACATTGCAAGAAAGGTTGAGGTTCAAAGCATGGGCGGTACGCCAAAGTAAGTAGACCGAAATCCATCAATATCTACTACTAATCATCCACCTTGAGATATCTATCTAGAACATCTCGCTGGTATTAAGTTGCGAGCCCCACCCATAGTGTAAACTCAAAGCAACACACAACTGCATTAAAAGAACTTTGCGTAAAGTAAACAATCCTTGCACCCGCGGGCACAAGCACTGTTGTTTTCCCCCTTGTGGCAACAGCACATCCCCTAGACTCATGTTTCTGTCACTCAAGCTAGTCATCGAGGGGCATGAACCCACCATCGAGCATAACGTTCCCTCTTGGAGTCACTACCTATTACTTGGCCAAAGCAATAAATAACAACGGAGAACATGCAAGAATTACTTATGAACATAAATATAAAAGAGGTAGATCAAATATATTACTCAAGATCAATCTGAACATAATCTCATAATCCATCGGATCCCAGCAAACTCAACATAGCAACAGCATAAGGATTACATATGTGCCTCGATCATGTAGGGCAGCTCACGAGGACTAATTAGTGAAGCACAAGAACGGGAGGAGAACATCACATAGCTACTGGTCATGGACTCATGGTCCAAGGGAGACTACTCACGAGTCATCCGGGAGGCGTCCATGGTGGTGGAGAAGCTCCCGGTGGTGATCCTCCCCTCCGGCAGGGTGCCGGGAAGAGTTCTCCTGGTGCTCCCGATCTTGGAAGCGGCGGCGGCGGCGGAACAGAGATGAGATCGCGAAAAAGAGTTCCCGTCCCGAGGGTTTCAAAGGAAGCTCTAAATATATGCCGAAGGGGGGGCACCAGACGGGGCTCGGGGGGCCCAGGCGCCCCCCCGGCGCGGCCCGGTGGGGGGGGGGGCGGCGCCTGGAGCCCTGGTGCCCCCCCCGGCTGTCCTTCGAGCGCAAGGAAGTTTCCGGAACGCTAATTTTTTATATAATTTTTCTGGATTTTTCCTGGCAGTTCTCGTAACGTGAAAACCTGAAATACAAAAATAGCCGAAAACAGAAACTGGCACCGGGGTGCACTGGATTAGTAGGTTAGTCCAAATATGATCAAAAATGTATGGAAGTGTATGAATATCATAGCAATATCACCCAAAAGTGGCATGGAGCAAGCAGAAATTATAGATACGTTTTGGACGTATCAGGGATCTGGAGTTTCTGCATCACAGTGGAGGAGATCAAATTCAAGCCGGCCCCGCCGTCAACTAACATCTTGGTGACCTTGAGGTTGCGGATGGTTGGTGAAACCAACATCGGCAAGCACCCGACCGCAGTTGTGCGATCAGGGTGGTCCTCAATATCGAAGATGATAGGCGTGCTGGACCACTTCAGAAGTTTGCGCGACTCGATGGGTGGTTCTGCCGCATTGACTTCACGTACCCATTGCTTGAGTTGGCGGTGTGAAGTATGCAGAGAAGCACCACCGTCAATGCACAAAACTTCTGTAGCTTTTTGAAAATCCTGCTCGCTGTTCTCTCCATCATCCATGTCTTCGTCTTCGTCTTCGCCTTCATCCTTGTCGCGGCCGCGGGGAGGTCTGTCTCCTTGCCGCTGCTTGGCCTTGCCGCGGCGTCCTCCCCGGCCGTTGAATGGCCGCTTCTTGCCGGACTCTCCACCACCTCCCTGGGCCTTCTCCTTGTCGCGTCGCTCGTACTCAGCCTTCTGCTGCTCGATGAGGTATTCGACTTTCTTGCAGTTTTGGAGATCGCGGCCCTTGGTGCGGTGGATCTTGCAATACTGCTTGTCGGTGCCGTCCTGCTTGTCGGCGGCCACCATAGCCTGGCAGTTGGTGCACGCGGCAGTCTCCTTGCCGGAGCTACCAGCCTGGGCTTTCTTGGCGCCAGCCTCCTTGCCGGACTGCTCAACGACTAGCACTTCCTTGTTCTTCTTCTTCTTGTTGTTCCGCCGCCGGCTCTTCTTTGCGGGGGCGGCATCCTCACTGTCTGACCCCCCCTGCTCCTGTATCCTCTCCGGGGAGCTTCCTCCCCTCCTCAGCGCGTGCGCACTTGTCGGCCAGGGCATAAAGCTCACTGATGTCTCGGATCTTGCACATCGCCATCTCCTCCCTCATCCTGCGGTTACGCACGTTCTGGTGGAACGTGCTGATAACCGCGGCAGGGTGGACGTCTGGGATGTTGTGCTGGACGCGGCTGAATCTCTGGATATACTTACGCAGGGGCTCTCCTTCCTTCTGGGCGAGTATGTGAAGGTCACTCTCCTGGCCATGGGGTTTGTGGCCACCTGTGAAGGCGCCGACAAACTGATGGCACAGGTCGGCCCAAGAAGAAATAGAGTTCTCCGGCAAGTGCATGAGCTAAGATCTAACGTTTGGCTTGAGCACCAGCGGGAAGTAGTTGGCGAGTATCTTCTCGTCTCGTCCCCCGGCAGCCTGCACCGCGATGGTGTAGATGCTGAGGAACTCCGACGGATGTGTCTTGCCGTCGTACTTTTCCGGTACGTCGGGCTTGAAGTTCTTCATGCTGGGCCACTGGACTTGTCGCAGCTCACGGGTGAACGCAGGGCAACCTACCGCGTACGGCAAGTCGCCTGGTCCTCCGGGCGCGTGCATGTCAACAGCGGACCCAGCGCGCTGGTCGGATTGACGCCGCGCCTCTCTTCGGCGCTCGATGCGGGTTCGAGCGTCCTCTTGTTGTCGGTCGTTGAGAACTTGGCGCTGATCACGGCGAACTCGCGGATCTGACGACGCGGTGGAGTTGTCGTCGACGTTGATCCGGCGAGTCGGCGATTTCGGCCTTCGTGGCGGGGAGTGTACGGTTGTTGCACCCCCACCAGTCTTGTCGCCATCAACCCGCGCCTGGCTAACTTGCCGCGGCCGTGACGTGCTCGGCTGCTGCGGAGTGTCGCCGTTGGCGAAGGCGATGAGGCTTTGGATGGTGGCCCTCCAGTCGTCGGCCTTGTCTGCCGCTGGAGGGAAGTCGAGGAGCAGTTGAGCTCGAGCTAGAGCTTCTGCTGGAGTGGCGGGTAGCGGTGGCGAGCGGTGCGAGGAGCGGGATATGCTCGGACTTCTAACTATGTTAGAAGGAGCAGTTTCCCGTCCTGGCGACCGCGCCTTGCTCGTGCCGGTGTGTTGATGTGCATGTTGGCCTTGAGCGTCCCTAGATCCGCCAGCTTGACCTTGGCCCAGCAAGCGTATGGTACCTTGAGTACCACGACGCTGCCGGTCTCACACCTCCTGAGACGGGCGCGGTGCATGCACGGATGCCGAGGCCTTGGAGTGCGCCCGGTCGTCCATCTTGTCCTTGGACTTGGCGGCGCCGTGAGTTTCCTCGCCGACGTCCGTCCTTCCGCCGGCGTCTACCCCACCAGCCGTTGGCTCCGGCGGTGGCGGGATCGACGCGGACGGGCCTGCTGCCTCCGAAGCCTTCTTCTTTGGCGGCATGCTGATGGAGTCGATGAAGTTGATGAAGGAGTTGAAAATCTAGCCCATGTGCAGGCCGGATCGGGTTCGCACAACCTCGACGCACCCCCTACCTGGCGCGCCAAAGATGTCGGGGAAACTGATCGCCCACGAACACCTATGGGACCGGAGCCCCTTTTCGGTACGGCAAGGGGGCGGAGGATGCACAAAGAGCAGATCGAGGCGAACACACGAGCAGTTTACCCAGGTTCGGGCCGCACGGATGCGTAAAACCCTACTCCTGCTTTGGTTTGTTATTGAGTTCTTGGCTCGGGAGCGAGGAGAGCAACAGTACACTCTAACCGCTAACAAGACCGAGCGTGGAGAGTGATCGATGTTCCGAACCCCCTCTACGTTGCGCATGGGCCTCCTTTTATAGGTCAAAGGGGTCACCGACAGGTGGCAACACAGATGAGGGTAAAAACGTAAAAAGGGTGGTAGCTAGAACAGTGTTTGTACAGTGCCCTGTACCTAACCCTGACGGCAGGGGACAAGGGCATTGAACGCCCGTCGCCGTCACTCCAAACAGTGCAAAAAGTGATCGTCAGGGCGCCACCGTCCGCCATGACGGTAGCCTTGTCATCGCCGCTTGCCACCGTGTTCCCCTGGCTGCACAGCCTGCCGCCACGTGTGCCTGGAAGGGCCCCAGGGCGACACGTGGGTGGATGTGCTGGAGCGCGGGCACTGAGTGGAAGCTTGCCGCGGCAAGCGCCTTCCGCGGTGATTATCTTGTCGCTTCTGGGAGCTTCTCGCTCACCGGTCCTTGCCGGGACGCGTGGCGCGTCGCGGCAAGCTTTCTTGATATGCCTTGGATGGCCTTCCCGGCAAGCTCCTCTTGCCGGGGTCTTGTCTCTTTGACTTGCATACTTTGTTCTTGAATGGCTCCGGAGGAACCATGAGGGGTCTTGGCGGTCGCCTGGCTAGCCTTGCCGCGGGACGCTGCAACTGTCCGGGCACTAGTTCGGGATACTAAGGTACCCCTACTTTAGTACACCGACACCTCCCGGACTCCGATTTCTTGCACGTCACTCCTTTTGGTCGGTAAAAAAACATTATATATTCTCCCGAAGGTTTTGACCACCGTATCACGCAAAAATCCTCTGTTCTTGTTTCGAGCTATTTTCTGCCGGGGTTGACAAGGCCAGGCGTCATGTCGACGTCCTCCTCCAACAATGAGGGCAACGATGCTTGGCTAATGAAGACAGAGCTGAAGAGGGAAGAACCCGAGGAGCTTAACAAGGAGAATAGGATCAATAAGGCTATGGAAGATCAGGCTCCGGCAACAGGAGAAGAAGACATCCTTCAACCCCTTCCAAACCTTTTTACTTCAACTGAGATTGAAGCTTTCAAGATGATTGAGTTAGCTCAAATACAAAACAAGTATCTCACAAGTGAAAATATTTTGCTGAAGGAGCATATCGCCGCACTCAAAGGTATTATCCGCAAGTTGGAGGATCTCCTACGCTCGATGTATGATGATCCGGCATCACTGCTTTCAACTCCATCATCACCAACTTCGAAGAAGGAGACATAATCATATGGGTATGGGCACTCCCCTTGGCAACTGCCAAGCTTGGGGGAGGTGCCCCGGTATCGTATCACCATCACACCCCTATCTTTACCATTTTTCTTAGTTCAATCCTTTTGGTAATATCTTGATCTAGTAGAATAAAGTTAGCATGATCTAGTTGTGAGCTTTTGCTTTCTGATCTTTACCTTTGTAATCGAGTTCGTGAGCTATATAATAAAGATTAGTGTTGAGTCAAGGGCTCGATTTCCTCGCTATGGTCATGATAAAATAAAATAAAATATAAAAAGTATCAAAGAGATCATATTGATCTTATGGGAAGCAATGACTTCACATATAAAGAGTATGATGAATAAAAGTTGTTGAGAGTTGACAAACATAGTTTTGGTCATCGTTGCAATTAATAGGAAGTAATAAAGGAAGAGAGGTTTCACATACAAATATACTATCTTAGACATCTTTTATGATTGTGAGCACTCATTAAAATATGACATGCTAAAGAGTTGATGTTGTACAAGGAAGACAACATAATGGGTTATGTTTTCTTATATTCGAAATAAAGTATATTGTCGTGGATCATCCAACATGTTGAGCTTGCCTTTCCCCCTCATGCTAGCCAAAACTCCTTGCACCAAGTAGAGATACTACTTGTGCTTCCATACATCCTTAAACCCTGTTTTGCCATGAGAGTCCACCATACCTACCTATGGATTGAGTAAGATCCTTCAAGTAAGTTGTCATGATTACAAACTCTCTAAAATATGTATGATTTATTAATGTGGAGGAAATAAGCTTTATACAATCTTGTGATATGGAAGTAATAAAAGCGACAGACTGCATAATAAAGGTCCTTATCACAAGTGGCAATGTAAAGTGACGTTCTTTTGCGCTAAGACTTTGTGCATCCAACCATAAAAGCACATGACAACCTCTGCTTCCCTCTCCGAAGGGCCTGTCTATTATTCTTGCCTTATAAGAGTCAAGGTGAAAGTCACCTTTCCTTTTTACATTTTATCCTTTGGCAAGCACATTGTGTTGGAAAGATCCTGACATATATACCCACTTGGATGTAAGTTATCATGGTCTATTACTGTTGACATTACCCTTGAGGTAAGAGGTTAGGAGGCAAGACCATAAGCCCCTTTCTTTCTTTGTGTCCGATTAAAACTCCATACCCATAAGTATTGCGTGAGTGTGCGCAATTGTGAAAGACTATATGATAGTTGAGTATGTGGGCTTGCTGAAAAACTCTTATATTGTCTCTTTCCGATGTTGCGATAAATTACAATTGATTCAGTGACTAAGATCATAGTTTGTTGGTTTTCAATGAAGTTTCCGAGTCATACTTTACATTGTGAATGAATTGTTACTTCAGCATAAGAATCATATGACAATATATGTGTGTTGATGTTATAAGAATGATCATGATGCCCTCTTGTCCGTATTTTATTTTTATCGACACCTCTATCTCTAAACATGTGGACATATTTTTCGATATCGGCTTTCGCTTGAGGACAAGCGAGGTCTCAGCTTGGGGGAGTTGATACGTCCATTTTGCATCATGCTTTTATGTTGATATTTATTGCACTATGGGCTGTTATTACATGTTATGTCACAATAATTATGCCTTTTCTCTCTTATTTTACAAGGTTTACATGAAGAGGGAGAATGCGGGCAGCTGGAATTCTGGGCTGGAAAAGGAGCAAACATTGGAGACCTATTCTGCACAACTCAAAAAGCTCCGAAACTCCACGAAACATTGTTTCAGAAAATATAAAAAATATATGGCGAAAGAGATCTGCCAGGGGGGCACCACCTATCCACGAGGGTGGGGGGCGCCCCCCCTCCGGGCGTGCCCCGTGCCTCGTGGGCC
>LR738710.1:711160046-711287204 GCA_902687465.1 Secale cereale | reverse complement strand
CCCCCCCCCCCCCGATGCGCATCTTCTCCTATATGAGGTGTTTTGACCTGGAAAAATCATAAGGAGGCGTTTGGGAACAGACGCCGCCGTCTCGAGGCAGAACCTTGGCGGAACCAATCTAGGGCTCTGGCGGAGCTGTTCTGCCAGGGATACTTCCCCCCGAGAGGGGGGAAATCATCACCGCCGTCATCACCAACAACTCTCCCATCTTGGGGAGGGTTATCTTCATCAACATCTTCACCAGCACCATCTCCTCTCAAACCCTAGTTCATCCCTTGTATCCAAACCTCAGATTGGTACCTGTAGGTTGCTAGTAGTGTTGATTACTCCTTGTAGTTGATGCTAGTTGGTTTACTTGGTGGAAGATCATATGTTCAGATCCATTATGCATATTAATACCCCTCTGATCATGAACACTATTATGTCTTGTGAGTAGTTACTTTTGTTCACGAGGACATGGGAGAAGTCTTGCTATAAGTAGTCATGTGAATTTGGTATTCATTCGATATTTTGATGAGATGTATGTTGTCTTTCCTCTAGTGGTGTCATGTGAACGTCGACTACTTGACACTTCACCATTGTTTGGGCCTAGAGGAAGGCATTGGGAAGTAATAAGTAGATGGTGGGTTGCTAGAGTGACAGAAGCTTAAACCCTAGTTTATGTGTTGCTTCGTAAGGGGCTGATTTGGATCCACTTGTTTCATGCTATGGTTAGGTTTACTTTAAAACTTCTTTTGTAGTTGCAGATAAGGTTGGAAAAAGCAGTAGGCGTAAGCGAGGCGGTGGGCCTTCGCCTAGTGCCTAAGCGGCCTCGGCGTGGCCTAGGCGGTAATATAGGTTTTACTCGTAGTATATTTGTGATTATTATACGGGTGTTGACATTATTTGGAGTATATAAATAAGTTAATTACCGGCTACTACCATTGGAATATAAGCCGTTCGGCATATCAGTGCAGTATGTGGCCTGATTTCTTGTTTAGGTAGACAATTCCTTGCTTGCCATGCCTAAACCTCCATTTATGCCCTAGGCGAGGCGTTTGGCCACTGCCTAGCGCCTAGGCGTGCATAAGCGCCTCCTAGGCACTGCCTTTTCCAACAGAGGTTGCAGATGCTTGCAATAGAGGTTAATCATAAGTGGGATGCTTGTCCAAGTAAGGACATCACCCAAGCACTGGTCCACCCACATACCAAATTATCAAAGTACCGAACGCGAATCATATGTGCGTGATGAAAACTAGCTTGGCGATAATTCCCATGTGTCCTCGGGAGCGTTTTCCTTTATATAAGAGTTTGTCTAGGCTTGTCCTTTGCTACAAAAAGGATTGGGCCATCTTGCTGCACCTTATTTACTCTAACTATTTGTCACTTGCTACCAATTACCCTATCACAAAACTATCTGTTACCGATAATTTCAATGCTTGCAGAAAATACCTTACTGAAAACTGCCCATCATTTCCTTCCGTTCCTCGTTGGGTTCGATACTCTTACTTATCGAAAGTACTACGATAGATCCCCTACACTTGTGGGTCATCAGGATCCATGTATGAGAACAAACTGTGGACTTTGGTTGACTTGCCTTATGATCGGCAAGCCAATGAAAATAAATGGATCTTTAAGAGGAAGACTAACACCGATGGTAATGTTACTGTCTGCAAACCTCGACTTGTTGTGAAAAGTTTTCGACAAGTTCAAGGTGTTGACTACGATGAGATTTTCTCACTCGTATCAATGCTTAAGTCTGTCCGAATCATGTTAGCAATTGCCGCATATTATGAAATCTGGCAAATGGATACCAAAACTGCATTCTTTAATGGATTTATTAAAGAAGAGGTGTATATGATGCAACGAGAAGGTTTTTTCAATCCTAAATGTGCTAACAAAATGTGCAAGCTCCAGCGATCCATCTATGGACTGGTGCAAGCATCTCAGAGTTGGAATATACGATTTGATAAGTTGATCAAAGCATATAGTTTTATACAGACTTGCTGTGAAGCCTGTATTTACAAGAAAATGAGCGGGATACGTCTCCAACGTATCTACTTTTCCAAACACTTTTGCCCTTGTTTTGGACTCTAACTTGCATGATTTGAATGGAACTAACCCGGACTAATGCTGTTGTCGGGGAACGAATCCACGAGCACCTATGGGACCGGCGGACCGAGCCCCATTTGGTTTGGCAGGTGCGAAGATCACACGATGAGCAGATCGAGGCAAAACACACGAGCAGTTTACCCAGGTTCGGGCCGCACGGATGCGTAAAACCCTACTCCTGCTTTGTGGTTTGCATTGAGTTCTTGCTCGGGAGCGCTGAGTGCTACAGTACACACCAGCAGCTAATGAGACCGAGCGTGAGTGTTCTTCCTCCCCCCTTTCATTGCTCAAGGGGTCACCGACAGGTGGCAACGTAGACAAGGGTAAAAATGGAAAGGTGTTACGGTTGGTACAACCACCTGTTATAGTGTATCATACCTAACTCTGACGGCTGGGGACAAGGGCATTGAATGCCCATCTGCATCACCCAAATAGTGCAAAAAGGGACCGTCAGGGACACCACCGCTCGCCACGATGGCAATCTTGTCAGCACCGCTTGCCACCGCGCACCGCTGGCTGCACAGCCTCCCGCCACGTACGCCTGGAAGGGTCCTAGAGCGACATGTTGGTGGATGTGCTGGAGCGCGGGTACAGAGTGGTAGCTTGCCGCGGCAAGCGCCTTGCCGCGGTCGTTGTCTTGTCGCGTCTGGGAGCTCGTTGCTCACCGGGCCTTGCCGGGACGCGTGGCGCGTCGCGGCAAGTTCCTTGAGATGCCTTGGTTGGCCTTCCTGGCAAGCTCCTCTTGCCGGGGTCTTGTCTCCTTGGCTTGAATACTTTGTTCTTGAATGGCTTCAAAGGAACCACGGAGGACCTTGGCGGTCACCCGGCAAGCCTTGCCGCGGGATGCTGCGACTGCCCGTGCACAAGTTCGGGATACTAGGGTACCCCTACTCTAGTACACCGTGAGCTGTTTTCAGCAGAACTGCCATGGTGTTATTTTTGTGCAGAAATAAAAGTTCTCGGAATGACCTGAAATTCAACGGAGATTTATTTTGGAATATATAAAATATATCTACGGAAAGAACCAGACTAGGGGGGCCACACCCAGTCCATGAGGGTGGGGGCGCGCCCCCCTGCCTCGTGGGCCCCCTATTGCTCCATCGACGTCTCCCTCGACTCCATATATTCACTTTCGGGGAGAAAAAAAATCAGAGAGAAGGAATTATCGCGTTTTATGATACGGAGCCGCCGCTAAGCCTTAATCTCTCTCGGGAGGGCTAATCTGGAGTCCGTTCGGGGCTCCGGAGAGTGGAGATCGTCGCCATCGTCATCATCAACCTTCCTCCATCACCAATTCCATGATGCTCACCGCCGTGCATGAGTAATCCCATCGTAGGCTTGCTGGACGGTGATGGGTTGGATGAGATTTACCATGTAATTGAGTTAGTTTTGTTAGAGTTTGATCCCTAGTATCCACTATGTCCTAAGATTGATGTTGCTATGACTTTGCTATGCTTAATGCTTGTCACTAGGGCCCGAGTGCCATGATTTCAGATCTGAACCTATTATGTTTTCATGAATATATGTGTGTTCTTGATCCTATCTTGCAAGTCAATAGTCACCTACTATGTGTTATGATCCGGCAATCGCGAGTGACAATAATCGGGACCACTCTCGGTGATGACCGTAGTTTGAGGAGTTCATGTATTCACTATGTGTTCATGCTTTGGTCCGGTACTCTATTAAAAGGAGGCGATATCCCTTTGTTTCCACTAGGATCCCGCTGCCACGGAAGGGTAGGACAAAAGATGTCATGCAAGTTCTTTCCCATAAGCACGTATGACTATATTCGGAATACATGCCTACATTACATTGATGAACTGGAGCTAGTTCTGTGTCACCCTATGTTATAACTATTACATGAGGAATCACATCCGACATAATTATCCATCACCGATCCAATGCCTATGAGCTTTTCACATATTGCTTGTTGCTTATTTACTTTTCCGCTGCTACTGTTACAATCACTACAAAACTACTATCGCTACCTTTGCCACTGTTACCGTTACTTCCATATTACTTTGCTACTAAATACTTTCCTGCAGATACTAAGTCTTCCAGGTGTGGTTGAATTGACAACTCAACTGCTAATACTTGAGAGTATTCTTTGGCTTCCCTTGTGTCGAATCAATAAAGTTGGGTTGAATACTTTACCCTCGAAAACTATTGCAATCCCCTACACTTGTGGGTTATCAAGACTATTTTCTGGCGCCGTTGCCGGGGAGCATAGCTATATTCTTTAAGTCACTTGGGATTTATATCTGTAGATCACTATGAAGAACATGAAAGACTCAAAAACCAAGATCTATCCCTCAACTACGAGGGGAGGTAAGGAACTACCATCTAGCTCTACACTTGATTCACCCTCTGTTATGAGTAAACTTGCGACACCTACTCCTGCTATTGAATCTGATATGTTGCATGTTCTTGATGATGGCACTTCTGCTTTGTATTATGAAACTACTTCTATGCTTGATAATACTGTGCCACTAGGTGAATTTCTCGATGAACAAATTGCTAAGGTTAGGGAGAATGTAAATATTGAAACCGATAATATTGATGAAAGTGATGATGAAGATTCTCCCCCTAGATATGAATTGCCTGTTATTCCTGAGGGTTATGTTATGGATGAAGAAACTGCTAGAGACTCTCTTGCTTGCAACGATAGATACGATCTTAAGAAATTATTAGCTAAGCTGAAGGAAAAGTCTTTGAATGCTAGAATGAAATATGACCCTGCTTTTGCTACTTCACCTATTTGTTACTGATAAGGATTATGATTTTTGTGTCGATCCTGAGTTAATTACTTTGGTTGAATCTGATCCTTTCCATGGCTATGAATTTGAAGCTGTTGTGGCACATCTTACTAAGTTAAATGATATAGCCACCCTGTTCACCAATGAGGAAAAAAATCGTTATTACTATATCCTTAAGTTATTTCTGTTCTCGTTAAAGGGTGATGCTAAAGTATGGTTTAATTCTCTTGATCCTGGTTGTGTGCGTAGTCCCCAGGATATGATTTATTACTTCTCTGCTAAATATTTTCCCGCTCATAAGAAACAAGCTACCTTACGGGAAATATATAATTTTGTGCAAATTGAAGAAGAGAGTCTCCCACAAGGTTGGGGGAGGCTTCTCCAATTACTTAATGCTTTGCCTGATCATCCTCTTCAGAGGAATGAAATACTTGATGTATTTTATAATGGACTAACCGATGCTTCCAGAGACCACCTGGATAGTTGTGCTGGTTGTGTTTTCAGGGAAAGAACAGTTGATCAAGATGAATTACTATTGAACAATATGTTGACCAATGAAAACAATTGGACACTTCCTGAACCAGCCCCTAAGCCAACTCCGAAGAAAAGGGGTGTTCAATTTCTCAGTCCTGAAGATATGCAAGAGGCAAAGAAATCTATGAAAGAAAAGGTATTAAAGCTGAAGATGTTAAGAATTTACCACCTATTGAAGAAATACATGGTCTTGATAACCCGATACAGGTAGTAAAGGTAAATTCTCTTTATAGATTTGATGAAGGTGATATTCCTTGTTATAAGTCTGCTTGCCAATGCTTAGATGAGTTTGAAAACTTCATTGTTAAACAAGAAAACTTTAATGCTTATGTTGGCAGACAATTGCAACATAATGTTGATATGATTGAACGCTTGAGTGATTATATGTGACGCTCGAAGACCGACGTCCCAGAAGATTCCAGATGTTCCGGGTTCGCCATGTGTTTTATTTGCTTGTTCTGTTTTTATTTTTGCGTCGCATCATGTCATCATGCCATCATGTCATATTTTCTTTGCATCTCAACCTAAATAAATTGTGTGGATCTTCGATCCATTTAAATCGAGGGAAGGTTGACTTCTCTTTATAACATATAAAAGCCTCTCAATATTATTAGGGAGCTATAATAAATATTCCATTCGTTGGAATTAACCCAACACCCTTGCATATTTTTCCCCATGCCTTTTCTTCTTCAAGTTTCCCTCCTACCTTGTCTATAATTCTTTTTCCTTTTATCGAGATCCACCAAAAATCCTCAACATTTTTTGGACACTTCTATAATCTAGTCTTAGTTCAAACTCATTTGAATTAAATTCAATTGTGTTTGAATTATATCTCATTCATGCCTTTTCTATTTTTCTCGGACCGTGCTCATTTTATGATGCCCGAGAAAATTAGTCCCTTGTGCAACTTTTCCCTAACCCCCCTCTTTCTTTTCTTCCTTCTCTTTATGTTTCTGCTAAAAGTTTAATAGAAGAGAGAGCCCAGCTCGCAGCCAGGCCTATCCCTTCCGAGCCTCATGCAACCTCCACTAGGCCCATTCCTCCTGAGGCCCAGACCGCCGGACATCAGCCTCCAGACTGGCCAAGTCGCCCGAACCCTAGCGCGCAGCATCGCATCGAACCAGCGCCGCCAGTTTCCCTCGAAGCACCCCTCGCTCCTGCCCGATCCCGTTTCCTCTCCTCTCTCCCGATTCCCCTTGAGGGCCTCGGCTAGGCGGCGTCGCGCCCCTGCGACGCCCCAGGCGCCCGCGCCTCGCGCCTCTCCGTCCCTCTCCTCGGCTCCGCGCCCCGCCGCCGCTCCGACCGGCGAGTCAAGGCAGCGCCGCGTCCCGTCCTCAAGCTCCCTCGAGCACGAGCAGCGCCAAGGCCGCAGCCTCGTCCAGCGGCTAGGAGCGCGCCGTCCGCCGGCCGGACGCGCCCTCGCCTCCCTCCGGCCAGCCTCACCACGACAGCAGCGCCGCGGTCTTCTCCTCCTCTCCAGCGCCCCGGCCCTCTGGTTCCCTCGCGCGCCGCCGTCCTAGTTCCACGACGGAGCCCCGAGCGTCCAGCGCCGCCTCGCCATGGGAGCCGCCCCGCAGCCGCGTCCCCCTCTCCTTCCTCCGACGCCAGGGCCTCAGCCGCCGCCTCGCCATCTCCTGCGCGCGGGCCGGCCAGGACCCGCCATGTTCCAGCGCCCTGCTGCCTCACCTCCAGCAAAACCGCAAGTCCCGTCGCCGCTGGCCTCCTGCTCGTGTGAGCGCTCAAGGGAGACGAGCGTGTGCCTGCTCGTTGACTTCGTCCCTTGGGCCGACCCATCTCCTTGCTGCTGCTTTTGCTTGCTGCCATGTTGCCGCGCCTCTTTTGCTTGCTGCCATGGACGCCAAGTTCGTCGAACGAGGGACCCCCAAGACCACCAAGCACCTCTCGGATGCATCAAGTTCCTCTCCGATACGACCAAGTACCGCGACGACCGAACGGCTACGAGCTCCGTGAACGACTACGAACGTGTACCACTACTTCCCACAACGACCCGCCAAGTACCCCTTCGGATATGTCAAGTTCGACTACGCCAAGTGCAACGATGGATGCGCCAAGTACATCTACGAACGGAACGAGTACATCTACGAACGTGAACGACTACCGACGCCGTGTACCACTACTTCCCTCTACGGAACGACTACTCGTTGGCGGCCTCGTGAACGACTACTTCCTCTACGAATCGCGAGAACAACTAGTTCCTCTACGGCCGTGAACCGCTACTTCCTCTACGTCCCTCGACGTCTCGAACTGCTTCGAGAACGATCGCTTCGAAGGTATAACCCCGTGGATGAACGCTTATGAATGCTTGTGGTTGTATGAGGTGTATCGATTGTTTGCTCCGTGCCCGTTTCGTCCTTTTGTCATGTTCCTCGGTTGCCTTGTCGCCGACTCGTGGGAACCCGGAGACGGGATCAACCCACCTTTCATCTTGTTTCGCTCGTTCACGCCACCTTTCTTTTGCACCGGTCTCTCAACGAGTTACCGGAACCGATATGTTGCCGTGGCATCATTTTCGGAATTGTTGCCGTGGCACCTTTTTCCTTCCACCACGGGGACAATTGCTTCATATCATCTTCTTGTCAACTTTTAATAAAATTGCATAAAACTTGATCATGTCATCCGCATCATGTTAACAACCTTTGAATGTTTAATTGTTGTTGCTTTAATAATTGCTAAACATGCTCATGGGGATTTTTCCGGAATTGTTGCTTTTATGTCCGGCCTCATTTAAAATGCCTAAATAGTGTAGTTTTATTATGCTTCACCTCTTTCCATGTTAAAAACATTTAATCTTGTCTTGTAAATAAACGAGAGTCAATTAAATAATTAAATGTGGTGTTTCGTCAATATGCAACTCGTTGCATATTGAGCTCCACTTAACTTGTAGTGTTGTTTGTGCTCTTTGCCATGCTTATTTAAACCGGACATGCATCATACTTGGATGTGCATCGTATGCCATGTTTATGCTTGAGTGTTTACCGTGTTGTTTGCTTCTTTCCGGTTGCTTCTCTTGTTAGCTTCGGTTTCGTTCCAGAGTTGTGAGGATTCGCTCGACTGTTGCTCCGTCTACTTCCTGGTTCTGTTCTTCTCCCTTGTGGAATCCCAGACAAGATGATCATACCCTTGGATACCTTTACTACCATTGCCATGCTTAGTTGTCTCGATGCTATCGTTACATGTCGCGCTACCCATCTTTTATGTCAGCCTCTCCTTGTTGCCATGAAACCTCTAACTTTTGAAACCTTCCTAGCAAAACCACTGTCTGGCTATGTTACCCGCTTGCTCAGCCCCTCTTATAGCGTTGTTAGTTGCAGGTGAAGATGAATATCGTTCCAGGAGGGAACTTGTTGTTGTTGGAATATCACAATATCTTTAATTATTATTAACACACCTATATACTGGGCATGGGTGGAAGGCTTGGCCTTTTGCTCGGTGTTTTGTTCCACTCATGCCACCTTAGGCGCCGATAAACCGGCATTATGTTCCTTGATTTTGCGTTCCTTACACGATGAGTGGATGGGGACCCCTTGACAGTTCGACTTTGAATAAAACTCCTCCAGCAAGGCCCAACATTGGTTTTAATTTGCCTCATAATAACAACTTAATTAAATATTTAAATTTGCATAGGGGGTCGCGTCCCCGGGTTCTTAATTCTACATAGCAGGGAGCCAGTGCTGATGGTGCTGGTCCCAAACAGGGGTTATGCGGGGCCACCACGGGGAAACTCGAGGTTTGGCTCATGTAGGATCGCCCATCCGGACGTGGCCTGAGACGAGATACGCGCGGCTACTATCAGGGTGTCGACACGCCGGGAGGTCTTGCTGGACTTGTTTTACCATTGTCGAAATATCTTGTGCTACCGGGATGCCGAGCCTGATCGGATTTCCCTAAGATAAGGGGTGATGATATTATATTTATCACTTCAGCTAATCGTGAGAGCTTGTGATGGGCTAAGTTGGGACACCCCTGCAGGGTTATGATCTTTCGAAAGCCGTGCCCGCGGTTATGTGGCAGATTGGAATTTGTTAATGTCCGGTTGTAGAAAACTTGACAGAGGATCCTAAGTAAAACACACAACTGTGTGAGTAACCGTGACTGTCTCTTTTCACTTTGAGAAGAGAACACGGTGGGGTTATGTTTGATTCGTATGTAGTTCAGGATCTTTAGCGATCACTACTTTTGCGACCGTTTGCGTAGATGCTCATCTTATTCTGGTACTCGTAAGTTAGCCACCATATTATGCTTAGCCGCTGCTGCAACCTCACCACTTTACCTTTTCCTACCCATAAAGCTTTGCTAGTCTTGATACCCATGGTTATGGGATTGCTGAGTCCTCGTGGCTCACAGATACTATAACACCAGATGCAGGTTCAGCCGAGAATGATGCAGGAGCTGGTTCAAGTACTTCTCTTGGAGCTTGATGAAGAGTTTGGCTGTTTGCTTGCGACGTTTCGACGATCAGTAGTGGTTTCTACTAGGATTCGTTCCTGACCTGTGGCTTTATGTTGTTTTGGTATCTTTCTTTTGGATCTTCACCCGTAGTCGGGTTGTGATGTTTTGAATGATGTTTTGCTTATGTAATGTATTGTGTGAAGTGGCGAGTGTAAGCCAACTATCTCTCTTTTGCAATTTAATCCCTCTTTTACATGAGTCATGCAAAGATACCAAACTTGCGATCATTCCAGAATGGGCTTATATCTTTAAGTCGTGCCTCGACACGTAGGAGATATAGTCCCATCCTGGGCATTACAAGTTGGTATTCAGAGCCTTCTCCGACCTAGAAGCCCCCACTGATTGATCGAATCGTTGACGGTTGAGTCTAGGCACACATTTGAAAATGTTTTGAGTCCTATATATATATCGGAGAGTAGGATTTCTTTTGCTCCTCATCTCTTTTCACTCTGGTGAGGACTCCTGACGATTACTCTTGTCTCTTCTACTCTAAAAAATTGCACAAATTTTTTTTAGGATCTCGTGAGTATTATTTGGATTGTTCCGATGTCTTTGTGAAGAGAACATTGTTCTCGATGCCTCCTGTCATTAGGGGTTGTGGCAGTGTCCCGGGGAGTTGAGCTCCGAGGTGTTGCCGTCACAAATCCATCGCGGCAGTTCTAGAATACTTAAGACGGCCGACATCGAAAACTCTCCTATACGGTTAGTGGTAAGATAACCCCGACATCACCCAGTACTGGGGAGGTAGTTCGGGAGTATTGCCATAGCTTGTATAGTGGATGCGTTTCGAAGGTCCGAGGTAAACGGTTTCCGGAAACTACTGGTTATGTGTTGAAGGATGGATACAGCTGGATGTAGGTTTAGAGTTGAGTGCGCGGTGCTTCCCCTGTATCCCCAACACCTGATTGCATAACTGGAAACTTTTGGAAATTAATAGGTGGGTTCATCTAGTAGTTCTAGGCATTCTTCCAACGGATGCACGATATGAAGTTTGGGGTTCTACATTGAGTGAAGTGGTTTTATGGACTTGTTCCGATCGGGAGTTGCGTCTTAAAGGGTCCTTGGCTATGCTGATCCGGGGATTGCAAAACCCTTTTGTAACACGTCTCATAAGCTTTCAGCACAAACATGTCGAACGAAGCTTCTATCTTGTATTTGTTCTATCTGCTCCTTGTTGCTTTTATTTACCTTTTGTTCTCCAAGCGGCTTCTCGACAAGTTGATGTACCTGCGTAATTCATTCGTTCAACTCTCTGCTCGGACAGATGTGTTGCAACATAATCTTCTTCATAAACATCTATCCTTTGTTTTTGTTTTCATTCTGGTATTCGAGTTGCTTCGATGTCAAATGTTGATTCCATACCTTTCCTAATCGGTATTCTCAGATTTCTATGGGAGTGCTAATTCTGCTTGATCATCGAGATTGCTATGTTAATCCTTTTTAACCGGTGTGCCTTCTTTTCAAGTTATTCCATACGGACGTCGTGGAGAATTCTGACGATTTGTCTGTATTCATTCATCTCAAGTTGTCTTTCTTTTTCCCTGCCCTCCCACCCTTTTTCTTTATGGAGCTGGAATTCTATATGAAATATCCATTTTATTCATGTGATATTTCTTCATTCATTTCCTTCAATGTTCTTATCCGGTGTTTTATCGTGAAGATGCTCAAGAGCTTCAAGTTCATCATTCTTTTGTTCTCAAATTCTGCCGGTGGATGTAATTCAAGATTTCGGTGTTGATCTTATCCTTTTTCCTCTTTTCACAATGCTTTCTTATTCCGGTGCACCAATTAATCATTCTCCTCTTGCTATTCATATCCGGAGTGCCGAAGATTCATAATTCCATTCGTAATCCGTTCAAATTATTTTGAGGTTTGTTATCTTATTCAAGCCTTTTTAATTCAACCGGTGCAATATCTCTCAAGCAATCTTTCCCAAGGGTGATTTCTTTGAGTGGGCCCTAACCCACAGGTCTTTTCCCAGGATCTTACCTGACTCTTCTAATTAATTTTCTGGAGTTATACTCAAATTCTTTTCAAAATGTCACATAAGAATGATTTCCATCAGCCATATACCTTCTCCAAGATCGCGTTCAATTCTTTCATCATTGGTTCAACCTTTTTAATTTTTCACTACGGAGTGCCTATACAATTCATGGTGGTGTATCTCATCGTCTTCTCAGATTTTGAAGACCAGAGAAGTGTTTCTCTTAAATCTTGGCCGTTCTCTTGAAGATTCGTGGTTCTAGCTTCATGCCGTCCGAAGCATTTCATGAATTCTTTTCTTTGTGATCCTCCGAAGGCCATCATTTCAGAATATTTCTTCGTTCTCAGTTTTCAACTTCGTCCTCCAAATATTCTTCATTGATGTCTCTTTGTTCGTCTCCCTATTCTTACGGTGGTTCTTTCTAGTTTACTCTTCCGTTGTTATCGTTTTAATTCATTTGTTCTTTCATAATCCTACCGGTGGTTTGTTGAAGAATTACCCAAGCTTGTGCGAGATCTCTCTTAATCCTTTCCAACGAGAATAAGTAGTATGCCCAATCAGTTGCTTGTCATCAATTTAATTTGATGGAGGATAAGCATACAGTAAATCTTAGTCTTATTTCCTCGAAGTGATTAATCTCTGTTTTCCGGAGCTTGTTCATCATATCATATTCTTGGTCCTAAGTTGTTCATCTTGTTTTCCGGAGTTCCAAGTTATTTCAATTATATCATTCCAAAGCTCAATCTAATTCATCGCAGGCCTTGAATCTTATTCTTTTCATTTTTCACTTCTCATGCTTTCATTACCGGAGTTCTTCATGGGGGTTCATCATGTTTTAATTCATCCTCGAAGTCTTCATCAAGATTCTTGTTGGAGCTCAAGCATTCTTCATCATGCATTCCAATTGCAATTCTTGCTTCCTTATCTTTTCAGATGGTGTTATGTCATTCTTGATAATTTTCCTCCATGTTTCATGATTCACGAGTTATCAAGAATGAGATATTTAAACCCATCATTTTCTTTGTTCAGGAGATCTTTCAACCCTTCAATTTATTCGTTGGAGTTATCTTGGGTTATAATTCACCTAAAAGCTTTCCCTGAGAATTGTTGCTATTATGGTGCTTATAAATGACCCAAGTTCTTCATTTATCCTTCTGGTGAAATAAGTTTATCGTCTCCTTGTTGATCTCAATCCAATCAATTGTTTTCGTTAGTGGCTGGTTGTCACCTCATAATTTTGAGATGTTTTCCATAAGGCCACATCAAGCTTATTCGTTTCGTTGTTGATTTTTCCAACAACTCTGTTCAACCCTTCTCCGTAAGGAGGACTTTTTAATTCAATTTTGTGGGAGAAGTTGTCATTTTTCTTCTCCATTCATTTCTTTCATTGATTTATATGCTATTCTTTCATTCTGGAGGCATTGTGATATTGCTCTCTTTGATCATCAGCTCGTTTTATCGAGATCATGTTCTTTCCCTTCTTTATCATTTATCCGGAGTGTTGTATTCTCCATTCTAATTCTCTCATCTTATCAAGTTTGCCTCTCTTTTCAACTGGAGTGCTTATCTGAAATCCTTCTTACCCCTTGTGTCATTCTTTCAATTGTTTCAGAGGCTGTGTGTTGTTGTTTTCATCAAGTATCATCCCAACTTGGCAAGTTCTTGTTAATTCCTTCCATTTTCAGTCGGAGTGCTGTCCAAATTCTGTCATTCTTATTCCTTGGCTATACCGTTGCAGTTTCATATTCTTTTGGTTCGTAAGCTCTTGTTTCATGTCTTTCAACCTACAAGGTTCTCGTAATGCTCCTTGTTACTCTTTCTAACGGAGTGTTTTCATATTCGTTCATCTCCGTTGTATTTTTTCTTTCAACTTGTTCAACCTCTCAAGGTTCTTTGGTTTCACTCGTCTGTCAAAGAAGCAACTTTGTTTACCTATTCTTTTCGTTTTTACCCGGTGCCATCTCTAGGATCTCGGGTCGAGATCCTCTGTTAGTGTGGGAGAGTTGTGACGCCCGAAGACCGACGTCCCAGAAGATTCCAGAAGATTCCAGATGTTCCGGGTTCGCCGTGTGTTTTATTTGCTTGCTCTGTTTTTATTTTTGCGTTGCATCATGTCATCATGCCACCATGTCATATTTTCTTTGCATCTCAACCTAAATAAATTGTGTGGATCTTCGATCCATTTAAATCGAGGGAAGGTTGACTTCTCTTTATAACATATAAAAGCCTCTCAATATTATTAGGGAGCTATAATAAATATTCCATTCGTTGGAATTAACCCAACACCCTTGCATATTTTTCCCCATGCCTTTTCTTCTTCAAGTTTCCCTCCTACCTTGTCTATAATTCTTTTTCCTTTTATCGAGACTCCACCAAAAATCCTCAACATTTTTTGGACACTTCTATAATCTAGTCTTAGTTCAAACTCATTTGAATTAAATTCAAATGTGTTTGAATTATATCTCGTTCATGCCTTTTCTATTTTTCTCGGACCGTGCTCATTTTATGATGCCCGAGAAAATTAGTCCCTTGTGCAACTTTTCCCTAACCCCCCTCTTTCTTTTCTTCCTTCTCTTTATGTTTCTGCTAAAAGTTTAATAGAAGAGAGAGCCCAGCTCGCAGCCAGGCTTATCCCTTCCCAGCCTCATGCAACCTCCACTAGGCCCATTCCTCCTGAGGCCCAGGCCGCCGGACATCAGCCTCCAGGCCGGCCAAGTCGCCCGAACCCTAGCGCGCAGCATCCCATCGAACCAGTGCCGCCAGTTTCCCTCGAAGCACCCCTCGCTCCTGCCCGATCCCGTTTCCTCTCCTCTCTCCCGATTCCCCTCGAGGGCCTCGGCCAGGCGGCACCGCGCCCCTGCGACGCCCCAGGCGCCCGCGCCTCGCGCCTCTCCGTCCCTCTCCTCGGCTCCGCGCCCCGCCGCCGCTCCGACCGGCGAGTCAAGGCAGCGCCGCGTCCCGTCCTCAAGCTCCCTCGAGCACGAGCAGCGCCAAGGCTGCAGCCTCGTCCTGCGGCCAGGAGCACGCCGTCCGCCGGCCGGACGCGCCCTCGCCTCCCTCCGACCAGCCTCACCACAACAGCAGCGCCGCGGTCTTCTCCTCCTCTCCAGCGCCCCGGCCCTCTGGTTCCCTCGCGCGCCGCCGTCCTAGTTCCACGATGGAGCCCCGAGCGTCCAGCGCCGCCTCGCCATGGGAGCCGCCCCGCAGCCGCGTCCCCCTCTCCTTCCTCCGACGCCAGGGCCTCAGCCGCCGCCTCGCCATCTCCTGCGCGCGGGCCGGCCAGGACCCGCCATGTTCCAGCGCCCTGCTGCCTCACCTCCAGCAAGACCTCAAGTCCCGTCGCCGCTGGCCTCCTGCTCGTGTGAGCGCTCAAGGGAGACGAGCGTGTGCCTGCTCGTTGACTTCGTCCCTTGGGCCGACCCATCTCCTTGCTGCTGCTTTTGCTTGCTGCCATGTTGCCGCGCCTCTTTTGCTTGCTGCCATGGACGCCAAGTTCGTCGAATGAGGGACCCCCAAGACCGCCAAGCACCTCTCGGATACATCAAGTTCCTCTCCGATACGACCAAGTACCGCGACGACCGAACGGCTACGAGCTCCGTGAACGACTACGAACGTGTACCACTACTTCCCACGACGACCCGCCAAGTACCCCTTCGGTTATGTCAAGTTCGACTATGCCAAGTGCAATGATGGATGCGCCAAGTACATCTACGAACGGAACGAGTACATCTACGAACGTGAACGACTACCGACGCCGTGTACCACTACTTCCCTCTACGGAACGACTACTCGTTGGCGGCCTCGTGAACGACTACTTCCTCTACGAATCGCGAGAACAACTAGTTCCTCTACGGCCGTGAACCACTACTTCCTCTACGTCCCTCGATGTCTCGAATCGCTTCGAGAACAATCGCTTCGAAGGTATAACCCCGTGGATGAACGCTTATGAATGCTTGTGGTTGTATGAGGTGTATCGATTGTTTGCTCCGTGCCCGTTTCGTCCTTTTGTCATGTTCTTCGGTTGCCTCGTCGCCGACTCGTGGGAACCCGGAGACGGGATCAACCCACCTTTCATCTTGTTTCGCTCGTTCACGCCACCTTTCTTTTGCACCGGTCTCTCAACGAGTTACCGGAACCGATATGTTGCCGTGGCATCATTTTCGGAATTGTTGCCGTGTCACCTTTTTCCTTCCACCACGGGGACAATTGCTTCATATCATCTTCTTGTCAACTTTTAATAAAATTGCATAAAACTTGATCATGTCATCCGCATCATGTTAACAACCTTTGAATGTTTAATTGTTGTTGCTTTAATAATTGCTAAACATGCTCATGGGGATTTTTCCGGAATTGTTGCTTTTATGTTCGGCCTCATTTAAAATGCCTAAATAGTGTAGTTTTATTATGCTTCACCTCTTGCCATGTTAAAAACATTTAATCTTGTCTTGTAAATAAACGAGAGTCAATTAAATAATTAAATGTGGTGTTTCGTCAATATGCAACTCGTTGCATATCGAGCTCCACTTAACTTGTAGTGTTGTTTGTGCTCTTTGCCATGCTTATTTAAACCGGACATGCATCATACTTGGATGTGCATCGTATGCCATGTTTATGCTTGAGTGTTTACCGTGTTGTTTGCTTCTTTCCGGTTGCTTCTCTTGTTAGCTTCGGTTTCGTTCCGGAGTTGTGAGTATTCGCTCGACTGTTGCTCCGTCTACTTCCTGGATCTGTTCTTCTCCCTTGTGGAATCCCAGGCAAGATGATCATACCCTTGGTAATGCCCCGGATGTAATACTTTCCCTTTTGGGTATATAATATATCTCAGGCTTCATCTATTTCCATTCCGGGTTCTTTGTCTATCGGGTTTTCGTCGTTTTGTTGTGTGAGTGTGTGGCATTCATTCATATCATGTAGACATGTGCATCGCATTGTATTTGTGTTGTCGGTTGCATCCGGTTCGTCGCGTTTCTTACCGTTGTCCGTTTCGTGTTCCGGAGCTCCCTCACGTGTCCGTGACGTCCCGTAGGCCTACTTTGTTGTTCGGGCGTTTAACGTTACCGGTGTGCCACGAGGTTGTTTTGTGTGTTGTTGTTTTGTTGTGTGCAACCCGCCTCTCAAATCTCGTCTCGTTTGGACTCCGTTGGCTTTCCATCCCTTGTTCGTGTGGGTCCAAAGTGCCTTCACTTCGTGTCCCAGAAACACCCCTACTGCAGTCTTTTATCTCCTCCTAGGCCTTTTAAATCTACCCCCGTGATCGGATCCGTCGGATCGCGATCGGAGGGCTCCTAGCACCCTAAAATCCCTCCTAACCCTAAATTCCTGCTATATACTAGACCCTAGTCTAAATTTGGCATCTCTATCTTCTTCCTCCTCCTCCCCTCTCATTTTTTCTCAGATCCACCACTATTCCCACAGCCACTTGGCTCTCCCCTCGAGCCAGGCCGCCAGTCTCCCGAGGAAAACGAGCGAGCCGCCGTTTTTCCCCCATCGCCCGACCGCACCGCAGGCGTCGGCAGGGTCAACGCCCTCGCCGGGTCGATCGATCTGGAGGGATCCAGCGATCCGATCGTGCCAGGCCCGACCGCGCCTGGATCCGCCCCGCAGGACCACTTCACCGTCCGTCCCGCAGGCCCACTCCAGCCAGCCTCCTCGCCAGGCTCGCAGGCCTGGGGGACCGCATCGCCGCTTCGCCGCCTGGGCCGTACGCCTCCCGGCCCAGATCGCCACCGCATCGCGAGCGCCTCCCGCTTCGAGCGCAGCTCCGGGCGCTCGGGCCTCCCCGCATCACCCCAGCCGCGGTGGGCCGCTCCTCCGCAGGCAGCCTGGGGCTCCTCCCGTGGGCCGCGCCTCCACCTCCTCGCCCGGGCCGCCGCTCGCCGCTCGCTAGGCCACCGCGGACCACCGCGTCCCTCCCCACCTCTCGGGCCGCCACCTCTCCAGGCCGGTGGACCGCGCCTCCGACCCGGGCCGCCGACTCCACCGCCAGTGCGGGCAGCCCAGCCACCGCGCGGGCCCGTGGACTTCCAGATCTGAGCTTGTTACCTCTTTCAAACCCTAGATCTAGTTGTTGTATTGATCTGTGATGCTATTTTCAATCATGCATAACTTTTTGCCTGCTGCTCCGTTTTGCGCGTGTAATATGTCCAGACGTTCGTGGAGACTTGCTCTACGTTTTATCTGTTGTTGTCTTTCCATCCATGTTCTCACATGTCCATTTAAGTGGCTGTAGCATGTTTATCTTTTGCTCCAAAGTTTCAATAAAATTCTGCTGCCAGAATTTTATTGTCAAGTTCAATATGTCCAAGATCATTGCTATTGATCCGTGGCTCCGTTGGGGTGCACCTTTGGACTTAGTTGCTGTAGTATATGTCTAGTTTGTGTTCATGCCCTTTGCCATGTTATTTGAATGCTGTAGCTCAATTATTTTGAGCTCCGAAGTTGCTATGTTGCTGTAATTTTCAGCTTTCGCTCAAATCTTGTTTCGGCCATAACTTTTAGCCCGTAACTCCGATTTCAGCGAATCTTATATCAAACTTGATTGATTTTCCGTGTAGTTTCATAATATCAGTTTGTTATCATGTTTTGAGGTGATTTGCTTGAGTGATATTTTCCGTGCTCCGTGTGCATCCTTAGTGCATCCATCATGCATTCATCTTTTTCGAGTGCGCATTGCATCTTGTTGATTGGTGCTTGGTGTGATTGTTTTGTTTAGAGCCGAAAGCTGAGGCCGAGTACGAGGTTGAACACGAGGTTACCAACGAGGTTGAGCACGAGGACCCTTCTTACGATCCGAACGACTTCTCTTCAGGCAAGATGACCGAACCCCGATAACATTACTATCTTTGCCTATTGCTAGTAGTCTCGATCTATAGTTTTGCCTCGATGCCCATGATCTTCTTGTCAGCCTCCTATTTGTAACCAATTGCCATGTTTAACCAACCTACCTATGCAAACTGTTGCTTGGCTAAGTACGCTTCGCTCAGCCCTTCTTATAGCGTTGCTAGTTGCAGGTGAAGTGAAGATGCTTGCTCCATGTTGAAGTTTGGTTGGGTTATATCACACTATATAAATGCTTAAATGAAATCATCTATATATTGGCAAGGGTGGAAGGCTAAGCCTTTTGCTTGGTGATTTGTTCCACTCATGCCGTTAGGATCCATATAAGCCGGTGTTATGTTCCTTGATTATGCGTTCCTGACACGGTTGGGGTGTATGGGACCCCCTCGATAAACCGCTAAGTGCTAAGTCTTTTCCAGCAAGTCCCAACATTGGTACTATTTGCCTAATAACAAACTAAACTTGCATAGGGAGTAATTAACCCTCTTTCTTAATCAACAACCCCGGGCCAGTGCTCCACATGAGTGTTGGTCCGAAACGAGCAGACTGCGGGGCCACCTCAAGGAAACTCGAGGTTTGGTAAAAACCTGTAGGATGACTCATCCGGTCGTGTCCTGAGACTTAGATACGCGCGGCTACTATCAGGGTGTCAACACGCCGGGAGGATTTGCTGGATTAGTCTTACCTTAGTTCGGTATATCTTGAGCACGGGATTCCGAGGATACTCGGGTCTTCCCACTTTGGAGTTGCGACTCCGCGGATCGTGGGCTTGTAATGGGTCAAGTTGGAACACCCCTGCAGGGTTTGAACTTTCGAAAGCCGTGCCCGCGGTTATGTGGCAGATGGGAGCTTGTTAATTCCGGTTGTAGATAACTTGACACAATGTTACTAATACACTATCAGCGTGTGTTCCGTGATCGTCAATTTCCGAATAGGGATTCGGGAGTTGAACACGGAGGGGTTATGCTTGTGGAGCTTGTAGCTAGGATCACTTCGTGATCACTTCTCGCGAGGCCTTCTCTTCTCGCTCTCACTTACGTAAGTTAGATGCTAGTTGCTGCTGCAGACACTTATTCTTTTCTTCAGCCTTTTCCTCACCCAAAGGCTTTGATAGTCTTGTTACCCGGAGACGGGATTGCTGAGTCCTCTGTGGCTCACAGTTACTTCACCACACCAGATGCAGGTCCAGCTGTGAGCTATCCAGGTGATGGCACCGAGCTGGATTGGGAGTACGACGAGGAGCGTAGTCGGTACTATGTGCGATACCCGGATGATCAGTAGTGGAGACTCTTACTAGGATTCGATCCGCCTGTGCTTTATTTATCTAAGTTTGGTACTTTGACATTTGGCTTTTGCCCTTAGAGGGTTGTGATGTTCTTAATGTATGATGATTGAGACTTGTACTGTTATTCTGTGACGTGGCGAGTGTAAGCCAACTATTTTCTGTTTACTATCCCCTCTTTTACATGAGTTGTGCAAAGATTACCAAACTTGAGATCATTCTAGGATGGATTTATGCCTTTAAGTCGTGCCTCGACACGTAGGAGGTATAACTCCATCCTGGGCATTACAAGTTGGTATCAGAGCCTTCTCCGACCTAGGAGCCCCCACTGTTTGATCGAATCGTTGATGGTCGAGTCTAGGCACACACTGAAAACTTTTGAGTCCTATATTATATCGGAGAGTAGGATTTCTTTGCTTCTCATCCCCTTTCTCTCTGGTGAGGACTCCTGACGACTACTCTTGTCTCTCCTATCTTCAAAAATTGCACAATTTTTTTTTTAGGAATCCCGCGAGTATTCTGGGATTGTTTCGATGTTCTTCTGACAAGGATATTGTTCTCGATGGCTCCTGTTACCGAGGAGTTGAGCTTCGGGGTATCATTGTAACAAGCATATCGCGGCAGTACTAAATACTTAAGACGACCGACATCGAAAATCTCCCCTATACAGCCAGTGGCAAGGGAACCCCGACATCACCCAATACTGGGGAGGTAGTTCGGGAGTATTGCCATAGCTTGTTATAGTGGATGCTTTTCGAAGGTCCGAGGTACACAGTTTCCGAGAAAGACTGGTTATTTGTTGAAGGATGGATACACCTGGATGTAGGTTAGAGTTGATTGCGCGGTGCTTCCCGTGTATCCCCAACACCTGATTGCATAACTGGAATCTTTCGGAAATCTATAGGTGGGTTTTATCCAGTAGATCGTAGGCATTCTTCCAACGAATGCAGGTTAGTGAGTTCGGGGTTTTACATTGAGTGAAGGGGTTATATGACCGATGTTACTATCAGGAGTTGCATCTTAAAGGGTCCTTGGCTATGCTGATCCGGGGATTGCAAAACCTTTTCGTAACGCGTTCATATGCTTTCAGCACAAAGATGTTAGAACGAAACTCCTCTCTTGTGTTTTTTCCCATCCGTACCTTGTTGTTTTCTTATTTTATCCTTTTGTTCCCTATGTGGCTTCTCGTGAAGATTGATGTTATCATTTAACTGAGAAATTCATTCATTCCTCTTGTTCGGATGATTTCATTCGTTCTTATTGTTCGAATGATTATTGTGAAGACTTGTGGCAATTCATTCCATTGATTCAGCTTATACCTTTTGTCAATCAATTGCTGATTCGTGGTCATCTCTTACAGGATGGCTCCGAAAAGGGTTCCCAACGCTAACCCAGAGGTGGAAGAGGTTCCAGAACATCCTCCTTCACCTCCTCCTCCGCCTGAGGCTTGGAGAGCAATTATGCAGACTACAGCTCAGAACACTCAGTTGATGATGCAGATGATGCAGCAGATGCAAGCTATGCAAGCTAATCAGGGTGTTCCAGGGAACCAAGGCAACTTCTTCAACCAGCAGCACCATGCTACCCTCAACCAGTTCTTGGCCAACAATCCTAAAGCTTTCAGTTACTGTGTCGACCCTCTTGATGCTGAAGATTGGCTAACCGATATCAAGAAGCATTTTGAGTGCAGTAACGTGAAGGAAGATGACTATGTGAAGTTTGCAGCCTTCCAACTGAAAGATCAAGCAGCTGACTGGTGGCAGCAGTACAAAGACTCCAGGCCGGGTCAAGTGATCTCTTGGGAGAATTTCTGCAAGGATTTCTGTTCGCACCACATTCCTACAAGTGTCATCGAGGGTATGCGTGAACAATTCCGCAACCTGAAGCAGGGCTCCATGACAGTCTATCAGTATAATGTCAAGTTCCAAAACCTCGCTCGCTATGCTAAGCAAGACATTCCTGATGCCAAGAGTAAAATCTATCAGTTCCGTGGAGGTCTCAAAGATGAACTTCAGCTTGCTCTCACTTTGTTCGAGCCCGATGAATTCGACAAGTTCTATAATATGGCTTTGAAACAAGAAGCAGCTCAGCTTAAGATGGAGGCTTCTAAGAAGAGAATTCGAGATGCTGTTCACTCTTCCTCATCGTCTCAGTTGGCTGCGAAACAACAGAAATTCTGGCTTCCTCCTCCTCCAGTGATTCGAGCTCCATACAACAACTCCAACAACAAGAACTCTAGTGGTCGTGGTTTCTCCCACCCACCCAACCCGAGCAACCAGTCGAAGAAGCAGTTTCAGTCTCAAGGCTCCAAGTCAAGTGGCTCTCATTTCCGTCCTCTCTCAGAAGTGACTTGCAAGAAATGCACTCAGAAAGGTCACTATGCCAACAGATGTCCGAATCCGAAGTGTCTTCCTCCTCCTCCACCTGTGAGTTCAGCTATTGTCAGGCATGATCCAAAGACATCAAGGGTCAATCTGATGAATGCAGCACAAGCGGAGAATTCTTCTGATGTCATTTTGGGTAACCTTCCAGTTAACTCTTTTCCAGCTAAAGTGTTATTTGATTCGGGTGCTTCATGCTCTTTCATGTCTCAACCATTTGCATCCAAGTATAATGTTGACATCCAAAGTCTGCCTCAGAGGTTGCAAGTAATTTCTCCGGGCAAGTGCATGACTTCCAACATATTTGCTCCGAATGTTTCTATTCGCATGGGTGATTATCGCTTTCTGGCTAAACCGGTGATTCTTGGTAATTCTGACATCGACCTCATCCTCGGAATGGATTGGCTTTCTCAGCATGATGCTCACATTGATTGTGCACAGAAGGAAGTCAAGTTGACTCATTCTGATGAAGATGTGATTATCTTCGCCTCCAGGGATAATACTATCCGGCTTTTCTCTCTTAATGATAAGGGCGAAATTAATGCCATAAATCAAATTCCTGTGGTGAACGAATATCAAGACGTCTTTCCTGAAGAACTTCCAGGCATGCCTCCACACCGTCAGGTGGAGTTTGTCATTGAACTCGAGCCGGGCACTGAGCCTGCGTGCCGGCGTCCATACAAGCTCTCTCCGGATGAATGGAAGGAATTGAAGAAGCAGCTTGATAAGCAGGAGAGTATGGGTCTCATCAGACCTAGTACGTCTCCGTGGGGCTGTGGTGTCTTGTTTGTCAAGAAGAAAGATGGCACGGAGCGTCTCTGTGTTGACTACCGGCCATTGAACAAGAAGACGATTAAGAACAAGTATCCGCTCCCCAACATCAACGAACTCTTTGAGCAGCTCAAAGGAGCTAAAGTGTTCTCTAAGCTTGACCTCCGAATGGGCTATCATCAAATTCGCATTCGCGAGGAAGACATTCCCAAGACGGCCTTCAGAACGAGCTACGGTTCATACGAGTATACCGTCATGTCCTTCGGTCTCGCCAATGCTCCTCCTACCTTTTCAAGGATGATGCATTACATCTTCAACCCCTATACAGGCGAGTTTGTGCTTGTGTATCTGGATGATATTCTGGTGTTTTCCAAGAATGAAGAAGATCACGAAAAGCACTTGCGTCTGGTTCTTGATCGACTCCGAGAGCATAAATTCTATGCCAAGTTCTCCAAGTGCGAGTTTTGGCTCGATAAGGTTTTGTACCTGGGCCACATCATCTCAGCTGACGGCATTGCGGTTAATCCCGAGAAAGTTGAAGCAATTGTCAACTGGGAAGCTCCTCAGAACGTCAAGCAGCTCCGCAGTTTTCTGGGTCTTGCCAGCTATTGCAGAAGGTTTGTTGAGAACTTCTCCAAGATTGCCAAGCCTCTTTCCAACCTGCTTTAGAAGAATGTCAAATACTTTTGGTCTCCAGAGTGTGAAGTGGCATTCAAAACCCTCAAAGAGAAGCTTGTGTCTGCTCCAGTTCTGACTCCTCCGGACGAATCCTAGCCCTATGAAGTATTCTGTGATGCTTCTCTTCAAGGTCTTGGTGGTGTGCTTATGCAAGATAAGAGAATTGTGGCATACACTTCTCGGCAGCTCAAGCCAAGTGAGAAGAACTATCCCACACATGATCTCGAGCTAGCAGCTGTGGTACATGCTCTGATTACGTGGAGACATCTGTTGTTGGGCAGAAAGGTCGACATCTTCACTGATCACAAGAGCTTGAAGTACATCTTCACACAGCCGCATCTGAACCTCCGCCAGACTCGTTGGGTTGAAATGATCCAAGAGTATAATCCCAGCATTGAATACACTCCTGGCAAGGCGAATGTGATTGCAGATGCTTTGAGCAGAAAAGCATATTGCAATAGCCTTCTTATCAAGCCATACCAGCCTGAGCTTTGTGAAGCATTCAGGAAACTCAACCTCCAAGTTGTTCCGCAGGGTTTTCTTGCAAATCTCCAAATTGCTCCTACCTTGGAAGATCAAGTCCGTGAGGCCCAGCTCAGTGATACCATGGTGAAGAAGGTGAAACATGGGATTGCAAAGGGCACTCCAAAATACAAGTGCTTCCGTGTTGATGAGAGAGATACCTTGTTCTTCGAGGACAGACTCGTTGTTCCCAAAGGTGATCTCAGGAAGCTCATAATGGAAGAAGCTCATGATTCTCTCCTTTCCATTCATCCTGGCAGTTCCAAGATGTACCAAGATCTCAAGCAGTCTTACTGGTGGACACGCATGAAAAGGGAGATTGCCCAATTCGTGAACGAATGTGATGTATGCAGCAGAGTGAAAGCAGAACATCAACGTCCAGCCGGTCTTCTCCAACCTCTTCCTATTCCCGAGTGGAAGTTCGACCACATTGAAATGGACTTCGTCACTGGCTTTCCTAAATCCAAGCGAGGAAATGATGCTATCTTTGTGGTGATTGACAAGCTTACCAAAGTCGCTCACTTTCTTCCAGTCAAAGAATCAATCAATGCAGCTCAACTTGCAGAGCTGTACACTTCCAGAATTGTGTCCCTACATGGCATTCCTCAAGTGATATCCTCAGACCGTGGAAGCTTGTTCACATCAAGGTTCTGGGACTCCTTTCAGTCCGCCATGGGCACTAAGATCAGGTTCAGCACTGCCTTTCACCCTCAGACTAGTGGTCAAGTCGAGCGTGTGAATCAGATTCTAGAAGACATGCTCAGAGCCTGTGTCATCTCCTTCGGCATGAAATGGGAAGACTGCCTTCCATTTGCCGAGTTCTCTTACAACAACAGCTTTCAAGCAAGTGCAGGCAAAGCACCGTTTGAAATTCTTTATGGCAGAAAGTGCCGTACCCCTCTCAACTGGTCTGAAACAGGCGAACGCCAACTTCTTGGCAATGACTTGATCTCAGAAGCCGAAGAAATGTGCAAAGTCATACGTGAGAATCTCAAGGCCGCTCAGTCGCGTCAGAAGAGCTACTATGACGGAAAGCATCGTGATTTGGCTTCCGACATCGGTGATCATGTCTATCTCCGAGTTTCTCCGATGAAAGGAACCCAAAGATTCGGTATCAAAGGAAAACTTGCTCCTAGATACGTCGGGCCTTTCAAGATTCTTGGCAAGAGAGGCGATCTAGCCTATCAACTTAAGCTCCCTTCAAACTTCGCCAATGTTCATGATGTCTTCCATGTGTCTCAACTTCGCAAATGCTTCAAGGCACCTGAGCGCATGATTCCGTTTGAAGAGAATGATCTTCAACAAGACCTTTCCTACCGAGAGCATCCAGTTGCCATTCTCGAAGAAACCGAACGCAAGACCCGCAACAAGTCCATCAAATTTCTGAAAGTCAAGTGGTCACATCACACAGACAGAGAAGCTACCTGGGAACGAGAAGATCATCTTCGTTCCGAGTACCCTTCCTTTTTCCAGTCCTAGATCTCGGGACGAGATCTTTTTGTAGTAGAGGAGAGTATGTAATGCCCCGGATGTAATACTTTCCCTTTTGGGTATATAATATATCTCCGGCTTCATCTATTTCCATTCCGGGTTCTTTGTCTTTCGGGTTTTCGTCGTTTTGTTGTGTGAGTGTGTGGCATTCATTCATATCATGTAGACATGTGCATCGCATTGTATTTGTGTTGTCGGTTGCATCCGGTTCGTCGCGTTTCTTCCCGTTGTCCGTTTCGCGTTCCGGAGCTCCCTCACGTGTCCGTGACGTCCCGTAGGCCTACTTTGTTGTTCTGGCGTTTAACGTTACCGGTGTGCCGCGAGGTTGTTTTGTGTGTTGTTGTTTTGTTGTGTGCAACCCGCCTCTCAAATCTCGTCTCGTTTGGACTCCGTTGGCTTTCCATCCGTTGTTCGTGTGGGTCCAAAGTGCCTTTACTTCGTGTCCCAGAAACACCCCTACTGCAGTCTTTTATCTCCTCCTAGGCCTTTTAAATCTACCCCCCGTGATCGGATCCGTCGGATCGCGATCGGAGGGCTCCTAGCACCCTAAAATCCCTCCTAACCCTAAATTCCTGCTATATACTAGACCCTAGTCTAAATTTGGCATCTCTATCTTCTTCCTCCTCCTCCCCTCTCATTTTTTCTCAGATCCACCACTATTCCCACAGCCACTTGGCTCTCCCCTCGAGCCAGGCCGCCAGTCTCCCGAGGAAAACGAGCGAGCCGCCGTTTTTCCCCCCATCGCCCGACCGCACCGCAGGCGTCGGCAGGGTCAACGCCCTCGCCGGGTCGATCGATCTGGAGGGATCCAGCGATCCGATCGCGCCAGGCCCGACCGCGCCTGGATCCGCCCCGCAGGACCACTTCCCCGTCCGTCCCGCAGGCCCACTCCAGCCAGCTTCCTCGCCAGGCTCGCAGGCCCAAGGGACCGCATCGCCGCTTCGCCGCCTGGGCCGTACGCCTCCCGGCCCGGATTGCCACCGCATCACGAGCGCCTCCCGCTTCGAGCGCAGCTCCGGGCGCTCGGGCCTCCCCGCATCACCCCAGCCGCGGTGGGCCGCTCCTCCGCAGGCAGCCTGGGGCTCCTCCCGTGGGCCGCGCCTCCACCTCCTCGCCCGGGCCGCCGCTCGCCGCTCGCCAGGCCACCGCGGACCACCGCGTCCCTCCCCACCTCTCGGGCCGCCACCTCTCCAGGCCGGTGGACCGCGCCTCCGACCCGGGCCGCCGACTCCACCGCCAGTGCGGGCAGCCCAGCCGCCGCGCGGGCCCGTGGACTTCCAGATCTGAGGTTGTTACCTCTTTCAAACCCTAGATCTAGTTGGTGTATTGATCTGTGATGCTATTTTCAATCATGCATAACTTTTTGCCTGCTGCTCCGTTTTGCGCGTGTAATATGTCCAGACGTTCGTGGAGACTTGCTCTACGTTTTATCTGTTGTTGTCTTTCCATCCATGTTCTCACATGTCCATTTAAGTGGCTGTAGCATGTTTATCTTTTGCTCCAAAGTTTCAATAAAATTCTGCTGCCAGAATTTTATTGTCAAGTTCAATATGTCCAAGATCATTGCTATTGATCCGTGGCTCCGTTGGGGTGCACCTTTGGACTTAGTTGTTGTAGTATATGTCTAGTTTGTGTTCATGCCCTTTGCCATGTTATTTGAATGCTGTAGCTCAATTATTTTGAGCTCCGAAGTTGCTATGTTGCTGTAATTTTCAGCTTTCGCTCAAATCTTGTTTCGGCCATAACTTTTAGCCCGTAACTCCGATTTCAGCGAATCTTATATCAAACTTGATTGATTTTCCGTGTAGTTTCATAATATCAGTTTGTTATCATGTTTTGAGGTGATTTGCTTGAGTGATATTTTCCGTGCTCCGTGTGCATCCTTAGTGCATCCATCATGCATTCATCTTTTTCGAGTGCGCATTGCATCTTGTTGATTGGTGCTTGGTGTGATTGTTTTGTTTAGAGCCGGAAGCTGAGGCCGAGTACGAGGTTGAGCACAAGGTTACCAACGAGGTTGAGCACGAGGACCCTTCTTACGATCCGAACGACTTCTCTTCAGGCAAGATGACCGAACCCCGATAACATTACTATCTTTGCCTATTGCTAGTAGTCTCGATCTATAGTTTTGCCTCGATGCCCATGATCTTCTTGTCAGCCTCCTATTTGTAACCAATTGCCATGTTTAACCAACCTACCTATGCAAACCGTTGCTTGGCTAAGTACGCTTCGCTCAGCCCTTCTTATAGCGTTGCTAGTTGCAGGTGAAGTGAAGATGCTTGCTCCATGTTGAAGTTTGGTTGGGTTATATCACACTATATAAATGCTTAAATGAAATCATCTATATATTGGCAAGGGTGGAAGGCTAAGCCTTTTGCTTGGTGATTTGTTCCACTCATGCCGTTAGGATCCATATAAGCCGGTGTTATGTTCCTTGATTATGCGTTCCTGACACGGTTGGGGTGTATGGGACCCCCTCGATAAACCGCTAAGTGCTAAGTCTTTTCCAGCAAGTCCCAACATTGGTACTATTTGCCTAATAACAAACTAAACTTGCATAGGGAGTAATTAACCCTCTTTCTTAATCAACAACCCCGGGCCAGTGCTCCACATGAGTGTTGGTCCGAAACGAGCAGACTGCGGGGCCACCTCAAGGAAACTCGAGGTTTGGTAAAAACCTGTAGGATGACTCATCCGGTCGTGTCCTGAGACTTAGATACGCGCGGCTACTATCAGGGTGTCGACACGCTGGGAGGATTTGCTGGATTAGTCTTACCTTAGTTCGGTATATCTTGAGCACGGGATTCCGAGGATACTCGGGTCTTCCCACTTTGGAGTTGCGACTCCGCGGATCGTGGGCTTGTAATGGGTCAAGTTGGAACACCCCTGCAGGGTTTGAACTTTCGAAAGCCGTGCCCGCGGTTATGTGGCAGATGGGAGCTTGTTAATTCCGGTTGTAGATAACTTGACACAATGTTACTAATACACTACCAGCGTGTGTTCCGTGATCGTCAATTTCCGAATAGGGATTCGGGAGTTGAACACGGAGGGGTTATGCTTGTGGAGCTTGTAGCTAGGATCACTTCGTGATCACTTCTCGCGAGGCCTTCTCTTCTCGCTCTCACTTACGTAAGTTAGATGCTAGTTGCTGCTGCAGACACTTATTCTTTTCTTCAGCCTTTTCCTCACCCAAAGGCTTTGATAGTCTTGTTACCCGGAGACGGGATTGCTGAGTCCTCTGTGGCTCACAGTTACTTCACCACACCAGATGCAGGTCCAGCTGTGAGCTATCCAGGTGATGGCACCGAGCTGGATTGGGAGTACGACGAGGAGCGTAGTCGGTACTATGTGCGATACCCGGATGATCAGTAGTGGAGACTCTTACTAGGATTCGATCCGCCTGTGCTTTATTTATCTAAGTTTGGTACTTTGACATTTGGCTTTTGCCCTTAGAGGGTTGTGATGTTCTTAATGTATGATGATTGAGACTTGTACTGTTATTCTGTGACGTGGCGAGTGTAAGCCAACTATTTTCTGTTTACTATCCCCTCTTTTACATGAGTTGTGCAAAGATTACCAAACTTGAGATCATTCTAGGATGGATTTATGCCTTTAAGTCGTGCCTCGACACGTAGGAGGTATAACTCCATCCTGGGCATTACAGATACCTTTACTACCATTGCCATGCTTAGTTCTCTCGATGCTATCGTTACATGTCGCGCTACCCATCTTTTATGTCAGCCTCTCCTTGTTGCCATGAAACCTCTAACTTTTGAAACCTTCCTAGCAAAACCACTGTTTGGCTATGTTACCCGCTTGCTCAGCCCCTCTTATAGCGTTGTTAGTTGCAGGTGAAGATGAAGATCGTTCCAGGAGGGAACTTGTTGTTGTTGGAATATCACAATATCTTTAATTATTATTAACACACCTATATACTGGGAATGGGTGGAAGGCTTGGCCTTTTTCTCGGTGTTTTGTTCCACTCATGCCACCTTAGGCGCCGATAAACCGGCATTATGTTCCTTGATTTTGCGTTCCTTACACGATGGGTGGATGGGGACCCCTTGACAGTTCGACTTTGAATAAAACTCCTCCAGCAAGGCCCAACATTGGTTTTAATTTGCCTCATAATAACAACTTAATTAAATATTTAAATTTGCATAGGGGGTCGCGTCCCCGGGTTCTTAATTCTACATAGCAGGGGGGGCCAGTGCTGATGGTGCTGGTCCCAAACGGGGGTTATGCGGGGCCACCACGGGGAAACTCGAGGTTTGGCTCATGTAGGATCGCCCATCCGGACGTGGCCTGAGACGAGATACGCGTGGCTACTATCAGGGTGTCGACACGTCAGGAGGTCTTGCTGGACTTATTTTACCATTGTCGAAATGTCTTGTGCTACCGGGATGCCGAGCCTGATCGGATTTCCCTAAGATAAGGGGTGATGATATTATATTTATCACTTCAGCTAATCGTGAGAGCTTGTGATGGGCTAAGTTGGGACACCCCTACAGGGTTATGATCTTTCGAAAGCCGTGCCCGCGGTTATGTGGCAGATTGGAATTTGTTAATGACCGGTTGTAGAAAACTTGACAGAGGATCCTAAGTAAAACACACAACTGTGTGAGTAACCGTGACTGTCTCTTTTCACTTTGAGAAGAGAACACGGTGGGGTTATGTTTGATTCGTATGTAGTTCAGGATCTTTAGCGATCACTACTTTTGCGACCGTTTGCGTAGATGCTCATCTTATTCTGGTACTCGTAAGTTAGCCACCATATTATGCTTAGCCGCTGATGCAACCTCACCACTTTATCTCTTCCTACCCATAAAGCTTTGCTAGTCTTGATACCCATGGTTATGGGATTGCTGAGTCCTCGTGGCTCACAGATACTACAACACCAGATGCAGGTTCAGCCGAGAATGATGCAGGAGCTGGTTCAAGTACTTCTCAGAGTTTGGCTGTTTGCTTGCGATGTTTCGACGATCAGTAGTGGTTTCTACTAGGATTCGTTCCTGACCTGTGGCTTTATGTTGTTTTGGTATCTTTCTTTTGGATCTTCACCCGTAGTCGGGTTGTGATGTTTTGAATGATGTTTTGCTTATGTAATGTATTGTGTGAAGTGGCGAGTGTAAGCCAACTATCTCTCTTTTGCAATTTAATCCCTCTTTTACATGAGTCGTGCAAAGATACCAAACTTGCGATCATTCCAGAATGGGCTTATATCTTTAAGTCGTGCCTCGACACGTAGGAGATATAGTCCCATCCTGGGCATTACATTATATGTCTAGAGTTAAAGGTGAACTAAAACTCATTAGTAAATATGCTTCTATGGTTACCACTCAAGTAGAACAAGTACTTAAAGCACAAAATGATTTGCTCAATGAATTAAATAGTAAGAAAAATGATAATGCTATTAGAGTTGTGACTAGAGGTGGTAAAATGACTCAGGAACCTTTTTATCCTGAAGGACACCCTAAGAGAATTGAGCAAGATTCTCAGAGAGCTAGTGTAGATGCACCTAGTCCTTCTAAGAAGAAGAAAAAGAAAAATGATAGGACTTTGCATGCTTCTAGCGAACCTGTAGCTGACACTCCTGAGAATCCCAATGATATCTCTATCTCTGATGCTGAAACACAATCTGTTAATGAACATGAACCTAGTGATAATATTAATGATGATGTTCATGACGATGCTCAACCTAGCAATGACAATGATGTAGAGATTGAACCTGCTGTTGATCTTGATAACCCACAATCTGTTGGGGAACGTTGCATGGGAAACAAAAAATTTCCTACGAACACCCAAGATCAATCTAGGAGATGCACATCTACGAGAGGAGAGATGGATCCACATGCCCTTGTAGATCGCTAAGCATAAGCGTTCAAGAACGCGGTTGATGTAGTGGTACGTCTTCGCGATCCAATCACGATACGTCCCGCGAACTCCGATCTAGTGCCGAACGGACGAGACCTCCGTGTTCAACACACGTACGGCTTGATGACGCCTTCAGCTCCTCGATCCAGCGAGCAATGGTGAAGTAGTAGCTTGAGTCCTCCGGCAGTACGATGGCGTGGTGGCGGTGGTGGTAGAGAAATCTCAGCAGAGCTTCGCTAAGCGCTATGGAGAGGAAGAAGGCTATGAGAGAGAGAAGGGGCAGCGCCGTGGCGTATTAGGGTGCAACTGCCCTCTCTCTATCTCTCTATATATAGGGTAGGGGAAGAGAGGAGGGGACACCCCTAGATCCAATCTAGGGGTGGCGGCCACAAGGGGGAAACCCTAGATGGGTTTTCCTCCCTAGAAGACTTGGCCCCCAAGCCAAGGGGTGGGAACCCTAGGGGTGGCGCCCCACCTCCTCTGGCAACATCGGAAGGGGTGAGGGGGGGGGGTGGTGCACAGCCCCTTAGTGGGCTGGTTTGCCCCCTCCCCTTGGCCCATGAGGCCCCCCAACACTTGTCAGGGCCCCCGAAACCTCTTTCGGTCATGCTGGCCATCACTCGGTACCCCCGAAACAGATTCGGACTCCAATACCCTTCATCCAATATATCGATCTTCACCTCCGGACCATTCCGGAGTTCCTCGTCATGTCCGGCATCTCATCGGGGACTCTGAACAACCTTCGGTGACCACCATAATGACTCAATTATACTTATGTCGTCACCAAACGTTAAGTGTGTAGACCCTGCGGGTTCGAGAACTATGCAGACATGACCAAGACACCTCTACAGTCAATAACCAATAGCGGGACCTGGATGCCCATATTGGTTCCCACATATTCTACGAAGATCTCATTAGTTGAACCTTAATGCCAAGGATTCAGATAATCCCGTATGTAGTTCCCTTTGTCCATCGGTATGTGTAATGCCCAGGATGCGACTATATCTCCTACTTGTCGAGGCACGAGTTAGAGACATAAGCGCATTCTGGAATGATTGCAAGCGTGGTATCTTTGCACAACTCATGTAATGACAATGGATGAAAGAGTAAAATAGTTGGCTTACACTCGCCACGTCACACAATTAATTCAACATTCATACATTCATCCGAATAACACAGGGTCCGACTACGGACGAAATCAAACGAGAAAAGATACCACAACCACAAGCCCTGATCGCCCCTAGTAGGAACCACTACTGATCGTCGGGATACGTCACATGCATACGACCACGCTCTTCATCGAACTCGCAGTGAAGTACTTGTCCATCTCCTGCATCGCACTCAGCTGTACCTGCATCCAGTGTGTGTTGTAATCTGTGAGTCACAAGGACTCAGCAATCCCATTCCCCGGTATCTAAACAAACAAAGCCTTATATGTGCAGAGAGGTAATAAAGTGGCTATAGCAAGCACTAAGCAACTAGCTTACGAAGTCAGAGCGAGATGAGAAAAGTGCCAACGATCACCAAAGATGTTCAATAAGTGATCCTAGCTACTCACGTTCATGCATAACCCCACCGTGTTCACTTTCCGAAAACCCCTTCGAAAAGAATCCGTCACAGTTACTCACACAGGTACTGTATTCTTAAGGATATGATGTCAAGTTATCTACAACCAGATATTAACAAATTCCCATGTGCCACATAACCGCGGGCACGGCTTTCAAAAGTTCATAACCCTGCAGGGGTGTCCGAACTTAGCCCATCACAAGCTCATGATTTGCGGAGTCGCAACTCCATGTTGGGAAGACCCGAGTATTCTCGGAATCCCGTGCTCAAGATATTTCGACAAAAATGACATACCACCACCTCAAAAGATAAGGTAGAAAGAATTGCACTTCAAAGTACAAGATGAAGAATACTTGAGCTCCAACAAGAATCTTGAAGAACACTTCGAGGATGAATTAAATCATGACGAACCACCAACAAGAACTCCGGTAACAAAAGGATGAGAAGTGAAGGATGAAAAGAATACGATAGAAGCCTTGCAATGATTAGATGAAGCTTTGACGAGGTAATTGAGAGAGTTTGGAACTCCGAAAAGAAAAGATGAACAACCAATAATTTGATATCATGAACAAACTTCAGACAAAGGAATTAAATCCCTTGAAGAAATAAGAATAAGAATTATGTCATGCTTATCCTTCACCAATTTAAATTGATGACAACCAATGGATTTGGCATACTACTTATTCTTGTTTCAAAGAATTAAAGAGAGATCTCGCACAAACTTGGGTAAATATTCAACGAACCACCGGTAGGATTATGAAAAGAACAAATAAATTGATACGATAACAACAGAAGAGTAATCTTGAATGAACCACCGTAAAATATGGAGACGAACGAAAAGGCATCAATTAAGAATAGTTGAAGGACGAAGTTGAAAACTGAGAACAAAGAAATCTTCTGAAATAATGGCCTTCGGAGGATCACAATGGGAAGAATTCGTGAAATGCTTTGGATGATATGAAAATATTTAGAGGAAAACTCTTCTTCCGTCTTCAAATGTTGAGAATGACAACGAGAAACACCGTGAATAATTTGAGATACTCTGAAAGAATGAAAATATAAAGGTTGAAGCAACAATGAATGAAAGTGATATTGGAGAAGGCATATGACTAATGAAAATTCATACTTACGTCACACTTTGCAAAGAATTTCAAAATAACTCCGGAAAAAGAAATTAGAAGAGTCACGCAAGATCCTGGGAAAATAGCTGTGGGTTAGGGCCCACTGAAAAGAAACACCATTGGGAAAGATTGCTTGAGAGATAGTGCGCCGGTTGAATTGAATCGCTTGAATAAAATGACAATCCTCAAAATAGCTTGAACGGATTAAGAATTGAAACACGAATCTTCCGAGATATCTTCAGCACTCCGGATAAGAATTAGAGAGAGTTGAATAAACAAGAGAGACTTCGGATAAGAAATTTCAACATGGGAAAACATGTGAAACAAAAAGGAAGAGATATGATCATGACCAAAGCTTGAATTACATCCACCGGCAGAATTTGAGAACAAAAGAATGATGAACTTGAAGCTTCCTGAGCATCTTCACGAGAAAACACCGGGTAAGAACATTGAAGGAAAGAATGAAGAACTTCACATGAATAAAATGGATACTTGATTAAGAATTCTGACTCCATAAAGAAAAGGATGGGTGGGTGGGAAAAAACAAAGGGAAATTGGGACGGGCATAACAAACACCATTGAGAAAAGACTGAGAGTTGATCTTGCAAATGATGAAGAGATCAGATTAACTTGAAGCGAAGCACGCCGGACATGACAATCTTGATGATCAAGAACTAGCACTCCCATAGAAATATGAGAACACTGATTAGGAAAGGTATGGAATCAACACTTGACATCGAAGCAACACGAATACCAGAATCAAAACAAAAACAAAGGATAGATATGTTGCAACATAATCTTGACAATATCATTCGAGCAGAGAATTGAACGAATGAATTCCAAAAGCTTAATTGTACATCAATTTGTCGAGAAGCCACTTGGGAGAACAAAATGATAGGATAAAACAACAAGGTAACAGATGGAACAAATACATAATAGAGGTTTTGTCCCACATGTTTGTGCTGATGCCCCATGGCACGTGTTACAAAGGGCCTTGCAATCCCCGGACCAGCATAGCCAAGGATCCTTTAAGATGCAACCCCCTAGTGTAACAACGCCCATGATAACCTCTCCACTAGATGTTGAACCCCAACCTCATATCATGCACCCGTTGGAAGATTACCTAAGAGCTACTTGAATCCCCCTATTAATTCCCGAAGCTTTCCGGTTATGCAACCTGGTGTTGGGGATACAGGGGAAGCACCGCATATTACTCAACTAATAAATCCTACATCCAGCTGTATCCATCCGTCAACACATAACCATACACCTTCGGAAACCGTTTACCTCGGACCTTCGAAACGCATCCGCTATACTAGCTGTGGCAATACTCCCGAACTATCCCACCAGTACTGGGTGATGTCAGGGTTATCTCACCACCAGACACGCATAGAAGAGTTTTCGATGTCGGCGCCCCTGGTATTCTAGAACTGTAACGATACACAATGGGACGACAATACCTCAGAGCTCAACTCCCTGGGACACTGCCACAACCCCTAAATGACAGCAGGCACCAAGAACAATGTTCTCGTCACAAAGATATCGGAATAATCCAAGCAATACCCGCATGATCCTAATTTTTTTTGGTGAAAATTGAGGATAGTGATGTTAAAACAACGTCAGGAGTCCTCACTAGAGCGACGAAGGGGTAAGAAGTAAAAAGAAATCCTACTCTCCGATATATATATATATATATATATATATATATATATATATATATATATATATATATATATATATATATATATATATATATATATATATATATATATAGGACTCAAAACATTTTTGTGTGTGTGCCTAGACTCAACATTGGTAGCGGTTCGATCAATCAAGGGGCTCCTAGGTCGGAGAAGGCTCTTATACCCACTTGTAATGCCCAGGATGCGACTATATCTCCTACGTGTTGAGGCACGAGTTAGAGACATAAGCGCATTCTGGAATGATTGCAAGCGTGGTATCTTTGCACAACTCATGTAATGAACATGGATGCAAGAGTAAAATAGTTGGCTTACACTCGCCATATCACACAATTAATCCAACATTCATACATTCATCCAAATAACACAGGGTCCGACTACGGATGAAATCAAACAAGAAAAGATACCACAACCACAAGCCCTGATCGCCCCTAGTAGGAACCACTACTGATCGTCGGGATACGTCACATGCATACGACCACGCTCTTCATCGAACTCCCAGTGAAGTACTTGTCCATCTCCTGCGTCGTACGCAGCTGTACCTACATCTGGTGTGTGTTGTAATCTGTGAGTCACAAGGACTCAACAATCCCATTCCCGGGTATCAAAACTAACAAAGCCTTATAGGTGTGGAGAGGTAATAAAGTGGCTGCAGCAAGCACTAAGCAACTAGCTTACGAAGTCAAAGCGAGATGAGAAAAGTGCCAACGGTCGCCAAAGATGTTCAATAAGTGATCCTAGCTACTCACGTTCATGCATAACCCCATCGTGTTCACTTCCCGAAAACCCCTTCGAAAAGAGACCGCCACGGTTACTCACACAGGTTGTGTATTCTTAAGGATATGGTGTCAAGTTATCTACAGCCGGATATTAACAAATTCCCATCTGCCACATAACCGCGGGCACGGCTTTCGAAAGTTCATAACCCTGCAGGGGTGTCCCAACTTAGCCCATCACAAGCTCACGATCCGCGGAGGTGCAACTCCATGTTGGGAAGACCCGAGTATTCTCGGAATCCCGTGCTCAAGATATTTCAACAAAGGTAAAACTAATCCAGCAAGACCTCCCGGCGTGCCGACACCCTGATAGTAGCCGCGCGTATCTCGTCTCAGGCCACGACTGGATGAGCGAGGCGTACAGGTGCCAAAATACCCCGAGTTGCCAAGGGGCAGACCCGCACAGTGCTCTAGTTTGGACCAACACTCATGAGGAGCACTGGCCCGGGGGTTGATTAAGAACTCGGGTTAATTACTCCCTATGCAAGTTTTTAGTTATTAGGCAAATGTAGTACCAAAGTTGGGTCTTGCTGGATAAGCTTTAAGAAGTGCGAATTATCAAGGGGGGCACATAAACCCCAACCGTGTTAGGAACGCAAAATCAAGGAACATAACATCGGTTTATCGGGTCCTAAGGTGGCATGAGTGGAACAAAACTCCAAGAAGAAGGCCAAGCCTTCCACCCATTACCAATATATATGTGCGTTAATTTAATTAAGATATATATTGTTTTATCCCAGTAAAGAAGTCCAAACATGGATCAATCCTCAACTTAACCTGCAACTAACAACGCTATAAGAGGGGCTAAGCAAAAGCGTACTTAGCCAATCAACGGTTTGCTAGGAAGGCTGTTAGAGTGTTTCATGGCAACATAGGAGGCTGACAAGACAAGAATAGGCATCGAGGCATAACTATAGAGCGAGACAACTAGCAAAGCAAAGATAGAGGTGATATCGGGGAACAGTCATCTTGCCTGGGATCCCGCAAGGAAGAACAACGAGTCCATGAAGAAGACAAGCGGACGTAGTGGAACGAATCCTCACAACTCCGGAACGAAACCGAATCTAACGAGAGAAGCAAACCAGAAAGAAACAAACAACATGGTAAACACACATATCATAACCATGGCATGATGCACAAACAAGTATGATTCATGTCCGGTTTAAATATGCATGGCAGGCAAAGTGCACAAACAACACTACAATTTAAGTGGAACTCAATATGCAACGAGTTGCATATTGACAAAACACCACGTTAGATTATTTAGTTGACTCTCGTTTTATATAGACCACAAGTTTAAATGTTTTTTTAACATGGCAAGAGGTGAAGCATAAGCAAACTAACTATCTAGGCATTTTAAATGAGGCCGGAAATAACAACAACAATTCCGAAAAATCCCCATGTGCATATAAAGTCTATTCAACTTGAGCTACAGTTAACTAGTTATGAATTAAACCATTTAACATGTCATCTAAGCAAAATAAAGCAAACAACAACTTTAAGCATTTGAATGTTGTTATCATGATGCGGATGACAAATGCAAGTTTTATGCAATTTTTATTAAAAGTTGACATGAGCAAGATATGGAGTATTTCATCATCGTGGTGGAAAGAAAGGGTGCCACAGCGGCGATAACCAAAATGGTGCCACGCAACAAATCGGTTCCGGTAACTCGTTGAGATGCCGGCGCAAAAGAAATGGTGGCGTGTGCGAGTCATGCAAGATGATGGGGTTCTCCCGGTTTCCGGGTTCCCACGAGTCGACGACATGAAAATGAGGGACACACGAAACAAACGGGCATGGCGCAAACATAGGGTTCAACTCATACATCACACAACATTTGTTCACGGGTCGTCGTCTAAGTGGTTATACCTTTGAAGCGTGCGTTTTCGGAGGGGTTCGAGTTCGAGCGGTGTAGTCGTTCATGGGTCGGTCGTAGTGGAAGTTGTGGTACACGGCGATAGTAGTGGTACACGGGTCTTCGGCGACGCTAGTGGTACATGTTTTCGTAGACGTTCAAGTTTCCGTTGATGTTCGGGTCACGGCGACGGTAGTCGTTCGGCATCGGTTGTTGAGGTACTTGGCGTCTTGGCGATTGTAGTGGTACATGGTCGTTGTGGTACTTGGCGTTGTTCGGTCCCTTAACCAGGGTCATCATTTAGTCGTTCTCGGTGATAGAGTCGAACTTGGCGTATTGCAGGTCTCTGGTGGTCGTGGTGGTACTTGGCACTCATTGTGTAGTCGAACTTGGCGTCACTGAACTTGGTGATCTTGATGAACTGAAAGAGCATCGAGGGACTTGCTAGTCCCTGCCTCGGGAGGTCACCAGAGGCGCATGGAGGCAGCAAGGGCGCAAGGGAAGGAAGCAGGGCACGGGTCGATGTGCCAGCTCCTCGAGTAGAGAAGAAGCCGCCGGTGAGGCATCACATGACGATGGACTAGGCGCCGGGGAAGAAGTCTTGCGCGGCAGCAGAAGGAGGCCAAGCGCGGGTCGCCTGGGTGCAGAGGAGCGCGGGTTGAGGTGGTTGTGCCCGTGGTCATCGGCGCGGGAGAAGCAGGGCGTGGCGGCGAAGGAGCTTGAGGGCACGGCGCCATGGAGGTCTGAGCGTGAGGAGGCGAGAGAAGTGCCGTGACGGCGAGGAGGTGAGGCAGCAGGCTGCACGAGGTGGTCGGGGCGGCGTCTCCGATGGTGGGCCGGCGAGGCTGCAGTCTTGGCGTAGAGGAGACGCGCAGCTGCACTTGCGGGGAAGCGGCGGTGCAGCAGCTCGCACGGGAGTACGGAGAAGAAGCGAAGGGCCAGAACGGTGCGGGGCTGCAGGATCCGGTGAGGGGCGGCGATATCTTGAGCTCCTGGTGGTCGGGAGGCGGTGCACGGGCAGGAGGGGAGGGCGACGGGGCCTGGAAGAGGACGAGCGAGGGGAGCTCCTCTCCCTGGCGATGTGTGTGGGGCGGCGGGCAGGAACGAGAGGGGAAGATGGGGATCGGGAGAGAGCGAGAGGACGGGGTCACGGGCTAGGGTTAGGTTTAGGTGGCCTGGGCCGGCTGCGGGAATGGTTGGGCCCAACTGGGCCTAATTGGCCTGGTTCTCTCTCTTTCCTTCTATTTCTTTAGCAGAAAACAATAGAGAGAAGAAAAAGAAAAAGGAAAAGGAAGAGAGGGTTAGGGGAAAGAATTTGTGCACGAGGTTAATTTTATTGGACTCATAAAAATGAGGGTGACCCTAGAAAAATTAGAAGTGGGCATGATTGGAAAATAAATTCAAATTCCTTTGAATTTATTTCAAATGGTTTGAACAAATACTATGATTTAGAAGTGCCCAAAAATGTTCGGATTTTTGGAGGAACCTTCATAAAATGGATAAGAATTGTTGGCAAGGTTTGGGAGTAGAAACTTGACGTAGAAAAGTCATGGGAATTTTGCAGGTGTGTTTTGGTGATTCCAAAGCAATGGAATATTTTATAATAGCTCCATAGATATTAGGAGGATATGTTATGAAGATAAATCATCAGAGAATTCCCTCGGTTTAAATGGATAAACAATCCACACAATTTATTTAGTTGAGTTTTAAAAATTAAAGACATGATGGCTTGATGACATGATCCAATGCAAACATAAATAAAGCAAGCATAAATGAAACACACGGGAAAACCCGGAACATATGGAAGTCTTCTGGAGCGTGGTCTTGGGGCGTCACAGTATGTTACTTGCCCGATGTTCGATCTCTGGTATCTCCATACCTAGTTCAATCTCATTACCGGCAATTCTCTTTACTCTCCCGTAACTAACTCCTTAGTCACATTGCTTGCAAGCTTCTTGTGATGTTGTATTACCGAGAGGGTCCAGAGATACCTCTCCGTCATACGGAGCGACAAATCCCAGTCTTGATCCATGCCAACTCAACACACACCCTCGAAGATACCTGTGGAGCACCTTTATAGTCACCCAGTTACGTTGCGACGTTTGGTACACACAAGGTATTCCTCCGGTGTCAGTGAGTTGCGTGATCTCATGGTCATAGGAACATATATACTTGACATGCAGAAAACGATAGCAATAAACTTGACACGATCATATGGTACGTTCATAGTTTGGGTCTCGTCCATCACATCATTCTCCTAATGATGTGACCTCGTTATCAAATGACAACTCATGTCAATGGCTAGGAAACCATAGCCATCTTTGATCAACGAGCTAGTCCGGTAGAGGCTGACTAGGGACAAGTTGTTGTCTATGATCCACACATGTATTTGAGTTCCGATCAATACAATTCTAGCATGGATAATAAACGATTATCATGAACAAGGAAATATGATAATAACCAATTTATTATTGCCTCTAGGGCATATTTCCAATAGTCTCCCACTTGCACTAGAGTCAATAATCTAGTTCACATCTCCATGTGATTAACACTCATAGTTCACATCGCCATGTGACTAACACCCAAAGAGTTTACTAGAGTCAATAATCTAGTTCACATCATCATGTGATTAACACTCAATGAGTTCCGGGGTTTGATCATGTTATGCTTGTGAGAGAGGTTTTAGTCAACGGGTCTGCAACATTCAGGTCCGTATGTACTTTGCAAATCTCTATGTCACATTGTAGATGCTGCTACCACGCTCCACTTGGAGCTATTCCAAATGGTTGCTCCACTTATACGTATTTGGTTTGCTACTCAGAGTCATCCGGATAGGTGTTAAAGCTTGCATCGACGTAACCCTTTACGCCGAACTCTTTATCACCTCCATAGCCGAGAAATATTTCCTTATTTCTTAAAGGATAATTTTGACCGCTGTCCAATGATCCACTCCCGGGTCACTTTTGTACCCCCTTGCCAGACACGTGGCAAGGCACACCGTAGGTGCGGTACACAGCATGGCATACCATATAGAGCCTATGGCGAAGGCATAGGGGACGACCTTTGTCCTTCCTCTTCTTCTGCCGTGGTCGAGCTTTGAGTCTCACTCAACTTCACACCTTACCACTCAGGCAAGAACTCCTTCTTTGACTGATCCATTTTGAACTCCTTCAAAATCATATCAAGGTATGTGCTTTGTGAAAGTCTTATCAGGCGTCTTGATCTATTTCTATAGATCTTGATGCCCAATATGTAAGCAGTTTTACCCAGGTCTTCCTTTGAAAAACTCCTTTCAAACATCCCTTTATGATTTCTAGAAATTCTACATCATTTCCGATCAACAATATGTCATCCACATATACTTATCAGAAATGTTGTAGTGCTCCCACTCACTTTCTTGTAAATACAAGTTTCTTGCAAACTTTGTATTAACCCAAAAGCTTTGATCACCTCATCAAAGCGTATATTCTAACTCTGAGATGCTTGCTCCAATCCATAAAAGGATCGCTGGAGCTTGAATACCTTCTAGCACCCTTAGGATCGACAAAACCTTCCGCTTGTATCACATACAACCTTTCCTCACGGAAACCGTTAAGGAAACTCTATTTTTGACATCTATCTGCCAGATTTCATAATCGAAAAATGCAGCAACTGCTAACATAATTCTGACGGACTCAAGCATCGCTACGGGTGAGAAAGTCTCATCGTAGTCAACTCCTTGAACGTTGTCGGAAACGTTTTGCGACAAGTCGAGCTTTATAAATGGTTACATTACCATTAGCGTATGTCTTCTTCTTAAAGATCCATTTATTCTCAATGGCTTGCCGATCATCGGACAAGACCACCAAAGTCCATAATTTGTTCTCATACATGGATCCTATGTCGGATTTCATGGCTCCTAGCCATTTATTGGAATTCGGGCCCACCATCGCTTCTCCATAGATCATAGGTTCATCGTTGTCCAACAACATGACCTCTAAGATAGGGTTACCATACCACTCGGGAGTAGAACGTATCCTTGTCGACCTACGAGGTTCGATAGTAACTTGATCCGAAAGTTCATGATCACCATCATTAATTTCATCTTCAACTGATGTAGGTGCCATAGAAATATCTTTCTGTGTTGCGCTACTTTCTATTTGAAGTAAAGGTTTAACAACCTCATCAAGTTCTATCTTCCTCCCACTCAATTCTTTCGAGAGAAACTCCTTCTTAAGGAAGGACCCGTTCTCCGCGACAAACACTTTGCCCTCGGATATGAGATAGAAGGTATACCCAACTGTCTACTTTGGGTATCATATGAAGACACATTTGTCTGCTTTGGGTTTGAGCTTTTGCGACTGAAGCCTTAAGCACCGCAGCCCCAAACTTTAAGAAATGACAACTTAGGTTTCTTGCCAAACCATAGTTCATACGGTGTCGTGTCTACGGACTTAGATGGTGGCCTATTTAAAGTGAATGCAGCTGTCTCTAATGCATAGCCCCAAAACAATAATGGCAGATCGGCAAGAGACATCATAGAACGCACCTTATCCAATAAGGTACGATTACAACGTTCGGACACACCATTACACTATGGTGTTCCAGGTGGCATCAACTGTGAAACAATTCCACATTGTCTTATGTGATTGCCAAACTCATACCTCAGATATTCCCCCCCCCTCGATCGGATCATAGGAATTTCATCTTCTTTTTATGATGATTCTCAACTTCACTCTGAAATTGCTTGAACTTTTCAAATATTTCAGACTTATGCTTCATTAAGTAAATATACCCATATATACTCAAATCATCGGTGAAGGTGAGGAAATAATGGTATCCACCGCGCGTGTCTATACTCATTGGACCGCATACATTAGTATGTATGATTTCCAACAAGTCACTTGCCCGTTCCATTATTCCAGAAAACGGGGGTTTTGTCATATTGCCATGAGGCATGGTTCACATGTGTCAAGTGATTCAAAATCAAGTGACTCCAAAAGTCCATCAGCATGGAGTTTCTTCATGCGCTTTACACCAATATGACCTAAGCGGCAGTGCCACAAGTGGTACTATCATTATCAACTCTACATCTTTTGGCATCAATGTTATGAACATGTGTATCACTACGGCCGAGATTCAACAAACCATTCACATTGGGTGCATGACCATAGAAGGTATTACTCATGTCAACAGAATAAAAATTATTCTCTGACTTAAATGAATAACTGTAGTGCAATAAACACAATCTAATCATGTTCATGCCTCAACGCAGGCACCAGATAACATTTATCTAGGTTCAACACTAATCTCGAAGGTAGAGGGAGCGTGCGATGGTGATCACATCAACCTTGGAAACACTTCCAACACACATCATCACCTCACCCTTAGTTAGTCTCCGTTTATTCCGCAGCTTTTGTTTCGAGTTACCAATATTAGCAACTGAACCGGTATCTCATACCCATGTGCTACTAGGAGTACTAGTAAGGTACACATCAATAAGACATATATCAAATACACTATTGTTGAAGTTTCCAGCCTTCTTATCTACCAAGTATTTGGGGTAGTTCCGCTACCACTGACCGTTCCCCTTACAATAGAAGCACTTAGTCTCGAGTTTGGGTTCAACCTTGGGTTTCTTCACTGGATCGACAACTGGCTTGCCATTCATGAAGGTTCCTTTCTTGCCCTTGCCCTTCTTGAAACCAGTGGACTTGTTAACCGTCAACGGTTGATGCTCCTTCTTGATTTCTACCTTCGCGGCCTACCGCAAACAACTCCGAGATCATCTCCATCCCTTTCATGTTATAGTTCATCACGAAGTTCTAACAGCTTTGTGACAGTGACTGGAGAACTCTGTCAATCACTCTCTTATCTGGAAGATTAACTCCCACTTGATTCAAGCGATTATAGCACCCAGACATTCTGGGCACTTGCTTACTGGCTGAGCTATTCTCCTCCATCTTGTGGGCAAAGAACTTGTCGGAGGTCTCATACCTCTCGACCCGGGCATTTTTCACAAAAATAAACCTCAACTCCTGGAACATCTTATATGCTCCATGACGTTCAAAACGCCTTTGAAGCCCCGATTCTAAGACGTAAAGCATGGAGCACTAAACTATCAAGTAGTCATCAGAACGTGTCTGACAGATGTTCACAACATCCACAGATGACGCTAGAGGGATTGGTACACCGAGCAGTGCATTAAGGACATAAGCCTTCTGTGCAGCAGTGAGGACATTCCTCTAATTACGGACCTAGTCCGCATAATTGCTCACAATGTCTTTGAACTTAGTCTTTCTCTAGGAACGTATTAAAAACAGGGAGCTACAACATGAGCTATTTGATCTACAACATAATTTGCAAAGACAACTTAGATTATTGTTCATGACAAAAGAGTTCAATTAATCTTATTACTTAAGAACTCCCACTCAAATCAACATCCCTCCGGTTGTCCGAGTGTAACACGATCCAAATTCACCAACACAAGTCCGATGATCACATGAGATGAGGTGGTTTCAATGGTGAACATCTCCATGTTGATACTATATGACTCGTGTTCGACATTTCGGTCTCCTGTGTTCCGAGGCCATGTCTGTACATGCTAGGCTCATCAAGTTTAACCCGAGTGTTCCGCATGTGCAAAACTTGCTTGCACCCGTTGTATGTGAACGTAGAGTCTATCACACCCGATCATCATGTGGTGTCTCGAAACAACAAACTTTCGCAACGGTGCACACTTGGGGAGAACACAATTTTATCTTGAAATTTTAGTGACGGATCACCTTATAATGCTACCGTCATCCTAAGCAAAATAAGATGCATAAAGGATTAACATCACATGCAAATCATAAGTGACATGATATGACCATCATCTTGTGCTTTTGATCTCCATCTCCAAAGGACCGAAATGATCTCCATCGTCAGCGGCATGACACCATGATCTCCATCATCGTTCTGCCATCGGGGTTGTCACGCCAACCATGCTTCTACTACTATTGCTACCGCTTAGCGATAAAGAAAAGCATTACAAAGCGTTTAACGATTGACACGCAAGTCATACAATAATTAAAGACATCCCTATGGCTCCTGCCGGTTGACGTATTCATCGACATGCAAGTCGTGATAAACTATTACAAAACATGATCATCTCATACATCAAATATATATCATCATGTCTTTGGCCATATCATATCACAACATACCCTGCAAAAACAAGTTAGACGTCCTATAATTTGTTGTTGCATGTTTTACGTGGCTGCTATGGGTATCTTGCAAGAACGATTCTTACCTACGCAAAGCCACAACGATGATATGCAAATTGCTATCCAACCTTCTACAAGGACCACCTTTGTCTAATCCGATCCAACTAAGGTGGGAGAGACAGACACCCGCCAGCCATCTTTATGCAACAAGTTGCATGTCTGTCGATGGAACCGGTCTGATGTACGTGGACATGTAAGGTTGGTCCGAGCCGCTTCATCTCACAATACCGCTGAATCAAAATAAGACTAGGGAAGGAAGCAATCTGAATATCAACGCCCACAAACTCCTTTGTGTTCTACTCGTGATGTCATCTACGCATAGACCTAGCTCTGATACCACTGTTGGGTAATGTTGCATGGGACACAAAAAAATTCCTACGAACACCCAAGATCAATCTAGGAGATGCACATCTACGAGAGGAGAGTCGGATCCACATACCCTTGTAGATCGCTAAGCGGAAGCGTTCAAGAACGCGGTTGATGTAGTGGTACGTCTTCGCGACCCAGTCACGATCCGTCCCGCGAACTTCGATCTAGTGCCAAACGGACGGCACCTCCACGTTCAACACACGTATGACTTGATGACGCCTTCAGCTCCTCGATCCAGCGATCAATGGTGAAGTAGTAGCTCGAGTCCTCCGGCAGCACGACAGCGTGGTGGCAGTGGTGGTGGAGAAATCTCAGCAGAGCTTCGCTTAGCGCTACAGAGAGGAAGAAGGCTACGAGAGAGATAAGGGGCAGCACCGTGGCATATTAGGGTGCGGATGCCCTATCTCTACCTCTCTATATATAGGGGACGGGAGGAGACGAGGGGGCGCCCCTAGATCCAATATAGGGGGCGTCGACCACAAGGGGGAAACCATGGGGTTTCCTCCCTAGAAGACTTAGCCCCCAAGCCAAGGGGTGGGAACCCTAGGGGTGGCGCCCCCACCTCCTCTGGCAACGTGGGAAGGGCTGAGGGGGGGGGGGGGGCGCACAACCCCTTAGTGGGCTGGTTTGCCCCCTCCCCTTGGCCCATGAGCCCCCCAACACTTGCCGGGGCCCCCGAAACCTCTTTCGGTCATGCTGGCCATCACCCGGTACCCCCGGAACACATCCGGACTCCAATACCCTTCGTCCAATATATAGATCTTCACCTCTGGACCATTCCGGAGTTCCTCGTCACGTCCGGGATCTCATCCGGGACTCCGAACAACCTTCTGTGACCACCATAATGACTCAACTATAATTATATCATCACCAAACGTTAAGTGTGTAGACCCTGCGGGTTCGAAAACTATGCAAACATGACCTAGACACCTCTACGGTCAATAAAAATAGCGGGACCTAGATGCCCATATTGGTTCCCACATATTCTACGAAGATCTCATCAGTTGAACCTCAATGTCAAGGAATCAGATAATCCCGTATGTAGTTCCCTTTGTCTATCGGTATGTTACTTGCCCGAGATTCGATCGTTGGTATCTCCATACCTAGTTCAATCTCATTACCGGCAAGTCTCTTTACTCGTTCCGTAATACAAGATCCCGCAACTAACTCCTTAGTCACATTGCTTGCAAGCTTCTTGTGACGTTGTATTACTGAGAGGGCCCAGAGATACCTCTCCATCATACGGAGTGACAAATCCCAGTCTTGATCCATGCCAACTCAACAGACACCCTGGGAGATACCTGTAGAGCACCTTTATAGTCACCCAGTTATGTTGCGACGTTTGGTACACACAAGGTTTTCCTCCGTTGTCAGTGAGTTGCATGATCTCATGGTCATAGGAACATATATACTTGACATGCAGAAAATGATAGCAATAAACTTGACACGATCATATGCTACGTTCATAGTTTGGGTCTCGTCCATCACATCATTCTCCTAATGATGTGATCTCGTTATCAAATGACAACTCATGTCAATGGCTAGGAACCATAGCCATCTTTGATCAACGAGCTAGTCCGGTACAGGTTGACTAGGGACAACTTGTTGTCTATGTATCCACACATGTATTTGAGTTTCCGATCAATACAATTCTAGCATGGATAATAAACGATTATCATGAACAAGGAAATATGATAATAACCAATTTATTATTGCCTCTAGGGCATATTTCAACCACAATCAAAGAATCAACGTTATGATAAGAGAGACTTTGTTGCTAGGAAGCACGGTAAAGAAAGAGAACCATGGGTTGAGAAACCCATGACTTTTCCTCCTAAACCATCCAAGAAAAAGGATGATGAGGATTTTGAGCGCTTTGCTGAAATGATTAGACCTATCTTTTTGCGTATGGGTTTGACTGATATGCTTAAAACAAATACTTATGCTAAGTATATGAAAGATATTATTACCAATAAAAGAAAGGTACCTGAAGTTGAAATTTCCACCATGCTTGCCAATTTTACTTTTAAAGGTGGAATACCGAAGAAACTAGGAGATCCAAGAGTACCAACTATACCTTGCTCCATTAAAAGAAACTATGTTAAAACTGCTTTATGTGATCTTGGAGCCGGTGTTAGTGTTATGCCTCTCTCTTTATATCGTAGACTTGATTTGAATAAGTTGACACCTACTGAAATATCTTTGCAAATAGCCGATAAATCAACTGCTATACTTGTCGGTATTTGTGAGGATGTGCCTGTTGTGGTTGCAAATGTTACTATTTTAACGGACTTTGTTATCCTTGATATTCCCGAGGACGATAGTATGTCTATTATCCTTGGTAGACCATTTTTGAATACTGCAGGGCCTGTTATTGATTGCAACAAAGGCAATGTCACTTTTCATGTTAATGGTAATGAGCATACGGTACATTTTCCGAGGAAACAACCTCAGGTCCACAGTATCAATTCTATTGGAAAATTTTCAACGGTTACTATTGGAGGTTTTGAATTTCCTCTTCCTACTGTCAAGAAGAAATATGATATTCTCATTGTTGGGACATGCATGTCCCCATTAAGGTAACCTAGTGTTATTCAAAAATTCTCCGATTTTATGTTATTCGGAAAGAGTTTGTTAACAAGACTTGATCAACCCTGTTAATGGATTCCTTTTCACGAGCATGAGATGGTTGAATTTAGATAGCAAAACCTTCTGTACCCTCCTTTTACTTTCCTTAGTTAGATTAAATAAAGAAAAAAAAATAGTATTTTCTGTCAGTTTCCAGAGTTATCCGTGCAATAAAAAATACCCCAAAAATAAAAGTTCTCCAAATGCCATGAAAATGAAATATGATTTTTCTAGAATATTTGAGAATATTTGGCACTGAGAACACAAAAGGGGGAGCCAGCACCTGGCCATAAGGGTGCAGGGCGCGCTCCCCTGCCTCATGGGCCCCACGTGGCCCCCTCCACTTACTCCAGCACCCACACACTCCTTCTTCCTCCCAAAAAAATCACTATCCAGCTCAAGTACGAGTTCTAGCTCATCTTCCTGCCATTTTCGATCTCCTTGCTCAAAGCTCCATTCACAAAACTGTTTGGGAGGATTGTTCTTTGGTATGTGACTCCTCCATTGGTCCAATTAGTTTTTGTTCTAGTGCTTTATTTATTGCAAATTTTTGCTGCTTAGGTGACCCTGTTCTTGAGCTTGCATGTCAAATTTATGTGGTTCCAAGTAGTTCTAATGCATGATATAGTGTCTAGGCACTTATGGGAGTAGTTGCTATCAATCTTGTTGAGTTTGGTTCACTTTTATTTTGAGTCACTAAAAATTTCAGATATTTTTCAGAAACAATGCATAGGAAAATCTATCAAGGTGATTCCTCAAGGAAGCAAGGACCAAGGCTTGCGATACACGAGCTAGCCGATGGGTTACCAAGGGAAGCTCAAGTGCGGCCCAGTGAATGTCCATCAGAGGAGTTCATGATCCGGGCAGGTATCAAGGAAGAATTTTACACATATGTGCGTAATGCGGATATTTAGAACTTCGAGTCAGATAAGTGCCCCCAATACCAGTACCTAACTGATACCTTTGTTAGAAGGTTTAAATTTACATATTCACGTAACTCTCCCACTATCTTGTTTGATCTCTATGATAAATCCTATACTATGGACTTAGAAGATTTTAATGATGCTTGTAAACTCCCACAGTGGGGTAATGTTGGTGAACCTTGCAAATCTGAGTATAACGACTTTCTAGCTAGTATCACTGTGGGGGAATCTAGGGAAGTCACCCAAGCCACCATAGGGAGCATTCATTTCCCTGCTATACATTATTTTGCTCTCTTCATTGGTAGATGCATTAACGGTAAAGATGAGGCTTGCCACATGTGTGTACCAGATCTTAGTGTCCTCAAAAGTGCGGTATTGGGTGATAGACAATATAATTTGGGGGCCATTGTTGCCCGTAGGTTACATCATAATGGTTTAAATGGTGATTTGTTTAGGGGAATTTATGCAACTTGCTTAGCCAATTATCTTCATATACCCATACATGAGAATGATGCGGAGTTGCCTCCTGCTTTTATAGATTATAATGCCATGATTCGCCATCAATTCATTGAGAGGGATGAACAATCCCTCCAGTATCAACTAATCTTTGACAGGCGTCGCACTGTCCATCTTGCTCTCCCTGCTCCTACCTTCTTTGACTTCCAGGAAAAAGGGAGATATACTATAACCAGGGAGGAGGAAAATGAGTATCAGAAGACGACGAGGGCAGGTCGTCTTCAGGATGCAACTCATCAGGCGGTAGCCGCTGCATCTTAGTACAACCCCAACTACGACTTGAGATATCCGTCAGGCCAGTACTGGCCATGGACCAACTTAGGCTAAAAGCCTAAGCTTGGGGGAGTACGTATTTCTCACCGACATTACAATCATGTTCACACACTTATTCCAGTAGTCGGTGCACACTCTTTCATTGTACTATCCATGTTATTTTCATTTCTTTTCTTAGTCTTTTTATTGTGTGTTAGAAAAACCTTAAGAAAAACAAAAAATATATTAGTTGTAGCTTTTTAGCTAGTTTACTTTCCATGCCTGTAGTAGTAATTAAAAGAAAAATCAAAAAGATTTCTCGTTCTTCTTTGCTTGTTGGGAGCTTTCCCGTGTAAATAATTTCTTTTTTTTTCTTTGGGGGTCAAGAGGAGAAGACCATGATGAAAATGCTTAGTGGCTCTCATATGCATTACTGTTGATTTAACCATGAGCCATATTACTTCTCCCTTGTATTAAATGCTTGCATACTCCAGCTTAGTCCAATGCACGTGCACTATTATTGTTATCCACAACATTCGGACGTGCGAGTGAAAGGCAATAATGACGATATATGATGAATTGATTGAGATGAGAAAAGCAGGTATGAACTCGACCTCTCTTGTTTTTGTAAATATGATAGTTCATCGTTCCTGATTCAGCCTATTATGAATGAAACATGCTTGCAATGACAATTAGAGATCATAGCTGCTCATGCCGTGCTTAATTAGCTAAGAGTTTATAATGGTCTATTGATAACCCACAAGTGTAGGGGATCGCAACAGTTTTCGAGGGTAAAGTATTCAACCCAAATTTATTGATTCGACACAAGGAGAGCCAAAGAATACTCTTAAGTATTAGCAGCTGAGTTGTCAATTCAACCACGCCTAGAAACTTAGTATCTGCAGCAAGATAGTTTAGTAGCAAAGTAATATGATTGGCGGTAGTAGCAATAAAAGTAACGATAGTGTTTTTCTAGTTTGTGTGATAGTAGCAACGGAAAAGTAAATAAGCAACAAGCAATATAGGAAAAGCTCTTAGGCATTGGATCGGTGATGGGAAATTATGTCGGACGCAATTCATCATGTAGAAGTTATAACCTAGGGTGACACAGAACTAGCTCCAGTTCATCAATGTAATGTAGGCATGTATTCCGAATATAGTCATACATGCTTATGGAAAAGAACTTGCATGACATCTTTTGTCCTACCCTCCTGTGGCAGCGGGGTCCTATTGGAAACTAAGGGATATTAAGGCCTCCTTTTAATAGAGTACCAGACCAAAGCATTAACAAACAGTGAATACATGAACTCCTGAAACTATGGTCATCACCGGGAGTGGTCCTGATTATTGTCACTTCGGGGTTGCCGGATCATAACGCATAGTAGGTGACTATAGACTTGCAAGATAGGATCAAGAACACACATATATTCATGAAAACATAATAGGTTCAGATCTGAAATCATGGCACTCGGGCCCTAGTGATAAGCATTAAGCATAGCAAAGTCATAGCAACATCAATCTCAGAACATAGTGGATACTAGGGATCAAACCATAACAAAACTAACTCGATTACATGATAGATCCCATCCAACCCATCACCGTCCAGCAAGCCTACGATGGAATTAGTCACGCACGACGTTGAGCATCATGGAGTTGGTGATGGAGGAAGGTTGATGATGACGATGGCGACGATCTCCACTCTCCGGAGCCCCGAACGGACTCCAGATCAGCCCTCCCGAGAGAGATTAGGGCTTGGCGGCGGCTCCGTCTTGTGAAACACGATAATTCTTTCTCCCTGATTTTTTCTCCCCGAAAGTGAATATATATGATTTGGGGATACGTCGGTGGAGCACCAGGGGGCCCACGAGGCAGGGGGCGTGCCCTGGGAAGGGGGGGCGCGCCCCCACCCTCCTGGACAGGGCGTGGGCCCCCTGGTCTGGATCTTCTTGCATGTATTTTTTATATTTTCCAACATAATTCTCCATGGATTTTCAAGCGATTCCGAGAACTTTTTATTTCTGCACAAAAACAACACCATGACAGTTCTGCTGAAAACAGCGTCAGTCCGGGTTAGTTCCATTCAAATCATGCAAGTTAGAGTCCAAAACAAGGGCAAAAGTGTTTGGAAAAGTAGATACGTTGGAGACGTATCAACTCCCCCAAGCTTAAACCTTTGCTTGTCCTCAAGCAATTCAGTTGATAAACTGAAAGTGATAAAGAAAAACTTTAACAAACTCTGTTTGCTCTTGTTGTTGTAAATATGTAAGCTAGCATTCAGGTTGTCAACAACATCATGAACTAACCACATTCGCAATAACTTTCAGGTCTCAAGACTACTCATATCAATGGCATAATCAACTAGCGAGCAATAATAATAAACCTGGGATGACAACATTTTCTCAAAACAATCATGATATGATATAACAAGATGGTATCTCGCTAGCCCTTTCTGAGACCGCAAAACATAAATGCAGATCACCTTTAAAGATCAAGGACTAACTAGACATTGTACTTCATGGTAAAAGAGATCTAGTCATGATCATACTCAATGCAAATTAATAGTAATACATGCAAATGACGGAGGTGCTCTCCTACTGGTGCTCTTTATAAGAGGATGATGACTCTGCATAAAAGTAAATAGATAGGCCCTTCGCAGAGGGAAGCAGGGATTTGTAGAGGTGCCAGAGCTCGATGTTTAAATAGAGATGAATAACATTTTGAGCGGTATACTTTCATTGTCAACATAACAACCAAGAGTCTCGATATCTCCCATGCTACGCACATTATAGGCGGTTCCCAAACAGAATGGTAAAGTTTATACTCCCCCAACCACCAACAAGCACACTCCACGGCTAGCCCGAAACAACGGGTACCGTCCAAACCAGCAACAGCCCTTGGGGAGTTCTGTTTAATTATTATGATTTTGAGCATGGGACTGGGCATCCCGGTTACCAGCCATTTTCTTCGAAATGATGAGCGGAGTCCACTCATCGTGAGAATAACCCACCTAGCATGGAAGATATAGACAACCCTAGTTGATACATGAGCTGTTAGAGCATACAAAACAAAATTTCATTTGATGGTTTAGAGTTTGGCACATACAAATTTACTTGGAACGGCAGGTAAATACCGCATATAGGAAGGTATAGTGGACTCATGTGGAATAACTTTGGGGTTTATGGAAGTGGATGCACAAGTAGTATTCCCGCTTAGTACAGGTGAGGGCTAGAAAGAGACTTGGAACTGACCAGCTAGAGAGCAACACCGATCATGAATATGCATTAAAATTAATCAACAATGAATGCAAGCATGAGTAGGATATAAATCACCATGAACATAAATATCGTGAAGGCTATGTTGATTTGTTTCAACTACATGCATGAACATGTGCCAAGTCAGATCACTTAAATCGTTCAAAGGACGATACCACCCCATCATACCATATCACAACCATTTTAATATCATGTTGGCATGCAGGATAGACCATTATAAACTCTCAGCTAATTAAGCATGGCATAAGCAGCTATGACCTCTAATTGTCATTGCAAGCATGTTTCATTCATGACAAGCTGAATCAGGAACGATGAACTATCATATTTGCAAAAACAAGAGAGATCGATTTCATACCAGTTTTTCTCATCTCAATTAGTTCATCATATATCATCCTTATTGCCTTTCACTCGCACAACCGAACGGTGTGGATAATATTAATAGTGCATGTGCATTGGACTAAGCTGGAATCTGCAGACATTTAATACAAGAGAGAAGACAAGGTAATATGGCTCAAGGTTAGATCAACAACAAAGCATATGAGAGCCACTAAGCATTTTCAATCATGGTCTTCTACTCTTAACCCCCAAAGAAAAGAAAAGAAACTATTTACAAGAGAAAGCTCCCAACAAGCAGAAGAAGAACGAGAAATCTTTTTGGGTTTTCATTTTAACTACTGCTACAAGCAAAGAAAGTAAACTAGCTAGAAGCTACACCTAATATTTTTTTGTTTTTCTGGTTTCTTCTAGCACACAAGAAAAAGACTAAGAAAAAGAAATTGAAACTAAGCATGGATGGTACAGTGAAAGAGTGTGAGCACCGACAACTAGAATAAGTGTGTGAACATGAATGTAAAGTTGGTGAGAAACACGTACTCCCCAAAGCTTAGGCTTTTGGCCTAAGTTGGTCTATGGCCAGTGTTGGCCTGACGAATATCCAAAGTTGTAGTTGGGGTTGTACTGAGATGCAGCAGCCACTGCATGTTGAGCTGTAGCTCGAAGGCGGGCTGCCTCCATCATGTTATAATAAGCATTTGCCTCCTCCATAATTATAGTGTATCTCCCTTTTGCCTGAAAGTTAAACAAAGTGGGGGCAGGAAGAACAATACGGATGGCATGCTGCATGTTAAAGATTAGTCGATATTTGAGGGTTTGATCATCCCACTCTATAAACCGGTGACTAGTCATATCATGACAATCTAAATGAGCAAGAGGTAAAGGTTCATCATTCTCGTGCACATGCACACCAAGACGGCGGGCTATGCGAGTGGCATAAATCCCACCGAATTAATCTCCATGCAAACCATTATGATGTAGCCTACGTGCAACAATGGCTCCCAAGTTATATTATCTATCACCTAATACAGCACTCTTGATAACACTAAGATCAGGGACACACATGTGGCAAGCCTCATCCTTACTGTTTATGCATCTACCGATAAAAAGAGCAAAGTAATGAATAGCAGGAAAATGAATGCTCCCTATGGTAGCCTGGGTGATTTCCCTGGATTACCCCACTGTAATACTAGCAAGGAATTCTCTAAATTCAGATTTGCGAGGACCACCCATACTGCCCCACCGTGGGAGCTTACAAGTATCATTAAAATCCTCTAAGTCCATGGTGTAAGATTTATCATACAGGTCAAACAGTACAGTGTGAGAATTATGTGAAGATGAAAAATTTAAACCTTCTCACAAAGCTATCAGTTAAGACACGGTATTGAGGGCACTTATCTTGTATGAAGCCCTCGAGGTCAGCCTTGCGCACGTATGCGTAAAATTCATCCTTGATGCCAGCCTGACCCATAAAGTCATCTGACAGCCATTCACAAGGCCGTACGTCAGCATCCCTCGGTAGTTCATCGTCCGGCTCACGGAACACGAGCCTCGGTTCTTGCTTCCTTGAAGAACCACCTTGGAAGTTTTTCCTATGCATTTTTCTGAAAAAAAATTAGTAACTCAAAATAAGAGTTAACCAAACTCAACAAGATTGATAGCAACAACTCCTATAAGTGCCTAGAGACTATATCATGCATTATAACTACTTGGGACCAAGAAAATTTGACATGCAAGCTCAAGAACAAGGTCACCACAGCAGCAAAAATTTGCAATATATAGAGCACTAGAACAAATACTAATTGGACCAATGGAGGAGTCACATACAAAGGAACAATCTCCCCAAATAGTTTGGTGAATGGTGCTTTGAGCAAGGAGATCGAAAATGGCAGCAAGATGAGCTAGAACTCGGGTTTGAGCTGGTTGGTTATTTTTTTGGGAGGAAGAAAAAGAGTGTGGGTGCAGGAATAAGTGGAGGGGGGCCACGTGGGGCCCACGAGGCAGGGGGCGCGCCCTGGGCAGGGGGCGTGCCCTGGACCCTCGTGGCCAGGTGCTGGGAACCCTCGCTGTGTGTTCTGTGCCATATTTTCTCAAATATTCTAGAAAAAAATCATATTTCATTTTCATGGCATTTGGATAACTTTTATTTTTGGGGTGTTTTTTATTTCGTGGATAAGTCTGGAAACAGACAGAAAATACTAATTTTCTTTTATTTATCCTAATTAATAGAAAGTAAAAGGAGGGTACAAAAGGTTGTGCTATCTAGATTCACCTATCCCATGCTCATCAAAAGGAATCCATTAACAAGGTTGATCAGGTCTTGTTAATAAACTTTTTCCGAGTAACATGAAACTGGAGAATTTTCGAATAACACTAGGTTACCTTAATGGGGATATGTATGTCCCCAACAATAAGGATGTCATATGTCTTCTTGATAGTAGGAATAGGAAACTCAAAACCTCCAATAGTGATAGTTGAAATTTTTCCAATATAATTGATATTGTGGGCCTGCGGTTGTTTCCTCGGAAAGTGTACCGTATGCTCATTACCATTGACATGAAAAGTGACATTGCCTTTGTTGCAATCAATAACAGCCCCTGCAATATTCAAAAAGGATCTTCCAAGAATAATAGACATACTATCGTCCTCGGGAATATCAAGGATAACAAAGTCCGTTAGAATGGTAACATTTGCAACTACAACAGGCACATCCTCACAAATACCGACATGTATAGCAGTTGATTTATCATCCATTTACAAAGATATTTCAGTAGGTGTCAACTTACTCAAGTCAAGTCTACGATATAAAGAGAGAGCCATAACACTAACACCAGCTCCAAGATCACACAAAGCAGTTTTAACATAGTTTTTCTTAATGGAGCAAGGTATAGTAGGTACTCCTGGATCTCCTAATTTCTTAGGCATTCCACCCTTAAAAGTGTAATTGGTAAGCATGGTGGAGATTTCTACTTCAGGTATCTTTCTTTTGTTGGTAATAATATCTTTCATGTACTTAGCATAAGGATTTGTTTTAAGCACATCCATCAGACGCATACGCAAAAAGATAGGTCTAATCATTTCAGCAAAGCGCTCAAAATCCTCACCATCCTTTTTCTTGGACGGCTTCGGAGGAAAATACATGGGTTTCTGAACCCATGGTTCTCTTTCCTTACCGTGCTTCCTAGCAACAAAGTCTCTCTTATCATAACATTGATTCTTTGTTTGTGGGTTATCAAGATCAACAGCGGGTTCAATCTCTACATCATTATCATTGCTAGGTTGAGCATCATCATGAACATCATCATTAATATTATCACTAGGTTCATGTTCATTACCCGATTGTGTCTCGGCATCAGAAACAGATATATCACTAGGATTGTCAGGTGTGTCAGCTACAGGTTCACTAGAAGCATGCAAAGTCCTATCATTTTTCTTTTTCTTCTTAGAAGAACTAGGTGCATCTAAATTAGCTCTCTGAGAATCTTGCTCAATCCTCTTAGGGTGGCCTTCAGGATACAGAGGTTCCTGATTCATTCTACCACCTCTAGTAGCAACTCTAACAGCATAGTCATTATTCTTACTATCTAATTCATTAAGCAAATCATTCTGAGCCTTAAGTACTTGTTCTACTTGAGTGGTGACCATAGAAGCATGTATACTAATGAGTTTCGGTTCACCTTTAGCTCTAGACAGATAATCACTCAAGTGTTCAATCATATAAGCATTGTGTTGTAATTGTCTACCAACATAAGCATTGAAGTTTTCTTGTTTCACAATAAAATTGTCAAACTCATCTAATCATTGGCTAGCAGACTTATAACGAGGAATATCACCTTCATCAAATCTATAAAGAGAATTTACCTTTACTACCTGTGTCGGGTTATCAAGACCATGTATTTCTTCAACAGGTTGTAAATTCTTAACATCTTCAGCTTTAATACCTTTTTCTTTCATAGATTTCTTTGCCTCTTGCATATCTTCAGGACTGAGAAATAGAACACCTCTTTTCTTCGGAGTTGGCTTAGGGGCTGGTTCAGGAAGTGTCCAATTTTTTTCATTAGCCAGCATATTATTCAATAGTAATTCAGCTTGTTCAACTGTCCTTTCCCTGAAAACAAAACCAGCACAACTATCCAGATGGTCTCTGGAAGCATCGGTTAGTCCATTATAAAAGACATCAAGTATATCATGCATCTCAAGAGGATGATCAGGCAAAGCTTTAAGTAACTGGAGAAGCCTCCCCCAAGCTTGTGGGAGACTCTCTTCTTCAATTTGCACAAAGTTATATATTTCCCGTAAGGCAGCTTGTTTCTTATGAGCAGGAAAATATTTAGCAGAGAAGTAATACATCATATCCTGGGGACTAGGCACACAACCAGGATCAAGACAATTAAACCAGGTCTTAGCATCACTCTTTAACGAGAATGGAAATAGCTTAACGATATAGTAGTAACGAATCTTTTCATTGTTGGTAAACAGGGTGGCTATATCATTCAACTTAGTAAGATGTGCCACAACAGTTTCAAACTCATAGCCATAACGGATCAGATTCAACCAAAGTAATTAACTCAGGATCAACAGAGAATTCATAATCCTTATCAGTAACGTAGATAGGTGAAGTAGCAAAAGCAGGGTCAGGTTTCATTCTAGCATTCAAGGACTTTTATTTTAGCTTAGCTAATAATTTCTTATGATCATATCTATCATTGCAAGCAAGAAAGTCTCTAACAGTTTCTTCATCTATAACATAACCCTCAGGCACAACAGGTAATTCATATCTATTGGGAGTAGCCTCATCATCACTTTCATAAATATCATCAGTTTCAACATTTGCATTCTGCCTAACCTTAGCAATTTGTTCTTCTAGAAATTCACCTAGTGGCACAATATCAGGCATATAAGTAGTTTCATCATACATAGCAGAAGTAGCATCATCAAGAACATACGACATATCGGATTCAATAGCAGGAGTAGGTGTGTGATAACCCACAAGTGTAGGGGATCGCAACAGTTTTCGAGGGTAAAGTATTCAACCCAAATTTGTTGATTCGACACAAGGGGAGCCAAAGAATACTCTTAAGTATTAGGAGCTGAGTTGTCAATTCAACCACACCTGGAAACTTAGTATCTGCAGCAAGATAGTTTAGTTGCAAAGTAATATGATAGTGGCGGTAGCAGCAATAAAAGTAATGATAGTGTTTTTGTAGTTATTGTAATGGTAGCAACGAAAAAGTAAATAAGCGACTAGCAATATAGGTAAAGCTCGTAGGCACTGGATCGGTGATGGGAAATTATGTCGGATGCAATTCATCATGTAGAAGTTATAACCTAGGGTGACACAGAACTAGCTACAGTTCATCAATGCAATGTAGGCATGTATTCCAAATATAGTCATACGTGTTTATGGAAAAGAACTTGCATGACATCTTTTGTCCTACCCTCCCGTGGTAGGGGGGTCCTATTGGAAACTAAGGGATATTAATGCCTCCTTTTAATAGAGTACCGAACCAAAGCATTAACACATAGTGAATACATGAACTCCTGAAACTATGGTCATCACCGAGAGTGGTCCCGATTATTGTCACTTCGGGGTTGCCGGATCATAACACATAGTAGGTGACTATACACTTGCAAGATAGGATCAAGAACACACATATATTCATGAAAACATAATAGGTTCAGATCTGAAATCATGGCACTCGGGCCCTAGTGACAAGCATTAAGCATAGCAAAGTCATAGCAACATCAATCTCAGAACATAGTGGATACTAGGGATCAAACCATAACAAAACTAACTCGATTACATGATAGACCCCATCCAACCCATCACCGTCTAGCAACCCTACGATGGAATTACTCATGCACGGCGGTCAGCATCATGGAATTGGTGACGGAGGAAGGTTGATGATGACGATGGCGACGATCTCCACTCTCTAGAGCCCCGAACAGACTCCAGATCAGCCCTCCCGAGAGAGATTAGGGCTTGGCGGCGGCTCCATCTCGTGAAACACGATAATTCTTTCTCCCTGATTTTTTCTCCCCGAAAGTGAATATATAGGATTTGGGGATACGTCGGTGGAGCACCAGGGGGCCCACTAGGCAGGGGGGGCGTGCCCTGTTAAGGGGGGCGCGCCCCCACCCTCATGGACAGGGCATGGCCCCCCTGGTCTGGATCTTCTCGCATGTATTTTTATATTTTCCAAAATAATTCTCTGTGGATTTTCAAGCGATTCCGAGAACTTTTTATTTCTGCACAAAAACAACACCATGGCAGTTCTGCTGAAAACAACGTCAGTCCGGGTTAGTTCCATTCAAATCATGCAAGTTAGAGTCCAAAACAAGGGCAAAAGTGTTTGGAAAAGTAGATACGTTGGAGACGTATCAACTCCCCCAAGCTTAAACCTTTGCTTGTCCTCAAGCAATTCAGTTGATAAACTGGAAGTGATAAAGAAAAACTTTAACAAACTCTGTTTGCTCTTGTTGTTGTAAGTATGTAAGCTAGCATTCAGGTTTTCAACAAGATCATCAACTAACCACATTCGCAATAACTTTCAGGTCTCAAGACTACTCATATCAATGGCATAATCAACTAGCGAGCAATAATAATAAACCTGGGATGACAACATTTTCTCAAAACAATCATGATATGATATAACAAGATGGTATCTCGCTAGCCCTTTCTGAGACCGCAAAACATAAATGCAGAGCACCTTTAAAGATCAAGGACTAACTAGACATTGTAATTCATGGTAAAGGAGATCCAGTCATGATCATACTCAATGCAAATTAATAATAATACATGCAAATGACAGAGGTGCTCTCCTACTAGTGCTCTTTATAAGAGGATGATGACTCTGATTAAAAGTAAATAGATAGGCCCTTCGCAGAGGGAAGCAGGGATTTGTAGAGGTGCCAGAGCTTGATGTTTAAATAGAGATGAATAACATTTTGAGCGGTATAATTCATTGTCAACATAACAACCAAGAGTCTCGATATCTCCCATGCCATGCACATTATAGGCGGTTCCCAAACAGAATGGTAAATTTTATACTCCCCCAACCACCAACAAGCACACTCCACGGCTAGCCCGAAACAACAGGTACCATCCAAACCAGCAACAGCCCCGGGGGAGTTCTGTTTAATTATTATGATTTTGAGCATGGGACTGGGCATCCCGGTTACCAGCCATTTTCTCCGGAATGATGAGCGGAGTCCACTCATCGTGAGAATAACCCACCTAGCATGGAATATATAGACAACCCTAGTTGATACATGAGCTGTTCGAGCATACAAAACAGAATTTCATTTCAAGGTTTAGAGTTTGGCACATACAAATTTACTTGGAACGGCAGGTAAATACCGCATATAGGAAGGTATAGTGGACTCATGTGGAATAACTTTGGGGTTTATGGAAGTGGATGCACAAGTAGTATTCCCGTTTAGTACAGGTGAAGGCTAGAAAGAGACTTGGAACCGACCAGCTAGAGAGCAACAACGGTCATGAACATGCTTTAAAATTAATCAACAATGATGAAAGCATGAGTAGGATATAAATCACCATGAACATAAATATCGTGAAGGCTACGTTGATTTGTTTCAACTACATGCGTGAACATGTGCCAAGTCAGATCACTTAAATCGTTCAAAGGAGGATACCACCCCATCATACCACATCACAACCATTTTAATATCATGTTGGCACGCAGGATAGACCATTATAAACTCTCAGCTAATTAAGCATGTCATAAGCAGCTATGATCTCTAATTGTCATTACAAGCATGTTTCATTCATAACAAGCTGAATCAGGAACGATGAACTATCATATTTACAAAAACAAGAGAGGTCGAGTTCATACCAGCTTTTCTCATCTCAATTAGTTCATCATATATCAACCTTATTGCCTTTTACTCGCAGGACCGAATGGTGTGGATAATAATAATAGTGCACGTGCATTGGACTAAGCTGGAATCTGCAGACATTTAATACAAGAGAGAAGACATGGTAATATGGCTCAAGGTTAAATCAACAACAAAGCATATGAGAGCCACTAAGCATTTTCAATCATGGTCTTCTACTCTTAACCCCCAAAGAAAAGAAAATAAACTATTTACATGAGAAAGCTCCCAACAAGCAAAAGAAGAACGAGAAATCTTTTTGGGTTTTCATTTTAACTACTGCTACAAGCAAAGAAAGTAAACTAGCTAGAAGCTACACCTAATATTTTTTTGTTTTTCTGGGTTTTTCTAGCACACAAGAAAAAGACTAAGAAAAAGAAATTGAAACTAAGCATGGATGGTACAGTGAAAGAGTGTGAGCACCGACAACTAGAATAAGTGTGTGAACATGAATGTAAAGTTGGTGAGAAACACGTACTCCCCCAAGCTTAGGCTTTTGACCTAAGTTGGTCTATGGCCAGTGTTGGCCTGACGAATATCCAAAGTTGTAGTTGGGGTTGTACTGAGATGCAGCAGCCACTGCATGTTGAGTTGTAGCTCGAAGGCGGGCTCCCTCCATCATGTTATAATAAGCATTTGCCTCCTCCATAGTTATTGTGTATCTCCCTTTTGCCTGAAAGTTAAACAAAGTGGTGGCAGGAAGAACAATACGGATGGCATGCTGCCTGTTAAAGATTAGTCGATATTTGAGGGTTTGATCATCCCACTCTATAAACCAGTGACTAGTCATAGCATGACAATCTAAATGAGCAAGAGGTAAAGGTTCATCATTCTCGTGCACAGGCACACCAAGACGGCGGGCTATGCGAGTGGCATAAATCCCACCAAATTAATCTCCATGCAAACCATTATGATGTAGCCTACGTGCAACAATGGATCCCAAGTTATATTATCTATCACCTAATACAACACTCTTGAGAACACTAAGATCAGGGACACACATGGGGCAAGCCTCATCCTTACCGTTTATGCATCTATCGATAAAAAGAGCAAAGTAATGAATAGCAGGAAAATGAATGCTCCCTATGGTAGCCAGTGTGATTTCCCTGGATTACCCCACTGTAATACTAGCAAGGAATTCTGTAAATTCAGATTTGCGAGGATCACCCATACTGCCCCACTGTGGGAGCTTACAAGTATCATTAAAATCCTCTAAGTCCATGGTGTAAGATTTATCATACAGGTCAAACAGTACAGTGTGAGAATTACGTGAATATGAAAAATTTAAACCTTCTCACAAAGCTATCAGTTAAGCCATGATATTGAGGGCACTTATCTTGTATGAAGCCCTCGAGGTCAGCGTTGTGCACGTATGCGTAAAATTCATCCTTGATGCCAGCCTGATCCATAAAGTCATGTGACAGCCATTCACAAGGCTGTACGTCAGCATCCCTCGGTAGTTCATCGTCCGGCTCATGGAACACGAGCCTCGGTTCTTGCTTCCTTGAAGAACCACCTTGGAAGGTTTTCCTATGCATTTTTCTGATTTTTTTTGAAAAAAAATTAGTAACTCAAAATAAAAGTTAACCAAACTCAACAAGATTGATAGCAATAACTCCTATAAGTGCCTAGAGACTATATCATGCATTAGAACTACTTGGGACCAAGAAAATTTGACATGCAAGCTCAAGAACAAGGTCACCACAGCAGCAAAAATTTGCAATATATAGAGCACTAGAACAAATACTAATTGGACCAGTGGAGGAGTCACATACCAAGGAACAATCTCCCCAAATAGTTTGGTGAATGGTGCTTTGAACAAGGAGATCGAAAATGGCAGCAAGATGAGCTAGAACTCGAGTTTGAGCTGGTTGGTTATTTTTTTGGGAGGAAGAAGAAGAGTGTGGGTGCAGGAATAAGTGGAGGGGGCCCACGAGGCAGGGGGCACGCCCTGGGTAGGGGGGGCGTGCCCTGGACCCTCGTAGCCAGGTGCTGGCTCCCCTCGCTGTGTGTTCTGTGCCATATTTTCTCAAATATTCTAGGAAAAAAATCATATTTCATTTTCATGGTATTTGGATAACTTTTATTTTTGCGGTGTTTTTTATTTCACGGATAAGTCTGGAAACAGACAGAAAATACTAATTTTCTTTTTTTATCCTAATTAATAGAAAGTAAAAGGAGGGTACAAAAGATTGTGCTATCTAGATTCACCTATCCCATGCTCATCAAAAGGAATCCATTAACAAGGTTGATCAGGTCTTATTAATAAACTCTTTCCGAGTAACATGAAACCGGAGAATTTTCGAATAACACTAGGTTACCTTAATGGGGATATGTATGTCCCCAACAATAAGGATGTCATATGTCTTCTTGATAGTAGGAATAGGAAACTCAAAACCTCCAATAGTGATAGTTGAAATTTTTCCAATATAATTGATATTGTGGGGCCTGAGGTTGTTTCCTTGGAAAGTGTACCGTATGCTCATTACCATTGACATGAAAAGTGACATTGCCTTTGTTGCAATCAATAAAAGCCCTTGCAATATTCAAAAAGGGTCTTCCAAGAATAATAGATACTATCGTCCTGGGGAATATCAAGGATAACAAAGACCGTTAGAATGGTAACTTTTGCAACTACAACATGCACATCCTCACAAATACCGACAGGTATAGCAGTTGATTTATCAGCCATTTACAAAGATATTTCGGTAGGTGCCAACTTACTCAAGTCAAGTCTACGATATAAATAGAGAGCCATAAAACTAACACCAGCTCCAAGATCACACAAAGCAGTTTTAACATAGTTTTTCTTAAAGGAGCAAGGTATAGTAGGTACTCCTGGATCTCCTAATTTCTTAGGCATTCCACCCTTAAAAGTGTAATTGGCAAGCATGGTGGATATTTCTACTTCAGGTATCTTTCTTTTGTTGGTAGTAATATCTTTCATGTACTTAGCATAAGGATTTGTTTTAAGCACATCCGTCAGACGCATACGCAAAAAGATAGGTCTAATCATTTCAGCAAAGCGCTCAAAATCCTCACCATCCTTTTTCTTGGACGGCTTCGGAGGAAAAGGCATGGGTTTCTGAACCCATGGTTCTCTTTCCTTACCGTGCTTCCTAGCAACAAAGTCTCTCTTATCATAACATTGATTCTTTAATTGTGGGTTATCAAGATCAACAACAGGTTCAATCTCTACATCATTATCATTGCTAGGTTGAGCATCATCATGAAAATCATCATTAATATTATCACTAGGTTCATGTTCATTACCCGATTGTGTCTCAGCATCAGAAACAGATATATCATTAGGATTCTCAGGTGTGTCAGCTACAGGTTCACTAGAAGCATGCAAAGTCCTATCATTTTTCTTTTTCTTCTTCTTAGAAGAACTAGGTGCATCTAAATTAACTCTCTGAGAATCTTGCTCAATCCTCTTAGGGTGGCCTTCAGGATACAGAGGTTCCTAATTCATTCTACCACCTCTAGTAGCAACTCTAACAGCATAGTCATTATTCTTACTATTTAATTCATTGAGCATATCATTCTGAGCCTTAAGTACTTGTTCTACTTGAGTGGTGACCATAGAAGCATGTATACTAATGAGTTTCAGTTCACCTTTAGCTCTAGACAGATAATCACTCAAGTGTTCAATCATATAAGCATTGTGTTGTAATTGTCTACCAAAATAAGCATTGAAGTTTTCTTGTTTCACAATAAAATTGTCAAACTCATCGAAGCATTGGCTAGCAGACTTATAACAAGGAATATCACCTTCATCAAATCTATAAAGAGAATTTACCTTTACTACCTGTGTCGGGTTATCAAGACCATGTATTTCTTCAACAGGTGGTAAATTCTTAACATCTTCAGCTTTAATACCTTTTTCTTTCATAGATTTCTTTGCCTCTTGCATATCTTCAGGACTGAGAAATAGAACACCTCTTTTCTTCGGAGTTGGCTTAGGGGCTTGTTCAGGAAGTGTCCAATGTTTTTCATTAGCCAGCATATTATTCAATATTAATTCAGCTTGTTCAACTGTCCTTTCCCTGAAAACAAAACCAGCACAACTATCCAGATGGTCTCTGGAAGCATCGGTTAGTCCATTATAAAAGACATCAAGTATATCATGCATCTCAAGAGGATGATCAGGCAAAGCATTAAGTAACTGGAGAAGCCTCCCACAAGCTTGTGGGAGACTCTCTTCTTCAATTTGCACAAAGTTATATATTTCCCGTCAGGCAGCTTGTTTCTTATGAGCAGGAAAATATTTAGCAGAGAAGTAATACGTCATATCCTGGGGACTAGGCACACAACCAGGATCAAGACAATTAAACCAGGTCTTAGCATCACTCTTTAACGAGAACGGAAATAGCTTAAGGATATAGTAGTAACGAATCTTTTCATTGTTGGTAAAAAGGGTGGCTATATCATTCAACTTAGTAAGATGTGCCACAACAGTTTCAAGCTCATAGCCATGGAATGGATCAGATTCAACCAAAGTAATTAACTCAAGATGAACAGAGAATTCATAATCCTTATCAGTAACGTAGATAGGTGAAGTAGCAAAAGCAGGGTCATGTTTCATTCTAGCATTCAAGGAATTTTTTTAGCTTAGCTAATAATTTCTTAAGATCATATCTATCATTGCAAGCAAGAAAGTCTCTAACAGTTTCTTCATCCATAACATAACCCTCAGGCACAACAGGTAATTCATACCTGTTGGGAGTAGCCTCATCATCACTTTCATAAATATCATCAGTTTCTACATTTGCATTTTGCCTAACCTTAGCAATTTGTTCTTCTAGAAATTCACCCAGTGGCACAATATCAGGCATAGAAGTAGTTTCATCATACATAGCAGAAGTAGCATCATCAAGAACATACGACATATCGGATTCAATAGCAGGAGTAGGTGTGTGATAACCCACAAGTGTAGGGGATCGCAACAGTTTTCAAGGGTAAAGTATTCAACCCAAATTTGTTGATTCGACACAAGGGGAGCCAAAGAATACTCTTAAGTATTAGCAGTTGAGTTGTCAATTCAACCACACCTAGAAACTTAGTATCTGCAGCAAGATAGTTTAGTAGCAAAGTTATATGATAGTGGCGGTAGCAGCAATAAAAGTAATGATAGTGTTTTTGTAGTTTTTGTAATGGTAGCAACGGAAAAGTAAATAAGCGACTAGCAATATAAGTAAAGCTCGTAGGCATTGGATCGGTGATGGGAAATTATGTCGGATGCAATTCATCATGTAGAAGTTATAACCTAGGGTGACACAGAACTAGCTCTAGTTCATTAATGCAATGTAGGCATGTATTCCAAATATAGTCATACGTGTTTATGGAAAAGAACTTGCATGACATCTTTTGTCCTACCCTCCCGTGGCAGCGGGGTCCTATTGGAAACAAAGGGATATTAAGGCCTCCTTTTAATAGAGTACCGGACCAAAGCATTAACACATAGTGAATACATGAACTCCCTAAACTATGGTCATCACCGGGAGTGGTCCCGATTATTGTCACTTCGGGGTTGCCGGATCATAACACATAGTAGGTGACTATACACTTGCAAGATAGGATCAAGAACACACATATATTCATAAAAACAGGTTCAGATCTGAAATCATGGCACTCGGGCCCTAGTGACAAGCATTAAGCGTAGCAAAGTCATAGCAACATTAATCTCAGAACATAGTGGATACTAGGGATCAAACCCTAACAAAACTAACTCGATTACATGATAGATCCCATCCAACCCGTCACCGTCCAGCAAGCCTACGATGTAATTACTCATGCACGGCGGTGAGCATCATGGAATTGGTGATGGAGGAAGGTTGATGATGATGATGGCGACGATCTCCACTCTCCGGAGCCCCGAACGGACTCCAGATCAGCCCTCCCGAGAGAGATTAGGGCTTGGAGGCGGCTCTGTCTCGTGAAACACGATAATTCTTTCTCCCTGATTTTTTCTCCCCGAAAGTGAATATATAGGATTTGGGGATACTTCGGTGGAGCACCAGGGGGGCCCACGAGGCAGGGGGCATGCCCTTGGAAGGGGGGCGCGCCCCCACCCTCGTGGACAGGGCGTGGGCCCCCTGGTCTGGATCTTCTTGCATGCATTTTTTATGTTTTCCAAAATAATTCTCCGTGGATTTTCAAGCGATTCCGAGAACTTTTTATTTCTGCACAAAAACAACACCATGACAGTTCTGCAGAAAACAACGTCAGTCCGGGTTAGTTCCATTCAAATCATGCAAGTTAGAGTCCAAAACAAGGGCAAAAGTGTTTGGAAAAGTAGATACGTTGGAGACGTATCAACTCCCCCAAGCTTAAACCTTTGCTTGTCCTCAAGCAATTCAGTTGATAAACTGAAAGTGATAAAGAAACACTTTAACAAACTCTGTTTGCTCTTGTTGTTGTAAATATGTAAGCTAGCATTCAGGTTTTCAACAAGATCATGAACTAACCACATTCGCAATAACTTTCAGGTCTCAAGACTACTCATATCAATGGCATAATCAACTAGCGAGCAATAATAATAAACCTGGGATGACCACATTTTCTCAAAACAATCATGATATGATATAACAAGATGGTATCTCGCTAGCCCTTTCTGAGACCGCAAAACATAAATGCAGAGCACCTTTAAAGATCAAGGACTAACTAGACATTGTAATTCATGGTAAAAGAGATCCAGTCATGATCATACTCAATGCAAATTAATAGTAATACATGCAAATGACAGAGGTGTGATACGTCCAAAACGTATCTATAATTTCTGCTTGCTCCATGCCACTTTTGGGTGATATTGCTATGATATTCATACACTTCCATACACTTTTGATCATATTTGGACTAACTTACTAATCCAGTGCACCCCAGTGCCAGTTTCTGTTTTCGGCTGTTTTTGTATTTCAGGTTTTCACGTTTCGAGAACTGCCCAGAAAAATCCAGAAAAATTATATAAAAAATCAGCGATCCGGAAACAACACTGCATCCGAAGGGCAGCCTGGACCTCCGAAACCCTCAGAACAGGACTTCTTTTCGCGATCCCATCTCTGTTCCGCCACCGCCGCCGCTTCCAAGATCGGGAGCACCAGGAGAACTCTTCCCGGCACCCTGCCGGAGGGGAGGATCACCACCGGGAGCTTCTCCACCACCATGGACGCCTCCCGAATGACTCGTGAGTAGTCTCCCTTGGACCATGAGTCCATGACCAGTAGCTATGTGATGTTCTCCTCCCGTTCTTGTGCTTCACTAATTAGTCCTCGTGAGCTGCCCTACATGATCGAGGCACCTATGTAATCCTTATGCTGTTGCTATGTTGAGTTTGCCGGGATCCGATAGATTATGAGATTATGTTCAGATTGATCTTGAGTAATATATTTGATTCACCTCTTTTGTATTTTAGTTCATAAGTAAATCTTGCATGTTCTCCATTGTTACTTATTGCTTTGGCCGAGTAGTAGGTAGTGACTCCAAGAGGGAACGTTATGCTCGATTGTGGGTTCATGCCCCTCGATGACTAGCTTGAGTGACAGAAACATGAGTCTAGGGGATGTGCTGTTGCCACAAGGGGGAAAACAACGGTGCTTGTGCCCGCGGGTGCAAGGATTGTTTACTTTACGCAAAGTTCTTTTAATGCAGTTGTCTGTTGCATTGAGTTTACACTATGGGTGGGACTCGCAACTTAATACCAGCGAGATGTTCTGGATAGATATCTCAAGGTGGATGATTAGTAGTAGATATTGATGGATTTCGGTCTACTTACTTTGGCGTACCGCCCATGCTTTGAACCTCAACCTTTCTTGCAATGTAGTCAGCATTGGTTTGCGTTCGTGGTCCTGTCAATTGCCCAGCTGTAATTTGTTTACCTCACATAGCTGTTTTATCGTCTTTTGGGAGAGAGACATCACTAGTGAACATCATGAGACTCCGGTCCATATTACCATCATTGATCACATCCACTATTTACTTTCCGTTATTTACCTACTATTGCAAAAACTATCTATCACTACTATCATTGCTTTTAACCCTTTGTGAACTACAAGGCCGGAGAGATTGACAACCTCTATGTACTCGTTGGGAGCAAAGTTATTTGTATCTGTGTGCAGGTCCACGTTGATTGCTACTAATCTGGCGCCGTAGCAATTGACACCTACTTGTTGAACCTAGGAGTCTCTGGGGAATCGATCCTTGGCATCTTTGCTAGGGGAAAACACTTCTACTTACTGCATCTTACACCTTCCACTTGGGGTAACCAACGAGGGGTTCAAGGCCCATCAAGGAGTATTTCCTGGCGCCGTTGCCGGGGACTCCACTCTTCAGGATAGGGGAGTTGCATGCTATCTTTTACCTTTGCTTTTTAGTCTTGTTATTTTACCTTTCATTTTTGCTTTAGTTCCTTTTTATCGAAAATCACAAAAATAGTTATCTTGCTTGCTTGCTACTATGGGTTCCACCGAGAACACCAAGTTGTGTGACTTCACTAGTCACAACAACGATGACTTTATCAGCACACCTATCACTACACCTGCCACTTCAGCACCTTCATATGAAATTAAACCTGCTTTACTTAACTTAGTCATGAGAGAACAATTCTCCGGTGCTGGAGATGATGCTGCTTTACACTTGAACAACTTTGTTGAACTTTGTGATATGCAAAAGTACCAAGAAATAGATGGTAATATTGTTAAGCTTAAGCTTTTTCCTTTCTTCTTGAGAGGAGGAGCTAAAATTTGGTTTCAGTCTTTGCCTAGAAATAGCATAGATTCATGGGACAAGTGCAAAGATGCTTTTATTGGAAAATACTATCCACCTGCTAAAATTATCCAACTTAGAAGTAACATAATGAATTTTAAACAATTGGATAATGAACACGTTGCCCAAGCTTGGGAACGTATGAAGTCTCTTATCAAGAACTGCCCTACTCACGGTTTGACTACTTGGATGGTTATCCAAACTTTTTATGCAGCCTTGAACTTTACCTCGCGGAACTTGTTAGATTCGGCCGCGGGAGGAACTTTTATGTCAACTACCCTTGGTGCTGCCACAAAGCTTCTCGATGAGACGATGACCAACTATTCCCAATGGCACACCAAACGCGCTCCAACAGGTAGGAAGGTAAACTCTGTCGGATTTCCTCCCTTAATGAAAAAGTTGACTTGATCATGTCTCTACTTTCGAAGCAATCTACTGTTGATCCTCGTGATGTTCCTTTAAATTCTTTTATTGCTCAAGAACAAGTAGATGTTAACTTTATCTCTAGAAATAATTTCAACAACAATGCTTATAGGAGTAACTTTGGTAACAATTCTAGACCGTTCCCCTCTAACTCTTATGGGAACAACAATGCTTATCCTAGTACCAAGAACTCCAATACTGAACTAGAGACCATGCTTAGAGATTTCATCACTACCCAAAAAGCCTTTAATAAGAATGTAGAAGAGAAACTACATAAACTAGATGATCTTTCTTTTAAGGTAGATCACTTAGCCAATGAGGTAAAATTGCTAAAAAGTGAAACTTCTCCTCTTAAGGAGAGGGAAGTCATCCCTATTAATGCTACTCAAGTACAAATCAATGATAATATTAGGATGATGGCTAAGCTTAAAGAAAGATGGGCTAGAGAAAGGGAGGAAGAGGAAAGAATTAAGAGCCTTCCTACCCACCACACTGTTGCTACTATCCAAGTTACTGAGGATGTTCACACTCTTAGCACCCAATGTACTCCTGGTCCCAATGGACCTATTAATGGTGATGCTATAGAAGCTACCAAACAAGTGAACCTTAAGGACACCACTACTACTTTACTTGATGCTCGTGACCTTGATTTTGATAATTGCACTCTTACAGAAGTTATTGATTTCCTTCACAAGATGTCTAGAGATCCCCGCACTAGCACGCTTAACCTTGCCTTCACAGAGCATATCACTAATGCTCTCATCAAAGCTAGGGAGGATAAACTTAGAGTAGAAGCCTCCATACCTAGAAAGCTAGAAGATGGTTGGGATCCTATGATAAAAATTAATTTGAATGACTTCTCTTGTTATGCATTATCTGATGTTGGTGCTAGTACCTCTGTTATGCCCAAAAGGATATATGATATGCTTAAATTGAAACCTTATGATTCTTGTTCTTTTGGTGTTCGTCTCGTTGATTCTTCCATAAAGAAACCTTTGGGGAGGATCGACGATGTTCTTATTGTTGTCAATGATAATTATGTGCCCGTTGATTTCACTATTATGGATATTGAATGTGATCCTTCATGTCCAATTATTTTGGGACGTCCCTTTTTGCGCACCGTTGGTGCTGTCATTGACATGAAAGAGGGTAATATAAAATTTCAGTTTCCCCTCAAGAAAGGGATGGAACACTTCCCTCGTAAGAAGGTCAAGTTACCTTTTGAGTCCGTTGTACGGGCTAGCTATTCTTTTACTCTTGATAAAACTTGATCTATGCATTATGCCTTGCTTAAAGGCATAAAAGAAAGCGCTTTTGGGAGGCAGCCCACATGAATAAATTTTTTGCTTTTGTTGTGTCTTGATGTTGTTTAATTCTGTAGCATCATCATTGTATCTTTGCTTTTCATATTTGTGCCAAGTATAGCCTCTGATTGCTAGGAAGTTCAAAAGTTGTGAGGTGCTGTCCAGGAAACAGATTCTGTCCTTGGATAGAAAAATTCGTATAAAATCACCTGATCATCTTTTTGGGCTGAATTTTTTCGAAAGCGTTCTCTATATAATTGTCTTTCGTGCATCAGTTCTGAGTTTTTTTATTTGAGTTGCAGAAGTATCCCGAACAGGTCAATTACTGCCTGCTGTTCTGTTTTTCACAGATTCTATCCTGTTTTGCCTTACCTTCACTTTGCAAATTGAGAACTTGCTTTTTCTTTGCAAAAACCTTTTGGCAATCTTCAGAAACAGTATAATTTCAAGAATATCCTTATTTCCAGCAAGGTATAATTATTTTATTAAGGGTACTAACCTCGCTAATCAGATTATGATGAGTTATGTATGAAGGGAGTTTTCAAGTGTGCGAGGGAAGATGACAAAAAGATTCAGGAGTGTCAAGCGCTCAAGCTTGGGGATGCCCCCGTGCACCCCCAAGAAATATTCAAGGAGACTCAATCGTCTAAGCTTGGGGATGCCCCCGTGCATCCCCTTCTCCATCAACACTACCAGTTCGTCTTTCGTTTCGCTATATTTTTATCACTTCATGTGTTATGTGCTATGCTTGGAGCGTCTTGCTTTTAGTTTTCTTTTTAGTTTTTCATAAGGAGTCGGAACCCAGCATTCCTTTATGTGGGAGAGAAACACGCTCCACCTCTGCCTAGAACATTACATAGAATTTTCATGTCTATCTATGCTGTGTGTGTTCTTTGTCTTTTAATAGCTACTATCATACTCTGCTCTTAGTATTCAGGCTTATCTTTCCAAGAGCTTTTATTTAGTTGGTTGCTTGAACTCTCTTTAATTACCATGCTCACCTTATTAAGAGAGTTTGCTTCCGTTGCATGGGTTAATGTGTCTATGATAAAGATGCTACTTTCATGATGGTGCTTAGTAGTTCATGTTTTCTTTTGGTTAATCTCAAATAGCTGGGGGTTCCCAATGTGTTATTGGAGTACCAAGTTGGTTTGTTTGCCTATGATGTGGTATGGTTTAGTAATATCTTCCTTCGAGAATTTATTTTGATTGACTTGGCGTATGCTCACGCATATTCAAGACTGTAAAGAAAGTCTGTCAAGCCTTGATGATCTTTTGTTTCTAAGTAGCGATATAACTACCATGCCTGATTCAATATTGCTTTGTCGCTCTGCATAATTATGACCGTCATTGCTCTCTTAGTTGGTCACTCCCAGTCTTTTGCTAACCTCCACCTGTACTAAGCAAACTAACCATGCAATACATAGCTCATAGGAAAGTAGCCTAAAAACTATTGTGGTAAAGAATATGTTGCTTATGTATCTTATTTCTTATGAGTTGCTTGCTGAGCAGTAACCATGTTTCTGGGGACGCCATCAAGTGTCACACTTTTGTTGAATATCATGTGAGTTGCTATGCATGTTCGTCTTGTCTGAAGTAAGGGTGATTTACCGTGGGTTGAATTAATATGCATATTGTTAGAGAAGAACGTTGGGCCGCCAACCAAAGCCATGCATCATGGTGGAAGTTTTAGCTTGGACCTTAATCCTCAATCTCTCATGAGAATATGCCTATGCATTAAAGAGGAGTCCATCATATATTTTCTATGTTGTCCGGGTATGGATGTCCTCAAGTTGAGATCTATCAAAAACGAGAAATCAAATGTGATCTATCTCCTTGGACCTTTGTACAGGTGGCATAGAGGTACCCCTTTGTGACACTTGGTTGAAACATATGCAATGCAATGATAACCCATGGGGATCCGAGCTAATTAGGACAAGGAGCGAGCACTATTGGTATTCGATGCATGAGGCTTGCAACTTATAGGATGTTTTATGCATGACACATATGAAGTACTACTACCGTTGACACAATTGCTTCCATGTTTTCAAAATAAAAAGCGTTAGCACTTAACCTTTCTTTTACCTTTATGTTGAAGCACCAACTACTGAGAGCATGATTGTCATTCTGAGTGTAATGTGCATTGTCCCAAAGTAGCATTGTCTTTTGCATGATTGTGATATCGTTTATTCTGAAATGATTGTATCTAGTCATCAATTAAACCTTGAAGGTGCCCCTGCACTTATGTTTTGCATCACTAAAGGGGGCAAGCTAGATATCACTTTATCATATTTGCACATCATGTTCATTGCAAATCTTTTTGATGTTTCAGTTTCATGTTGTAAAACTTCCAGTCATTTGTGATTTTCTCTTGAGGCAACTTAATTACTTTAGAATCATTGTCTCGGTAAACTTTTGTCATATGACTATGAGAAAGTCCTATATGGTTAATAGCATGTCACCACAGAAATTATTCTTGTTATCATTTACCTACTCGAGGACGAGCAGGAGTTAAGCTTGGGGATGTTGATACGTCCAAAACGTATCTATAATTTCTGCTTGCTCCATGCCACTTTTGGGTGATATTGCTATGATATTCATACACTTCCATACACTTTTGATCATATTTGGACTAACTTACTAATCCAGTGCACCCCAGTGCCAGTTTCTGTTTTCGGCCGTTTTTGTATTTCAGGTTTTCACGTTTCGAGAACTGCCCAGAAAAATCCAGAAAAATTATATAAAAAATTAGCGATCCGGAAACAACACTGCGTCCGAAGGGCAGCCTGGGGGGGCCACAGGGGCTCCAGGCGCCCTGTGGGCCCTGGGCCGCGCCGGGGGAGGCGCCTAGGCCCCCCGAAGCCCGTCCGGTGCCCCCCTTTGGCATATATTTAGAGGGACCTCCGAAACCCTCAGAACAGGACTTCTTTTCGCGATCCCATCTCTGTTCCGCCGCCGCCGCCGCTTCCAAGATCGGGAGCACCAGGAGAACTCTTCCCGGCACCCTGCCGGAGGGGAGGATCACCACCGGGAGCTTCTCCACCACCATGGACGCCTCCCGGATGACTCGTGAGTAGTCTCCCTTGGACCATGAGTCCATGACCAGTAGCTATGTGATGTTCTCCTCCCGTTCTTGTGCTTCACTAATTAGTCCTCGTGAGCTGCCTTACATGATCGAGGCACCTATGTAATCCTTATGCTGTTGCTATGTTGAGTTTGCTGGGATCCGATGGATTATGAGATTATGTTCAGATTGATCTTGAGTAATATATTTGATTCACCTCTTTTATATTTTAGTTCATAAGTAATTCTTGCATGTTCTCCGTTGTTGCTTATTGCTTTGGCCGAGTAGTAGGTAGTGACTCCAAGAGGGAACGTTATGCTCGATTGTAGGTTCATGCCCCTCGATAACTAGCTTGAGTGACAGAAACATGAGTCTAGGGGATGTGTTGTTGCCACAAGGGGGAAAACAACGGTGCTTGTGCCCGCGGGTGCAAGGATTGTTTACTTTACGCAAAGTTCTTTTAATGCAGTTGTCTGTTGCATTGAGTTTACACTATGGGTGGGACTCGCAACTTAATACCAGCGAGATGTTCTGGATAGATATCTCAAGGTGGATGATTAGTAGTAGATATTGATGGATTTCGGTCTACTTACTTTGGCGTACCGCCCATGCTTTGAACCTCAACCTTTCTTGCAATCTAGTCAGCATTGGTTTGCGTTCGTGGTCCTGTCAATTGCCCAGCTGTAATTTGTTTACCTCACATAGCTGTTTTATCGTCTTTTGGGAGAGAGACATCACTAGTGAACATCATGAGACTCCGGTCCATATTACCATCATTGATCACATCCACTATTTACTTTCCGTTATTTACCTACTATTGCAAAAACTATCTATCACTACTATCATTGCTTTTAACCCTTTGTGAACTACAAGGCCGGAGAGATTGACAACCTCTCTGTACTCGTTGAGAGCAAAGTTATTTGTATCTGTGTGCAGGTCCATGTTGATTGCTACTAATCTGGCGCCGTAGCAATTGACACCTACTTGTTGAACCTAGGAGTCTCCGGGGAATCGATCCTTGGCATCTTTGCTAGGGGAAAACACTTCTACTTACTGCATCTTACACCTTCCACTTGGGGTAACCAACAAGTGGTTCGAGGCCCATCAAGGTGCTCTCCTACTCGTGCTCTTTATAAGAGGATGATGACTCTGCATAGAAGTAAATAGATAGGCCCTTCGCAGAGGGAAGCAGGGATTTGTAGAGGTGCCAGAGCTTGATTTTTAAATAGAGATGAATAACATTTTGAGGGGTATACTTTCATTGTCAACATAACTAGCAAGAATCTCGATATCTCCCATGCTACGCACATTATGGGCGGTTCCCAAACAGAATGGTAAAGTTTATACTCCCCCAACCACCAACAAGCACACTCCACGGCTAGCCCGAAACAACGGGTACCGTCCAAACCAGCAACAACCCTGGGGGAGTTTTGTTTAATTATTATGATTTTGAGCATGGGACTGGGCATCCCGGTTACCAGCCATTTTCTTATGAATGATGAGGGGAGTCCACTCATCGTGAGAATAACCTTATGAAATAGAAAAACAGCAGAAAACAGGAACTGGCACTGTGGTGCACTGAGTTAATAGGTTAGTCCAAATATGATCAAAAGTGTATGGAAGTGCATCAATATCATAGCAATATCACACAAAAGAAGCATGGAGCAAGCAGAAATTATAGATACATTTTGGACATATCAACATCCCCAAGCTTAATTCCTGCTCGTCCTCGAGTAGGTAAATGATAACAAGCATAATTTCTGTGGTGACATGCTATCAACCATATAAGAACTTTTAAGTAAAGCAATCAAGGCATGTAATTCAATTCAAGTCATAACAAGCAAGAGTCTATATTAGCATTGTAACAAGCAACATAAGAACATAAAGGTGCAAGAGCTCTCACTGTCCGTGACTCGAATGTCTCCAAATGGTGTTTGCGTGCAAGAAAGGGGATAGGGATATACGAGAGAGTAAAACATAGTTTTTGTATTGTTGAGAACTTAATCTACTAAAGTTTCACACTTGGCCTTCTTTTGAATCTTATCTTGACTCATCCCCAGACCACCAGTCAGGTACAAGTCAAAATGATCCACTCCCTTTCGATATTTTGAGCACTCATGCGATGGATGAGCGTAAGCAAGAAAGTTGACACTTAGGATGGCAAAGAGAGAAAAATGATGAAGGGGAAGACAAAAAAGGTGTGAAAGGCTCACATCAATGAGGACAATCATAGGCGAGAGAAAGCCAAATGATAGATATGATGTGAGGAGTAGGGATTGCCATGCAACGGATGCACAAATGAGCTAAGGTAAGCTCTCCAATGGAACTAGTGGGGGTGCATCCAACTTGCTTGCTCAAGAAGACCTAGAGCTCTTTTGAGGAGGCTCATCATTGGAATATACAAGCCAAGTTCTATAGTGTGAAGGTCTCCACATAGCTATATGCATGAATGATAATCTCTATGGAGTACAAGGTATAAGATGGAGTACGAGTGTGGATCTCTCAAAAGGAATAGTAGTTTGCCCCCTTCTCTCTTTTTATTTCTTTTTCTCTTTTTTTTTATTTTTTTATTTTTTGTGTGGCCTCAATGGTTCTTTCTATTTAACTCTCATTTGTCCTCTTTGGGATCTTTTGATTTTGTCCTCTTTGGGATCTTTTCCTCACTTTAGGGACAACACTCTATATATTACAAGAAGTGTAGAACATCTTTCACACTTTACAAAAGTACTCAACATAAAGAAAATGAAACTATCATGATGTATGCAAATGTATGCCTCTGCCAGTGTAGCAGGATATGCAATGATACTAGCGCGTCATGTAGCAATGATTAGGGCAAGGCCCAACTAGCATGCGGCCCATCGATCAAGCAAAAAGCATGTATGACATGAAGATCAAGTCATGAGAAGATGGATGTTGCATGGCAATGTATCTCGGAAAGGCTATGGAAATGCCTTGATAGGTAGGTATGGTGGCTGTTTTGAGGAAGGATATAATGAGGCTTATGATGACAGAGCGTATCGTGCCAAGGATTTGGATGCACCGGCGAAGTATGCGCCAACTCTCGAGGTGAGAAAGGGCAATGCACGGTACCGAAGAGGCTAGAAAAATATGGCTAGGTGGAAGTGTCAACTTTCGAATACTCACATTAGTCCGAAGAACTCATGCACTTATTATCTGTAACTCTCAATCTAATTAGGAGGTTCACAAAGAGACAAGTACCCCGAGGAGGAGTGTATGGGGGTTTGGTTATCCTTGCGCATCCTCGACTCATGGTACGTGAGTGTACTCTAATATTCGATCCCTCCAAAGATTAGTGATCCATCTAGTAGCTAAAGTTCTCAACTATTTTGTAGGTTTTCAAAAATAAACACGGATTGCCCAAAATACGACATCTATCACTAATAGGCTAAAGCTCTTGACACCAAAAGTTCAAACATTACTCATGGCAATACCTCAAAACTATTGCAAGTTACTACTAAAATTAAATAGCAACCTCAATTACCTACTTTAAGTTAAGACACACAACTCAGTGCAACAGGCAAACTCTCTTAACAAGATAACATGAAAAACTCAAGAGAGTTCAGCAACCAACTAAACAAAAGCTCTTTAAAAAGAAAAGCATGAAAACTAAGAGCTAAACATGACAGTAGCTATGGAAAGACAAAGAACACACACAGCAAAGATAAGCATGAAAATCCTATGTTGTGTTCTAGGTTGAAGTGGAGCGTGTTTCTCTCCCACACAAAGAAAGCTGGGTTCTAACTTGTTATGAACAGCAAGCAAAGCTAAAGAAAACTAAAAAGGAAACTAAGAGCAAGACGCTCCAAGCATAGCACATAACGCATGAAGTGATAAAAATATAGTGGAACGAAAGACAAACTGATAGTGTTGATGGAGAAGGGGATGCATGGGGGCATCCCCAAGCTTAGACGCTTGTATCTTCTTGAATATTTCTTGGGGGTGCACGGGGGCATCCCCAAGCTTGAGTGTTTGACCCTCCTGAATCTTCTTTTATCATCTTCCCTCGCACACTTGAAAACTCCCTTCATACATTACTCATCATAATCTGATTAGCAAGGTTAGTACCCACAATAAAATATTTTTTCCCTATTGGAAATAAGGATAATCTTGAAGAGCTACTGTTTCTCAAGATTGCCAAAAGGTTTTTGCAAAGAAAAAGCAAGCTCAAGGTTTGCAAAACGAACAAAAGGCAAAACAGGACAGAATCTGTGAAAAACAGACCAGCAGGTAGTAAATATTTTTTTCGGGGCACTTCTGCAACTCAAATCAAAAAACTCAGAACAGACGCTCGAAAGCCAATTGTATAGAGCACACTGTAAAAAAAATCAGATCAAAAAGATGAACTGGTGATTTTATTCGAATTTTTCTGTCCAAGGACAGAATCTGTTTTCTGGACAGCACGTCACAACTTTTGAACTTTCTTGCAATCAGAGGCTAAACTTGGCACAAAGCTGAAAAGAAAAGATACAATGATGATGCTACTGTAGTAACAAACATCAAGACACAACAAAAGCAAAATAAAACCTAGTTCGTTGTGGGCTGCCTCCCAAAAGCGCTTTCTTTTATGCCTTTAAGCTAGGCATGATGCAAAAAGAGAAGATCAAGTTTTATCAAGAGTAAGAGAATAGCTAGCCCATGTAACGGACTCAAAAGGCAACTTAATCTTATTTCTAGGGAAGTGTTCCATCCCTTTCTTGAGAGGGAATTGGAATTTTATATTACCCTCTTTCATGTCAATGACAGCACCAACGGTGCGAAGAAAAGGACGTCCCAAAATAATTGGACATGAAGGTTCACATTGAATATCCATAATAGTAAAATCAACGGGAACATAATTGTCATTGACAATGATAAGAACATTATCGATCTTCCCCAAAGGTTTCTTTACGGAAGAATCAACAAGACGAACACCAAAAGAACAAGGATCAAAATGTTTCAATTCAAGCATATCATACATTCTTTTGGGAATAACGGAGGTACTAGCTCCAACATCACATAAAGCATAGCAAGAGAAGTTATTCAACTTAATTTTAATCATAGGATCCCAACTATCTTCTAGCTTTCTAGGTATGGAGGCCTCTACCCTAAGCTTCTCCTCCCTAGCTTTGATGAGAGCATTAGTGATATGCTCCGTGAAGGCAAGATTAAGTGTGCTAGTGTGGGGATCTCTAGACATCTTGTGAAGAAAACCAATAACTTTAGAAAGGGTGCAATTATCAAAATCAAGGTCACTACTATCAAGTAAAGTGGTAGTGGTGTCCTTTAGGCTCACTTGTTTGGTAGCTTCTATGGTTATAGGAGTTTCTTCTTCTACAGTTGAGGTCATAGCATCACCATTAATAGGTCCAATGGGACTAGGAGTGCATTGGGTGCTAAGAGTTTGGATATCCTCAACAACTTGGATAGTAGCAACAGTGTGGTGGGTAGGAAGGCTCTTAATTCTATCTTCTTCCTCCTTCAAGGGTGCAACCACTTCAGGTTTAGCTGCCATTTGGTTTATCAAAGTGGCTTGTGTGTGGGACATATTGGAAACTTGGGTCTCAGTGATGGTGAGCCTAGTCTGGAGGTTAGAAATCTCAATATTTAGGCTCTCTAGTTGTCTACCAATGTCTTGCAAGATAGCAGTATGCTCATCTAATTGCCTCGAGAAGGTCTTGTTTTGTTCATATTGGGTGTGCATGTAGTTCTTAGTGGCCTTCTCTATTTCTAGAAGTTTCTCATAACTAGGCATGTCTCTATCTCTAGGGGTGGAGTTCTTGGTGCTAGGATAAGTATTGTTGTTCCCATAGGAATTAGAGGGGAACGGTCTAGGGTTGCTACCAAAATTACTCCTATAAGCATTGTTATTGAAATTGTTTCTAGAGATAAAGTTCACATCTACTTGATCTTGAGCAATCAAAGAATTTAAAGGAACATCATGAGGATCAATAGAAGATTGCTTGGAAAGTAGAGACATGATCAAGTCAACTTTTTCATTTAGGGAGGAAATCTCCTCGACAGAGTTTACCTTCCAACCTGATGGAGCGCGTCCGGTGTGCCATTGGGAATAATTGGTCATCATCTCGTCGAGAAGCTTCGTGGTAGCACCAAGTGTAGTTGACATAAAGGTTCCTCCCGCGGCCGAATCTAACAAGTTTCGCGAGGTAAAGTTCAAGCCTGCATAAAAAGTTTGGGTAACCATCCAAGTAGTCAAACCATGAGTAGGGCAGTTCTTGACAAGAGATTTCATGCGTTCCCAAGCTTGGGCAACGTGTTCATTATCCAATTGTTTAAAATTCATTATGTTACTCCTTAATTGGATAATTTTAGCAGGGGGATAGTACTTCCCAATAAAGGCATCCTTGCACTTGTCCCAAGAATCTATACTATTCCTAGGCAAGGATTGAAACCAGATTTTAGCTCCTCCTCTCAAGGAGAAAGGAAAAAGCTTAAGCTTAACAATATCACCATCTACTTCTTTGTACTTTTGCATATCACAGAGCTCAACAAAATTATTTAAGTGCAAAGCAGCATCATCTCCAGCACCGGAGAATTGATCTTTCATAACTACGTTCAGTAAAGCAGGTTTAATCTCATAAGAAGGTGCTGAAGTGGCAGGTGTAGCAATAGGCGTGTAGATAAAGTCATTGTTGTTATGACTAGTGAAGTCACACAACTTGGTGTTCTCGGTGGAACCCATAGCAGCAGCAAGCAAGATAACTATTTTTGTGATTTTTGATAAGGGACACTAAAGCAAAAACTGAAAGGTAAACTAACAATACTAAAAAGCAAAGATAAAATATAGCGTGCAACTCTCCTATCTTGAAGAGTGGAGTTACCGGCAACGGCGCCAGAAACTTTGCTTGATGGCTTCTCGCCCCTCGTTGGTTACCCCAAGTGGAAGGTTAAGATGTAGCGTAGCGGCAAGTTTCCCTTGGCAAAGATACCAAGGATCGAATCCCATGAGACTCCGAGGGTCGACAAGTAGGTGTCAACGGCGCCAGAAACTTAGCGGTTGACAGGACCTGCACACAGATACAGATAACTTTGCTCCCAACGAGTACAGAGAGGTTGTCAATCCCTCCGGCCTTGTTGTTTACAAAGGATCAAACACAAGAGATAATAATGATAGCTATGACTGCAACTAGGAAATAAAAATAGGAAGTAAATAGAAGGTGTGATCAGTGGTGGTAATATGGACCGGGGTCCCATGATGTTCACTAGTGATGTCTCTCTCCCAAAAGACGATAAAACAGCAAAGCGAGGTAAACAAATTACAGCTGGGCAATTGACAGGATTATGTGCGCAAACCAATGCTAACTATGCTGCAAAGAAAGGTAGAGGCTCAAAAGCATGGGCGGTACGCCAAGGCAAGTAGACCGAAATCCATCTGCATCTACTACTAATCATCCACCTTGAGATATCTATCCAGAACATCTCGCTGGTATTAAGTTGCGAATCCCACCCAAAGTGTAAACTCAAAGCAACAGGCAACTGCATTAAAAGAACTTTGCGTAAAGTAAACAATCCTTGCACCCGCAAGTACAAGCACCGTTGTTTTCCCCCTTGTAGCAACAGCACATCCCCTAGACTCATGTTTCTGTCACTCAAGCTAGTCATCAGGGGCATGAACCCACAATCAAGCATAACGCTCCCTCTTGGAGTTACTACCTACTACTCGGCCAAAGCAATAAACAGCAACGGAGAACATGCAAGAATTACTCAAGAACTAAGATATAAAAGAGGTGAATCAAATATATTACTCAAACACAATCTGAACATAGTCTCATAATTCACCAGATCCCTGCAAACTCAGCAAAGCAACAGCAGAAAGATTACATATGTGCCTCGATCATGTTGGGCAGCTCACGAGGTCTAAACCATGAAGAGCAAAGAGGGGAGGAGAATATCACATAGCTACTGATCATGGACCCATGGTCCAAGGTGGACTACTCACGACTCATCCGGGAGGCGTCCATGGTGGTGGAGAAGCTCCCGGTGGTGGTTCTCCCCTCCGGCAGGGTGCCGGGAAGAGTTCTCCTGATGCTCCCGATCTTGGAAGCACGGCGGCGGCGGAACAGAGGCGAGATCGCGAAAAAGGGTTCTGTCCTCGAGGGTTTTGGGACGAGAGGAATATATACACGAAGGGGGGCAACCAGAGGCGGAGCCGGGGCCCCAGGCGCCCCCCTGGCGCGACCAGGGGTGGGGCCGCGCCAGGTGGCCGCCTGGGCCTCCCCTGGCTCCCCTCTGGCCCCGCTTTGGTTCTTCGCAAAGCTTCCTGTACGCTGATTTTTCCTGTATTTTTCCCGGAATTTTTGGAGCACTTTTTATATGGGGGAAACCTGAAATAGAAAAGCAGCAGAAAACAGGAACTGGCACTGTGGTGCACTGACTTAATAGGTTAGTCCAAATATGATCAAAAGTGTATGGAAGTGCATCAATATCATAGCAATATCACACAAAAGAAGCATGGAGCAAGCAGAAATTATAGATACGTTTTGGACGTATCAATGTGCACAGACACACCAAGATAGCAGGCTATGCGGGTAGCATAGATCCCACCAAATAAATCTCCATGCAAACCATTATGGTGTAGCCTACGTGCAAAAATTGCTCCCAAGTTATATTGCCTATCACCTAGTACAACACTCCTGAGAACACTAAGATCAGGGACACACATGTGACAAGCCTCATCTTACCGTTTATGCATCTACCGATAAAGAGAGCAAAGTAATGAAAGGCAGGAAAATGTATGCTCCCCGTTGTAGCTTGTGTGACGTCCCTAGATTCCCCTACTGTAATACTGGCTAAGAATTCTCTAAATTCTGATTTGCGAGGATCACTCATGCTGCCCCACTATGGGAGCTTGCAGACAACATTAAAATCCTCTAAATCCATAGTATAAGATTTATCATAGAGGTCAAACAGGATAGTGTGAGAATTACGTGAAGATGAAAATTTAAACCTTCTCACAAAGCTATCAGTTAAGCCATAGTATTGAGGACACTTATCTTGTATGAAGTCCTTGAGGTCAGTGTTGCGCACATATGCCTAAAATTCATCTTTGATGCCTGCTTGACCCATGAATTCATCTGACGGCCATTCACAAGGCCGCACATCAGCATCCCTCAGTGGTTCATCGTCCGGCTCACGGAACACGAGCCTCGGTTCTTGCTTCCTTGAAGGACCACCTTGGAAGTTTCTCGTAGACATTTTTCTGAAATTTTCTGAATTTTTTAGTAACTCTCAATAGAAGTTAACCAAACTCAACAAGATTGATAGCAACAACTCCTACAAGTGCCTAGAGACTATATCATGCATTAGAACTACTTGGGACCAAGAAAATTTGACATGCAAGCTCAAGAATAAGGTCACCACATCAGCATAAATTTGCAACAAATAAAGCACTAGAACAAAAACTAATTGGACCAATGGAGGAGTCACATACCAAGGAACAATCTCCCCAAACAGTTTGGTGAATGGTGCTTTGAGCAAGGAGATCGAAAATGGCAGCAAGTAGAGCTAGAACTCGGGTTTGAGCTGGTTGGGGATTTTTTTGGAAGGAAAAAAGAAGAGCATGGGTGAAAGGATAAGTGGAGGGGGGGCCACATGGGGCCCACGAGGCAGGGGGCGTGCCCTGTGCCCTCGTGGCCACGTGTTGGCTCCCCTCGCTGTGTGTTCAGTGCCATATTTCCTAAAATATTCTAGAAAAAATCATATTTCATTTTCATGGCATTTGGAGAACTTTTATTTTCGGGATATTTTTTTATTGCATGGATAAGTCTGGAAACAGACAGAAAATGCTATTTTTCTATTATTTATCCTAATTAACATTAAATAAAAGGAGGGTACAGTAGGTTTGTGCTATCTAGATTCACCCATCCCATGTTCATCAAAAGGAATCCATTAACAAGGTTGATCAGGTCTTGTTAATAAACTCTTTCCGAGTAACATGGAACCGGAGAATTTTCGAATATCACTAGGTTACCTCAATGGGGATATGTATGTCCCCAACAATAGGTATGTCATATGCCTTCTTGATAGTGGGAATAGGAAACTCAAAACCTCCAATAGTAATAGTTGAAGTTTTTCCAATATAATTGATACTATGGACTTGAGGTTGTTTCCTCGGAAAGTGTACCGTATGCTCATTACCATTGACATGAAAAGTGACATTGCCTTTGTTGCAAATAACAGCCCCTACAGTATTCGAAAAAGGTTTTCCAAGAATAATAGACATACTATCGTCCTCGGGAATATCAAGTATAACAAAGTCCGTTAGAATAGTAACATTTGCAACTACAACAGGCACGTCCTCACAAATACCGACAGGTATAGCAGTTGATTTATCGGCCATTTGCAAACATATTTCAGTCGGTGTCAACTTACTCAAGTCAAGTCTATGATATAAAGCGAGAGGCATAACACTAACACCGGCTCCCAGATCACACAAAGCAGTTTTAACATAGTTTCTCTTAATGGAGCAAGGTATAGTAGGTACTCCTGGATCTCCTAATTTCTTAGGCATTCCACCCTCAAAAGTGTAATTGGCAAGCATGGTGGAAATTTCTACTTCAGGTATCTTTCTTTTGTTGGTAATAATATCTTTCATATACTTGGCATAAGGATTTGTTTTGAGCATATCAGTCAAACGCATACGCAAAAAGATAGGTCTAATCATTTCAGCAAAGCGCTCAAAATCCTCATCATCATTTTTCTTGTATGGTTTCGGAGGAAAAGGCATGGGTTTCTGAACCCATGGTTCTCTTTCCTTACCGTGCTTCCTAGCAACAAAGTCTCTCTTATCATAATGTTGATTCTTTGATTGTGGGTTATCAAGATCAACAGTAGGTTCAATCTCTACATCATTACCATTGCTAGGTTGAGCATCATCATGAACATCATTGTTAATATTATCACTAGGTTCATGTTCATTACCAGATTGTGTCTCAGCATCAGAAACAGAAATATCATTGGGATTCTCAGGTGTGTCAGCTACAGGTTCACTAGAAGCATGCAAAGTCCTATCATTTTTCTTTTTCTTCTTCTTAGAAGAACTAGGTGCATCTAAATTAGCTCTCTGAGAATCTTGCTCAATCCTCTTAGGGTGGCCTTCAGCATACAGAGGTTCCTGATTCATTCTACCACCTCTAGTAGCAACTCTAACAGCATAGTCATTATTCTTACTATTTAATTCATTGAGCAAATCATTCTGAGCCTTAAGTACTAGTTCTACTTGAGTGGTGACCATAGAAGCATGTATACTAATGAGTTTCAGTTCACCTTTAGCTCTAGACATATAATCACTCAAGCGTTCAATCATATAAGCATTGTGTTGTAATTGTCTACCTACATAAGCATTGAAGTTTTCTTGTTTCACAATAAAACTGTCAAACTCATATAAGCATTGGCTAGCAGACTTATAACGAGGAATATCACCTTCATCAAATCTATAAAGAGAATTTACCTTTACTACCTGTGTCGGGTTATCAAGACCGTGTATTTCTTCAATAGGAGGTAAATTCTTAACATCTTCAGCTTTAATACCTTTTTCTTTCATAGATTTCTTTGCCTCTTGCATGTCTTCAGGACTCAGAAATAGAACACCCCTTTTCTTCGGAGTTGGCTTAGGGGCTGGTTCAGGAAGTGTCCAATTATTTTCATTGGCCAGCATATTATTCAATAGTAATTCAGGTTGTTCCACTGTTCTTTCCCTGAAAACACAACTATCAAAACTATCCAGGTGGTCTCTGGAAGCATCGGTTAGTCCATTATAAAAGACATCAAGTATATCATGCATCTCAAGAGGATGATCAGGCAAAACATTAAGTAACTGGAGAAGCCTCCCCCAAGCTTGTGGGAGACTCTCTTCTTTAGTTTGAGCAAAGTTATATATTTCCCGTAAGGCAACTTGTTTCTTATGAGCGGGAAAATATTTAGAAGAAAAGTAAGACATCATATCCTGGGGACTACGCACACAACCAGGATCAAGAGAATTAAACCAAGTCTTAGCATCACCCTTTAACGAGAACGGAAATAGCTTAAGGATATAGTAGTAACGAATCTTTTCATCGTTGGTAAACAGGGTGGCTAGATGGTTTAACTTGGCAAGATGTGCCACAACAGTTTCAGACTCATAGCCATGGAAAATATCAGATTCAACCAAAGTAATTAACTCAGGATCAACAGAGAATTCATAATCCTTATCAGTAACACATATAGGTGAAGTAGCAAAAGCGGGGTCATGTTTCATTCTATCATTCAAGGACTTTTCTTTTAGCTTAGCTAATAACTTCTTAAGATCATATCTATCATTGCAAGCAAGAAAGTCTCTAGCAGTTTCTTCATCCATAACATAACCCTCACGCACAACAGGCAATTCATATCTATTGGGAGTAGTTTCATCATCACTTTCATAAATATCATCAACATTTGCACTCTCCCAAACCTTAGCAATTTGTTCATCTAGAAATTCACCTAGTGGCACAATATCCTGCATAGAGATAGTTTCATCATACATAGAAGAAGTAGCATCATTAAGAACATACGACATATCAGATTCAATAGCAGGAGTAGGTGTCGCAAGTTTACTCATAACGGAAGGAAAATCAAGTGCAGAGCTAGATGGCAGTTCCTTACCTCCCCTCGTAGTTGAGGGTAAGATCTTGGTTTTGAGTCCTTCAGGTTCTTCATAGTGATAAACAGATATAAATCCCAAGTGACTTAAAGAATAAAGCTATGCTCCCCGGCAACGGCACCAGAAAATAGTCTTGATAACCCACAAGTGTAGGGGGTCACAACAGTTTTCGAGGGTAAAGTATACAACCCAAATTTGTTGATTCGACACAAGGGGAGCCAAATAATACTCTTAAGTATTAGCAGCTGAGTTGTAATTCAACCACACCTGGAAACTTAGTATCTGCAGCAAGATAGTTTAGTAGCAAAGTAATATGATAGTGGCGGTAGCAGCAATAAAAGTAATGATAGTGTTTTTGTAGTTTTTGCAATGGTAGCAACGAAAAAGTAAATAAGCGACTAGCAATATAGGTAAAGCTCGTAGGCATTGGATCGGTGATGGGAAATTATGTCGGATGCAATTCATCATGCAGAAGTTATAACCTAGGGTGACATAGAACTAGCTCCAGTTCATCAATGCAATGTAGGCATGTATTCCGAATATAGTCATACGTGCTTATGGAAAAGAACTTGCATGACATCTTTTGTCCTACCCTCCCGTGGCAGTGGGGTCCTATTGGAAACTAAGGGATATTAAGGCCTCCTTTTAATAGAGTACCAGACCAAAGCATTAACACATAGTGAATACATGAACTCCTCAAACTATGGTCATCACCGGGAGTGGTCCCGATTATTGTCACTTCGGGGTTGCCGGATTATAACACATAGTAGGTGACTATAGGCTTGCAAGATAGGATCAAGAACACACATATATTCATGAAAACATAATAGGTTCAGATCTGGAATCATGGCACTCATACCCTAGTGACAAGCATTAAGCATAGCAAAGTCATAGCAACATTAATCTCATAACATAGTGGATACGAGGGATCAAACCCTAATAAAACTAACTCGATTACATGATAGATCCCATCCAGCCCATCACCGTCCAGCAAGCCTACGATGGAATTACTCACACACGGCGGTGAGCATCATGGAATTGTTGATGGAGGAAGGTTGATGATGACGATGGCGACGATCTCCACTCTCCGGAGCCTCGAATGGACTCCAGATCAGCTCTCCCGAGAGAGATTAGGGCTTGGCGGCGGCTCCGTCTCGTGAAATGCGGTAATTCCTTCTCCTTGATTTTTTTCTCCCCGAAACGGAAGATATAGGATCTGGGGTACGTCGGTGGAGCATCGGGGGTCCCACGAGGAAGGGGGCGCGCCCGGGCAGGGGGGCGCGCCCCCCACCCTCGTGGACAGGGTGTGGCCCCCCGGTGAGGATCTTCTTGCAGCTAGTTTTTATATTATCTGAAATAATTTTCCATTGATTTTCAGGCGATTCCGAGAACTTTTTATTCTGCACAAAAACAACACCATGGCAGTTCTGCTGAAAACAGCATCAGTCGGGGTTAGTTCCATTCAAATCATGCAAGTTAGAGTCCAAAACAAGGGAAAAATGGTTTGGAAAAGTAGATACGTTGGAGACGTATCAGTGTCACACGTTTACTCATAACAGAAGGAGAATCAAGTGCAGAGCTAGATGGCAGTTCCTTACCTCCCCTCGTAGTTGAGGGTAAGATCTTGGTTTTTGAGTCCTTCAAATTCTTCATAGTGATCAACAGACAAAAATCCCAAGTGACTTAAAGATTAGAGCTATGCTCCCCGGCAACGGCGCCAGAAAATAGTCTTGATAACCCACAAGTGTAGGGGATCGCAACAGTTTTCCGGGGTAAAGTATTCAACCCAAATTTATTGATTCGACACAAGGAGAGCCAAAGAATACTCTTAAGTATTAGCAGCTGAGTTGTCAATTCAACCACACCTAGAAATTTAGTATCTGCAGCAAGATAGTTTAGTATCAAACTAATATGATTGGCAGTAGCAGCAATAAAAGTAAAGATAGTGTTTTTGTAGTTTTTGTGATAGTAGCAAAGAAAAAGTAAATAAGCAACAAGCAATATAGGAAAAGCTGATACGTCCAAAACGTATCTATAATTTCTGCTTGCTCCATGCCACTTTTGGGTGATATTGCTATGATATTCATACACTTCCATACACTTTTGATCATATTTGGACTAACTTACTAATCCAGTGCACCCCAGTGCTAGTTTCTGTTTTCGGCTGTTTTTGTATTTCAGGTTTTCACGTTTCGAGAACTGCCCAGAAAAATCCAGAAAAATTATATAAAAAATCAGCGAACCGGAAACAACACTGCGTCCGAAGGGCAGCCTGGGGGGGCACAGGGGCTCCAGGCGCCCTGTGGGCGCACCCCCCCCCCCCTGGGCCGCGCCGGGGGGCGCCTGGGCCCCCCGAAGCCCGTCCGGTGCCCCCCTTTGGCATATATTTAGAGGGACCTCCGAAACCCTCAGAACAGGACTTCTTTTCGCGATCCCATCTCTGTTCCGCCGCCGCCGCCGCTTCCAAGATCGGGAGCACCAGGAGAACTCTTCCCGGCACCCTGCCGGAGGGGAGGATCACCACCGGGAGCTTCTCCACCACCATGGACGCCTCCCAGATGACTCGTGAGTAGTCTCCCTTGGACCATGAGTCCATGACCAGTAGCTATGTGATGTTCTCCTCCCGTTCTTATGCTTCACTAATTAGTCCTCGTGAGCTGCCCTACATGATCGAGGCACCTATGTAATCCTTATGCTGTTGCTATGTTGAGTTTGCTGGGATCCGATGGATTATGAGATTATGTTCAGATTGATCTTGAGTAATATATTTGATTCACCTCTTTTATATTTTAGTTCATAAGTAATTCTTGCATGTTCTCCGTTGTTATTTATTGCTTTGGCCGAGTAATAGGTAGTGACTCCAAGAGGGAACGTTATGCTTGATTGTGGGTTCATGCCCGTCGATGACTAGCTTGAGTGACAGAAACATGAGTCTAGGGGATGTGCTGTTGCCACAAGGGGGAAAACAACGGTGCTTGTGCCCGCGGGTGCAAGGATTGTTTACTTTACGCAAAGTTCTTTGAATGCAGTTGTCTGTTGCATTGAGTTTACACTATGGGTGGGACTCGCAACTTAATACCAGCGAGATGTTCTGGATAGATATCTCAAGGTGGATGATTAGTAGTAGATATTGATGGATTTCGGTCTACTTAATTTGGCGTACCGCCCATGCTTTGAACCTCAACCTTTCTTGCAATGTAGTCAGCATTGGTTTGCGTTCGTGGTCCTGTCAATTGCCCAACTGTAATTTGTTTACCTCACATAGCTGTTTTATCGTCTTTTGGGAGAGAGACATCACTAGTGAACATCATGAGACTCCGGTCCATATTACCATCATTGATCACATCCACTATTTACTTTCCCGTTATTATTTACTATTGCAAAAACTATCTATCACTACTATCATTGCTTTTAACCCTTTGTGAACTACAAGGCCGGAGGGATTGACAACCTCTCTGTACTCGTTGGGAGCAAAGTTATTTGTATCTGTGTGCAGGTCCACGTTGATTGCTACTAATCTGGCGCCGTAGCAATTGACACCTACTTGTTGAACCTAGGAGTCTCTGGGGAATCGATCTTTGGCATCTTTGCTAGGGGAAAACACTTCTACTTACTACATCTTACACCTTCCACTTGGGGTAACCAATGAGGGGTTCGAGGCCCATCAAGGAGTATTTTCTGGCGTCGTTGCCGGGGACTCCACTCTTCAGGATAGGGGAGTTGCATGCTATCTTTTACCTTTGCTTTTTAGTCTTGTTAGTTTACCTTTCATTTTTGCTTTAGTTCCTTTTATCGAAAATCACAAAAATAGTTATCTTGCTTGCTTGCTACTATGGGTTCCACCGAGAACACCAAGTTGTGCGACTTCACTAGTCACAACAACGATGAATTTATCAGCACACCTATCACTACACCTGCCACTTCAGCACCTTCATATGAAATTAAACCTGATTTACTTAACTTAGTCATGAGAGAACAATTCTCCGGTGCTGGAGATGATGCTGCTTTACACTTGAACAACTTTGTAGAACTTTGTGATATGCAAAAGTACCAAGAAATAGATGGTAATATTGTTAAGCTTAAGCTTTTTCCTTTCTCCTTGAGAGGAGGCGCTAAAATTTGGTTTCAGTCTTTGCCTAGAAATAGCATAGATTCATGGGACAAGTGCAAAGATGCTTTTATAGGAAAATACTATCCACCTGCTAAAATTATTCAACTTATAAGTAACATCATGAATTTTAAACAATTGGATAATGAACACGTTGCCCAAGCTTGGGAACGTATGAAGTCTCTTATCAAGAACTGCCCTACTCACGGTTTGACTACTTGGATGGTTATCCAAACTTTTTATGCAGGCTTGAACTTTACCTCGCGGAACTTGTTAGATTCGGCCGCGGGAGGAACTTTTATGTCAACTACCCTTGGTGCTGCCACGAAGCTTCTCGATGAGATGATGACCAACTATTCCCAATGGCACACCGAACGCGCTCCAACAGGTAGGAAGGTAAACTCTGTCGAGGAGATTTCCTCCCTTAATGAAAAAGTTGACTTGATCATGTCTCTACTTTCGAAGCAATCTACTGTTGATCCTCGTGATGTTCCTTTAAATTCTTTGATTGCTCAAGAACAAGTAGATGTTAACTTTATCTCTAGAAATAATTTCAACAACAATGCTTATAGGAGTAACTTTGGTAACAATTCTAGACCGTTCCCCTCTAACTCTTATGGGAACAACAATGCTTATCCTAGTACCAAGAACTCCAATACTGAACTAGAGACCATGCTTAGAGATTTCATCACTACCCAAAAAGCCTTTAATAAGAATGTAGAAGAGAAACTACATAAACTAGATGATCTTTCTTTTAAGGTAGATCACTTAGCCAATGAGGTAAAATTGCTAAAGAATTGAAACTTCTCCTCTTAAGGAGAGGGAAGTCATCCCTATTAATGCTACTCAAGTACAAATCAATGAAAATATTAGGATGATGGCTAAGCTTAAAGAAAGATGGGCTAGATAAAGGGAGGAAGAGGAAAGAATTAAGAGCCTTCCTACCCACCACACTGTTGCTACTATCCAAGTTATTGAGGATGTTCACACTCTTAGCACCCAATGTACTCCTGGTCCCAATGGACCTATTAATGGTGATGCTATAGAAGCTACCAAACAAGTGAACCTTAAGGACACCACTACTACTTTACTTGATGCTCGTGACCTTGATTTTGATAATTGCACTCTTACAGAAGTTATTGATTTCCTTCACAAGATGTCTAGAGATCCCCGCACTAGCACGCTTAACCTTGCCTTCACAGAGCATATCACTAATGCTCTCATCAAAGCTAGGGAGGAGAAACTTAGAGTAGAAGCCTCCATACCTAGAAAGCTAGAAGATGGTTGGGATCCTATGATAAAAATATATTTGAATGACTTCTCTTGTTATGCATTATGTGATGTTGGTGCTAGTACCTCTGTTATGCCCAAAAGGATATATGATATGCTTAAATTGAAACCTTATGATTCTTGTTCTTTTGGTGTTCGTCTCGTTGATTCTTCCATAAAAAAACCTTTGGGGAGGATCGACGATGTTCTTATTGTTGTCAATGATAATTATGTGCTCGTTGATTTCACTATTATGGATATTGAATGTGATCCTTCATGTCCAATTATTTTGGGACGTCCCTTTTTGCGCACCGTTGGTGCTGTCATTGACATGAAAGAGGGTAATATAAAATTTCAGTTTCCCCTCAAGAAAGGGATGGAACACTTCCCTCGTAAGAAGGTCAAGTTACCTTTTGAGTCCGTTGTACGGGCTAGCTATTCTTTTACTCTTGATAAAACTTGATCTATGCATTATGCCTAGCTTAAAGGCATAAAAGAAAGCACTTTTGGGAGGCAGCCCACATGAATAAATTTTTTGCTTTTGTTGTGTCTTGATGTTGTTTACTTCTGTAGCATCATCATTGTATCTTTGCTTTTCATATTTGTGCCAAGTATAGCCTCTGATTGCTAGAAAGTTCAAAAGTTGTGAGGTGCTGTCCAGGAAACAGATTCTGTCCTTGGATAGAAAAATTCGTATAAAATCACCAGATCATCTTTTTGGTCTGAACTTTTTCGGCAGCGTTCTCTATATAATTGTCTTTCGTGCGTCAGTTCTGAGTTTTTTGATTTGAGTTGCAGAAGTATCCCGAACAGGTCAATTACTGCCTGCTGTTCTGTTTTTCACAGATTCTGTCCTTTTTTGCCTTACCTTCACTTTGCAAATTGAGAACTTGCTTTTTCTTTGCAAAAACCTTTTGGCAATCTTGAGAAACAGTAGAACTTCAAGAATATCCTTATTTCCAGCAAGGTATAATTATTTTATTAAGGGTACTAACCTCGCTAATCAGATCATGATGAGTTATGTATGAAGGGAGTTTTCAAGTGTGCGAGGGAAGATGATAAAAAGATTCAGGAGTGTCAAGCGCTCAAGCTTGGGGATGCCCCCGTGCACCCCCAAGAAATATTCAAGGAGACTCAAGCGTCTAAGCTTGGGGATGCCCCCGTGCATCCCCTTCTCCATCAACACTATCAGTTCGTCTTTCGTTTCGCTATATTTTTATCACTTCATGTGTTATGTGCTATGCTTGGAGCATCTTGCTTTTAGTTTTCTTTTTAGTTTTTCATAACGGGTCGGAACCCAGCATTCCTTTATGTGGGAGAGAAACACGCTCCACCTCTACCTAGAACATTACATAGAATTTTCATGTCTATCTATGCTGTGTGTGTTCTTTGTCTTTTAATAGCTACTATCATACTCTGCTCTTAGTATTCATGCTTATCTTTCCAAGAGCTTTTATTTAGTTGGTTGCTTGAACTCTCTTTAATTACCATGCTCACCTTATTAAGAGAGTTTGCTTCCGTTGCATGGGTTAATGTGTCTATGATAAAGATGCTACTTTCATGATGGTGCTTAGTAGTTCAGGTTTTCTTTTGGTTAATCTCAAATAGCTGGGGGGGGGGGGTTCCCAATGTGTTATTGGAGTACCAACTTGGTTTGTTTGCCTATGATGTGGTATGGTTTAGTAATATCTTCCTTCGAGAATTTATTTTGATTGACTTGGCGTATGCTCACGCAAATTCAAGACTATAAAGAAAGTCTGTCAAGCCTTGATGATCTTTTGTTTCTAAGTAGCGATATAACTACCATGCCTGATTCAATATTGCTTTGTCGCTCTGCATGATTATCACCGTCATTGCTCTCTTAGTTGGTCGCTCCCAGTCTTTTGCTAACCTCCACTTGTACTAAGCAAACTAACCATGCAATACATAGCTCATGGGAAAGTAGCCTAAAAACTATTGTGGAAAAGAATATGTTGCTTATGTATCTTATTTCTTATGAGTTGCTTGCTGAGCGCTAACCATGTTTCTGGGGACGCCATCAACTGTCACATTTTTGTTGAATATCATGTGAGTTGTTATGCATGTTCGTCTTGTCTGAAGTAAGGGTGATTTACCGTGGGTTGAATTAATATGCATATTGTCTGAAGTAAGAACATTGGGCCGCCAACCAAAGCCATGCATCATGGTGGAAGTTTTAGCTTGGACCTTAATCCTCAATCTCTCATGAGAATATGCCTATGCATTAAAGAGGAGTCCATCATCTATTTTCTATGTTGTCCCGGTATGGATGTCCTCAAGTTGAGATCTATCAAAAACGAGAAATCAAATGCGATCTATCTCCTTGGACCTTACAGGTGGCATAGAGGTACCCATTTGTGATACTTGGTTGAAACATATGCAATGCAATGATAACCCATGGGGATCCGAGCTAATTTGGACAAGGAGCGAGCACTATTGGTATTCGATGCATGAGGCTTGCAACTTATAGGATGTTTTATCCATGACACATATGAAATACTACTACCGTTGACACAATTGCTTCCATGTTTTCAAAATAAAAAGCTTTAGCACTTAACCTTTCTTTTACCTTTATGTTAAAGCACCAACTACTGAGAGCATGATTGTCATTCTGAGTGTAATGTGCATTGTCCCAAAGTAGCATTGTCTTTTGCATGATTGTGATATCGTTTATTCTAAAATGATTGTATCTAGTCATCACTTAAACCTTGAAGGTGCCCTTGCATTTATGTTTTGCATCACTAAAAGGGGCAAGCTAGATATCACTTTATCATATTTGCACATCATGTTCATTGCAAATCTTTTTGATGTTTCAGTTTCATGTTGTAAAACTTTCAGTCATTTGTGATTTTCTCTTGAGGCAACTTAATTACTATAGAATCATTGTCTCGGTAAGATTTTGTCATATGACTATGAGAAAGTCCTATATGGTTAATAGCATGTCACCACAAAAATTATTCTTGTTATCATTTACCTACTCGAGGACGAGCAGGAATTAAGCTTGGGGATGTTGATATGTCCAAAACGTATCTATAATTTCTGCTTGCTCCATGCCACTTTTGGGTGATATTGCTATGATATTCATACACTTCCATACACTTTTGATCATATTTGGACTAACTTACTAATCCAGTGCACCCCAGTGCCAGTTTCTGTTTTCGACTGTTTTTGTATTTCAGGTTTTCACGTTTCGAGAACTGCACAGAAAAATCCAGAAAAATTATATAAAAAATCAGCGAACCGGAAATAACACTGCGTCCGAAGGGCAGCCTGGGGGGGGCACAGGGGCTCCAGGCGCCCTGTGGGCGCCCCCCCCCCCTGGGCCGCGTCGGGGTGGGGCGCCTAGGCCCCCCGAATCCCGTCTGGTGCCCCCCTTTGGCATATATTTAGGAGGACCTCCGAAACCCTCAGAACAGGACTTCTTTTCGCGATCCCATCTTTGTTCCGCCGCCGCCGCCGCTTCCAAGATCGGGAGCACCAGGAGAACTCTTCCCGGCACCCTGCCGGAGGGGAGGATCACCACCGGGAGCTTCTCCACCACCATGGACGCCTCCCGGATGACTCGTGAGTAGTCTCCCTTGGACCATGAGTCCATGACCAGTAGCTATGTGATGTTCTCCTCCCGTACTTGTGCTTCACTAATTAGTCCTCATGAGCTGCCCTACATGATCGAGGCACCTATGTAATCCTTATGCTGTTGCTATGTTGAGTTTGCTGGGATCCGATGGATTATGAGATTATGTTCAGATTGATCTTGAGTAATATATTTGATTCACCTCTTGTATATTTTAGTTCATAAGTACTTCTTGCATGTTCTCCGTTGTTATTTATTGCTTTGGCCGAGTAATAGGTAGTGACTCCAAGAGGGAACGTTATGCTTGATTGTGGGTTCATGCCCCTCGATGACTAGCTTGAGTGACAGAAACATGAGTCTAGGGGATGTGATGTTGCCACAAGGGGGAAAACCACGGTGCTTGTGCCCGCGGGTGCAAGGATTGTTTACTTTACGCAAAGTTCTTTTAATGCAGTTGTCTGTTGCATTGAGTTTACACTATGGGTGGGACTCGCAACTTAATACCAGCGAGATGTTCAGGATAGATATCTCAAGGTGGATGATTAGTAGTAGATATTGATGGATTTCGGTCTACTTACTTTGGCGTACCGCCCATGCTTTGAACCTCAACCTTTCTTGCAATGTAGTCAGCATTGGTTTGCGTTCGTGGTCCTGTCAATTGCCCAGCTGAAATTTGGTTACCTCACATAGCTGTTTTATCGTCTTTTGGGAGAGAGACATCACTAGTGAACATCATGATACTCCGGTCCATATTACCATCATTGATCACATCCACTATTTACTTTCCCGTTATTATTTACTATTGCAAAAACTATCTATCACTACTATCATTGCTTTTAACCCTTTGTGAACTACAAGGCCGGAGGGATTGACAACCTCTCTGTACTCGTTGGGAGCAAAGTTATTTGTATCTGTGTGCAGGTCCACGTTGATTGCTACTAATCTGGCGCCGTAGCAATTGACACCTACTTGTTGAACCTAGGAGTTTCTGGGGAATCGATCCTTGGCATCTTTGCTAGGGGAAAACACTTCTACTTACTGCATCTTACACCATCCACTTGGGGTAACCAACGAGGGGTTCGAGGCCCATCAAAAGCTCGTAGGCATTGGATCGGTGATGGGAAATTATGTCGGATGCAATTCATCATGTAGAAGTTATAACCTAGGGTGACACAGAACTAGCTCCAGTTCATCAATGCAATGTAGGCATGTATTCCGAATATAGTCATACGTGCTTATGGAAAAGAACTTGCATGACATCTTTTGTCCTACCCTCCCGTGGCAGCGGGGTCCTATTGGAAACTAAGGGATATTAAGGCCTCCTTTTAGTAGAGTACCGGACCAATGCATTAACACACAGTGAATACATGAACTCCTCAAACTATGGTCATCACCGGGAGTGGTCCCGATTATTGTCACTTCGGGGTTGCCGAATCATAACGCATAGTAGGTGACTATAGACTTGGAAGATAGGATCAAGAACACACATATATTCATGAAAACATAATAGGTTCAGATCTGAAATCATGGCACTCGGGCCCTAGTGACAAGCATTAAGCATAGCAAAGTCATAGCAACATCAATCTCATAACATAGTGGATACTAGGGATCAAACCCTAACAAAACTAACTCGATTACATGATAGATCCCATCCAACCCATCACCGTCCAGCAAGCCTACGATGGAATTACTCACGCACGGCGGTGAGCATCATGGAATTAGTGATGGAGGAAGGTTGATGATGACGGTGGCGACGATATCCACTCCCCGGAGCCCCGAACGGACTCCAGATAAGCCCTCCCGAGAGAGATTAGAGCTTGGCGACGGCTCCGTCTCGTGAAACGCGATAATTCTTTCTCCCTGATTTTTTTCTCCCCAAAAGTGAATATATAGGATCTGGGGATACGTCGGTGGAGCACCAGGGGGCCCACGAGGCAGGAGGTGCGCCCTGGGAAGGGGAATCGCCCCCACCCTCGTGGACAGGGCGTGGGCCCCCTGGTCTGGATCTTCTTGCAGGTATTTTTTATATTTTCCAAAATAATTCTCCATGGATTTTCAAGCAATTCTGAGAACTTTTTATTTGTGCACGAAAACAACACCATGGCAGTTCTGCTGAAAACATCGTCAGTCCGGGTTAGTTCCGTTCAAATCATGCAAGTTAGAGTCCAAAACAAGGGCAAAAGTGTTTGGAAAAGTAGATACGTTGGAGACGTATCATCTATCTTGCGTGCCAACATGATATTAAAATGGTTGTGATGCGGTATGATAGGGTGGTATCTTCCTTTGAACGATTCAAGTGGTTTGACTTGGCACATGTTCACGCATGTAGTTAAAACAAAATCAACATAGCCTCCACGATATTTATGTTCATGGTGATTTATATCCTACTCATGCTTGCATTCATTGTTGATTAATTTTAATGCATGTTTGATATGTCTCCGTCGTATCTATAATTTTTGATTGTTCCATGCCAATATTCTACAACTTTCATATACTTTTGGCAACTTTTTATACTATTTTTGGGACTAACATATTGATCCAGTGCCCAGTGCCAGTTCCTATTTGTTGCATGTTTTTCGTTTCGCAGAATATCCGTATCAAACGGAGTCCAAACGGGATAAAAATTGATGGATATTTTTTTGGAATATATGTGAATTTTGGGAAGCGGAACCAACGTGAGACGATGCCCGAGTGGCCCACGGGGTGGGGGGCGCGCCCAGGGGGAAGGAGCACCCTGGGCCCACGTGGCCACTTTGTAAGGCGGTTGATTCCCTTCTTTCGCCGCAAGAAAGCTAATATCCGGATAAAAATCGTGTCCAAAATTCAGCCCAATCGGAGTTACGGATCTCCAGGAATTTAACAAACGGTGGAAGGCCAGAATCTGGGAATGCAGAAATAGAGAGAGATAGAGAGACAGATCCAATCTCGGAGGGGCTCTCGCCCCTCCCACGCCATGGATACCATGGACCAGAGGGGAAACCCTTCTCCCATCTAGGGAAAAGGTCAAGCAGGAAGAAGAAGGAGGGGGGCTCTCTCCCCATCGCTTCCGGTGGCACCGGAGTGCCGTCGGGGCCATCATCGTCACCGCAATCTACACCAACAACTTCACCACCGTCATCACCAACTCTTCCCCCCTCTATGCAGCTGTGTAACCCCTCTTCTACCCGCTGTAATCTCTACTTAAACATGGTGCTCAATGCTATATATTATTTCCCAATGATGTATGGCTATCCTATGATGTTTGAGTAGATCCGTTTTGTCCTATGGGTGAATTGATGACCGTGATTGGTTTGAGTTGCATGTTTTATTATTGGTGTTGTCCTATGGTGCTCTCCATGTCGCGCAAGCATGAGGGATCCCCGCTGTAGGGTTTGCAATATGTTCATGATTTGCTTATGGTGGGTGGCGTGAGTGACAGAAGCACATACCCGAGTAAGTAGGTTGTTTGCGTATGGGAATAAACAGGACTTGATACTTTAATGCTATGGTTGGGTTTTACCTTAATGATCTTTAGTAGTTGCGGATGCTTGCTAGAGTTCCAATCATAAGTGAATATGATCCAAGTAGAGAAAGTATGTTAGCTTATGCCTCTCCCTCAAATAAGATTTCAATAGTGATTACCGGTCTAGTTATCAATTACCTAGGGACAAATAACTTTCTCGTGACAAAAAGCTCTCTACTAAAACTAATTTACTTGTGTCTTTATCTTAACAGCCCCTAGTTTTATTAACGTGCTCTTTATATCCTTGCAAAGCTATCCCACAAAAATCACAAAGTACTTCTAGTTTCATACTTGTTCTAGGTGAAGTAAACGCCAAGCATGCGTAGAGTTGTATCAGTGGTCGATAGAACTTGAGGGAATATTTGTTCTACCTTTAGCTCCTCGTTGGGTTCGACACTCTTACTTATTGAAAGAGGCTACAACTAAACCCCTACACTTGTGGGTTATCAAGTCCTTTTTCTGGCGCTGTTGCCGGGGAGCAATAGCGTGGGGTGAACATTCTCGTGTGCGCTTGTTTGCTTTATCACTAAGTAGAATTTATTTGCTGTTCTAAGTTGTTTTCTATCTTTAGTTATGGGTAGGAAACGCAAAATACCAAAAAAAAATTAGTGGTACCTACTGAACCAATGGTTCAAGAACCACTCAAAATCTATCACACTACTGAAGCTTACTACTTGGATCATCTTCGATCCCTATGTGCTCGGGCTGAAACCCCAACTAGCTTAGTTGAGAGAAAATCTTTAGATGAGCATGCTTGTTATGAGCAACACCGCATATCTGAAAAAGGGAAACTTTTACTGGATCAAATTCATCGTTTGCAATGCTATGCTTGGAATTTATGTGAAATATATGGTTTTACTTGTTGTTCTGAAGACCCTAAGAAACACCTTTCCTACCAATGTGAGTTTAGTGATAATGGAATCGTATCTTTGTATGCTAAGGGTGTTTATAGTTACTATGATGTTCAACAAATTCAAGAATTTGTTGCTTTTAAGGGTGCTTATGAAATTGCTTCTTTGATTGAAAAGTATGATGCTACTCTTTACAAATCTGAAATTTTTGTCATATTTAAATATTGTTATGATAATTATGCTTCTAATGCCTATGTTAAACCATATATTAAGGACTCCTCTGCTGTCCAAGAAGAGACTAATATTTTGCAGGAGTCTATGGAAGAATAAATTAATGGCATTGTGAGCTCATTGGATGAAAAAGGTGAGGAGGAGAGCGAAGAACAAAAGGAGGAAGAGCGGATTAGCTACCCGTGCCCACCTTCTAATGAGAGTAACTCTTTAACTCATACATTGTTTAATTTCCCTTCGTGCTTACCGAAGGATGAATGCTATGATGATTGTTATGATCCCGTTGATTCTTTTGAAATATTCCTTTTTGATGATGCTTGCTATGCTTGTTGCCAAGATGCCAATATGAATTATGCCTATGGAGATGAACTTGTTGTAGTTTCTTATGTTAAACACGAGATAGTTGCTATTGCACCCACACATGATAGTCCCATTATCTTTTTGAATTCTCCAAACTATACTATATTGGAGAACTTTGCACTTATTAAGGATTATATTGATGGGTTGCCTTTTTCTGTTGCACATGATGTTTTTGATGAATATAATATGCATGTGCTTGCTGCTCCTACTTGCAATTATTATGAGAGAGGAACTACATCTCCGCCTCTCTATGTTTCCAACACGATAAAATTGCAAGAAACTGCTTATACTATGCATTGGCCTTTACTTGATGTGCATGAATTGGTCTTGTATGACATGCCTATGCATAGGAAGAGAGTTAGACTTTGTTGTTGCATGACACATATCACTCTATGCTCACTACTAAATACCAAATCATTGTTAATTAAAATTGGCTTTGATATACCTTGGGATCCGGGTGGATCCATTACTTGAGCAATATATGCCTAGCTTAATGGCTTTAAAGAAAGCGCTACCAGGGAGACAACCTGGAAGTTCGAGAGAGTCATTTATTTCTGTTGTGTGCTTTTATAAAGTTAAAAAAAAGAGGGGAACCTAAAACTTTTTTCAAAAAGAAAAGTGAAAGTAAGAAGGACGAGCACCGTTGGAATGGGGGAGCTCCTTGAACTTTGTTCATGCCCATGGAAACTTTGCAAATCTTGAATTACAAAAACTTTTCAATAAAAATAATTATCCCCTTGTACAATTCCATTGTATTATCAAAATAATGTGCCAAGAGTTTCCTTTAGGATGATTAAACTGCTTGTTGGTTTGTGCGGTGCAAAAACAGAAACTTTGGCTGTAGTGCGCGGTTTTACATTTTTTACTGGAATGTCGAAAGGATCTGAAACTTTTTGCAAAGTCTTTCTATACAATTTTTTTAATTTTCCTAAATTTTCCATAATTTTTAGGGTTACAGAAGTATGGTTGATGTTCAGATTACTACAGACTCTCCTGTTTTCACAGATTGCTGTTATAGCTTCATCATTTGCATATGTTTGAATTCTTGTTGATGCCTCCTTGACTTGGGGCCATAGAATTGTGATAGCATACAGTAGGTAATGTTTGTTTATAATTATACAATAATGTTAGAGCAGTACATGATGGGATTTCATTGATCATATGCACTAACCCCGCCACTAAAAGTTTGGTTAAGTTTTGTGTGGATGAAGTGTTCGAAGATTGAGGAGGTCTCGATGTGAGAAGAAGGAGGAGAGGCAAGAGCTCAAGCTTGGGGATGCCCAAGGCACCCCAAGTAAATATTCAAGGAGACTCAAGCGTCTAAGCTTGGGGATGCCCCGGAAGGCATCCCATGTTTCTTCAACAGGTATCGGTATGTTTTCGGATTCGTTTCATTCACATGATATGCGTAAACTCTTGGAGCGTCGTGTGCTTTTTATTTTTTTCTTTTAATAAATGCACCATGCTGGTATGAGATAGTCCTTGGTTGATTTATAGAATGCTCTTTGCACTTCACTTATATCTTTTGAGTATGTCTTTATATAATGCTTCATGTGCTTCACTTATATCATTTGAAGTTTGGATTGCCTGTTTCTCTTCACATATAAAATCACCATTTCTAGAATGCTCTTTTGCTTCACTTATATTTGTTAGAGTGTGGGCATATATTTTGTAGAAAGAATTTAAACTCTCTTGCTTCACTTATATCTATTTAGAGAGTTGACAGGAATGGGTAATTCACATGGTTAGTCATAAAATCCTACATAAACTTGTAGATCGCTGAATATGATATGTTTGATTCCTTGCAATAGTTTTGCGATATAAAGATGGTGATATTAGAGTCATGCTAGTGGGTAGTTGTGGATTGTAGAAATACTTGCGTTGAGGTTTGTGATTCCTGAAGCATGCAGGTAAGGTGAACCGTTATGTGATGAAGTCGGAGCATGATTTATTTTTTGATTGTCATCCTTTGTGTGGAGGTCGGGATCGCGCGAGGGTTAACTCCCACCAACCCTTCCCCTAGGAGCATGCGTGTAGTACTTTGTTTCGATGTCTAATAAATTTTTGCAATAAGTATGTGAGTTCTTTATGACTAATGGTGAGTCCATGGATTATACGCACTCTCACCCTTCCACCATTGCTAGCCTCTCTTGTACCGCGCAACTTTCACCGGTACCATACACCCACCATATACCTTCCTCAAAACAGCCACCATACCTACCTATCATGGCATTTCCATAGCCATTCTGATATATATTGCCATGTAACTCCACCATTCTATTTATTATGACACGCACCATCATTGTCATATTGCTTTGCATGATCGTAAGATAGCTAGCATGATGTTTCCATGGCTTGTTCGTTTTTTGATGTCATTGCTACGCTAGATCTTTGCACATCCCGGTACACCGCCGAAGGCATTCACATAGAGTCATATTTTGTTCTAGCTTTGAGTTGTAAGTAAATAAAAGTGTGATGATCTTCATTATTAGAGCATTGTCTCGTGTGAGGAAACAAAATACAAAAATACAAAAAAGAGAGAAAGGACAAAAAAAGAGATGGCCCAAAAAAAAGAGGGGGGCTAAAAAAAAGAGGAGCCCCTCCAAAAAAAATGAGAAAAAAAGAGACAAGGGACAATGTTACTATCCTTTTACCACACTTGTACTTCATCATAGCACCATGTTCTTCATGATAGAGCGTCTCCTATGTTGTCACTTTCATATACTAGTGGGAATTTTCATTATAGAACTTGGCTTGTATATTCCAACGACGGGCTTCCTCAAATGGCCTAGGTCTTCATGAGCAAGCAAGTTGATGCACACCCACTAGTTTTCTTTTTGAGCTTTCATACACTTATAGCTCTAGTGCATCCGTTACATGGCAATCCCTACTCACTCACATTGATATCGATTGATGGACATCTCCATAGTCCATTGATTTGCCTAATTGATGTGAGACTTTCTCCCTCCTTTTGTCTATCACCACCTTCTATTCCACCCATAGTGCTATGTCCATGGCTCATGCTCATGTATTACGTGAAAGTTAAAGAAGTTTGAGAATACTAAAGTATGAAACAATTGCTTGGCTAAAACCGGGGTTGTGCATGATTTAAATACTTTGTGTGGTGAAGATGGAGCATAGCCAGACCATATGATTTTGTAAGGATAACTTTTTTTGGCCATGTTATTTTGAAAATACATGATTGATTTATTAGTATGCTTGAAGTATTATTGTCTTAATGTCAAATGATAGACTATTGCTTTGAATCACTCGTGTCTTAATATTCATGCCATGATTGGATTACATGATCAAGATTATTCTAGGTAGCATTCCACATCAAAATTTATCTTTTTTTCTCATTTACCTACTCGAGGACGAGCATGAATTAAGCTTGGGGATGCTGATACGTCTTCGTCGTATCTATAATTTTTGATTGTTCCATGCCAATATTCTACAACTTTCATATACTTTTGGCAACTTTTTATACCATTTTTGGGACTAACATATTGATCCAGTGCCCAGTGCCAGTTCCTGTTTGTTGCATGTTTTTTGTTTCGCAGAATATCCATATCAAACTGAGTCCAAACGGGATAAAAATGGATGGAGATTTTTTTTGGAATATATGTGAATTTTGGGAAGCGGAACCAACGTGAGACGATGCCCGAGTGGCCCACAAGGGTGGGGGCGCGCCCAGGGGCCAGGCGCGCCCTGGGCCCTCGTGGCCACTCTGTAAGGAGGTTGATTCCCTTATTTAGCCGCAAGAAAGCTAATATACGGATTAAAATCGTGTCCAAAATTCAGCCCAACCGGAGTTACGGATCTCCGGGAATTTAAGAAACGGTGGAAGGCCAGAATCTGGGAACGCAGAAACAGAGAGAGACACAGAGACATATCCAATCTCGGAGAGGCTCTCGCCCCTCCCACGCCATGGAGACCATGGACCAGAGGGGAAACCCTTCTCCCATCTAGGGAGAAGGTCAATGAAGAAGAAGAAGTAGGGGGGCTCTCTCCCCCTCGCTTCCGGTGGCACCGCAGTGCCGCCGGGGCCATCATCGTGACCGCAATCTACACCAACAACTTCACCATTGTCATCACCAACTCTTCCCCCCTCTATGCAGCTGTGTAGCCCCTCTTCTACCCGCTGTAATCTCTACTTAAACATGGTGCTCAATGCTATATATTACTTCCCAATGATGTATGGCTATCCTATGATGTTTGAGTAGATCCGTTTTGTCCTATGGGTTAATTGATGATCGTGATTGGTTTGAGTTGCATGTTCTATTATTGGTGCCATCCTATGGTGCTCTCCGTGTCGCGCATGCGTGAGGGATCCCCGCTGTAGGGTTTGCAATATGTTCATGATTTGCTTATCGTGGGTGGCGTGAGTGACAGAAGCACATACCCGAGTAAGTAGGTTGTTTGCGTATGGGAATAAAGAGGACTTGATACTTTAATGCTATGGTTGGGTTTTACCTTAATGATCTTTAGTAGTTGCGGATGCTTGCTAGAGTTCCAATCATAAGTGCATATGATCCAAGTAGAGAAAGTATGTTAGCTTATGCCTCTCCCTCAAATAAGATTGCAATAGTGATTACCGGTCTAGTTATCGATTGCCTAGGGACAAATAACTTTCGCGTGACAAAAAGCTCTCTACTAAAACTAATTTAGTTGTGTCTTTATCTTAACAGTCCCTAGTTTTATTAACGTGCTCTTTGTATTCTTACAAACCTATCCCACAAAAACCACAAAGTACTTCTAGTTTCATACTTGTTCTAGGTAAAGTAAACGTCAAGCGTGCGTAGAGTTCTATTGGTGGTCGACAGAACTTGAGGGAATATTTGTTCTACCTTTAGCTCCTCGTTGGTTTCGACACTCTTACTTATCGAAATAGGCTACAACTGATCCCCTACACTTGTGGGTTATCAATGTTCATGACTGTTGTCGCTCTCTAGCTGGTTGCTTCATGGTCTCTTTCTAGCCTTCACTTGTACTAAGCGGGAATACTGCTTGTGCATCCACTTCCATAAACCCAAAAGTTATTCCATATGAGTCCACCATACCTTCCTATATGCGGTATCTACCTGCCATTCCAAGTAAATTTGGATGTGCCAAACTCTAAACCTTCAAATGAAATTCTGTTTTGTATGCTCGAACAGCTCATGTATCAATTAGGGTTGTCTATATCTTCCATGCTAGGTGGGTTATTATCACGATGAGTGGACACCGCTCATCATTGATGAGAAAATGGCTGGTAACCGGGATGCCCAGTCCCATGCTCAAATCATAATAATTAAACAAAACTCCCCCAAGACTGTTGCTGGTTTGGACAGTACCCCGTGGATTCGGATGGCCGTGGAGTGTGCTTGTTGGTGGTTGGGGGAGTATAAACTTTACCATTCTATTTGGGAACCGCCTATAATGTGTGTAGCATGGAAGATATCGAGAATTTTGGTTGTTATGTTGACAATGAAAGTATACACTCAAAATATTATTCATCTCTATTTCCAAATCGAGCTCTGGCACCTCTACAAATCCATGTTTCTTTCTGTGAAGGGCCTATCTATTTAATTTTATGTTGAGTCATCATCCTCTTATTAAAGAGCACCAGTTGGAGAGCACCACTGTCATTTGCATGTATTGCTATTAATTTGCATTGAGTATGATTTTGGCTGGATCTCTTTTACCATGAATTACAATGTCTAGTCAGTCCTTGATCTTTAAAGGTGCTCTGCATTTATGTTTTGCGGTCTCAGAAAGGGCTAGCGAGATACCATCTTGTTATATCATATTATGATTGTTTTGAGAAAGTGTTGTCATCCGAGGTTTATTATTATTGCTCGCTAGTTGATTATGCCATTGATATGAGTAGACATGAGACCTGAAAGTTATTGTGAATGTGGTTAGTTCATGATCTTTGCTGAAAACTTGAATGCTGGCTTTACATATTTACAACAACAAGAGCAAACAGAGTTTGTCAAAGTTGTTCTTTATCACTTTCAGTTTATCAACTGAATTGCTTGAGGACAAGCAAAGGTTCAACCTTGGGGGAGTTGATACATCTCCAATGTATCTACTTTTCCAAACAATTTTGCCTTTGTTTTGGACTCTAACTTGCATGATTTGAATGGAACTAACCCGTACTGACGCTGTTCTCAGCAGAACTGCCATGGTGTTATTTTTGTGCAGAAATAAAAGTTCTCGGAATGACCTGAAATTCAACAGAGATTTATTTTGGAATATATAAAAAATATATGCGGAAAGAACCAAACCAGGGGCCCCACACCGTGTCCACGAGGGTGGGGGGGCGCGCCCCCTGCCTTGTGGGCCCCCTGTTGCTCCACCGACGTCTCCCCCGACTCCATATATTCACTTTCGGGGAGAAAAAAATCAAAGAGAAGTAATTATCACGTTTTACGATACGAAGCCGCCGCCAAGCCTTAATCTCTCTCGGGAGGGTTGATCTGGAGTCCATTCGGGGCTCCCGGGAGTGGAGATCGTCGCCATCGTCATCATCAACCTTCCTCCATCACTAATTCCATGATGCTCATTGCCGTGCGTGAGTAATCCCATCGTAGGCTTGCTGGATGGTGATGGGTTGGATGAGATTTACCATGTAATCGAGTTAGTTTTGTTAGGGTTTGATCCCTAGTATCCACTATGTTCTAAGATTGATGTTGCTATGACTTTGCTATGCTTAATGCTTAGTGCCACGATTTCAGATATGAACCTATTATGTTTTCATGAATATATGTGTGTTCTTGTTCCTATCTTGCAAGTAAATAGTCACCTACTATGTGTTATGATCCGGCAACCCCGAAGTGACAATAATCGGGACCACTCCCGGTGATGATCGTAGTTTGAGGAGTTCATGTATTCACTATGTGTTAATGCTTTGGTCCGGTACTCTATTAAAAGGAGGCCTTAATATTCTTAGTTTCCACTAGGACCCCGCTGCCACGGGAGGGTAGGATAAAAGATGTCATGCAAAGTTCTTTCCCATAAGCACGTATGACTATATTCGGAATACATGCCTATATTACATTGATGAACTGGAGCTAGTTCTGTGTCACCGTATGTTATAACTATTACATGAGGAATTGCATCCGACATAATTATCCATCACCGATCCAATGCCTACGAGCTTTTCACATATTGCTTGTTGCTTATTTACTTTTTCGCTGCTACTGTTACAATCACTACAAAACTACTATCGCTACCTTTGCCACTGTTACCGTTACTTCCATATTACTTTGCTACTGATACTAAGTCTTCCAGGTGTGGTTGAATTGACAACTCAACTGCTAAGACTTGAGAGTATTCTTTGGCTCCCCTTGTGTCGAATCAATAAATTTGGGTTGAATACTTTACCGTCGAAAACTGTTGCAATCCCCTACACTTGTGGGTTATCAGAGCACTACAACATTTTTGATAAGTATATGTGAATGACATATTGTTGATCTGAAATGATGTAGAATTTTCCGGAAAGCATAAAGGATTGTTTAAAAGGAGTTTTTCAATAAAAGACCTCGGTGAAGCTTCTTACATATTAGGCACCTAGATCTATAGAGATAGATCATGACACTTGATAAGACTTTCGATTAGTACATACCTTGATAAAGATTTTGAAGTAGTTCAAAATGGATCAATCAGAGAAGTAGTTCTTGCCTGAGTTATAAGGTGTGAAGTTGAGTAAGACTCAAAGCTCGACCACAACAAAAGATAGAGAGAGAATGAAAGTCATTCCCTATGCCTCAGCCATAGGTTCTATAAAGTATGCCATGCTGTATACCAGACCTATTGTATGCCCTGCCCTGAGTTTGGCAAGGGAGTAAAATTTTGATCTAGGAGTAGCTCACTGTACATCGTTCAAAATTATCCTTAGAGGACTAAGGAAATATTTCTCGGTTATGGAGGTGATAAAGTGTTCATCGTAAAGAGTTATGTCGATGCAAGCTTTAACACCGATCTGGATGACTTTGAGTCTTGATCTGGATACATATTGAAAGTGGGAGCATTTAGCTAGAGTAGCTCCGTGTAGAGCATTGTAGACATAGAAATTTGCAAAATACATACGGATCTGAATGTGGCAGACCCGTTGACTAAACCTCTCTCACAAGCAAAACATGATCACACCTTAGTACTCTTAGGTGTTAATCACATGGCGATGTGAACTAGATTATTGACTCTAGTAAACCTTTTGGGTATTGGTTACATGGCGCTGTGAACTATAAAGTGTTAAATCACATGAGGATGTGAACTATTGGTGTTAAATCACATGGTGATGTGAACTAGATTATTGACTCTAGTGCAAGTGGGAGACTGAAGGAAATATGCCCTAGAGGCAATAATAAAGTTATTATTTATTTCCTTATATCATGATAAATGTTTATTATTCATGCTAGAATTGTATTAACCGGAAACTTAGTACATGTGTGAATACATAGACAAAGAGAGTGCCACTAGTATGCCTCTACTTGACTAGCTCGTTAATCAAAGATGGTTAAGTTTCCTAGCCATAGACATGAGTTGTCATTTGATGAACGGGATCACATCATTAGAGAATGATGTGATTGACTTGACCCATTCCGTTAGCTTGGCACTTGATCGTTTAGTATGTGGCTATTGCTTTCTTCATGACTTATACATGTTCTTATGACTATGAGATTATGCAACTCCCGAATACCGGAGGAACACTTTGTGTGATATCAAACGTCACAACGTAACCGGGTGATTATAAAGATGCTTTACAGGTGTCTCTGATGGTGTTTGTTGAGTTGGCATAGATCGAGATTAGGATTTGTCACTCCGATTGTCGTAGAGGTATCTCTGGGCCCTCTCGGTAATGCACATCACTATAAGCCTTGCAAGCAATGTGACTAATGAGTTCGTTGCGGGATGATGCATTACGGAATGAGTAAAGAGACTTGCCGGTAACGATATTGAACTAGGTATGATGATACCGATGATCGAATCTCGGGCAAGTAACATACCGATGACAAAGGGAACAACATATGTTGTTATGTGGTTTGACCAATAAAGATATTCGTAGAATATGTAGGAACCAATATGAGCATCCAGGTTCCGCTATTGGTTATTGACCAGAGATGAGTCTCGGTCATGTCTACATAGTTCTCGAACCCGTAGGGTCCGCACGCTTAATGTTCGATGACGATCGGTATTATGAGTTTATGAGTTTTGATGTACCGAAGGTAGTTCAGAGTCCCGGATGTGATCATGGACATGACGAGGAGTCTCGGAATGTCCGAGACATAAAGATTAATATATTGGACAGCTATATTCGGACACCGGAAGTGTTCCGAGTGATTTCGAAGAAAACCGGAGTGCCGGAGGGGTTACCGGAACCCCCCGGGGGAGTATTGGGCCATAGTGGGCCATGAGGGAAAGTGAGAGGCAGCCCACTAGGGCTGGCCGGCCCCCAAGGGAATCCTAGTTGGACTAGGAGTGGGGGGAGGCGCCCCTCTCCGTCCTTCTCCACTTCTTCTTCCTTTCCTACTCCTAGTAGGAATAGGAAAGGGGATTCCTACTCCTACTAGGAGTAGGAAACCTCCCTCTATGGCGCGCCCCTAGGGCCGGCCAGCCCTCCTCCTTGCTCCTTTATATACAGGGGCAGGGGGCACCCTAGGACACACAAGCAACATTGTTTTAGTCGTGTGCGGTGCCTCCCTCCACAGAAACACACCTCGGTCATATTGTTGCAGTGCTTAGGCGAAGCCCTGCGTCGGTAACTTCATCATCACCGTCACCACGCCGCCGTGCTGATGAAACTGTCCCGTGACGCTCAATTGGATCAAGAGCTCGTGGGACGTCATCGAGCTGAACATGTGCTGAACGCGGAGGTGCCATACATTCGGTGCTTGGATCGGTTGGATCGCGAAGACGTTCGACTACATCAACCGCGTCACTAGACGCTTCCGCTTTCGGTCTACGAGGGTACATAGACACACTCTCCCCTCTCGTTGCTACGCTTCTAGTAGATAGATCTTGCATGATCGTAGGAAAATTTTGAAATACTACGTTCCCCAACAGGTTCACCAAAGGTTTCTTTCATTCCTCAAGTGTTCATCAAGATTCATGTTGTAGGAGCTCAAGTATTCTTCATCTTGCATTTTGAAATGCAATTATTTCAACCTTATCTTTTGAGGTGGTGTTATGTCATTCTTGACAATTTCTTTCATGTTTCATGATTCACAAGTTATCAAGAATGAGATATTTAAACCCATCATCCTTCTTTCTTAAGGAGATCCTTTCAACCCCTCAATTTCATTGGAGTTATCTTGGGTTGTATCTCACCTAAAAGCTTTCCCTAAGGATTTGGTATTTATGGTGCTTATAAATGACCGAAGTTCTTCATTTATCCTCTCGATGAAAGAAGTTTTTCATCTCTTCGCTCATCTCAAATCAATCATTTCGTAGTGGCGGAAATTCACCTCAATTTTGAGATGTTTTCCATAAGGCCACAACAAGCTTATTCTATTTGTTGTTGATTTTCCATCAACCCCATTCAATCCATCTTTGTAACGATGCTTTACAAATTCATTAGTGGTACAAGTTATCATTTTATTCTACTTTCTTCTTCGTAATGATCTAACTTCTATTCTTTCGTTTCGGAGGTATTGTGGTCTTGATCTCTTCGTTCTGTCATCTCATTTGGTCAAGATCGTGTTCTTTTCCTTTCTGGTCCATTTAACAGTCTCGTGTCCTCCATTCAAGTTCTCTCATCTTATCAAGTTTTGCCTCTCTTTTCAACCGGAGTGCTGTCTGAAATCTGTCTTACCCCGTGTGCCATTCTTTCAATTGTTTCGGAGGCAGTGTGTTGTTGCTCTCGTCAGGTATCATCCCATCTTGCCAAGTTCATGTTAAATTCCTTCCATTTTCAATCGGAGTGCTGTCCGAATTATTTCATTCTCATTCCTTCCCTATCTTGTTTTAACCGGAGTGGTTTCAATATCTATCTTGTCACTTAACCTCTTGGTTCTCATCGTATTCCTTGTTCCTCTTGTCTAACGGAGTGTTTGCAATCTCGTTCATCTCCATTGTATTCTTTCTTTCAATTTGTTCATCTTCTCAAGGTTCGTGGTTCCACTCGTTTGTCAAGAAGCAACTTTGTTTTACCTCTTCCTCTTCCGCTTTTATCCGGTGCCATCTCTAGGATCTCGGGTCGAGATCCTCTTTTAGTGTGGGAGAGTTGTGACGCTCCAGAAGCCTTCCAGTTATTTCGTTGTTGTTGTGTGTTTTATTTTGGCTTGTTGCATTTCATTATGGCATCATGTGCATTGCGTCCGCATGTTTTCATAAAACTCGTAGTCGTTCGTAGTTGTCGCTTCTCTCTTTGTCTCCGTTGACCTTGTTGTCACACCATTTGTCTTCGTTGTCCATTCTCAGTCCAACCACACACTTGAGTGCGATCGCCCGACCCCATCTTTGCATAGTGCATAGACCCCCCTAGTGCGCGTCCGAAACTTCCCCGAACCCGAACTGGGCTGTCATTATCGTTGGGTCCGGATCATCCCCAAACATCCTGAAAACATCTTTGGTTATTTGTTTGGACTCCCAAAGCATTTTATTCTCGACTGTCCGATTGTGATCAGAGGGACGAAATAGACCCTAACCTAACCCACATGCTATATGTAGCCCACCTAGTCCAAAACAAGACCAAACCCTATTTGCTAGGGATCCTCCCTATCAAATCAGCGCCGCCACGCCTCCTGTCTCTTCCACCTCGGGTTCATCCCTGATCCAAAATCCTCCCTTGTTTTCAGCACCAGACCAACCCCGATGCCTCCACCCAGCCTGACCAACCGTCTCCATGCCCCTGGACACGTCCAGCCAACCGCAGGCGCCCGTGTCCAGCGCCGGAGGCCCTAGCATCGATCTCCTCCCAAGCAGTTTCGTTCCCGAGCGCCTCTGCCTCTTTCCCAAGCGAAGCTTCGCTGGAGCACCGGAGTTCCCCCTGCCTTCGCCTTGGCCTGCCTCCTCTTTGTGGGCCTCTGCGCCGAACGTACCAGTGGTGAGCAGCCGCCCAAACCCTTCCTGTGCACTGTCGGGCCAGACAGATTTGGCGTGTGTAGTTTTCTTTCAGATCTGCGATTTTTGCATTTCCAGAGAATTACCATTTTACAGTTTGTACCCTAAACTTCATGCATATCTTAATTCACCAACCATGCATCACATGTAAAAGTATTATATGTGTAAAATGCTTGGAAATTCATCTAGTTTAATATTTTCCAACTTTCATCCATGTTAAAAATGTTTAAACTTGCTATTTGTTTATTTTTACTTAAATGACATGTTAAAATGGTTTAATTCATAACTAAAAAACCGTAGCTTAGTTTTAAATGAACTTCATATGTAAATGGGGTGAAAAAATGTGTAGAAAAACATGATGCATTTACTTTTGCTATTTAATAACTTTTAAATATGTTTTTAGGTAGAACAATACCAAAATCAATAATTGCACAAGGGGATTTTCCGAAATTGTTGTTTGTTATTTCCGGCCTCATTTAAATTTCCTAGATAGGTAGTTTTATTATGCTTCACCTCTTGCCATGTTAATTACCATTTAAACCTTTTGGGTTCATAACAAGAGCAACTAAATACTTGAATGTGGTGTTTCATTGATATGCAACTTGTTGCATATTTAGCTCCACTTAACTTGTAGTATTGTTTGTTGCACTTTTCCATGCCTTGCCATGCATATTTAAACCGGACATGCATCATACTTGCTTGTGCATTATGCATGTTTATGCTTGTGTGTTTACCATATTGTTTGCTTCTTTCCGGTTTGCTTCTCCCGTTAGCTTCGGTTTCGTTCCGGAGTTGTGAGGATTCGTTCGACTACGTCCGTTTGTCTTCTTCAGGGACTCGTTCTTCTTCCTTGCGGGATCCCAGGCAAGATAACTGTTCCTCGATATCACCTCTATCTTTTCTTTGCTATTTGTCTCGCTCTATAGCTATGTTGCGCTACCCATTCTTGTTTTTTTCAGCCTCCCACGTTGCCATGAAACCCTCTAATCACCTTCTTAGCAAACCGTTGATTGGCTAAGTTACGCTTTTGCTCAGCCCCTCTTATAGCGTTGTTAGTTGCAGGTGAAGATCGAAGATGATCCATGTTGGAACATGGATTCTTTGGGACAACACAATATATATCTTATTTAAATAATGCACAAATATATACTGAAGGAAATATGCCCTAGAGGCAATAATAAAGTTATTATTTATTTCCTTATATCATGATAAATGTTTATTATTCATGCTAGAATTGTATTAACCGGAAACTTAATACATGTGTGAATACATAGACAAAACAGAGTGTCCCTAGTATGCCTCTACTAGACTAGCTCATTGATCAAAGATGGTTTTGTTTCCTAGCCATAGACATGAGTTGTCATTTGATCAACGGGATCACATCATTAGGAGAATGATCTGATGGACAAGACCCATCCGTTAGCTTGGCACTATGATCGTTTAAGTTTTACTGCTATTGCTTTCTTCATGACTTATACATGTTCCTATGACTATGAGATTATGCAACTCCCGAATACCAGAGGAACACTTTGTGTGCTACCAAACGTCACAACGTAACTGGGTGATTATAAAGGTACTCTACAGGTGTCTCCGAAGGTACTTGTTGGGTTGGCATATTTCGAGATTAGGATTTGTCACTCCGATTGTCGGAGAGGTATCTCTGGGCCCACTCGGTAATGCACATCACTATAAGCCTTGCAAGCATTGCAGCTAATGAGTTAGTTGCGGGATGATGTATTACGGAACGAGTAAAGAGACTTGTTGGTAACGAGATTGAACTAGGTATTGAGATACCGACGATCGAATCTCGGGCATGTAACATACCGATGACAAAGGGAACAATGTATGTTGTTATGCGGTTTGACCGATAAAGATCTTCGTAGAATATGTGGGAGCCAATATGAGCATCCAGGTTCCGCTATTGGTTATTGACCGGAGACGTGTCTCGGTAATGTCTACATAGTTCTCGAACCCGTAGGGTCCGCACGCTTAAGGTTTCGATGATAGTTTTATTATGAGTTTATGAGTTTTGATGTACCAAAGGAGTTCGGAGTCCCGGATGAGATCGGGGACATGACGAGGAGTCTCAAAATGGTCGAGACGTAAAAATCGATATATAGGACTCCCCACACTTGGTGCGCCCCCTCTAGGGCCGGCCTCTCCCTCCCTCCTTTATATACGGGGGCAGGGGGGCACCTCTAGACACAACAATTGATCTCTTGATCTCTTAGCCGTGTGCGGTGCCCCCCTCCACCATAGTTCTCCTCAATAAATATTGTAGCGGTGCTTAGGCGAAGCCCTGCGACGGTAGAACATCAAGATCGTCACCACGCCGTCGTGCTGACGGAACTCTCCCTCGACACTCGGCTGGATCGGAGTTCGAGGGATGTCATCGAGCTGAACGTGTGCTAGAACTCGGAGGTGCCGTAGTTTCGGTGCTTGATCGTTCGGGCCATGAAGACGTACGACTACATCAACCGCGTTGTTCTAACGCTTCCGCTTTCGGTCTATGAGGGTACGTAGACTCACTCTCCCCTCTCGTTGCTATGCATCTGGTAGATAGATCTTGCGTGATCGTAGGAAATTTTTAAAATACTACGTTCCCCAACAGTGGCATCATGAGCCAGGTCTATGCGTAGATGATATGCACGAGTAGAACACAAGTGAGTTGTGGACGATACTAGTCATACTGCTTACCAGCATGTCATACTTTGATTCGGCGGTATTGTTGGATGAAGCGGCCCGGACCGACATTACGCGTACGCTTACGCGAGACTGGTTCTACCGACGTGCTTCGCACACAGGTGGCTGGCGGGTGTCAGTTTCTCCAACTTTAGTTGAATCAAGTGTAGCTACGCCCGGTCCTTGTGAAGGTTAAAACAGCACATACTTGACGAAATATCGTTGTGGTTTTGTATGCGTAGGTAAGAACGGTTCTTGCTAAGCCCGTAGCAGCCACGTAAAACTTGCAACAACAAAGTAGAGGACGTCTAACTTGTTTTTGCAGGGCATGTTGTGATGTGATATGGTCAAGACATGATGAGTTATACAGTTTTGTATGAAATGATCATGTTTTGTAAAGTTATCGGCAACTGGCAGGAGCCATATGGTTGTCGCTTTATTGTATGAAATGCAATCGCCATGTAATTGCTTTATTTATCACTAAGCGGTGGCGATAGTCGTAGAAGCAATAGTTGGCGAGACGACAACGATGCTACGATGGAGATCAAGGTGTCGCGCCGGTGACGAAGGTGATCATGACGGTGCTTTGGAGATGGAGATCAAAAGCACAAGATGATGATGGCCATATCATGTCACATATTTTGATTGCATGTGATGTTTATCTTATTATGCTTCTTATTTTGCTTAGTTCGACGGTAGCATTATAAGATGATCCCTTACTAAATTTCAAGGTATAAGTGTTCTCCCTGAGTATGCACCGTTGCGAAAGTTCGTCGTGCCGAGACACCACGTGATGATCGGGTGTGATAAGCTCTACGTTCAAATACAACGGGTGTAAGCCAGTTTTGCACACGCAGAATACTCGGGTTAAACTTGACGAGCCTAGCATATGCAGATATGGCCTCGGAACACTGGAGACCGAAAGGTCGAGCGTGAATCATATAGTAGATATGATCAACATAAGATGTTCACCATTGAAACTACTGCATCTCACGTGATGATCAGACATGGTTTAGTTGATTTGGATCACGTGATCATTTAGATGACTAGAGGGATGTCTATCTAAGTGGGAGTTCTTAAGTAATATGATTAAATTGAACTTTAATTTATCATGAACTTAGTCCTCGTAGTATTAGCATATCTATGTTGTACATCAATAGCTCACGATGTTGCTCCCCGTTTATTTTTTATATGTTCCTAGAGAAAACTAAGTTGAAAGATGTTAGTAGCAATGATGCGGAATTGTTCCGTGATCTGAGGATTATCCTCATTGCTGCACAGAGAATTATGTCCTTGATGCACCGGTAGGTGACATACCTATTGCAGGAGCAGATGTAGACGTTATGAACGTTTTGACAAAAGCTCGGTATGATGACTACTTGATAGTTTAAGTGCACCATGGCTTAGAACCGGGACTTCAAAAACGTTTTGAACGCCACGGAGCATATAAGATGTTCCAAGAGTTGAAATTAGTATTTCATACTCATGCCCGTGTCGAGAGGTATAAGACTTCTGACAGTACTTTGCCTACAAGATGGAGGAGAATAGCTCAACCAGTGAGCATGTGCTCAAATTGTCTGGGTACTACAATTACTTGAATCAAGTGGGAGTTAATCTTCCAGATAAGATAGTAACTGACAAAGTTCTCTAGTCACTATCACCAAGTTAGTAGAACTTCGTGATGAACTATAATATGCAAGGGATGACGAAAGGAATTCCCGAGCTCTTCGCAATGCTGAAGTCGGCGAAGGTAGAAATCATGAGAAAGCATCAAGTGTTGATGGTTAACAAGACCACTTGTTTCAAGTAAAGGGCAAAGGGATAGAAGGGGAACTTCAAGAAGAATGACAAGCAAGTTGTCACTCCCGTGAAGAAACCCAAAGCTAAAACTAAAGCCTGAAACTAAGTGCTTCTACTTCAAAGGAAATGGTCACTGGAAGTGGAACTGCCCTAGATACTTGGCGGATAAGAAGGATGGCAAAGTGAACAAAGGTATATTTTGGTATACAGATTATTGATGTGTACTTTACTAGTGTTCATAGCAACCCCTGGGTATTTGATACCGGTTCAGTTGCTAAAATTAGTAACTCGAAACGAGAATTGCAGAATGAACAGAGACTAGTTAAAGGTGAAGTGACGATGTGTGTTGGAAGTGGTTCCAAGATTGATATGATCATCATCGCACACTCCCTATACTTTCGGGATTAGTGTAAAACCTAAATAAATGTTATTTGGCATTTGTGTTGAGCATGAATATGATTTGATCATATTTGTTGCAATAGGTTATTCATTTAAAGTCATAGAATAATTGTTATTCTGTTTACATGAATAAAACCTTCGATGGTCATACACCCAATGAAAATAGTTTGTTGGATCTCGATCGTGGTGATACACATATTCATAATATTGAAGCCAAAACATGCATGGTTAATAATGATAGTGCAACTTATTTGTGGCACTCCTGTTTAGGTCATAATGGTGTAAAGCGCATGAAGAAACTCCATAGTAATGGACTTTTGGAATCAGTTGATTATGAATCACTTGGTGCTTGCGAACCATGCCTCATGGGCAAGATGACTAAAACTTCGTTCTCCGGAACAATGGAGCGAGCAACAGATTTGTTGGAGATCATACATACAGATGTATGTGGACCAATGAGTGTTGAAGCTCGCGGCGGGTATCGTTATTTTCTGACCTTCACTGATGATTTGAGCATATATGGGTATATCTACTTAATGAAGCACAAGTCTAAAACATTTGAAAAGTTCAAAGAATTTCAGAGTGAAGTGGAGAATCATCGTAATAAGAAAATAAGAGTTTCTACGATATGATCGTAGAGGTAAAATATTTGAGTTAGCGAGTTTGGCCTTCAGTAAAAACAATGTGAAATAGTTTCACTACTCACGCCACCTGGAACACCATAGTGTAATGGTGTGTCCGAACGTCATAACCGTACTTTATTAGATATGGTGCGATCGATGATGTCTCTTACCGATCTACCACTATCGCTTTTGGGGTTATGCATTAGAGACAGATACATTCACGTTAAATAGGGCACCATCTAAATCCGTGGAGATGACACCGTATGAACTGTGGTTTGACGAGAAACCTAAGCTGTCATTTCTTTAAGTTTGGGACTGCGATGCTTATGTGAAAAAGTTTCAACATGATAAGCTCGAACCCAAATCGGAGAAGTAAATCTTCATAGGATACCCAAAATAAACTGTTGGGTACACCTTCTATCATAGATCCGAAGGCAAGGTCTTTGTTGCTAAGAGTGGATCCTTTCTAGAGAAGGAGTTTCTCTCGAAAGAAGTGAGTGGGAGGAAAGTGGAACTTGATGAGGTAATTGTACCTTCTCCCGAATTGGATAGTAGTACATCACAGAAACTAGTTCCATTGATTCCTACACCAATTAGTGAGGAAGCTAATGATGATGATCATGAAACTTCGGATCAAGTTACTGTTGAACTTCGTAGACCAACCAGAGTACGTTCCGCACCAGAGTGATACGGCAACCCGGTTCTGGAAGTCATGTTACTGGACCATGATGAACCTACGAACTATGAGGAAGCGATGATGAGCCCAGATTCCGCAAAATGGCTTGAGACCATGAAATCTGAGATGGGATCCATGTATGAGAACAAAGTGTGGACTTTGGTTGACTTGCCCGATGGTCGGCAAGCCATCGAAAATAAATGGATCTTCAAGAGGAAGACTGACGCTGACAGTAATGTTACTGTTTACAAAGCTCGACTTGTTGCGAAAGTTTTTCAACAAGTTCAAGGAGTTGACTACGATGAGACTTTCTCACCCGTAGCGATGCTTAAGTCTGTCCGAATCATGTTAGCAATTGCCGCATTTTATGAAATCTGGCAAATGGATAACAAAACTGCATTCTTTAATGGATTTATTAAAGAAGACTTGTATATGATGCAACCAGAAGGTTTTGTCAATCCTAAAGGTGCTAACAAAATGTGCAAGCTCCAGCGATCCATCTATGGACTGGTGCAAGCATCTCAGAGTTGGAATATACGCTTTGATAAGTTGATCAAAGCATATAGATTTATACAGACTTCCGGTGAAGCCTGTATTTACAAGAAGTGAGTGGGAGCACTACAACCTTTCTGATAAGTATATGTGAATGACATATTGTCGATCGGAAATGATGTAGAATTTTCTGGAAAGCATAAAGGAGTGTTTGAAAGGAGTTTTTCAAAGAAAGACCTTGGTGAAGCTGCTTACATATTGGGCATCAAGATCTATAGAGATAGATCAAGACGCTTGATAAGACTTTCGATGAGTACATACCTTGATATGATTTTGAAGTAGTTCAAAATGGATCAGTCAAAGAAGGAGTTCTTACCTGACTTGTAAGGTGTGAAGTTGAGTAAGACTCAAAGCCAGACCACGGCAGAAAAATATAGAGAGAATGAAAGTCATTCCCTATGCCTCAGCCATAGGTTCTATAAAGTATGCCATGCTGTGTACCAAACATGTTGTGTACCTTGCCATGAGTTTGTCAAGAGGGTACAATAGTGATCCAGGAGTAGATCACTGTACATCGGTCAAAATTATCCTTAGTAACTGGATGACTAAGGAAATGTTTCTCGATTATGGAGGTGATAAAGAGTTCGTCTTAAAGGGTTACGCCGATGCAAGCTTTGACACTAAATCCAGCTGACTCTAAGTATCAATCTGGATGCGTACTGAAAGTGGGAGCAATTAGCTAGAGTAGCTCCATGCAGAGCATTGTAGACACATAGACATTTGCGAAATACATACGGATCTGAATGTGACAGACCCGTTGACTAAACTTCTCTCACGAAGCAAAACATGATCACACCTTAGTACTCTTTGGGTGTTAATCACATAGCGATGTGAACTAGATTATTGACTCTAGTAAACCCTTTGGGTGTTAATCACATGACGATGTGAACTATCGGTGTTAAATCACATGGCGATGTGAACTAGATTATTGACTCTAGTGCAAGTGGGAGACTGAAGGAAATATGCCCTAGAGGCAATAATAAAGTTATTATTTATTTCCTTATATCATGATAAATGTTTATTATTCATGCTAGAATTGTATTAACCGGAAACTTAATACATGTGTGAATACATAGACAAAACAGAGTGTCCCTAGTATGCCTCTACTAGACTAGCTCATTGATCAAAGATGGTTATGTTTCCTAGCCATAGACATGAGTTGTCATTTGATCAATGGGATCACATCATTAGGAGAATGATCTGATGGACAAGACCCATCCGTTAGCTTAGCACTATGATCATTTAAGTTTTACTGCTATTGCTTTCTTCATGACTTATACATGTTCCTATGACTATGAGATTATGCAACTCCCGAATATCGGAGGAACACTTTGTGTGCTACCAAACGTCACAACGTAACTGGGTGATTATAAAGGTACTCTACAGGTGTCTCCGAAGGTACTTGTTGGGTTGGCATATTTCGATATTAGGATTTGTCACTCCGATTGTCGGAGAGGTATCTCTGGGCCCACTCGGTAATGCACATCACTATAAGCCTTGCAAGCATTGCAGCTAATGAGTTAGTTGCGGGATGATGTATTACGGAACGATTAAAGAGACTTGTTGGTAACGAGATTGAACTAGGTATTGAGATACCGACGATCGAATCTCGGGCATGTAACATACCGATGACAAAGGGAACAATGTATGTTGTTATGCGGTTTAACCGATAAGGATCTTCGTAGAATATGTGGGAGCCAATATGAGCATCCAGGTTCCGCTATTGGTTATTGACCGGAGACGTGTCTCGGTCATGTCTACATAGTTCTCGAACCCGTAGGATCCGCACGCTTAAGGTTTCGATGATAGTTTTATTATGAGTTTATGAGTTTTGATGTACCGAAGGAGTTCGGAGTCCCGGATGAGATCGGGGACATGACGAGGAGTCTCAAAATGGTCGAGACGTAAAAATCGATATATAGGACTCCCCACACTTGGTGCGCCCCCTCTAGGGCCGGCCTCTCCCTCCCTCCTTTATATACGGGGGTAGGGGGCACCTCTAGACACAACAATTGATCTCTTGATCTCTTAGCCGTGTGCGGTGCCCCCCTCCACCATAGTTCTCCTCAATAAATATTGTAGCGGTGCTTAGGCGAAGCCCTACGACGGTAGAACATCAAGATCGTCACCACGCCGTCGTGCTGACGGAACTCTCCCTCGACACTCGGCTGGATCGGAGTTCGAGGGATGTCATCGAGCTGAACGTGTGCTAGAACTCGGATGTGCCGTAGTTTTGGTGCTTGATCGGTCGGGCCGTGAAGACGTACGACTACATCAACCGCGTTGTTCTAACGCTTCCGCTTTCGGTCTACGAGGGTACGTAGACTCACTCTCCCCTCTCGTTGCTATGCATCTGGTAGATAGATCTTGCGTGATCGTAGGAAATTTTTTAAATACTACGTTCCCCAACATATACTTGGTAATGGGTGGAAGGCTTGGCCTTCTGCTTGGTGTTTTATTCCACTCATGGCGCCTTAGGATCCGATAAACCGATGTTATGTTCCTTGATATTGCGTTTCTAACACGGTTGGGGTTTATGGGCCCCCTCGATAATTCGCTCTGTTTAAAGCTTTTCCAGCAAGGCCCAACCTTGGTTTTACCATTTTCCTAATAACTAAAAACTGCATAGGGAGTAATTAACTCGTGGATTCTTGATCAACCCCCGAGCCAGTGCTCCTCATGAGTGTTTGTCCAAACTAGAGCACTTTGCGGGGCCGCCCCTTGGCAACTCGGGGTATTTTGGCTCCCATACGCCTCGCTCATCCGATCGTGGCCTGAGACGAGATACGCGCGGCTCTTATCAGGGTGATGGCACGTCGGGAGGTCTTGCTGGATTGGTTTTACCTTTGTCGAAATATCTTGTGCACGGGATTCTGAGAACACTTGGGTCTTCCCAATTTAGAGTTGTTACTCCGCTGATTGTGAGAGCTTGTGATGGGCTAAGTTGGGACACCCCTGCAGGGTTATGATCATTCAAAAGTCGTGCCCGCGGTTATGTAGCAGATTGGAGTTTGTTAATATCCGGTTGTAGATAACTTGACACCATAACTCAAATAAGAATACACTACCTGTGTGAGTAACCATGATGGTCTCTTTTCGAAGGGGTTCGAAAAGTGAACACGGTGGGATGTATGAACGTAAGTAGATAGGATCACTTCTTGATCACTACTAGTTGCGATCGTTGACATATATTCTCATCTCGCTCTGACTTCTTAAGCTAGGCTCATACAATGCTTAGTGCGGCTGCAACCACTTTATAACCTTCTCCCCACCCAAAGGCTTTGATAGTTTCGATACCCGGGAATGGGATTGCTGAGTCCTCGTGACTCACAGTTTACTACACAAACAGATGCAGGTACCTCATAGTTTGACGCAGGAGATGTGCAAGAGCTTCAGTGGGAGTTCGATGAAGAGCGTGGGAGTATGTACGTGACATACCCCGACATCAGTAGTGGTTCCTACTAGGGCCGATCGGGATTAGCCTGTGTGGTATCTTTTTCTTCGTTTGATTTTGTCCGTAGTCGGACTTTGTGTTCTCTGGATGAATGTATGTTTATTGTATTAATTGTGTGACGTGGCGAGTGTAAGCCAACTATTAAACTCTCTTTCATCCTATTCATTACATGGGTTGTGTAAAGATACCATGCTTGAGATCATTCGAGAATGCGGTTATGACTCTAAGTCGTGCCTCGACCCATAGGAGCTATAGCCGCTTCCTGGGCGTTACAATCTGTCCGAGATCCACAGCTCGGGAACCCCTATGCTTAGATATGCCGGTTCTCACACCAACACCCTTGTGTTTATAGAATTAAAATATTAATCCAAGATTACCTTTGTTCATGCTAGAAACATAAGTGGGGCTACATATATGCCTTGTTTTTCTTTAAACACATAAATTCTAGAGATCCTGACATGCTAAAAGTTCCTACCGCTAAATGATGCTATTTGAAAAGATGACCTTGTGTTACTACTCCATATTTTGCGCAAAACTAGTATTAAATAGGCCGGACCATGTTATGATGGGACATGAGGCCTTGGGTTCGGGGGCTACTCATTGGCTATGCTTAAGTACCGATCAAAGGTGTCATCGGGCATACAGTTTGACAAGTAGATCTAAGCGGGTAAATTATTTTTCGCACAAGGGCAGAAGAGTACCTCAAAGCTCGAAACGAGGCCCTTGAAGACCCCGCGTATCCCTTGAAGACAAGGAACCGTTTATGTGTTGTTTATCATTCCACACGTGCATATGAGTTTTCCACTGAATTGCATATTCCAAGATCATAGCAGTTATAGCATAGAATATAAAATCTATAATTATGAATATGTAAATATAATAGTAAAAATATTATTGCCTCTAGGGCATATTTGCAACAGTTTCCTCTTCGCTGTTGGGTGGAGGTAGCAGCGGCATGGTGGCGATGGTGGTGTGCCCGGCGGCTTCGACGCTTGGAGCTCGCCGAGCGGCGCATGTTGGGTAGTGGCCCGGTGTGGCTGCTGCTGCTCCGGCCGTGGGTGGCTCCACGGCAACTTGGCGGGTTGGTTGCGGCTGGCTTGTTACGGCGTCGGCTCGTTCGTAGGCGGCTTGTGTCGGCCTTCGATATCTCTTCTTGTCGTCCAGATGCTACTTTCGTCGAAGGGTTGAGCCTCTCCCAGCCGCGGTCCATCGCTCGTCTAGCGCTCGGTGCTGCATGACTGAGCTTGTCTCATGCGTGGCGGCAGGACCGAGCTCATCTCACGCCCGACGGCAGGACCGAGCTCGTCTCGCGCCCGGTGCTGCAGGACGGGTCGATGGAGGCTATTTTTGGCCGGGCTATAGGGTCTCAACGCTGGGGGCAGCCATGGGTGCGACAGGTGGAGCCTTTCCACTCATCTCTTTGGTTGGGGTAGCATCGGGTCTCGGGTGAGGTGGTGTCAAGGTCTTGGATGCGGGGGCGGCGACCCTGGTAGTGGTAGCGCGGTGCTCACGGGCAGAGCCGGTGGATCGGTGCTGGCCGGTGGCCATGGTCGTGTGGCTGGCATGGTGGTTGGGGTGTGGCGTTCGGTGGAGGTGAGTATTGGCTGAGGTGAAAACATGTTCTATCTTCGGACGGACCGGTGGAGGCAAAGCTCGTTCCCTTCTTGAAGGCATTGTCGCGGCTCTCATTGCCCGTCTTGTTGCTCCAGGGTAACTTTGATTCTCAGATCAGACGGTGTCATCGCTCCATTGCCGAACCTTCTTGAAGGCGCCGCCTTGGAGCCAACGGTTCGTCATATACGGCCTCGTCTCTTCACGGTGGCGTGTTCACTGTTGAAGCCCCCAGTTGCTCTTGTAGTGCTAGGGGTGGTGTGGCTGCGCTCAGGTCCTATGTATTCTGTCTTGGATGTGTGCGTGTGTTGTGGTGACGTGCAGTTATACTAGATTGTTGTTGGTCATTGCTTTATATATAAAGCGGGGCAAAAGTTACCATGGCTTGCATCCATGAAAATCCTAACGCGGAGTATGCCCCCGGGGTTAATTGCCTCTCTCCTACCATGGGTGCCCAATTTTGCCTAAAAATGGTATGACTGCCAAAAGTCCCATTTGACAAAATTGTTCATTATCCCATTTGACAAAATTGCCTTCGTTGGGTTGCTAGACCTAGAAAAAGGCCGTGAGGATGTATTGCCCTCCGTGTGAGTAGCTAGCTACTGGTGCTGCTAGAACCTTCATGTTCACCACTAAAAATGCTGAGATGCCGGTGAGGGAAAATCGAATTTTCTCCCCCTAAAACAATGTCAAATCCTCGCAGCAAAATAGTATGCTCGAAAATTAAGCTTCCTTTTCTAAAAATCCCATGGGATTTTGTGTTGCTCGCATGAACAGCAAATTAAACCCCTCACAAAATCTAGTGTGCCCCAGACTTTGGCACATGAGAGACGTAGTTGTGTCCCCCAGACTACGTATTTACCTCTCGGGATTTGAGTTCCCCCAATAACAGATGTCGACGCTCGTCGGAAACCTCTACCGCCGCGTGACGAATAGATGGGCTAGAGGCAAACTAATCTTTCGCAGGAGATGTAGCAGTGCGGCCGCGTTCGTCATCGCCGCTTGTGCGTGTCACGGGCGGTTGCCTCCCTTCTCCCTCCTCTTCTCATGTCATGCGTCTAGTCGCTCGGCCGCACCAACCGCCTCC
>LR738710.1:711113220-711159961 GCA_902687465.1 Secale cereale | reverse complement strand
CCCCCCCGCATGTGGCATAACTATTGTCGGTGAGGGCGGCCCCACCCCTCGCCACCTTGCTTCTCGTCGTGAAACTATCGACGACCACTGTTCACAGTCGCCCCCTTTAGGGATTTTGCCCCGTTGTCGACGCGAGGTGAAGGAGGAAAAAGAGAATGACTAAAAATGACCTCCGCACGACTACCCAGGAATTCGAAACGGAACAAGACAAAACCCCACCGCCTCTGCTCCCCTGGTCAGTCCCACTTTGCACGGTCTGGTGATCAATCAAACGGTTAGAGAGAGAGCTCCGAAAGTAATCGCATTCAATCCATAATAAATGTCGCAGCTTTAAACTAAGGTTGAATCAAGCTTAGTTCAAAATTGTACGATAATATTTTGAATCAGAGGGAGTAGCAATTGGAAACAAACTCGGACCCGACGGATCCGAACGGGACAGTAACTCGTTATCCGCTCCCGCTCTCCGACTCCGAGCCACCACGGCACCACCGCCGGGGGTCATAAATACGTCACCTATCGGCCTCCGCGCCGCGCAGGCAGATTTAGGTGTGTCGTCTCCTTCACCGGCCAGCTCGAGGTACGCACGCCAGTACCAGAGTCTTGAGCGGCATCAGAATCCAACCTACGCGACCCACCCCTCACCTGCTCGGCCCCGTCGCCCCTCGCCTGCCTCCCCCGGTCCCGTCCATCCATCCACCTCTCCGACCTTCTTCCCAGCTCTTCACGCCGCCCCTCCCTTCCTCCCCGTTCGCGCAAAGCCGCCAGGATGGACGTCGAATACCACGAGGTGATTCTTGGCCCCGCATTGCATTGCACGCCTTCGCTCTTCGATTCGTCCTACCGCTTTGGTTCTCATCGATTTGGCCGATCCATATCGTGTGTGTTTCGCAGGAGTACGTGAGGAACTCGAGCGGGGTGCAGCTCTTCACCTGCGGATGGCTGCCGGCCTCCACATCGCCCAAGGCGCTCGTCTTCCTCTGCCACGGTATGTACGTAGTAGTAGTTATGATGCCATCCCAAAGCTCGTGGGTTTCCGGGAATTTCGTTTGGTTGCCTTCAGTTCAGCAGCTAGTTCTTGCTAGACGAGACAAGTTTTGTTTTAAACCTCTTTCTCATGATTCGTCTGTTTAATATGTTGTCCAGGTTACGGCATGGAATGCAGCGGCTTCATGAGAGGTATGCTGCCTTGATCCAGTATTTCTCTTTCATGTACCTCTTTCTTATTCTTGTCCGTCTTATTTTACTTGTCTTTACATAAACGACGATGTGAATAGCCTGTCACAGAGGTCATCGTCTTGTTTTGCATGTGAACATGCTCAACCTTTACCTCTCTCTGTCCGGCTAGTACTACACAAACACAAAGGTTTCACGAGCTGCTTGTGTTGGCATAGGTAGCATAGTATTCTCCTTCGATACTGTTCATAGTCTCCAAAGGCATTAATTGATGGATTCAGATGCACTAGCTAGGGGCCTGTAAAAAATCTTCTTTTTTGAAAACCACCTCATATATTGTAAAAATTCTGGTGGTGGTGCTTAGTCTCTTGTACAGTTGCTTGTCTTCTGTTTGCTAGTTTTCAGTTCAACGTACCTTACCTGTGCGGTGATTTTTATTTCTTCTGAAAAAGAGGATTACCTCTGGCCTTTGCATCAAGCGATGCACACGTGTAACTCAAGTTAGCACTTTAGAAAGGACTAATAGTACAAAGATGTTGAATGGAGCTCAGCCTCCATGGAGTCCGAATTTGAAATGATCAAAATTAATATTTCTACGTTTCAATATTTTCGAAAAAGAAAACACATGTACTTAAAGACACAATGCACAAGTGTGTAAATTTTCAGGCGAAATACGTTAAAATGAGTGTTGTACAAGAAAATACAAATTTGAAGCTTTTTAGTACAGGCACTATTCATCCTCAAAGTCCATGATTTTTTTCGCACAGCTCGCATTTCAAGACACTTCATCTTGAAATTTTCCACACATACACATCATATGCTTGCATACTTGTACAATTGTTTTCAGTTTTTCTTTAACTGCGAAGTTTTGATATTTTATTTTATTTCAAAATTTCCGGTCTCCATGGAGGTCGGGCTCAAAAACACCCTACTCCTAATACTATGACTAGTTCACAGAGTATTTTTCTTTTCTTAAAATAACCCTATGTCTTCATGGATTGACGCACTCATCCATGTTCTAAACACACAATGCAAGATGTTTAGAGAAATAAACTGACTTTTACTGAAGTATCAGTGCTTATTTATAGATGGAAAATACTTAATTAGTCATCATGCTATAGATATAGCCAGTGATGCCTTAAAACAAATTTATTTATTTTACTAAGCATCTCTCTAAACACCTTATACTGAATGTTGTCTTGATATAGTAGTAGGAGTCTGGTAATTAAGAGAATGGCCTGAATTACTACTAGCATGCTTCGGACCATGGCTGATGGATGGATGCCTTAATTAGCTACGGCCAGGTACGGCGGATTAAGATGGGACTGTTGGTTGATACCAGAAAGGGTAGACACCGCAGTAATTTCCCTCATTTATTAATTGACTGATGCACGCATTTAAAAGCCGACCCGGGCAGCCAGGTCTCAATTGAAAGCACCTGCCCTTAATTAACATCCGTGTTTGCGGTATCTGCACCTGTCCTAATTTCTTAATCAGTTATTAGTACTGACAACGCTGTTGGACAGTCGTGTTCACGCATTTAAATGTGTTAATTCACCTGTCCTGATTAACATCCCTGTTCTTTCTGCACAAGCCTCTATCACCAACTCCTACCAATCCAAAGGGCTGTATCAGTCAACCTATTAACTAATCCCTCCGTTCATCTTAGTTGTCGTTGATTTAGTACGAGTTCTTGGAATTTTTCTGTGGGCTACTACACATTCGGTCCAAAAAAACATGAACCAAGGTCCAAGAATGAGCATCAGTGTAACATTTAAACCAGGTAGGGTCATTCTTTTTTCTTTCTTTTTTTTCTCTTTGCCGAAGGCACCAGGTAGGGGATTCACATCAAGCTTGTACAACAGTAGACTGTTTTGCATGAACACGAACTACTCTCTAATAAAACACATATAAATCTAGAAGAATAAATCATGTACACGAAAAGAAGATGATTTTTGCCCTTTCGTAAATTTTTTGAATTAAAATGATGTGATTTTGCTAAAGTTCGCCCAAAGTAAGCCTTCTATCCTGGGGTGTCACTCTCACCATCCCTCTGCATGCTTCCACATCTGGGCCTTACCTAAGTCGTGGACACGGGTGTTGGGTACAAGTCCCTTTCGTCCATGAGGGTTTTACAGGTGAGCTGCCACACCGTCCCCGTCCACCATTAACCACCACCGGCGTCGGCTCCACGGTCGCCTAGTTGGCCGCGTCGGATTCACAGATCTTATTAGAACAGCGGCATTGTCGCCTGCCTTCAATGCGATGGACGGCGCGTACTTGAGGCTTGATATCGTATGCCCCAGCGCGGGCGGCGTCCCATTCCGCCGGAGTAGCTCGATCGCCATTAACAGCGACCAACCACCTCCTGGTCCCCCGCCCCGGGCGATCGAGCAACATTTCAGCTCGTGCCGGCTGTGCACCATGATCTGAAGCTCGGGCTTGTTGCGTGGACGTGCCGCCACCGGTCGCCTGCAGGCTACAGCGTAGTACTGTACGTACCTACGTACTCGAGCGGCGTACTGGTCCTTCACGGGTGAGTCGAGGAAATTAATCGGCGACCGCTTTAGGTTAGGTTAGCTGCCGTGACTCTCGTGTGGAGCCTGCAAGCATACAGTATCGCGTCATAACTCATACTTAACTGAGTAGAGGTTGGAGAGGATGATGGATGCACAGTGTCCACTCTGGCCGTTCTCTTCAATTAAGATGGACAAGGAGTACTATAGTGCTCTGGTTGGAGTCGTGGTCCTCTGTCTTTGATTAGCAGCTGTTGGGTAGAGCTAGTGGGAAATTGGTTTTTCTTCAAGCAGAAACTTTAGGGTTTGCCTATTAGGTAGAACTTCCGCTGTCTTAAAATGTAAAATGTTTTTTGACACTATGATGGTAAATACAGTAAGATGAATGAATCGGAGAATGAGAATGCCAATGACATTTCTTGACACTAACGACTGATTACTACCATTTGGCAGCGTGCGGCGTGCGGCTTGCGGCGGCGGGCTACGGCGTGTTCGGGATGGATTACGAGGGGCACGGCAAGTCCATGGGCACCCGCTGCTACATCCGCAGCTTCCACCGCCTCGTTGACGACTGCGACCGATTCTACAAGTCCATCTGCGGTAACACCTTCTTCCTTTCTTCTTCTTCTTCAAAACCAAAATAAATCTTACTACTGCTTTCAGGCGTTATTAACCGTCACATGAAACTCGTGCAGAGCTGGAAGAGTACCGGAGCAAGAGCAGGTTCCTGTACGGCGAGTCCATGGGCGGCGCCGTGGCGCTGCTGCTGCACAGGAAGGACCCCACGTTCTGGGACGGCGCCGTCCTCGTCGCGCCCATGTGCAAGGTCTCTCTCTCTGCTGCAGCCATGGCCATGAGATGAATGGTTTTCCTTTTATTTTCTTCTCCTGCCATGCCATGCATTTCTCTCGACTGACATTGTGTTACTATCTGTAATGCGCCCGTTCAGATATCGGAGAAGGTGAAGCCGCACCCGCTGGTCATCACCGCCCTGACGCAGGTGGAGGACATCATACCCAGGTGGAAGATCGTCCCGACCAAAGATGTCATCGATGCCGCCTTCAAGGACCCCGACAAGCGCGAAAAGGTCGGTGAAACCAAACTCCCTCTTCTTCTTCTTCAGAGCTCAGACATCATCGGAGGCAGCCTGAATTTTCATTTCCCAGCGTCCAGAATGTCACTCATAAGCAAGCCATCCAAAGATTTTTATCTTTTTTCCAACACCGAAAGAAATTTTGTGACACCGAAACCATGCTATTGCCAATGCATTTTGTGTTACTGCTAGAAGCTAGTCTGATCTTGATGCGTTTCTGCCATGCCGAGCAGATCAGGAAGAACAAGCTCATCTACCAAGACAAACCGCGGCTCAAGACGGCGCTGGAGATGCTCAGGACCAGCATGTACGTGGAGGACAGCCTATCCAAGGTGAAGCTGCCCTTCTTGGTCCTGCACGGCGAGGCCGACACCGTGACGGACCCGGAGGTGAGCCGCGCGCTGTACGAGCACGCCGCCAGCACGGACAAGGCCATCAAGCTCTACCCGGGGATGTGGCACGGCCTCACCGCTGGCGAGCCGGACGAGAACGTCGAGGCCATCTTCTCCGACATCATCGCGTGGCTCAATGCGCGCAGACGTGCCTGGACGCCGGAGGAGCGCCGGACGAAGATGTTGGCAGCGCCCAAGAAGCCCGACATCGACGAGAAAGACCATGGCTCCACGCGGCCTCGGCGGCGGCGCCGGGGCTTCCTCTGCGGGCTCACCGGCCGCACGCATCACCACTCAGAAATGTAGCATGCATGCATGTAAGATCTACTCAGTGACCTGATCGCTTGTGCACCTGCTAGAACCAATGGCGAATAAGGGGCCGATGTGTGAGTAACACGCTTGTAACATAAATAGAGGCAGACAGATCATTCCCTTCCCTCCATTGCAGTGAACATTTTTTTTTTGTTTGAAAGGTTGCAGTGAACATTTACTCGATAGAAAAAACGTTCTCTTGCTTTGTTTCATTTTTAAGCATAAGTATTTGCTTTTTTAAATCTAAACATGCTCCCTTTTATTACTCAATGTTTATAAGGATACAAATGACATCAGGAGGTTGAATGAGTCACACATGACGCCCCATGAGCCTTGAAATTGGACTTTCTACCTTAAATTAGAAGATAAGAGAATGTATTTGGAGCACCGGACGCATTAGCACATTTTAAAATGTTTCAAAAAATCCGAAAAATATCTAAGCATAACATCAATATATGTTTTCACAAAATTTCGTATCAAAATTTGAAACATTGCTCAAGATATAAAAAATGGCAAATTTGACATCAGTCTGATAATGGGCCAAATCTAAAGCCCAACTTATGTTATATACCATCCATTGTCGGGTTTGTATCTCAAGCTATGTTTCTGATTTTGATACAAAATTTTGTGACAATAACATTAATGTTATGCTGATATGCTAGATTTTTTTTCATTTAAAAATAATAATTGAAAATGCCCTCAGAATGTTTGGTGCACCGGTAGCACCAAATGGCCCGATGCACCAGATACGTTCTCTAGAAGATAAAAGTACAAGCCTTCAAATCACGAACCAATGTTGATCTCCCGTATGACATCACCTTAACTTCCACCAATGCCTTTGTTAACATTGGCAATAGCCATCTTGTAGTCCGAAACTGCAATGACTCAGTTCACCAAAAGATCAGAAGCTAAAGCAAGGGCACGCCAGATGCTCGAATCGGTGGTCCTAGTGAAGTGCACTACCTAAGCACCCATGAAGAGAGAGACCCTCCGAGTCTCAGCAAAATGCACAGATGGACCTGAGAAGAAACATACCTTCTTCTTCCTTTCATTTTTGTGTGTATTTTTGTTTTCTTGTTTCTTTTTTAAAACTTCGAAAAATGTTCAGAAATCTGAAATTAGAAAAAAGTTCGAACATTCAAAAACTGTTCAAGAATTTCAAAAAATGTTCTCAAAATTTAAAAACTGTTCACAAATTTGAAAAATGATATATGATTTCAAAACATCTCGTATTTCATAAAATTTTCATGATTTGATATTTTCGGTATTTCAAAAAATGGTCACCAAAAAAATATTCCCTAATTTAAACAATGTTCAGGTTTCAAAATGTTCCCGAATTATTAAAAAAATGTTCAACAATTTAATAAAATGTTCTCAATTTCAGAAAATATTCATGTGTGTCACAAAATATTCCTGCATTTCATGAAAAGTTCACAAACTTTAACCAAATTCTCGTATTTCAATTTTTTTCATGATTTAGAAAATACTCATGGACTTGCAAAATGTTACCAAAATTTTAAAATTATTGCCAAGTTTTTTTTCTTCTGAATTTGAATAATTGTTCAACAATTTGATAAATGACCCTAGATTTTAAGAAAATGTTCATGAATTTGAAAAGAGAAAAGAAAAAGTAAAACTAGAAATACAGTTTATTTTATTATTCTTTACAAACTTGGTCAAAATAAGAGAAATCTGACTTTTTTGGAAAATTAATACATCTTATAAGTTGGAAATAGAGGGTGTTTTTTTATTTTTGAGTTCAGATTTACGAGCAAGTATCACCATAACTATTAACTACTTTGCCAAAGTAATAAAATAGCTCTGTTTTTCAGAACGATAAAATAGCTCCATATTTTTAGAATGATAAAATAGGCAAAATTGCTCTTCTTTTCACTTACAGACAAGATAGCTCTTCGATCTGAAAGTTCCTACTTATATCTCAGGAGATCATCATTTCATAAGTCCATAATTGTGTCGCTCTCACAACTCTCACGGTTTGTGGTTTTGTGCAACACGTCTCACATCAGGCAAGCGCAACGAGTATAATAGGCCCTTTGGTGTCTTTTCTTTTTCTTTTTTGCTTTGGGAGGAGGACGCTCGTGACATTCTGGCCGAGTAGCCAATTTCGGATATGATGAAAGGATGCTGTCTTTTTTTTCAAAATCTACCTAAAAAAAGGATGCCCGGTTCACTGCTTGTGAACTGCCAGTACCAGGCCAGCTCTTAGTGGATCGGCCTAACTATTTGTTACTTTGGAGCTTTTGTTTTGAGGGATTATAATTTTGGTGTTTGTCATAAGTACAAGAATGAAAATAGTGATTTTACTCCGTTGATGTAAATTCAGTATGACTCAAGAAAATTTGGTTGTCCATATTGAGTGAAAATGAACAAAACTGCCCCTTATCTGAAACTTGAATACAAAATGACACCATTCTGAAAGTATTTCACGAAATGGCCCTTTTACATGACGCCCGGGCCTAGGGCGCCATGCTAGATAGCATGACGCGCCGGGCTAGGGCGTCATGCTATTTGGCATGGCGCCCTAGGCCGGGGCGCCATGCTACGTGTCGCTACCATGGCGCCCTAGCCCAGGGCGTCATGCTCTCTAGCATGACGCCTTAGCCACGGGCGTCATGCAAAAGAGGGCCATTTCATGAAATATTTTCAGATTGAGGTCATTTTGTGTTGAAGTTTCAGATAAGGCCCAGTTTTGTTCATTTTCACCCATATTGATTCGAGCTGTTTGGCGATTTTATCTAGACTGTTGGCCGTGCATTGCCGGTGTCCTACGAAAATGCACTAAATGAATTTTGTAATACCATTTGCTACCTTTCAAGTACTCCACTGACCTGATCTCTCAACTTGTTGCTTATTGTTTCTGCTGCTGTAACCTGAACTTGTACTTTCCTGGATGTCTGATACACAGTCTTATAATAATACCACTGTCCTTTTGCTAGCAGCCTTACTTAGGTACTGCAGCCTAAATTAAGTACAAACCATTGGTTGGGCAACTATTGTTGGTCTCTGAATAGTATAAGCCTGAATTCGACCAGTGACCTAATAAGATGTGATATCCAGATTAGTTAGAAGTATATGGGGCTATCGATACGCAAGCATGCAATCTAGTACTAGATCCGCTACCATCATGGTTGGTTGCGACTGTAAAACAGAATGCAACCAAAGCTTACGGAGATAGATCAGTGATCATCACCATCGGCAATGCCTTTTCAGGTTTTCCCTGGTACTACTAAACTGCAGGTTACACCAACTTATTGGTTCAGAGTCCAAACAGTTTCATGTCAAATTCAGCAGGAGTTATAAAATGAGGCGACAAAAGAAATTAGGCAGAGGCCGGTCTGATCCATACACATATGGACTGGCGACGACAGCTACGTGTCTTATTCAGAGATTTACGTCCGCTTCTCAAAACCACCCAGATTTTGCACCATATAGAAAACTAGGAATTCTGTATGAAAGTTAAGGTCCCCTTGAACAAACAAGCTTAAATAAGTTACTACTTTGCAGTTCGCACTCTCCTTTGGCCGCCACCCAGAGCATATGCTCGGAATATTGCTATGCAAAGTAAGCTTTACAACATGATAAGCCAAGAACCAGAGATTTTCAGTATCGCCACTTGCGTCAGTGAGGGCGACAAACCAGAGAAGATCGTGCTCCAAGCCAAAAACGACCATCCGATTGGTGGCGGACCCATGTTTTCACGATCAGTGACGATGGAGAGACAGGGATGCAAAAAAACGTGGTCGCTCAGCATCGGGGTGAGCATGCATCATGGCCGTCGACGTTCGACCGGTTGAACATACGTTCAGAACAAATAAGCACTGGCCGTATATGGCAGAGAAAGGTCCGGTGGACCAGTACGTACGGTTGCGCCAACATAGGTCCAAGCAAGCTTCCAAGGCTCTCGTGCGCGCCGTCTCATGGATCCAAGGCCAGATACGCCCAATCCCTGCGCAGAGATCGCGAGGCCCATGGCCATGGGCTCATGTCTTCTTGCTCCAAAGGTTCATCGAATCCTGCGAGATCGCCCGGCGGTTGCTGCACGCGGCCGAGCTACCTGTTGCAGTTGCAGGGGGGCAGCCGCAGGCCCCGGCGAACACCGTGTCATGACCATCACGGTTGACCCCGCCTCGATCGCCTGTCACATGAAAGGATCTCGCGACTGTATACTCCTATAAAATACAGTATAAGCATAGTCCAAGACAATGGCTACGTAAAACATCCGTGTTCTGACACACATGCAGATGCAGGACCGCATATACAAAAATGCGGGCGGGGCACATCACATGAACTCTTCAATGCCTGGACATGATCAGTGGGTGGGGGAGCGACATACGTGCGCGTCTTATTTTATGAATGGACACCGCGGCCGGTTCGGCCACACACCCAAGCAGATCCTGGAAGATCATACTATAATTGTTTGATGGATTCATAGATTTAGTTTAAGTTTCGTCTTCCAGCGAATCAATCTATGGTTGGATGGTTAGAGGGCCAGTGGTATTTCAGCCCATCAGGATTCAAGTTCTGATGCTTGCATTATTTCTGAATTTATTTTAAGATTTCCGACGATACACTATTAGTGAGAAGAAGCTTTCTCGTCGACGGCGAGGTGTCTACGATGACTTCATAAATCTCAAGATGATATGCCGGCCCAATCTCTTGAAGATGCTCATAAGGGTAGGATGTGCATGTCTGCGTTCATAGAATTGAGTATATGCGCATATGTATGAGCGTTTTGCGTCTATACAGTGTAAAAAAGTTTTCATCTTCTTGTGTGATGGATGTAATCTTCCTCTATTAGCCTGAGACTACCCACAGTGGAAGTAACATAGATAGTAACATCACACATATCTAGATAAAATAGATGATGTGGCAAGCAATAATGAATAAAGAGAGGCATGTGGTAACTACTAGTATGAGTAACATCACACATATCAAGATAAGATGAGTCCATAACCTAATAAATGAAGTCTTCCATGTTACCACACATATATTCTGCCCACTATAAAGATAGTAACATATAGTAGTAACGTGGATATGTTACTACTCTATGTTACTACCCATTATGGCTAGTCTGAGACTTGTTTAATTGCTGCTTTGCAGCTGTAATAAGGGGCGATGTTTCGGTTGCTACAAACTGCAAACCGAAAACCTGTGATTGCGAAAAATAATAATTAGGGGATGGGGAAACCCCTCTGATTGCAAAATAAATAAATAAATACTGTAAAATATAGCTCATCCCGTGGTAATACCATGCTACCACACTACAACGGCGTTCGACTTTGCCCGAACCAGGGCGTTGCCTTTTTCTCTTCCCTGTGTTCGGACTCGTGTGCTTTGCCGTATGTATATTGTGTTGTTTTCTTCTCCGTGCATGTGACCACCGGTTGAAGCAAGCAAGCATGCTGGGGCTTCCGTGGAGTAAAGTCTGTTTTAAACCTTGAGGTTGTAGAGCTGGTCGCAAACAAACCCTCACCTTTAAATCCCTGAAGTTTGTACCCTGTATTCACTGATCCCGGTCAATCTCAACCCTGGTTCTGTTTGCCACACTGGGAAAAGATAAATCCCGTCCGGGATTAAAGTCTACCTCTCACTGACATCCCTACCCCACATGTCAGATCTATCCTCTAGCCCCAACCCGCCCTCTTTCTCTCCTGAAATCAGCGCAGGCGCCTGGATGGCACCAACACGGCGGAACAGCGACGCGCGCCTCGGGGGTCATCGACGGACGAGGGCGTGTAGTGCCCGCACGCGCCCCGGGCGCTGCGGCAGGCGTTCACTATCAGCACTGCTACGTGCGTTGCGGTGCCGGAGCCGAGCGAGTGCCCCGTGAAGACGAGCTTGCAGTCACACCCTTGCTGGCACAGCAGATCCCGCAGCGTCGTCCTCGCCATTCCGGTCCTCAACCTCATTGTACGTGAACCGCCGCAGTCCATGGCGCGGTGCCGTGGGCGGTCAAGACTCAAGAGGCGGGAAGTTACAGATGCAGAGCACCACAGACGCGCTCAACCCATCCTGAGCGGACACACGCTGGTCCCCGTGATGTCCCCGCAGCAAGCGTGGCAGGCGATGGTGGCTTCGCCGGAGTGCCTCACTGAGAAATAACGTGTATTCCGGCGTATTGAGTTGTGCCCCCAGATTCGATCATATCAATCTGGCCTAGATCGATTAAGTTGCTTAGCACATACACGAGAGTATGGTGCTAGATTGCTTAGCTACTAGTACTTATCCAGGAACATAAGGTAGAAGAAATCAATCAGCCGGAGCAATTGAGCTATTCGTGGTGGCACCGGCCGTAGGTCGCGGCGGCGTCCAGGGCGGCAAACCGGTCTCCGCGTGCCCGCGTTGGAGTTGCAACTTGTCCTCCCCATTACCTAGTACGGCCGGCCGTAAGGTGGTCCTATACGCGCTCCTCGCTGAGGGTGTCATCTCAACCGCGTCGGCTCGAGAGGCAGATGCACCGCGGCATGACCTGCAGCTAGCCATCACGATGCTCGAAGACAGAGCTGCCGCAGTTTCTCGGGAGAGGGATAGAGTGACTGGGGAAGATAAGATGAACATGACACGTGGACCCGTGAAGTCAGTGACTCTAGAGTGTGATCCCGGCCGGGATAGTTGGTTTCCTAGCGCATCAAACTGGTCTAAACAGGTTCAGGGTTGAGATTGACCGGGATCAGTGAATACAGGGTACAAACTTCAGGGATTTGAAGGTGAGGGTTTGTTTGCGACCAGCTCTACAATCTCAAGGTTTAAAACAGACTTTACTCGCTTCCGTGCGCTCCGTTCCGCAATGTATGGCGTGGGCTGGACCGGATGCGCATGCTCCACATGCACCGGTCCTTGCGTTGCGTTTGCGTACCAGTACCACCCCTAGCGGTGCAGCTGCAACGCACGTGTACACGCTGCCACGGCTTGTGCTCACGGCCGAGATAACATGACACCTCAGCGCGAAGAGGGCAATGCGCCACGTGTGGCTAGGCGACGGCGACCTGATGCGGGTGATGTGATCCAGGACAAGGGACGTGACATGACAGTTCAGCCGTGATACTAGTGCACGATCAGCTTCCTTGGTTGGAGCTTCGCACTTGGCACCAAACATGTACCCCGGTGGTGTCACGGACGGACGGATGGGGTCACGGTACGGCAGCGATCTCGGCAGCAGACCAGACACCTCCGGTCGAGCTCGATGGCGCGAATCAGACCGCGGACGCGCCGCAGGCCCACGTCGAGTCGATACACAAGCCTGTGAAAGTTGCGTTGCATGTCATGGCGCGGCAGGCGGCAGCAAGTTTGACGAGGGGAAAAAACGTGTGGCGCAGGTAGGGTGTGTTTGGTTCGGTAATGGCATGGTTTCATTCCACTATAATGGGCCGATTTCGTTCTTGTGTTTGGTAGATGCAATTCAAAGGAATGCAATGGTTATATTTTGATGTTTGGTTTCATAGATGGAATGTACTGGACTTATTCATATCTTCACTTTGCCTCAAAACTTCATCATGTTTTTTGTCATATGCATTCTACACACAAAATATCAAATTCAGAGGGAGCACGACAAGCAACAACAATATAGCAACACTGCACACAACAACAGCAACAAGGGCAGGTCATGAGGAGCAAGGGCCGGCCACGAACACAACACACGCAAGAGAAAGCAGCAGCGTCATGGCACGGGGTCCGACGGCGGTGGGAGAGAGAGGACCTGCAGGCTACCAGAGATGGCTGTCGCCGTCGCTGGATCTAGACAGATCCGACGAGATGGGGAGGGGACGCCGACACATGTTGCTGCCTGCCGACGATGAGGCTAGGAGCATGACTTGGAATCGATCCGCCGCTGCCTTTTGCTGCTTGCCGATGCTCGCCTCCTAGCGCTGCGTCCGGGTGCATGCCAGATGTGAGGGAGAGACGAGAGACGTAGACACACGAGCGAGCCATTCCGCGCGGTCCACCGAATTTCGAGGAATCACTCGGCTCGGCATAAAGGGGTAATATGCCGTTCCGTGGAATCGATGGGTTCTTCTCCGTTCGTCGAACCAAACACTGGAACGGCCCCCGGAACGGAATCAACCCATTACATTCTACTTGGTGACCTCAACCAAACACACCCGTAGTTTATCAGCTTCCTCCTTCTCCGGTAACCACACGAGGCATTTTTACTCTTGTTTGAACACCTGATTTAGACAGGGATCCGAAGGGCATCGAGTCGAAGTACTTTCACATGCCCTGGTATAAAAAATGCTACATCGACGGACATTTTACGGACCATTCACGGACCCTTCCAAACAATTAAACACATCCCCTCTGATTTTCAGGGGGGGTTGGGGCCCTTCCCTTTTCCTTGATCCAATCAACAAATGACAACTCAAAACTATTAATGTAAAACTATGTAAGAGTCCGTGGATGTAGAATCGCCGCCCTGGTATAAAAGCCAATTAGACAATTTTGTCGTTTTCTTTTCCGTTGTCGGCAAGGATGCTGGTGATCATTTGTACAAGCCCAAGAGCTTGTGAGGTTAAATCTCATGTTGTACGTGCCAGCGATTGACATACGCAGCTTCACATTTTTTTATGATGAGATCTGATATAACATGCCCTAGAAGTATCCTTTCTTGTGAACCAATAGGTGGTTGGATGGTCAGATGGACAGTGGAATCCCCAGCCCAGGCCCACCAGGGTTCAAGTCCTTGTGCTCGCATTATTCCTGTATTTATTTCAGGATTTCGATTGGGTTCAGTTAGCAGCGAAGGGATTGATCGATCGACTTCCGTACGTAGCAGTGCGATCGCTAGGGTTCAGTAAGCGAACGCCTCGCTCGGGTTCACTTATAGCGAACACGGCTCGCACCACACGCGCGTACGAGAGAGAAATGCGCAACTGGGGGAGTCCTAGATTAAGGGGTCCTCAGGTGACCAGATCGTTAATTATGGGCCGGACTGGTGGGTCGTGAAGATTATCGATGAAGACTATCTCCTGTATCCGGATAGGACTCCCCGTGTGTAAAATAGAAAGTTTAGAGTCCGGGAGTAATACTTTTCTTCCTCTGCAAGGTGATCATGTACAATCCTAGGTCCCTCCGGTGCATATATAAACTGGAGGGTTTAGTCCGTAGAGACTACGACAGAATCACATCAATCAAATAGGCTAGACTTTAGGGTTAGCCATTACGATCTCGAGGTAGATCAACTCTTGTAACCTATATTCATCAATATCAATCAAGCAGTAAGTAGGGTATTACCTCGATCGAGAGGGCCTGAACCTGGGTAAACATCGTGTCCCTTGTCTCCTGTTACCATCAATCCTCAGACGCACAGTTCGGGACCCCCTACCCGAGATCTGCCGGTTTTGACACCGACATTGGTGCTTTCATTGAGAGTTCCACCGTGTCATCGGCGGAAGGATCAATGGCTTGCTTCGTCTCCAACGACGCCACCATCGAGGGAGTTTTTCTCCCCGGCCAGCTTTTCGTGTTTGGCGGCTTCGTTCTTCGTGCCAACACTGAAGGCCACCTCGAGCAGGTTGACAGCTATGCCCCCAGTCACCAGATCAGGTTTGGAAGCTTAAACTACATTGTTGACGTTCGTGGAGATTTGATCTTCAATGGATTCGCACCCATGCATGGCAGCTGCTCCTTGCCACCATGATGAACATGACTTAGATTTGTCATCAGACCCCGTACAGGGGGTAACTCCTACAAGCCGATGACACCGTGGAGCCAGCGATAGAGTAGGACGAACGGGAGGATGACGAACATAGTCCAAATGAACCGCTGACCGATCACAGCGACGCGAATGATAGCAGCTATCAACCTGTCTCCGAAGAGGACATCAGTCTGGGAGACGAAGAATACATCGTCCCAGAAGAACCGCTCGAACAGAAGCGTTTTCAACAACAGCTCATTGCCACCGCAAGGAGCCTAAAGAAGCAGCAGCGACGGCTTAGAACCGAATAGGATATGCCCAACCACATATGGCACGATGTACTAGACGCTGAGGAACGGTACGCCTCTAAAGGCCAAACAAAGAGTTATCCCAATCGTAAACTGCTGCCCCAATTCGACGATGAGGCCCCAGAGCCAATTCTGCCGAAGTATGATCAGGCCGATCAACCAGACCGACCACCCCGTGGACGGGGCAAAGCGGCCAGTAACACCATACACAAACCCGCACCTCCTCACCGTAAAGGCAAGGATACAATGGCTCAGGCCCATAAATATGACCTACGCCAGGATCTGAATAAAAAGGCTGGCCAGAGTAGATCAATCTACGGACCAAGGGAACGTACATACACATGGGGCGGTGGCTATCAAGCCAAACATACTGGTCACATCCCAGTTTGGAGTCAACATCGAACACCAATACCGTCCGAACTACACCACGAAATCGCAAAATACAGGGGTGCTTCACACCCTCTGTGCTTCACCGATGAGGTGATGGATCATGAATTTATGGAAGGGTTTAAACCCATAAACATCGAGGCGTACAATGGAACAACAGATCCAGCTGCCTGGATAGAAGACTTTATTCTTCATATACACATGGCTCGGGGAGATGATCTCCAAGCCATTAAATACTTACCCCTCAAGATGAAATGGCGCTAGCTCGGCACTGGCCTAATAGCCTCCCAGAGAACTCTATGGGAAGCTGGGAAGAGCTTGATGATGCTTTCCAGGCCAACTTTCAGGGGACCTATGTCCTCCCCCCGGATGCTGATGATTTAAGTCATATAATCCAGCAACCCGGAGAGTCAGCCCGCAAGCTTTGGAATCAGTTCTTAACTAAAAAGAACCAGATTGTAGACTGTCCGGACGCCGAAGCCTTAGCGGCATTCAAACACAGCGTCCGGGACGAGTGGCTAGCCAGACACCCCGGCTAGGAGAAGCCGAGAACAATGCCAGCCCTAACCACACTCATGACCCGCTTTTGCGCGGGCGAGGAGAGCTGGCTCGCTCGCAGCAGCAATAGTACCAGTGACCCTGGCGCATCCAAAGTTAGGGATGGCAATGGCAAGCCATGGCGCAATAAGAATAAGCGCCGAAACAACAATGGAAACACAGATGATACATCGGTAAACGCCGGATTCAGTGGCTCCAGGTCCGGTTAACGGAAGAAGCCATTTAAAGGCAACAGGGATAGTCCATCCTGCTTGGACATGATACTAGACAGGTCCTGCCAGATCCATGGCACCACTGACAAATCTGCAAACGACACCAACCGTAACTGTTGGGTCTTCAAGCAGGCCGGCAAGCTAAACGCCGAACACAAGGGAAAAGGACCTTAGAGCGAAGACGAGGATGAACCTCGCCAGCCGAACACAGGGGGGGGGGCAGAAAAAATTTCCACCAGAGGTAAAAACAGTGAACATGATCTATATCACCCACATCCCCAAGAGGGAGCGCAAGCAAGCACTCCGAGACGTATACGCCATCGAACCAGTCGCCCCCAAGTTCAACCCATGGTCGGTGTCGTGGATTTGTCACGACAGATGTCCTTAGTGTGAGGACTTAGTCACGAGGCCAACGCATCTATGTGGTAGCTTGAGAGGGGTTGAGCGGAATCGAGAGATGCATCACAAGACAAGGATTTAGATAGCTTCCGGCCCCGGGAAACATAATCCCGTAATAGCCCGACATGCTGTTTGTGGCTAGGTCTCATTATGATCCTCATGGAATCGCCGCATAAGCCGGCTCTCCTAATTGTGTCTAGCCCTAGAGATTATCTTCCGTCCCTCTTGGGGTGCCCTGCCCCTCCTTATATATGTTTGAAGGGGCGGGTTACATGACTAGTCCTAGTAGGATTAGTATTACTCTATTACAAGTGGAGTCCTAGTCTTGCTTCCTTTGTAGGAGAATATTCCTTATGACTTTTCTCGTAAGCCGGCCCACCATAGCATGAGACGGCCTTCTGGGCCTTGGGCCTTGTTATCCATCTAAAACACCCACTGGGTCACCAATGAGTCACCAGGCTCGTGAGTCGGCAGACCAGTGAGCCGCCAGATCTGTGAGTTGCTAGTCCTCCGGCGGGTTACTAGTGAAGCACCAAGTCCAGCCGGGTCATACCGCGGGGTATATCCTCAACATTAGCCCACAGTTTAATTTGGATTTATCCATGTTAAACTGATCCTGTAAAATAAACACAAGAACAAACTTGATAGTTGTGCTACGGGTTAAATATTCTTGTAAGCCGGCACGTGATCATCTTTAAGTCCTTGTCATTTCCTCCTTGATATGTATCCATGATCTCATAGCAAATCTCTTTAGCAGATATGTTCAAACTTTGCCAATGCAAAAAATCCAGATACTTCTTTTGAAAAATCCGGGTTAACAGGCAGCCTCAGAATCAATTTGCTGATATTGGTCTCTTGTAGAGAAATATTGTAAGAAATAATCCACTTGAGTCGGCTTCCAAAGTGCCGGCTTAAAAAATATTGGTCTTGAAATACTCATCTGATTTTCAGCCGGCTTAAAGATGTAGAACTTGTCGAGTTATAATTTCCAAAATCTTCGGGTTATAAATGACTGATGATTCCGGGTCATGACTATTATAGACGTCGGGTCCTGGTTTGCTCAAAACCGAGAATTTGAAGATGCTTCTCCATTATATTCATACCACCTGTAGCCCCCAAGTCTTAAGAAGAGAATGTAGTGATAGCTTAAGACTTGCTTCAATATAAATGTTGTAACCTTGAAGAAATCTAGGTTATTCATCTCAATTATCAGTCAAAACTAAATATTCCACATATGTAGCCCCCAATTGCCAGGTTGTCATGCTTGCAGTAACCTGGGACTTGTAATTTCCTTATGCTGATAAAAGCTTCAACCAGTGTAGCCCCCAAGGGCCGGGTCATTATGCAATAATGAGCGGGGACTTTGTATGTATGATCATGTAGACTTGAACAACAACGTGTAGCCCCCAAGGGCCGGCTCAGTAAGATAATATTGAGCCGGGACTTCATCAAAAACAACATCTTATGATGTAACCCCCGCCATGGGGCTCGAACCCATGTCCATAAGGTTAAGAGCCTTGTACTCTACCAAGTGAGCAGTGGATCCTTCAATATAATGGATTAATACTTGTGTACCTTGAGTTGTTGACATGAGCAATTGGTAGCCCCCAAGGGCCGGCTCATTACGATGTGATGAGTTGGGTCTTCAATAATACAGGTAAAAAAATGAACTTGCATTAGCCCCCAAGTTCCATGGTGCATGCTGGAAGTAACATGGGACTTGCATATTTGATGTAATCTCAACTTGAATAATGTAGCCCCCAAGTGTCGGGTCGTAAGCCTGCAGCGACTCGGGACTATTCCTTCCATAGTAGAATAAATCATATCCATTGATAAGATAATATCCATTACGCTAAAACGACTTTGAAAACCTCAACCATAATACTGGTTATTGATAACCATAATAAAAACTAAGCATGTTTGGCTATTAAAGATTTGAATCTTGTTTGAAAGCTGGTTCCTTCAATAAAAACGAGTATATCTATGCATATATGATGCATGCTATGATGATGTCATGATGATGCTATGTTTGATGTAATATATGATGATGTATGTGTATGATGCAATGTATGATGATGTATGTGTATGATGACAGAATACTTCATGAAACTAGCCTGAGCCACTGGAGTATCCTTGCATTCTATAGCCGGCTCTTAGGTGACCCAATCGATGTTTGAACTTGGATAAGTTCAGATATGACTATCGAGAGTACACGAGGTCGGAGTAGCATCAAGCAAACAGGCAGGTTAACCAAGTTTCAACGAAGGTGGCTTTAGTAGCCTGGATCTATCCTGACTATCTGTAAGCCGTGCTCTCACATGACAGCTGGTCGTTTGAACCTTAGCAAGCTCAAAAGCTTTGGTCGAATACACCTTAAAAGATTGATTGCTAAGAGTTCGATGGGTCAATCGGGATGACCTGATGGAGTTGAAGCAGCTGGGTACAGGTAGGATGACCCACAAATTATTTCCTCTTTGGTCGAATACGCCTATGTTTGAAGATAACCTGGTCAAAAGGGTAGTAACGTTGTGTTCACTTTGGTCGAATACACCCATGTTTGAACAGGAAGCCCCCAAGTGACATACTTACGATTTGTGCTTCCTCGGGGACCTATGTTTGAGCTATGCTGCGCATCCAACTCTCTTTTGTTCCTATAATTTTCCTGAGAACTCGAACTTGCAAGAGATGGATATTCTTCTTGACCTAGAATTTTAAACCGGATTTGAGAGCTTCAGAGCTTTATGGGAGACAGATTTCCCTTGAACCGAATTTGGAACCGGATATTGAGCTTCAGTGCTTTGTGAGAGGCAGTTTTTTCTTGAGCCGGATTTGGAACCGGATATTGAGCCAGAATCTTCATTGTGAGCCAGAAATTTTTCTGACGGTTTTGAATTTTTCACCAATAGGGCAGTTGCCTCCGGGGCCGGGTTGTGTTTCCCTTCATTGCCCTAGGGTTCTTGAATTTGCTGAAACTGACAAGACTTGTTGAGTTATATATTGTAGCCCCCGAGTCTTAAGACTACTCCAAGAGTTGGCTTGAGATTCTCCATATTTGACCATAGCATAAGGTGTATATCATTGGTGTTGATAGCGTGATGTGAATCCACAGAAGGTTGATGGTGACTGTGGTGGTTTATGAATGATCCTGTATGAGCCATGTCAGCAACTCGGCCTATGGTTCCTTCCAACTGGCTGTTTGAAGTTAACAAAACTGTAGTGGTGGCGACTTGTGCGCCTGTCCATTGAGCCATCCAGTGCAGACGACGGCTGATAATATATGATAATTTGCCTCCAATTTGTTGAAAGAAACCGGGCTACCCGAGTAGTGACTCGCTCATACTCAATAAATAGCTAATGCAGACAGGCACGGACCGGTGTATTGATGTAGACCGGACTACGAGAGACAGACGACAAAGACGACCGCTGCATCAGAGACGGCTCGGACAGATGAGTTGGCCGTGGCGTTGTAAGCCGGTGCAGACGGGCGAGTCAATCGCACGCGCGATAAAACCGCGTGGACGGACAAGTCCATCGCAGGCACTGTAAGCCGTACGGACGGGTGAGTTGATGTAAACCGGTCTGCAGAACACCGGCTTATATATTCGTCGAGCTTGATGGCACAGTTAGATGCTAGCACATTATAATGGTAACGCGAGCAATACATCCATGACACGACCATCGAATAATTGTCCTGCATAAACAAATACTGTAGACCAAGGCAAAAATAAATTGTTCTCTCATAATATGTGTTAATAAAACAAACTTGGATGAACATCACCTGATTTTTTCGGATGACAGATGATCCATTCAGCGCGATATGGGCGGTTTAGGCAGACCGGCGACTCAATATAGCCCCGGTGGCTCAACACAGCAAAGGCGTCTCAACGCGCCCCCGGCGCCTCAACACAGCAGAGGTGGCTAAATGCGGCCTCGGCGGCTCAACACCGCAGGAGCGGCTCAACGCGGCACCGACGGCTCAACACACCAGTGAAACGGAGGCATCACCATGGCGCGTCTAGCGGCTCAGAAACTGCAGCGGCAGATCGACGAGGCTCCAAGCAGGTCGACATGGCTCCGGCGGGTCGACGACGGAGGCGGGTTAGACGGCAATGAACAATAGCGATTTTGATGCAAAGGCCAATACTAGGGGCAGCGCTGACGCGATGAACCGGATGCCAACCCGGCGGGAGTAGTGCGGGCGGTTTAGGAGACAAGACCACGCAGGCGGCACATCCGGGCCATCGAGATGATATGTCTCCAACGTAGCTATAATTTTTTATTGTTCCATGCTCTTATATTATCCTTCTAGGATGTTTTATGGGCTTTTATATACACTTTTATATGATTTTTGGGACTAACCTATTAACCCAGAGCCCAGTGCCAGTTTCTGTTTTTCTCTTGTTTTAGAGTATCACAGAAAAGGAATATCAAACGGAGTCCAATTGACCTAAAATTCAATGGAGGTTATTTTTGGGCCAGAAGAAGCCCAGGAAGTGCCGGAAAAGGAATATCAAATGGAGCCCAATTGACTCTTTGTTGCAAGTTGAGGGCTAGTAATATGATCCAATTATGTTATCCTTGTTGAGAGAACTAGTAAGAGGATTAAACCCATACATGATGTGAAGAAGAAAAAGAAAAGATGGAGAAGCAAAGATAAAAAGGTATCCCTTCCAAATGATGTTGCTCCTATTACTCATTGTGATGATGATAATTGCTATACTATCGGTGCTATCCATACTATTAATGATGAGAGTGATTATGCTTATGATATGAAAAGGCCCAAGCTTGGGGATGCTATGTTTGATGAGAATGACATGTTTGAGAATTTGTTTTCTTCAATTAATGTTTGTCCCAAGCTTGGGGATGCTACGTTTGACGACGATGATATTTTTAGTCCCCCAAGTTTTGATGAGCAAATTTACTATGATGAAAGCATGCCTCCTACTTATGATGATTATTGTGATGACACTTCCGCCATAAAAAGTAGTGATGATTATATTTATCAAACCTGTCATGATTATGATTACCCTTTTTCTGAACATTACTCTTTTAATGTGGAAACAATCTATAGTATTCAAGTCTCTTATGATACTCCCACTATTCCGAATGAGAAAATTTTGCTTATGTGGAGAGTAATAAAATTTATATGCTTGGGGATCATTACAAGAATGCTTTATTTGATGGTTATATTGTTGAATTCATTCATGATGCTACTGAAAATTATTATGAGAGAGTATCATATGCTTATAGGAATTGCAATAATATCAAGTTTCCTCTCTATGTGCTTGAAGTTTTGAAGCTATGCTTGTTTTGCTTTCCTATGCTAGTTGATTATTGTTCCCATAAGTTGTTTGCTCACAAAATCCCTATGCATAGGAAGTGGGTTAGACTTAAATGTGCTAGTCATATTCTTCATGATGCTCTCCTTATTTTTCAATTCTTATCTTTTACGCGAGCATCATTGAAACCATTGTGCCTAGCTAGGGGCGATAAACGATAGCGCTTGTTGGGAGGCAACCCAATTTTATTTTCTTTGTTCTTGCTTTTGTTTAGGAGTAAATATTTCATCTAGCTTCTGTTTAGATGTGGTTTTATGTTTAAATTAGTGTTTGTGCCAAGTAGAACCTTTGGGAAGACTTGTGTGAAGTTTATGCGATCATGCTGTAAAAAACAGAAACTTTAGCGCTCACGAGATTAGCTACCATTTTTACTGGAGAGTGCTTTTTAGTTGATTCTTTTTGCAGATGATTATATACAAATTCCTCAGGTCTACCAATTTATTTCAATATTTTTAGAGTTACAGTAGTATTCGAAAGTTACAGATTGTTACAGACTGTTCTGTTTTTAACAGATTCTGTTTTCTATGTGTTGTTTGCTTATTTTGATGAATCTATGAGTAGTATCGGAGGGTATGAACCATAGAGAAGTTGGAATACAGTAGATATTACACCAATATGAAATTATAATGAGTTCACAACAGTACCTAAGTGGTGGTTTTATTTTCTTATACTAACGGAGCTTACGAGTTTTCTGTTGAGTTTGGTGTTGTGAAGTTTTAAAGTTTTGGGTAAAGATTCGATGGACTATGGAATAAGGAGTGGCTAGAGCCTAAGATTGGGGATGCCCAAGGCAACCCAAGGTAATATTCAAGGACAACCAAGAGTCTAAGCTTGGGGATGCCCCGGGAAGGCATCCCCTCTTTCGTCTTCGTCTATCGATAACTTTACTTAAGGCTATATTTTTATTCACCACATGATATGTGTTTTGCTTGGAGCATCAATTTGTTTTATTTTGTTTTGCTTGCTGTTTGAATAATATCCCAAGATCTGAAATTCTTAAATGTTAGAGAGTCTTCACATAGTTACATAATTATTCGACTAGTCATTGATCTTCACTTATATCTTTCAGAGTAGTTTGTTGTTTGCTCTAGTGCTTCACTTATATCTTTTTAGAGCACGGCGGTGGTTTTATTTTGAAGAAATAGATGAACTCTCATGCTTCACTTATATTATTTTGAGAGTCTTTTAGAACAGCATGGTAATTTGCTTAGGTTATGAATTAGTCCTAATATGATAGGCTTCCATGTTGGTAATAATAAAAACTTTCATATAAAGTGCATTGAATACTATGAGAAGTTTCATACTTGATGATCGTTTTGAGATATGAGGATGGTGATATTAGAGTCATGCTGGTAGAGTAGTTTTGAATTTGAGACATACTTGTGTTGAGGTTTGCAAGTCCCGTAGCATGCACATATGGTAACCGTTGTGTGACAAATTTGAAGCTTGAGGTATTTCATTGAGTGTCATCCTTTGTGTGGAGGTCGGGATCGCGCGATGGTTAACTCCTACCAACCCTTCCCCTAGGAGCATGCGTGTAGTACTTTGTTTTGATGACTTGTAGATTTTTGCAATAAGTATGTGAGTTCTTTATGACTAATGTTGAGTCCATGGATTATACACACTCTCACCCTTCCACCATTGCTAGCTTCTCTTGTACCGCGCAACTCTCGCCGGTACCATACACCCACCTTATACCTTCCTCAAAACAGCCACCATACCTACTTATCATGGCATTTCCATAGCCATTCCAAGATATATTGCCATGCAACTTTCCACCGTTCCGTTCATTATGACATGCTTCATCATTGTCATATTGCCATGCATGATCATGTAGTTGACATCGTATTTGTGGCCAGGCCACCATGCTTTATTTTTATACATGTCACTCTTGATTCATTGCACATCCCGGCACACCGCCGGAGGCATTCATATAGAGTCATACGTTGTTCTAGTATCGAGTTGTAATATCGAGTTGTAAATCAATCGAAGTGTGATGTTCATCATTATTAGAGCATTGTCCCAAAAGAAAAAAAAAGAAAAAAAAAGAAGAAGAAAGGCCAAAGAAAAAAAGGAAGGCCCAAAAAAAGAAGAAGAAAGGAAAAAAAGAAAGAAAAAGATAAGAAAAGAAAAAAAAGGGACAATGTTACTATCTTTTTCCACACTTGTGCTTCAAAGTAGCACCATGATCTTCATGATAGAGAGTATCTTGTTTTGTCACTTTCATATACTAGTGAGAATTTTCATTATAGAACTTGGCTTGTATATTCCAACGACGGGCTTCCTCAAATGCCCTAGGTATTCATGAGCAAGCAAGTTGGATGCACACCCACTTAGTTTCTTTTGTTGAGCTTTCATACATTTATAGCTCTAGTGCATCCGTTGCATGGCAATCCCTACTCACTCACATTGATATCTATTGATGGGCATCTCCATAGCCCATTGATACGCCTAGTTGATGTGAGACCATCTTCTTCTTTTGTCTTCTCCACAACCACCACTCTATTCCACCTATAGTGCTATGTCCATGGTTCACGCTCATGTATTGCGTGAAAGTTGAAAAAGTTTGAGAAAAATTTAAGTATGAAACAATTGCTTGGCTGAAACCGGGGTTGTATATGATTTGAGTATTTTGTGTGACGAAGATGGAGCATAGCCAAATTATATGATTTTGTAGGGATGAACTTTCTTTGGCCATGTTATTTTGAGAAGACATAATTGCTTTGTTAGTATGCTTGAAGTATTATTATTCTTATGTCAATATAGACTTTTGTCTTGAATCTTTCAGATCTGAACATTCATGCCACAATAAAGAAAATTGCATTGAGAATTATGTTAGGTAGCATTCCACATCAAAAATTCTTTTTTATCATTTACCTACTCGAGGACGAGCAGGAATTAAGCTTGGGGATGCTTGATACGTCTCCAATGTATCTATATTTTTGATGGTTCCATGCTATTATATTATCCTTCTAGGATGTTTTATGGGATTTTATATACCCTTTTATATGATTTTTGGGACTAACCTAATAACCCAGAACCCAGTGCCAGTTTATGTTTTTCTCTTCTTTTAGAGTATCGCAGAAAAGGAATATCAAACGGAGCCCAGTTGACCTGAAACTCAAGGGAGGTAATTTTTGGACCAGAAGAAGCCCAGGAAGTGCCGGAGGGGGACCAGAAGGTTTCCGGGCTGCCCACGAGGGTAGGGGGCGCGCCCCCCCTGCTTCGTGGACAGCCCGGAGACCCCATTTACTTGCCCCCGACTCCAACACCTCCTATATATACAAAAACCTCCGGAAAATAACCTAGATCGGGAGTTCCGCCACCGAAAGCCTCTGTTGCCACAGAAAACCAATCTAGACCCGTTCCGGCACCCTGCTGGAGGGGGAATCCCTCTCCGATGGCCATCTTCATCATCCCGACGCTCTCCATGACGAGTAGGGCCGGAGTAGTTCACCCTCGGGGCTGAGGGTATGTACCAGTAGCTATTTGTTTGATTTCTCTCTCTCTCTCTCTCGCTCTCTCTCTCTCTCTCTCTCGTGTTATTTAGATGGCACGATCTTGATGTATCGCGAGCTTTGCTATTAAAGTTAGATCTTATGATGCTTCTCCCCCTCTACTCTCTTGTGACGAATTGAGTTTCCCTTTGAAGTTATCTTATCGGATTGAGTCTTTAAGGATTTGAGAACACTTGATGTATGTCTTGCATGTGCTTATCTGTGGTGACAATGGGATATCACGTGATCTACTTGATGTATGTTTTGGTGATCAACTTGTGGGTTCCGTGACCTTGGGAATCTACTCATAGGGGTTGGCACACATTATCGTCTTGACTCTCCGGTAGAAACTTTGGGGCACTCTTTGAAGTTCTTTTGTGTTGGTTGAATAGATGAATCTGAGATTGTGTTATGCATATCGTATAATCATGCCCACGGATACTTGAGGTGACAATGGAGTCTCTAGGTGAAATTAGGGTTTTGGTTGATTTGTATCTTAAGGTGTTATTCTAGTACGAACTCTACGATAGATCGAACGGAAAGAATAGCTTCATGTTATTTTACTACGTACTCTTGAATAGATCGATCAGAAAGAATAACTTTGAGGTGGTTTCATACCCTACAATAATATATTCGTTTGTTCTCCGCTATTAGTGAATTTGGAGTGAATCTTTGTTGCATGTTGAGGGCTAGAAATATGATCCAGTAATGTTATCCTTGTTGAGAGAACTTGCACTAGTGAATGTATGAACCCTAGGCCTTGTTTCCTAGCATTCCAGTACCGTTTATGCTCACTTTTACCACTTGCTACCTTGCTGTTTTTATATTTTCTTATTACAAAAACCTATATCTACCATCCTTATTGCACTTGTATCACCATCTCTTCGCCGAACTAGTGCACCTATACAATTTACCATTGTATTGGGTGTGTTGGGGACACAAGAGACTCTTTGTTATTTGGTTGCAGGGTTGTTTGAGAGAGACCATCGTCATCCTACGCCTCCCACAGATTGATAAACCTTATGTCATCCAGTTGCTATTGTCCTACAAACCTCTGCACTTGGAGGCCCAATGACGTCTACAAGAAGAAGGTTGCATAGTAGACATCAAGCTCTTTTCTGGCGGCGTTGCCGAGGAGGTGAGTGCTTGAAGGTATATCTTTAGATCTTGCAATCGAATCTTTTAGTTTCTTGTTTTATCACTAGTTTAGTTAATAAAAGAAAACTACTAAAAAATGGAATTAAGGTTACCTCATATGCTTCATCTTTTTAATATCTTTCGTGAAAATGATGGGAAGGAAAACTGTGCTCAAGTTTTAGAAGAGGAATTACATAGAATGCTTGGCACTCAAAACTTGAATGATGAGCATGATTGCAATGTTGTTAGTTGAAATGTCTCCAACGTATCTATAATTTTTGATTGTTCCATGCTATTATTTATGAAGTCTTGGATGTTTAATGGGCTTTATCTTTCACTTTCATATCATTTTTGGGACTAACCTACTAACCCAAAGGCCCAGTCCAGATTGCTTTTTTTTTGCCTGTTTCAGGGTTTTGCAGAAAAAGAATATTAAACGGAGTCCAAACGGAATGAAACCTTCGCAAGAGATATTTTAGGAGAAAATCACGCACGCAGAGCTTGAGAACCACGTCAGGGGACCGAGGGTTGGCGCACGAGGGTGGGGGGCACGCCCCCCTTCCTAGGGCGCGCCCCCTGCCTCGTGGCCCCCTCGAGCATCCCCCGATGCCCTCTTCTTCCTGTATAAGTCTACGTACCCCAGAAACTCTGTGAACAGAGAGAAAACCCTAATTCCACCGCCGTACCTTCTGTTCTCGTGGAGATCCCATCTTGGAGCCTGTTCCGCAGCTCCACCGGAGGGGGATCCATCACGGAGGCCTTCATCATCATCATCATCGCCCTCACCATGAGTTGTGAGTAGTTTACCAGAGACCTTTGGGTCCACAGCTAGTATCTAGATGGCTTCTTCTTTCTCTCTGGATCTCAATACAAAGTTCTCCTTGGTCTTCGAGGAGATCTATTCGATGTAAAATCTTTTTGCGGTGTGTTTGTCGAGATCCGATGAATTGTGAGTTTATGATCAAGGTTATCTATGAAAGATATTTGGTTCTTCTCTGAACCTTTTATCTGTGCTCATAATATCCTTGCAAGTCTCTTCGAATTATTGGTTTGGTTTGGCCTACTAGATCTATAGTTCTTGCAATGGGAGAAGTGCTTGGCTTTGGGTTCAATCTTGCGGTGTCCTTTCCCAGTGACAATAGGGGCAACAAGGCACGTATTATATTGTTGCCATCGAGGACAAAAAAGATGGGGTTTATATCATATTGCTTGAGTTTATCTCTCTACATCATGTCATCTTGCTTAAGGCGTTACTCTGTTCTTATGAACTCAGTACACTAGATGCATGCTGGATAGCGGTCGATGTGTGGAGTAATAGTAGTAGATGCAGAATCGATTCGGTCTACTTGTCTCGGACGTGATGCCTATATACAATGATCATGCCTAGATAGTCTCATAATTATTCGCTTTTCTATCAATTGCTCAACAGTAATTTGTTTACCCACCGTAGAATATCGCTATCAGGAGAGAAGCCACTAGAGAAAACTATGGCCCCCGGGTCTATTCTCAACATACCAATCTACATCTACTTTACTTTTATCGCTTTTATTTGCTGTTCTTATAAACTAAAAATACCAAAAATATAAACTATCATCTATATCAGATCTCACTTTCGTAAGTGACCGTATAGGGATTGACAACCCCTTATCGCGTTGGTTGCGAAGTTCTTATTTGTTTGTGCAGGTGCGAGGGACTCATGCGTGGTCTCCTACTGGATTGATACCTTGGTTCTCAAAAACTGAGGGAAATACTTATGCTACTGTGCTGCATCACCCTTTCCTCTTCCAGGGAATACAACGCAAGCTCGAGAAGTAGCAAGAAGAATTTCTGGCGCCGTTGCCGGGGAAGCTTACGCAAAAGTCAAATACCAAGTACCTATCACAAACCCTTATCCTTCGCGTTACATTTTTGCCTCTGGATTTCCTCTCCCCCACTTCACCCTTGCCGTTTTATTTGCCCTTGTGCCACCGTGTGTTTATCGTCCGCTTGCTTCTTGTTTGCTTGTGTGTGTTGGATTGCTTGCTTGTCACTATGGCTCAGAACAATACCAAATTGTGTGACTTCTCCAACACCAACAACAATGATTTTATTAGCACTCCGATTGCTCCTATTACCAATGCTAAATCTTGTGAGATCAATGCTGCTTTGTTGAATCTTGTCATGAAAGATCAATTCTCCAGCTTTCCTAGTGAAGATGCCGCTACCCATCTAAACAACTTTGTTGATTTGTGTGATATTCAAAAGAAAAGGGATACATATAACGATATTGTTAAATTGAAGTTATTTCCATTTTCACTTAGAGATCGTGCTAAAACTTGGTTTTCCTCTTTGCCTAGAAATAGTATTGATTAGTGGAATAAGTGCAAAGATGCTTTTATCTCTAAGTATTTCCCTCCTGCTAAGATCAACTCTCTTAGAAACGATATTATGAATTTTAAGCAACTAGATCATGAGCATGTTGCACAAGCTTCGAAGAAAATGAAATTGATGATACCTAATTGACCTACACATGATTTGAATCTATGGATGATTATTCAGAACTTTTATGCTGGCTTGAATTTTGCTTCTAGAAATCTTTTAGATTCGGCCGCGGGAGGCACTTTCATGGAAATTACCTTAGGAGAAGCTACCAAACTCCTAGATAATATTATGGTTAATTATTCTCAATGACACACCGAAAGATCTACTAGTAAAAAAGTGCATGCTATCAAAGAAATTAGTGTTTTGAGTGGAAAGATGGATGAACTTATGAAATTGTTTGCTGCTAAGAGTGCTTCTTCTGATCGTAATGATATGCCTTTGTCCACTTTGATTGATAATAACAATGAATCTTTGGATGTGAATTTTTTGGTAGGAATAATTTTGGTAACAATGCTTATAGAGGTAATTTTAATCCTAGGCCTTTTCCTAGTAATTCCACTAATAGTTACGATAATTCCTACAATAACTCTTATGGAACGATGCCTTCTGAATTTGAAACTAGTGTTAAGGAGTTTATGATCTCACAAAATAATTTCAATGCTTTGCTTGAAGATAAATTGCTCAAGGTTGATGAATTGGCTAGAAGTGTGGATAGAATTACTCTTGATGTTGATTCTTTGAAACTTAGATCTATCCCACCTAAGCATGATATCAATGAGTCTCTCAAAGCCATGAGAATTTCCATTGATGAACGCAAAGAAAGAACCGCTAGAATGCGTGCTAAAAGAGAACATTATATTAAATCGTGTTCTTGTAGTTATCATGAAAATAAAGATGAAGATCTGAAAGTTATTGATGTGTGTCCTATTAGATCCTTGTTTTCTAGTATTGATCTTGATGAGAATATGATTGGAGATGATTCTGCTTTAAGGTGTCCCAATGATTCGGAGTTTTTAGATCCAGATGATAAAATTGCTAAAAGTGGGAGTGAAGAGATTAAAACTTTGCATAGTGATGAACCCACTACCTTGGATTTCAAGGGATTCAATTATGATAATTTCTCTTTGATTGATTGTATTTCCTTGTTGCAATCCGTGCTAAATTCTCCGCATGCTTATAGTCAAAATAAAGCTTTCACTAAACATATAGTTGATGCTTTCATGCAATCTTATGAAGAAAAACTTGAGTTGGAAGTTTCTATACCTCAAAAGCTTTATGATGAATGGGAACCTACTATAAAAATAAAAATAAAATATCATGAATGCTATGCTTTGTGTGATTTGGGTGCTAGTGTCTCCACTATCCCAAAAACTTTGTGTGATTTGCTAGGGTTCCATGAGCTTGATGATTGTTCTTTAAATTTGCATCTTGCGGATTCCACTATTAAGAAACCTATGGGAAGAATTAATGCTGTTCTTATTGTTGCCAATAGGAATTATGTACCCGTAGATTTCATTATTCTTGATATAGATTGCAATCCTTCATGTCCTATTATTCTTGGTAGACCTTTCCTTAAAACAATTGGTGTAATTATTGATATGAAGGAAGGAAATATTAGATTTCAATTTCCAGTAAGGAAAGGCATGGAACACTTCCCTAGAAATAAAATCAAATTACCATATGAATCTATCATGAGAGCCACTTATGAATTGCCTTCCAAAGATGGTAATACCTAGATCTATCTTGTATCGTGCCTAGCTAGGGGTGTAAAACGATAGCGCTTGTTGGGAGGCAACCCAATTTTATGTTTTTTGCTTTTGTTGCTGTTAGGGAATAAATATTGCATCTAGCCTCTGATTATATGTGGTTTCATGTTTTGTTTAGTGTTTGTGCCAAGTAGAACCTCTGGGAAGACTTGTGTGAAGTTTATGTGATCTTGCTGTGAAAAACAGAATCGTTAGCGCTGGCTAAAGTAGTCTTCAGATTTTACTGGAGCGTGATTTTTAGTTGATTCTTTTTTCAGATGATTGGTAGACAAATTCCGCAGATTTACAAATTTAGTTTGAATTTTTTGGAGTTCCAGAAGTAGGCAAAACCTCCAGATTACTACAGTCTATTCTGTTTTTGACAGATTCTGTTTTTCGTGTGTTGTTTGCTTATTCCGATGCATCTATGAGTAGTATTGGAGGATATGAACCATAGAGAAGTTGGAATATAGTAGGTTTAACACTAATATAAACAAATAATGAATTTATTGCTGCACTTTTGAGTAGTGGTTTGCTTTCTTATACTAACGGAGCTCACGGGAATTTTTGTCTAAGTTTTGTGTTGTAAAGTTTTCAAGTTTTGAGTATTGCTTTGATGGAGTATGGAGCAAGGAGTAGCAAAGGCCTAAGCTTGGGGATGCCCATGGCGCCCCAAGTAAATTCAAGATAATCAAAAGACTAATCTTGGGGATGCCCCGGGAAGGCATCCCCTCTTTCGTCTTCATCCATCGGTAACTATACTTGGAGCTATATTTTTATTTGCAACATGCTATGTGTTTTGCTTGGAGCGTCTTGTATAATTTGAGTCTTTGCTTGTTAGTTTGCCACAATCATCCTTGCTGGACACACCTATTTGAGAGAGTTAACTATGTCCTAGAAATTATTAGAACACTCTATGTGCTTCACTTATATATTTTGAGTTGAATAGTTTTTGCTCTAGTGCTTCACTTACATCTTTTAGAGCACAGTGGTGGTAATGTTTTGTAGAAATTGTTAAACTCTCATGCTTCACTTATATCTATTTGAGAGTCTATTAAAACAACATGGTAATGTGTTTAGGCTAAAGAAACTAGTCTTCACATGATAGACATCCAATGTCAATGTAGTAAAAAAATCACACTAAGTGCACTGAATAGAATGGGATGTTGGATGCTTGATAATTGTTTTGAGACATGAGGATAGTGATATTAGAGTCATGCAAGTGGAGTTATTATGAAATTGAGAAATACTTGTGTTAAGGTTAGTGATTCCCGTATCCTGCGCGTATGGTGAACCGCTATGTGATGAAGTTAGAGCATGAGGTATTTGTAGAGTGCCAACCTTTGAGTGGAGGTCGGGGGCGCGCGATGGTTAACTCCTACCAATATCCCCCCTAGGAGCATGCGTTGATTGCTTTGTTTTGATGACTCATAGATTTTTGCAATAAGTATATGAGTTCTTATGACTAATGTTGAGTCCATGGATTATACGCACTCTCACCCTTCCACCATTGCTAGCCTCTCTTGTACCACACAATTTTCGCCAGTGCCATAAACCCACTATGTATCCTTCCTCAAAACAGCCACCATATTGTTCCTCCAAACAGCCACCATACCTACCAATCATGTCATTTCCATAGCCATTCCGAGATATATTGCCATGCAACTTTCCACCGTTCCGTTCATATGACACGCATCATATTGTCATATTGCCATTGCATGATCATGTAGTTGACATCGTCATTGTGGCAAAGCCACCATGCATAATTTTTTATACATGTCACTCTTGTTTCATTGCACATCCGGTACACCGCCGGAGGCATTCATATAGAGTCATACTTTGTTGTTGTAGTATCGAGTTGTAATATCATATTGTAATTGAAGTGTGATGATCATCATTATTAGAGCATTGTCCCATGTGAGGAAAGGCTAAATCAATAAAGCCCCTCCGCAAAAAAAAGGAAAGGCCAAAGAAAAAAAGGGGCCCAAAAAAAGGAAAAAGAAAAAAAAGAAAAAAAGGAAAAAAAAAGAATAAGGGACAGTTGCTACTATCTTCTTTTCCACACTTGTGCTTCAAAGTAGCACCATGTTCTTCATTGTAGAGAGTCTCGTGCTTAGTCACTTTCATATACAAGTGGGAATTTTCATTATAGAACTTGGCTTGTATATTCCAACGATGGGCTTCCTCAAATGCCCTAGGTCTTCATGAGCAAGCAAGTTGGATGCACACCCACTAGTTTCTTTTGTTGAGCTTTCATTCATATTTAGCTCTAGTGCATCCGTTGCATGGCAATCCCTACTCACGCACATTGATATCTATTGATGGGCATCTCCATAGCCCGTTGATACGCCTAGTTGATGTGAGACTATCTCCCTCCTTTTTGCCTTCTCCACAACCACCTCTATTCCACCCATAGTGCTATGTCCATAGCACACGCTCATGTATTGCATGAAAGTTGAAAGGTTTGAAAGGATAGAGTATGAAAACAAGTGCTTGGCTGAAATCGGGGTTGTGCATGATATGAATATTTTTGTGTGATAACGAGGGAGCATAGTCAACACTATATGATTTTGTATAGATAACTTTCTTTAGCCATAGTATTTTGAGAAGACATGATTGCTTTGTTAGTATGCTTGATGTATTGTTATTTCTTATGTCAATATAGAATTTTATCTTGAATCTTTCAGATATGAACATTCATTCCATAATTAAGAGAATTACATTGAAAAACTATATTGGTTAGCATTCCACATCAAAAGTTCTTTCTTTATCATTTACCTACTCGAGGACGAGCAGGAATTAAGCTTGGGGATGCTTCATACGTCTCCAACGTATCTATAATTTTTTATTCTTCCATGCTATTATTTATGAAGTCTTGGATGTTTAATGGGCTTTATCTTTCACTTTTATATCATTTCTGGGACTAACCTTGTGACGCCCCTAATTTGTCCGTACACTAATCATGCACGCAAATGTGTACGATCAAGATCAGGGTCTCACTGGTAGATATCACAACACAACTCTAAAAGTAAAATAAGTCATACAAGCTTCATATTACAAGCCAGGGGCCTCGAGGGCTCGAATACAAGTGCTCGATCATAGACAAGTCAGCGGAAGCAACAAATATCTGAGTACAGACACAAAGTTAAACAAGGTGCCATAAGATGGCTAGCACAAACTGGGATACAGATCGAAAGAGGAGCAGGCCTCCTGCCTGGGATCCTCCTAAACTACTCCTGGTCGTCGTCGGCAGACTACACGTAGTAGTAGGCGCCTCCGGTGTCGTAGGAGTCGTCGTAGGTGGCGTGTGGCTCCTGGGCTCCACCATCTGGTTGCATCATCCGAGAAGAAGGAACAGAAGGGGGAAAGGGGGGAGCAAAGCAACCGCGAGTACTCATCCAAAGTACTCGCAAGCAAGGATCTATACTACATATGCAATGGTAACAATGATGTGGGTAGTATGGGTGGACTGAACTGCAGCAAGCGGGAATAAGAGGGGGATAGCTAATCCAAACGAAGACTACGCTTCTGGCAGCCTCCATCTTGCAGCAGTAGAAGAGAACAGATGGTAAGTTCACCAAGTATCAACGAATAGCATAATCCTACTCGGCGATCCTCCCGCACATCACCCTATGAGAGAGCAACCACCGAGTTATATCTGGAACTCATCTGGGTGTGTTTTATCAAGTGTCCGGTTCTAGTTGTCATGAGGTCGGAATACAACTCCGGGTCGTCCTTTTACCGAGGGACATGGCTATTCGAATAGATTAACTTCCCTGCAGGGGTGCACCACATAACCCAGCACGCTTGATCCCATTTGGCCGGACACACTTTCTAGGGTCATGCCCGGCCTCGGAAGATCAACACATCGCAACCCTACCTAAGCACAACAGAGAGGTCAGGACGCCGGTCTAAGTCCTAGGCGCGCAGGGGTCCGGGCCCATCCCCCAACGCACACCTGCACGTTGCGTACGCGACCGGTGAGCAGACCTAGCAACCTCCATTACTAAGGAAGTTACGTTACGCGGTCCAACCCGGCGCGCGCTGCTCAATCGCTGACGTCAAGAAGGCTTCGGCTGATACCACGACGTCGAGTACCCATAACTATTCCCATGTAGCTGGTTAGTGCATATAGGCCAACGGCCAGACTCAGATCAAATATCCAAACTCGTTAAGCGTGTTATTATGAAATAACCGCGGACAACGACCAGGGCCAGGCCACCTCTCCACTGGGTGTCTCAACCTGCCTTGTCGCTCCGCCACAAAGATCCACACAGAGGGCCATCGGGAAAGTATGTCCTTTCAGCCCCCAATCCGTGAATCAACCGCGGGTACTCAACGAGCCGACCCGACTTTAGTCACAACAGGTATCATGTATATGTGTATGTAATATATACCCGTGATCACCCCCAGGTGATCATGGCCCGAAAGGATAGCAGGGCAGGCGGACAAGGGTGTAGGGCCACTGATGGAATACTAGCATCCTATACTAAGCATTTAGGATTGCAGGTAAAGTATCAACAGTGATAGCAACAATGACAGGCTATGCAGCAGAATAGGAGTATCGAAAGCAGTAACATGCTACACTACTCTAATGCAAGCAGTAGAGAGATGAATAGGCGATATCAGGTTGATCAAGGGGGGGGCCTTGCCTGGAAGCTCGGCAGCCAAAGTGGGGTCGTCAACACCGTAGTCGATCGGGGCAGCAGCAGCGTCGGTCTCGTAGTCTACCGGAGAGAAGAGGGGGAACAAACAGTGAATACAATGCAAACAGATGCATGACGATGCATGACATGACATGTAACGGTGCTAGGTGTGGCCTAACGCAATATCGGGTGATACTGTCGAAGGGGGGAAACATCCGGGAAAGTATTCTCGGTGTTTCGCGTTTTTGGGCGGATGAAACGGAGGGGGAAAGTTGCGGGTTCGATATGCTAGGGACGTGTGGCTGACGAACGGTCTGCGTATTCGGATGCGTCTCGAAATTCTGAGCAACTTTCATGTATAAAGTATTTTCATCCGAGTTACGGTTTATTTTATATTAACTTTTAAAGTTTTAAATCATTTTATAATTTATTAATTATTAAATAAAACAACATTATCCAGAATAGTGCATGCTGACGTCAGCATGACGTCAGCAGTCAACAGAACGTTGACTGGTCAAACTGACGTGTGGGACCCGCGTGTCATTGGCAGTAAACTAACTAAGAGTTTAGGTAGATTAATTATGATTTAGATAATTACTAATTATATTAATCTAAATGTGATTAATTAACTTAATCAATTTGTTAATCAATTATTATTTAATATAATTATTTATTTATTTATTTTTTTTTTATTGTTTTTTTAATCCTTTTTTTTGGCAACGATTTGGGGGGCGGGCCCCGCTTGTCATTGGCCCAGAGGGCCTTAGTGGGTTAGGGTGCTGGGTGGGGGCGCTCGCCCGCAGAGATGCGAGGGGCTGGGCCGGCGAGAGGCCGGTGGCCACGGCACCGGCCAGGCAGCCGGAGCGGCGCCGGCGGGCAGGTGGAGTGGGAATGGAGCGGCGCGGGTGGCTGGGCACGACGGGGCGCCGGTGGGGGAGCGAGACGGCAGGGCGCGGGGGTCCCCGAGCGGCGCGGTGGGGAAGTGGCCGGAGCGGCGGCCCGGCGAGCCTGGGGGGCAGCCGCAGCAGGGCGGAGGCGGGGCAGCGTGCGGTCGGCGGGAGGCCGCGCGGGTGGCATACGTGCGCTGCGCGAGTGCTAGAAGCGCCGTGGGCGAGCGGGGCGACGCGCGCGGGCCGGGAACGCGGGACAACAGCGGCACGGGGCTGCTGCCGGCGGCAGCAGGAGCTGCAGCCCAGACGGAGCAGGGGCAGCCAACGCAGCAGCAGCAGGAGCGGTGCGGCGCGGGCGCAGGTGCATGAGGGGCGCGGCCACGGCGAACAGAGTGAGATGCCGGCGCGCGGCGGTCCGACGGGCGACGGGGACGGGGAGAGAGAGGGGGGGACGCTCACTGCGGTTTGTAGGGAAAAGGGCAATGGGGGTCGAGGTGGTGGTCGTGGACGACGGCAACGGTGGCGAGGCAGCCCGGCGACGGCGATCCAAAGGCCGGTGTCGGGCGTCGAGCGGCATCGGGGCCGATGGGGTTTCCGCTCCCGATCCAGTCGAGAGAAGGGGGGGGGAGGAAAGTGTCGGTGGGGTGTGCGGGGATATTTTCCCCCACTGTGGGGTGGGGGGTTATAGGGGTCGGTTGGGCCGGTTGGGCCGGGGTGGGGTCTGTTAGTTTTTATTTTATTTTTGTTGTTGTTTGTTTTTCCTTTTCTTTTATTTAATTATTCCTTTTCTGTTTTATTTTATTTAAAATACTTAGGCATTTTTAGAAATTGTAATAACTACACCATAATTGATCTTGCAATATTTAGCACCGCCCGAACATTTTTATTTAACATTTTGAAAACTTATATTGTTTATTTCTTTTTCGGGTTCTTATTTCGAACGGGGGAACGGGGTTTTCGATTAACGTGATGTTATCAACAGTAACACGATGACATGGCATCATTAGCAGAGAATTACTGTAGCGTGATTACCCGGGCGTTACAAATCTCCTCCACTACAAGAAATCTCGTCCCGAGATTTAGGAGGTAGAAGGAAACAGTGCGGGGTATTCTTCACAAAGACGATCCTCGCGTTCCCAAGTGGCTTCGTCTTCAGAGTGATGCGACCACTGGACTTTGAGGAACTTGATCACCTCTGACATGTGCGACGTTTAGCTTGGTCGAGAATGCAGACCGGATGCTCTTTATAGGAGAGGTCCTGTTGCAACTCGAGCACTTCTTGATCCACTGCGCGGACTGGGTCCTTGAAGCAGCGGCGGAGTTGAGACACGTGGAACACATCGTGAACCTGAGAAAGGTTCGGTGGCAGCTCCAGTTGATATGCCACCTTTCCACGCCTTTCAAGAATAGTGAAAGGACCAATATAGCGAGGAGCTAATTTGCCCTTGATCCCGAAGCGGTGAGCACCCTTCATTGGTGTAACTCGAAGATAAGCCTTTTCACCAGGTTGATAGACCATGTCTTGATGATAACGATCATACTGACTTTTCTGACGTGACTGAGCAGTCTCCAGATTCTCGCGAATGACGCAGACTTGCTCTTCAGCGTGTTGAATAATATCCGGACCGAAGAGTGAACGTTCCCCAGTTTCTGACCAGTTCAGAGGGGTTCGGCACTTCCGTCCATATAACACTTCGAAGGGAGCCATCTTTAGACTAGCTTGATAGCTATTATTATAAGAGAACTCAGCATACGGGAGAGATTCCTCCCATTTCTTGCCGAAGGAAATAACACAAGCTCGAAGCATGTCTTTGAGAACTTGGTTGACGCCTTCAACTTGCCCTTGCGACTGAGGATGAAAGGCAGTACTGAATGACAGATGTGTTCTCATAGCTTCTTGGAAACTTGCCCAGAATCTTGAAGTGAATAAACTGCTACGGTCTGAACTGATAACCAGTGGAATACCGTGAAGTGAAACAATTCTGGACATGTAGAGAGTTGCGAGGTGACTAGGAGTAATTGTTTCTTTGACTGCCAGAAAATGTGCAACTTTAGAAAGCCGGTCAATGACGACAAGAATTGCATCATTACCTCTCTGCGATTTGGGAAATCCAGTGACGAAGTCCATTTCAACATGGTCCCATTTCCATTCAGGAATAGAGATAAGTTGCAAAGTTCCAGCAGGCCTTTGATGTTCTGCTTTGATACGACGGCAAATGTCACACTCAACAACATAACGAGCAATGTCTTGCTTCATATTAGACCACCAGAATCTCTGACGAATGTCCTGGTACATCTTGGTACTACCGGGATGAATAGTCAAAGGTGTATCATGAGCTTCTTTCATAACTTCCTGCGTCTTGTCCAGGTTTTCTCTCGAACATGGTACCACTAAGCGGCCTTTGAAGTATAAGGCGCCATCATCGGCAATAGTGAAAAATGAGGGCTTTCCCCTTTTGAGATAGTGTTTAATCTTCTCAACTTCGTCGTCCGCCTTCTGAATCCACTTGATGGCGTCCACGAGATCTGGTTTAGCAACCAGGGTATTGAGAGAACCCTGGGAAACAACATGGAGGTTCATTTTAGGGAATTCTTCAGGAGGGGGAGCGAGTGCACCAGGAGGAACAATATGGAGGTTCAGCCTTCTGAATTCCTCAACAAGCGAGGGTTGAACCTCCCGAACCTCGAGGTAGTTGCAATATGACTTGCGGCTCAAGGCATCAGCCATCACATTAGCCTTGCCCGGGGTGTAGGAAATACCCAAGTCAAAATCTGCTACGGTCTCCATCCATCTCTGCTGACGGAGGTTCGGGTCTGGTTGAGTAAACAAGTACTTTAGACTTTGGTGGTCGGTGAATATCTCGCAACGATTACCGAGAAGGTAATGTCGCCACTGTTTTAGCGCATAAATGACAGCAGCAAGCTCAAGGTCGTGAACTGGGTAGTTCTCTTCATGAGGACGCAATTGACGAGAGGCATAAGCAATTACTCTGCGCTCTTGCATTAGGACACAGCCTAATCCTTGACGAGAAGCATCGCAGTAAGTGACGAAGTCCTTCTTAGTATCAGGTGGAGCAAGCACTGGAGCAGAAGTCAGCTTGTCCTTGAGCGCCTGGAAACTTTCCTGGCATTTGTCTGTCCACTCGAACTTGACGCCCTTGTGAAGTAGACCTGTCAGAGGCTTGGCGATCTTGGAGAAGTTCTTGACGAATCGACGACAATAGCTGGCGAGACCGAGAAAACTTCTGACTTGCTTGACATTCTTCGGAGGAGTCCAATCGAGAATGGCCTGAACTCATTCAGGGTTGACGGCAATACCATTCTTGGAGATGACACGACCAAGGTAGGTTACTTCAGGAAGCCAGAACTCGCACTTGGAAAACTTAGCATAAAGTTGATGCTCTCGAAGCTTTTCCAGTACAAGGCAAAGATGTTCAGCATGTTCTTCCTTATTCTTGGAAAATACAAGGATATCATCCAGATAAACCACGACGAACTTGTCGAGGTACTCCATGAATATGTAATTCATCAGGCGAGAGAATGTAGCTGGAGCATTTGTCAAGCCGAATGACATGACGGTGTACTCGAACGAACCGTAACGAGTTACAAAGGCGGTCTTCAGAATATCCTCTTCAAGAACACGGATCTGGTGGTAACCCAACCTCAAGTCGAGTTTAGAGAACACTGATGAACCAGCCAGTTGATCATACAGATCATTGATCCGAGGAAGCGGATACTTGTTCTGAATAGTTGCTTGGTTGATAGGACGGTAATCTTAGACCGATCGGTTTGTCCTATCATTCTTCCTGACAAAGAGGGAAGGTGCTCCCCAAGGAGAGCAACTCGGGCGAATGAAACCACTAGCAAGAGATTTGTCGATTTCCTCCTTAAGCTCAGTGAGTTCATGAGGTGGCATCTTGTAGGGTCGTTTGGCTATAGGAGTGGTGCCTGGTTTCAAGTCGATGATGAACTCGACAGCTCTAGCAGGGGGAATCCCTGGAAGTTCCTCAGGAAAGACGTCCTGGAACTCGCATACGATAGGAATGTTTTCGATGCCCTCGAGTGGTGAAGCGTTCAATGCATTCAATGCATAAAGACGTGATTCAGCATTTTGAACCAGACAAGCTTGATAGCTTACTATCTCATTGGAAGGGTGTAATAGGTGGACTGTCTTGGTGGCGCAAACTATAGAAGCAGTATGGGCTTTTAGCTAATCCATTCCCAGAATGAGGTCGATGTTGGACGACTTTAGGATAATGGGAGAGGCATAGAACTCCAACCCTTCAATTTCAACGGGAACGTCGTGACAACCCATAGAGGTTTGACATTGGCCGGCAGGGTTTTTTACCACTACCGAAGTGTTCATTTCATCACATCTAATGTCGTGCTTATATGCAAAATCTTCTGACATGAATGAATGCGATGCTCCTGAATCGAATAAAACAGATGCAGGTACTTAATTAACAAGGAGAGTACCCATCACGGTAGCAGGTTGGTCTTGAGCTTCATTGAGATCAACGTGGTTGGCCTGAGCACGACCATAAGGCTTGGCATTGTTGTTGCGGGGCTGATTGTTCCCACGACCAGCTGTAGGCAGTGCAAGCTGGTTCTGATTCTGGAAGCAGTTCCTGGCAAGGTGTCCTGGCTGACCAGACTTGTAGCACAGACCATCATTGGGGGCAGAAGCAGGAGCTGGGAGTGGTGCAGCTGGAAGTATTGGCTGACTAGGTGGTGGAGGCAGACGAGGTGCAGCATAGGACTGCCTTGGAGCAGGTGCAGCTGGACGGTACACATTGTTGGGAATCCAGACCCTACGCTTCTGTGAGGGAGGGCCCGAGGATGAGCTTGGTTCGCGGTTGCACCTGAGAGTGCTGTGGTGTTCTTGCAGACCAGTTTCAACCTGGATGGCTTTGTTCACCAAGGTGGCGAAATCTCCAAAGTCATGCACAAGAAGTGCGAGCTTGATGTCAGCTTGAAGTCCGTCACGGAACTTTTCCTGTCTACGAGCATCAGTGGCAATGTCTTCTTCAGCATAGCGGGATAAGTCCAGAAACTCCTGCTGATAAGCATCCACAGTCTTGTTGCCCTGGGTGAGGTTGCGGAACTCACGCTTCTTCCTATCCATGATTCCCTGAGGAATGAAGCGGGCACGGAAGGCAGCTTGGAATTCTGGCCAAGTGACGATTGTTCCAGCAGGCAGTGTACGCCTGTGGCTGTCCCACCATTGAGCAGCGGGACCCTTCAGGTAGTATGCCGCAAAGGTGACATAGTTGGCAGCGGCAACTCCAGTAGACTCCAGTTCAAAAGCAATGTCACGGAGCCAGTCATCAGCATCAAGAGGCTGAGTTGAGCTGCGGTAGACAGATGGGTTGAGGCGAGCAAAGTCATTCAGTGTCACTGCGCCTTGCTGCTGACCCATGTTGGGATGAGGGAACTAAGCCATGACAGTCTCCATGAACTGGCGATTCATCTCCAACTGTTGGATCATACCGGCCATGTATTCGGGCGGTGGTGGGGCATTGCCACCACGGCCAGCTGGTCTAACCATCCTGCTAATATATAACAGGGGTAGTTCAGCATTGAAAAATTTGCAAACAGAAGAATCATTTATGAATGAAACATGCATAATGAAAGGAGCACGTAAAATACCACATAGTAGTCGGCATATATATTACAAAAGGGGTGCAAGCATAGAGTTTGATACACAGAGTTCAGTACATAACTAAGGATAACATAGGCGGCACGCAGGCTCGCGGCGAATGCATCTAGTACTAGTGAGCAAGACTACATCAGTCCCAGGCGGAACTGTGGAGGTAGAGGTAGTCTGACAGCTGGCAGTGCTGCAACGAGAAGTCCTCCACGCCATCAACCTGAGGGCCGTGGATACTCTGGTGCAGGACCCGACGTCCAGGTGGCAACAGAGGACCAGGTGCGGGAGTGTCGCCTCCCACATCTGGCCAACCGACACCAGGAGGCATCACGGTCCTAGCTGGGTAGATCACAGTAGGTGGCAGCTGTCTAGATAGGACAAAGGGGTGCAACAGCGTCAAGGCGCAGTACAGGTGCTGACGGGTGGTGTACAACTCGTGGCGAAGAGCTCGGTTAGCCCGATCCAGCCCATCAGCATGCAGAACAAGGTTCCGATGATGGAAGGGCTCTCGGGTGAGGGTGGAGTAGGCAGCAGTGTAGTATCCCTCCGCTCCATCGTCGGAGGCGATAGAAACGTGCCTGAAAGGGGAAGTGTCCAACGCCCGATACTCTCCACGAAGGCGTGTCAAAGCAGCGTAAGCAGCATCGTGAACTGCCATATCGATGGTCACTCCAACACCATGAGCGGTGTGCAACACAGTAGAGGAGTTATCTGCACGCGAGTAGAGGCGGACGATGGCACGATACTGCTCCTAGTTAAAGTCCTGGTACTGCTCGTACACGGTATACTCAGGGTGCCAGCGGTAACCCAGATAGGTCATCATCTCAACTAGCACGGCAGGTGATCCCGAGGCACCAAAGGCCTCCGTGTGGCGCACGACCTGCCTCGTGGGTTCCATCTGAAAACAAAGATGTTTCAAAGGAGTCAAATGACAATGTGGGGACTATACAAAATTCTAGTCTAAGCAATAACTATGGCTAATCCAACTTTGGGGTGAGGGGTCTCGGGGATCCTAATGTTAGAGTTAGTAAAATCGTTTTACCCGAATAGGAGAGTGTTCAGAATCCCGGAGTATAGATCGAGGAGTAAAAGAATCTAGTACCACCCAAATGGCGACGTGGGCCCGTAAGCCACACAGCCATGTTAGTAAAAGTTTTTGCAATGTCTAGACTCGACTTCGGCCAAGGAGTGTGGAAGGGGGATTCCTACAGGCAGTCGTCTCTGATACCAACTTGTGACGCCCCTGATTTGTACGTACACTAATCATGCACGCAAATGTGTACGGCCAAGATCAGGGTCTCACTGGTAGATATCACAACACAACTCTAAAAGTAAAATAAGTCATACAAGCTTCATATTACAAGCCAGGGGCCTCGAGGGCTCGAATACAAGTGCTCGATCATAGACAAGTCAGCGGAAGCAACAAATATCTGAGTACAGACACAAAGTTAAAAAAGGTGCCATAAGATGGATAGCACAAACTGGGATACAGATCGAAAGAGGAGCAGGCTTCCTGCCTGGGATCCTCCTAAACTACTCCTGGTCGTCGTCGGCAGACTGCACGTAGTAGTAGGCGCCTCTGGTGTCGTAGGAGTCGTCGTAGGTGGCGTCTGGCTCCTGGGCTCCACCATCTGGTTGCATCATCCGAGAAGAAGGAACAGAAGGGGGGAAGGGGGGGAGCAAAGCAACCGTGAGTACTCATCCAAAGTACTCGCAAGCAAGGATCTATACTACATATGCAATGGTAACAATGATGTGGGTAGTATCGGTGGACTGAACTGCAGCAAGCGGGAATAAGAGGGGGATAGCTAATCCAAACGAAGACTACGCTTCTGGCAGCCTCCATCTTGCAGCAGTAGAAGAGAACAGATGGTAAGTTCACCAAGTATCAACGAATAGCATAATCCTACTCGGCGATCCTCCCGCACATCACCCTGTGAGAGAGCAACCACCGAGTTATACCTGGAACTCATCTGGGTGTGTTTTATCAAGTGTCCGGTTCTAGTTGTCATGAGGTCGGAATAAAACTCCGGGTCGTCCTTTTACCGAGGGACATGACTATTCGAATAGATTAACTTCCCTGCAGGGGTGCACCACATAACCCAGCACGCTTGATCCCATTTGGCCGGACACACTTTCCAGGGTCATGCCCAGCCTCGGAAGATCAACACATCGCAGCCCTACCTAAGCACAACAGAGAGATCAGGACGCCGGTCTAAGTCCTAGGCGCGCAGGGGTCCGGGCCCATCGCCCAACGCACACCTGCACGTTGCGTACGCGACCGGTGAGCAGACCTAGCAACCTCCATTACTAAGGAAGTTACGTTACGCGGTCCAACCCGGCGCGCGCTGCTCAATTGCTGACGTCAAGAAGGCTTCGGCTGATACCACGACGTCAAGTACCCATAACTATTCCCACGTAGCTGGTTAGTGCGTATAGGCCAACGGTCAGACTCAGATCAAATATCCAAACTCGTTAAGCGTGTTATTATGAAATAACCGCGGACAACGACCAGGGCCAGGCCGTCTCTCCACTGGGTGTCTCAACCAGCCTTGTCGCTCCGCCACAAAGATCCACACAAAGGGCCGTCGAGAAAGTATGTCCTTTCAGCCCCCAATCCGTGAATCAACCGCGGGTACTCAACGAGCCGACCCGACTTTAGTCACAACAGGTATCATGTATATGTGTATGTAATATATACCCGTGATCACCCCCAGGTGATCACGGCCCGAAAGGATAGCAGGGCAGACGGACAAGGGTGTAGGGCCACTGATGGAATACTAGCATCCTATACTAAGCATTTAGGATTGCAGGTAAAGTATCAACAGTGATAGCAACAATGACAGGCTATGCAGCAGAATAGGAGTATCAAAAGCAGTAACATGCTACACTACTCTAATGCAAGCAGTAGAGAGAAGAATAGGCGATATCAGGTTGATCAAGGGGGGGGGGCCTTGCCTGGAAGCTCGGCAGCCAAAGTGGGGTCGTCAACACCGTAGTCGATCAGGGCAGCAGCAGCGTCGGTCTCGTAGTCTACCGGAGAGAAGAGGGGGAAGAAACAGTGAATACAATGCAAACAGATGCATGACGATGCATGACATGACATGTAACGGTGCTAGGTGTGCCCAAACGTAGTATCGAGTGATACTGTCGAAGGGGGCAAACATCCGGGAAAGTATTCCCGGTGTTTCGCGTTTTCGGGAGGATGAAACGGAGGGGGAAAGTTGCGGGTTCGGTATGCTAGGGACGTATGGTTCACGAACGGTCTGCGTATTCGGTTGCGTCTCGAAATTCTGAGCAACTTTCATATATAAAGTATTTTCATCCGAGTTACGGCTTATTTTATATTAATTTTTAAAGTTTTAAATCATTTTCTAATTTATTAATTATTAAATAAAACAACATTATCCAGAATAGTGCATGCTGACGTCAGCATGACGTCAGCAGTCAACAGAACGTTGACTGGTCAAACTGACGTGTGGGACCCGCGTGTCATTGGCAGTAAACTAACTAACAGTTTAGTTAGATTAATTATGATTTAGATAATTACTGATTAGATTAATCTAAATGTGATTAATTAACTTAATTAATTTGTTAATTAATTAATTATTTAATATATTTATTTATTTATTTATTTATTTTTATTATTGTTTTTTAATCCTTTTTTTGGCAACGTTCTCGGGGGCGGGCCCCCCTTGTCATTGGCCCAGAGGGCCTTAGTGGGTTTGGGTGCTGGGTGCGGGCGCTGGAGCACCCGTGCGGGCGCTCGCCCGTAGAGATGCGCGGGGCTGGGCCGGCGAGAGGCCGGTGGCCACGGCACCGGCCAGGCAGCCGGAGCGGCGCCGGCGGGCAGCTGGAGTGGGAACGGAGCGGCGCGGGTGGCTGGGCACGACGGGGCGCCGGTGAGGGAGCGGGACGGCAGGGCGCGGGGGTCCCCGAGCGGCGCGGTGGGGAAGTGGCCGGAGCGGCGGCCCGGCGAGCCTGGGGGGTAGCCGCAGCAGGGCGGAGGCGGGGCAGCGTGTGGTCGGCGGGAGGCCGCGCGGGTGGCATGCGTGCGCTGCGCGAGCGCTAGAAGCGCCGTGGGCGAGCGGGGCGACGCACGCGGGCCGGGGACGCGGGACAACAGCGACGCGGGGCTGCTGTCGGCGGCAGCAGGAGCTGCAGCCCAGCCGGAGCAGGGGCAGCCAACGCAGCAGCAGCAGGAGCGGTGCGGCGCGGGCGCAGGTGCATGAGGGGCGCGGCCGCGGTGAACTGAGGGAGATGCCGGCGCGCGGTGGTCCGACGGGCGACGGGGACGGGGAGAGAGAGGGGAGGACGCTCACTTCGGTTTGTAGGGAAAAGGGCAGTGGGGGTCGAGGTGGTGGTCGTGGACGACGGCGACGGTGGCGAGGCAGCCCGGAGGCGGCGATCCGAAGGCCGGCGTCGGGCGTCGAGCGGCGTCGGGGCCGATGGGGTTTTCGCTCCCGATCCAGTC
>LR738710.1:710878517-711113154 GCA_902687465.1 Secale cereale | reverse complement strand
ATATTTTCCCCACTGTGGGGTGAGGGGGTTATAGGGGTCGGTTGGGCCGGTTGGGCCGGGGGGGGGTCTGTTAGTTTTTATTTTATTTTTTTGTTGTTTGTTTTTCCTTTTCTTTTATTTAATTATTCCTTTTCTGTTTTATTTTATTTAAAATACTTAGGCATTTTTAGAAATTGTAATAACTACACCATAATTGATCTTGAAATATTTAGCACCGCCCGAACATTTTTATTTAACATTTTGAAAACTTACATTGTTTATTTCTTTTTCGGGTACTTATTTCGAACGGGGGAACGTGGTTTTCGATTAACGTGATGTTATCAACAGTAACACGATGACATGGCATCATTAGCAAAGAGTTACTGTAGCGTGATTACCCGGGTGTTACAAACCTACTAACTCGGAGGCCCAGTCCAGATTGTTGTTTTTTGCCTGTTTCAGGGTTTTGCAGAAAAAGAATATCAAACGGAGTCCAAATGGAATGAAACCTTCGCGAGAGATATTTTCGGAGAAAATCACGCACGCGAAGCTTGAGAACCACGTCAGGGGACCGAGGGTTGGCCCACGAGGGTGGGGGGTGCGCCCCCTTCCCAGGGCGCGCCCCCTGCCTTGTGGCCCCCTCGAGCGTCCCCCGGTGCCCTCCTTCTTCCTATATAAGTCTACGTACCCCAGAAACTCCGTGAACAGAGAGAAAACCCTAATTCCACCGTCGTACCTTCTGTTCCCGTGGAGATCTCATCTTGGAGCCTGTTCCGGAGCTTCACCGGAGGGGGTCCATCACGGAGGCCTTCATCATCATCATCATCATCACCCTCACCATGAGCTGTGTGTAGTTTACCACACACCTTCGGGTCCATAGCTAGTATCTAGATGTCTTCTTCTCTCTCTCTGGATCTCAATACAAAGTTCTCCTCGGTCTTCGAGGAGATCTATTCGATGTAATCTCTTTTTGCGGTGTGTTTGTCGAGATCCGATGAATTGTGAGTTTATGATCAAGTTTATCTATGAAAGATATTTGGTTCTTGTCTGAACCTTTTTATGTGTGCTCATAATATCCTTGCAAGTCTCTTCGAATTATTGGTTTGGTTTGGCCTACTAGATCAATAGTCCTTGCAATGGGAGAAGTGCTTGGCTTTGTGTTCAATCTTGCGGTGTCCTTTCCCAGTGACAGTAGGGGCAGCAAGGCACGTATTATATTGTTGCCATCGAGGATAAAAAGATGGGGTTTATACCATATTGCTTGAGTTTATCCCTCTACATCATGTCATCTTGCTTAAGGCATTACTCTGTTCTTATGAACTCAATACACTAGATGCATGCTGGATAGCGGTCGATGTGTGGAGTAATATTAGTTGATGCAGAATCGTTTCGGTCTACTTGTCTCGGACGTGATCCCTATATACAATGATCATGCGTAGATAGTCTCATAATTATCCGCTTTTCTATCAATTGCTCGACAGTAATTTGTTTACCCACCGTACAATATCGCTATCATGAGAGAATCCACTAGAGAAAACTATAGCCCCGGGTCTATTCTCAACATACCAATCTACATCTACTTTACTTTTATCGCTTTTATTTGCTGTTCTTATAAACTAAAAATACAAAAAATATAAACTATCATCTCTATCAGATCTCACTTTCGTAAGTGACCGTAAAGGGATTGACAACCCCTTGTCGCGTTGGCTGCAAAGTTCTTATTTGTTTGTGCAGGTGCGAGGGACTCGCGCTTGGTCTCCTACTGGATTGATACCTTGGTTCTCAAAAACTGAGGGAAATACTTACGCTACTGTGCTGCATCACCCTTTCCTCTTCGAGGGAATACAACGCAAGCTCAAGAAGTAGCATTAGTGTGAATGCTTCGAATATCTATAGTACTAATGATGATTGCACTAGTCATGATGAAAATATCTCATATAAGCATGTCAATTTTTGTGGAGTGCATATAGTTTGCAAGTATATACCAAATAGGGAAGATAGATTTTGCAAGAGGCATAACTATTTAGAAACTAAATGGTTGCAAGAATGGCTAGATGATTGTGCTGAAAATTTAATATGTCTTAGCCGTACTTGTGAACTTTGCAATGAACGTGGTCATTTAAATCTCCAATACAACTTGTTTCATGATCGAATCGTGTCCAAGAATTGTGATGACTTGATTTCCCTTGCACATCATAATGAACTTAGTTTGCTTATGGGTTATGAAGAAATCAAACGTATAACTAAGAATCTTCCAAAAATTTCCCTTGATAAGCTTCTTGATTTTGATCTAGAGGAAATTTATATGTATTGTGCGGTGAATTGCATTGAAAATCCTTATATTTCCAATTACCTAAAGACAAGAAAATAAATAGGAGATGAAGAGAATACTAATGAAAGGGAATAGATTTCCCAATATCCTCCTATTCTTTCTTATGATGAATTAGGTAACGAGGAGGAGCCTTCTATTCAGTCAATCCCATTAATAAGGAGCTCCAAAAAGAGGCTTAAACCCATACATGATGTGAAGAAGAAAAATAAAAGACGGAGAAGCAAAGATAAAAAGGTATCCCTTCCAAATGATGTTGCTCCTATTACTCATTGTGATGATGATAATTGCTATACTATCGGTGCTATCCATACTATTAATGATGAGAGTGATTATGCTTATGATATGAAAAGGCCCAAGCTTGGGGATGCTATGTTTGATGAGAATGACATGTTTGAGAATTTATTTTCTGCAATTAATGGTTGTCCCAAGCTTGGGGATGCTACGTTTGACGAGGATGATATTTTTAGTCCCCCAAGTTTTGGTGAGCAAATTTACTATGATGAAAGCATGCCTCCTACTTATGATGATTATTTTGATGACACTTACGCCATAAAAAGTAGTGATGATTATATTTATCAAACTTGTCATTATTATGATTACCCTTTTCTGAACATTACTCTTTTAATGTGGAAACAATCTATAGTATGCAAGTCTCTTATGATACTCCCTCTATTCCGAATGATTTTTTTTGCTTATGTGGAGAGTAATAAAATTTATATGCTTGGGGATCATGACAAGAATGCTTTATGTGATGGTTATATTGTTGAATTCATTCATGATGCTATTGAAAATTATTATGAGAGAGGATCATATGCTTGTAGGAATTGCAATAATATCAAGTTTCCTCTCTATGTGCTTGAAGTTTTGAAGCTATGCTTGTTTTGCTTTCCTATGCTAGTTGATTATTGTTCCCATAAGTTGTTTGCTCACAAAATCCCTATGCATAGGAAGTGGGTTAGACTTAAATGTGCTAGTCATATTCTTCATGGTGCTCTCCTTATGTTTCAATTCTTATCTTTTACGCGAGCATCATTGAAATCATTGTGCCTAGCTAGGGGCGTTAAACGATGGCGCTTGTTGGGAGGCAACCCAATTTTATTTTCTTTGTTCTTGCTTCTATTTAGGAATAAATATTTCATCTAGCTTCTGTTTAGATGTGGTTTTATGTTTTAATTAGTGTTTGTGCCAAGTAGAACCTTTGGGAAGACTTGTGTGAAGTTTATGCGATCATGCTGTAAAAAACAGAAACTTTAGCGCTTACGAGATTAGCTACCATTTTTACTGGAGAGTGCTTTTTAGTTGATTCTTTTTGCAGATGATTATAGACAAATTCCTCAGGTCTACCAATTTATTTCAATATTTTTAGAGTTACATCAGTATTCGAAAGTTACAGATTGTTACAAACTATTCTGTTTTCGACAGATTCTGTTTTCTATGTGTTGTTTGCTTATTTTGATGAATCTATGAGTAGTATCGGAGGGTATGAACCATAGAGAAGTTGGAATACAGTATATATTACACCAATATGAAACTATAATGAGTTCACTACAGTACCTAAGTGGTGGTTTTATTTTCTTATACTAACGGAGCTTATGAGTTTTCTGTTGAGTTTGGTGTTGTGAAGTTTTCAATTTTTGGGTAAAGATTCGATGGACTATGGAATAAGGAGTGGCAAGAGCCTAAGATTGGGGAAGCCCAAGGCACCCCAACGTAATATTCAAGGACAACCAAGAGTCTAAGCTTGGGGATGCCCCGGGAAGGCATCCCCTCTTTCGTCTTCGTCTATCGGTAACTTTACTTAAGGCTATATTTTTATTCACCACATTATATGTGTTTTTCTTGGAGCGTCAATTTGTTTTATTTTGTTTTGCTTTCTGTATGAATAATATCCCAAGATATGAAATTCTTAAATGTTAGAGAGTCTTCACATAGTTACATAATTATTCGACTAGTCATTGATCTTCACTTATATCTTTCAGAGTAGTTTGTTGTTTGCTCTAGTGCTTCACTTATATCTTTTTAGAGCACGGCGGTGGTTTTATTTTGAAGAAATAGATGAACTCTCATGCTTCACTTATATTATTTTGAGAGTCTTTTAGAACAGCATGGTAATTTGCTTAGGTTATGAATTAGTCCTAATATGATAGGCATCCAAGTTGGTAATAATAAAAACTTTCATATAAAGTGCATTGAATACTATGAGAAGTTTCATACTTGATGATCGTTTTGAGATATGAGGATGGTGTTATTAGAGTCATGCTAGTAGAGTAGTTTTGAATTTGAGAAATACTTGTGTTGAAGTTTGCAAGTCCCGTAGCATGCACGTATGGTAACCGCTGTGTGACAAATTTGAAGCTTGAGGTATTTCATTGAGTGTCATCCTTTGTGTGGAGGTCGGGATCGCGCGATGGCTAACTCCTACAAACCCTTCCCCTAGGAGCATGCGTGTAGTACTTTGTTTTGATGACTTGTAGATTTTTGCAATAAGTATGTGAGTTCTTTATGACTAATGTTGAGTCCACGGATTATACGCACTCTCACCCTTCCACCATTGCTAGCCTCTCTTGTACCGCGCAACTCTCGCCGGTACCATACACCCACCTTATACCTTCCTGAAAACAGCCACCATACCTACTTATCATGGCATTTCCATAGCCATTCCGAGATATATTGCCATGCAACTTTCCACCGTTCCGTTTATTATGACACGCTTCATCATTGTCATATTGCCATGCATGATCATGTAGTTGACATCGTATTTGTGGCCAGGCCATCATGCATTATTTTATACATGTCACTCTTGATTCATTGCACATCCCAGCACACCGCCGGAGGCATTCATATAGAGGCATGCGTTGTTCTAGTATCGAGTTGTAATATCGAGTTGTAAATCAATCGAATTGTGATGTTCATCAGTATTACAACATTGTCCCAAAAGAAAATAAGAAGAAGAAGAAGAATGGCCAAAGAAAAAAGGAAGGCCAAAAAAAAATATGAAAGGAAAAAAATAAAGAAAATAAAAACAAAGAAAAGAAAAAAAGGGACAATGCTACTATGTTTTTCCACACTTGTGCTTCAAAGTAGCACCATGATCTTCATGATAGAGAGTATCTTGTTTTGTCACTTCCATATACTAGTGAGAATTTTCATTATAGAACTTGGCTTGTATATTCCAACGATGGGCTTCCTCAAATGCCCTAGGTCTTCATGAGCAAGCAAGTTGGATGCACACCCACTTTGTTTCTTTTGTTGAGCTTTCATACATTTTTAGCTCTAGTGCATGCGTTGCATTGCAATCCCCACTCACTCACATTGATATCTATTGATGGGCATCTCCATAGCCCATTGATACGCCTAGTTGATGTGAGACCATCTTCTTCTTTTGTCTTCTCCACAACCACCACTCTATTCCACCTATAGTGTTATATCCATGGCTCACGCTCATGTATTGGGTGAAAGTTGAAAAAGTTTTAAAAAAATTAAGTATGAAACAATTGCTTGGCTGAAACCGGGGTTGTGCATGATTTGAGTATTTTGTGTGACGAAGATGGAGCATAGCCAAATTATATGATTTTGTAGGGATGAACTTTCTTTGGCCAGGTTATTTTGAGAAGACATAATTACTTTGTTAGTATGCTTGAAGTATAATTATTCTTATGTCAATATAGACTTTTGTCTTGAATCTTTCAGAACATTCATGCCACAATAAAGAAAATTGCATTGAGAATTATGTTAGGTAGCATTCCAAATCAAAAATTCTCTTTTATCATTTACCTACTCGAGGACAAGCAGGAATTAAGCTTGGGGATGTTTGATACGTCTCCACCGTAGCTATAATTTTTGATTATTCCATGCTATTATATTATCCTTCTAGGATGTTTTATGGGATTTTATACACACTTTTATATGATTTTTGGGACTAACCTATTAACCCAGAGCCCAGTGCCAGTTTATGTTTTTCTCTTGTTTTAGAGTATCGCAGAAAACGAATATCAAACGGAGCCCAGTTGACCTGAAACTCAAGGGAGGTAATTTGTGGACCAGAAGAAGCCCAGGAAGTGCCGGAGGTGGACTAGAAGGTTCCCGGGCTCCCCAAGAGGATAGGGGGCGCGCCCCTGCCTCATGGACAGCCCAGAGACCCCCATTAATTTCCCCCAACTCCAACACCTCCTATATATACGGAAACCTCCTGAAAATAACCTAGATCGGGAGTTCCGCCACCGAAAGCCTCTGTTGCCACAGAAAACCAATCTAGACCCGTTTCGGCACCCTGCCGGAGGGGGGAATCCCTCTCCGGTGGCCATCTTCATCATCCCGGCGCTCTCCATTACGAGGAGGGAGTAGTTCACCCTCGGGGCTGAGGGTATGTACGAGTAGCTATGTGTTTGATCTCTGTCTCTCTCTCTCTCTCTCGTGTTCTTTATATGGCACGATCTTGATGTATCGCGAGCTTTGCTATTATAGTTGGATCTTATGATGCTTCTCCCCCTCTACTCTCTTGTGATGAATTGAGTTTTTCCTTTGAAGTTATCATATCGGATTGAATCTTTAAGGATTTGAGAACACTTGATGTATGTCTTGCATGTGCTTATCTGTGGTGACAATGGGATATCATGTGATCTACTTGATGTATGTTTTGGTGATCAACTTGCGGGTTCCATGACCTTCGGAATCTATGCGTAGGGGTTGGCACACGTTTTCGTCTTGACTCTCCGGTAGAAACTTTGGGGCACTCTTTGAAGTTCTTTTTTTGGTTGAATAGATGAATCTGAGATTGTGTGATGCATATCGTATAATCATGCCCACGGGTACTTGAGGTGACAAGGGAGTATCTAGGTGACATTAGGGTTTTCGTTGATTTGTATCTTAAGGTATTATTCTAGTACGAACTCTATGATAGATCGTACGAAAAGAATAGCTTCATGTTATTTTACTACGGACTCTTGAATAGATCGATCAGAAAGAATAACTTTGAGGTGGTTTCGTACGCTACAATAATCTCTTCGTTTGTTCTCCGCTATTAGTGACTTTGGAGTGACTCTTTGTTGCAAGTTGAGGGCTAGTAATATGATCCAATTATGTTATCCTTGTTGATCGAACTTGCACTAGTGAAAGTATGAACCCTAGGCCTTGTTTCCTAGCATTGCACTACCGTTTATGCTCACTTTTACCACTTGCTACCTTGCTGGTTTTATATTTTCTTATTACAAAAACCTATATCTACCATCCTTATTGCACTTGTATCACCATCTCTTCAGCGAACTAGTGCACCTATACAATTTACCATTGTATTGGGTGTGTTGGGGACACAAGAGACTCTTTGTTATTTGGTTGCAGGGTTGTTTGAGAGAGACCATCTTATTCCTACGCCTCCCACGGATTGATAAACCTTAGGTCATCCACTTGAGGGAAATTTGCTACTGTCCTATAAACCTCTGCACTTGGAGGCCCAACAACGTCTACAAGAAGAAGGTTGCGTAGTAGACATCACGAGCGCGTGGCGTGAGATGGGTACACAGGCCAAGATCGTGGAGGATTCCGGGTCGCAGTCGGCTTTGCTTCCGCGTCTTGGTCCTTTTCTTCTGTTCCTTTTCAACAATAGTTTTTAAGCTACTTTCCCATGAGCTATGTATTGCAAAAACAAGGAATTATTTTGAAGGTTTTAAAGGTAGCACATGTAAATTTACTTGGAGTGGCAGTGAAATACCACATATAGGTAGGTATGGTGGACTCATATGGCATAACTGGTTTCAAGTATTTTGGATGCACAAGCAGTCAGTCCGCTTAGTACAGGTGAAGGCTAGCAAAAGACTGAAAGCGACTAACTAAGAGAGCAATGACGGCCATAATCATGCAGAGCGACAAAGCAACATTGAATCGGGCATGGAAGTTATATCACTACTCAGAAATTAAAGATCATCAAGGCTTGATAGACTTTCTTTACAGTCTTAAATATGCGTGAGCATATGCCAAGTCAATCAAAATAAATTCTTGGAGGAAGATATCACTAAACCATACCACATCATAGGCAAACAAATCATGCTGGTACTTCAATAACACATTAAGAACCCCCAGCTATTTGAGACTAACCATAAGAAAACATGAACTACTAAGCACCATTATGCACATAGCATTTTTATCATAGACATATCAACTAGTGCCATAGAAGCCAACTCTCTTAACAAGATAAGCATGATAACTCAAGAGAGTTCCAGAAGCAACAACGTAAACAAAAGCTCTTAAAAAGATAAGCATGAAAACTAAGAGCTAAGCATGATAGCAGCTATGAAAAGATAAAGAACACACACAAGAAGATACGCATGCAAGCCTATGTTGTGTCTACAGTGGAGTGGAGCGTGTTTCTCTCCCAAACGATGAAGGCTAGGATCCAACTTGTTATGAACAGCAAGCAAAGCTAAAGAAAACTAAAAAGGAAACTAAGAGCAAGACGCTCCAAGCATAGCACATAATGCATGAAGTGATTAGAATATAGTGGAACGAAAGACAAACTGATAATTGTTGATGGAGAAGGGGATGCACGGGGGCATCCCCAAGCTTAGACGCTTGAGTCTTCTTGAATATTCCTTGGGGGTGCACGGGGGCATCCCCAAGCTTGAGCGTTTGACACTCCTGAATCTTCTTTTATCATCTTCCCTCGCACACTTGAAAACTCCCTTCATACATAACTCATCATAATCTGATTAGCGAGATTAGTACCCACAATAAAATAATTTTTCCCTACTGAAAATAAGGATAATCTTGAAGAGCTACTGTTTCTCAAGATTGCCAAAAGGTTTTTGCAAAGAAAAAGCAAGCTCAAGGTTTGCAAAACGAAGAAAAGGCAAAACAGGACATAATCTGTGAAAAACAGACCAGCAGGAAGTAAATAATTTTTTCGGGGCACTTCTGCAACTCAAATCAAAAAACTCAGAACACACGCCCGAAAGCCAATTGTATAGAGCACGCTGTCAAAAAAATTCAGATCAAAAAGATGAGCTGGTAATTTTATACGAATTTTTCTGTCCAAGGACAGAATCTGTTTTCTGGACTGCACGTCACAACTTTTGAACTTCCTTGCAATCAGAGGCTAAACTTGGCACAAAGCTGAAAAATAAAGATACAATGATGTTGCTACAGTAGTAACAAACATCAAGACCACTAAAAACTGAAAGAACAAACTGAAAGCAAGGATAAGAAGGGTTGTCTCCCTAGAGCTCTTTCTTTATAGCCATAAAGATAGTCTTAAGACTTTCATGATGCTCTCGTAGGAATAAGAGTTGAAGAGCAAAAGAGAACATCAAGAAGCAAATATCAAACACATTTAAGCCTAACATGCTTCCTATGCATAGGAATACTGCAATAGAATAATTCATTGAAGCACAAAGCAATAAGCATAGGAAGACAAAACAAGTGCAGCTTCAAAACCTTCAACATAAAGAGAGGGAACTTGATATTATTGAAATATCTATAAGCATATGTTCCCTTTTCATAATAATTTTCAATGGGATCATGAATAAACTCAACAATATAAGCATCACATAAAGCATTGTTACCATGATCCACATGCAAAAAGGTACTCTTACTCTCCACATAAGCATCTTTGGGGAGCCCATGGTTAGGACTTTTTAGCATTAACGTTTTCAGTCTCCCCCAAGCTTGAGCTACGCTCTCTCCGTCATGAGGATAGAAATTATAAACATAATTCCTATTCTCATGGACTTCATGAAGAGGATAAAACTTGGAGTAAAAGAGAGACTGGATCTCTTCCCAATCCAGCAGGTGAGAGTCATCTAGTAGCCTATACCATTCCAATTCTTTTCCTTTCAGGGACAAGGCAAACAATTTCCTCATGACTCCATCTCTTGTCAAACCTGAAATCTTAAACAACTCACAAAGTTCTGTAAGTTTCAACAAATGAATACTAGGATTGACTATCCCATCATAACGATCATTCATAATTATTTCAATTATCCCAAGTGGTATTTTGAACGGGATACATTCAGTAGGTGGAGGAGACTTCTCTACCACGGGTGTGGTAAAGCGGCCTTCCCCAAGCAGCGAACTAAGATTGCGGTTTTCCATAAACATAACTAGTGAAATAAAAACAAGAAACAAAAAGATTTAATTGCAAGATCTAGAGAAGGTACCTTCACTTACCTCACTTCCCCGGCAACGGCGCCAGAAATAGCTTGATGTCTACTACACGCTTCTATTCCTGTAGACAGTGTTGGGCCTCCAAGAGCAGAGGTTTGTAGGACAGCAGTAAATTTCCCTTAAGTGAGTAACCCAAGGTTTATCGAACTCAGGGAAGTGGAGGTTGAACGTACCCCTTTCAAGCAACCCTGCAATCAAGATACAAGAAGTCTCTTGTGTCCCCAACACACCTAATACACTTGTCAGATGTATAGGTGCACTAGTTCGGCGAAGAGATGGTAAAATGGCAAGTGATATGGATGACAAAACAAAGTAATATAAATCTGTAATAAAAAGTGCAGCAAGCAAACAAGTGGTTGGCGGAAACAAGGCCTAGGCTTCATACTTCACTAGTGGCAACTCCCAACAACATTAACATAATCGAATCACATGATATTTCCCATAAAACATGCAATGGAGACGCACCCGGAGGTCATTCCTTTGTGGTCAAGAGAGAACGAGAATTATGTAGGGCTACAAAAGCACACCTCAAAGTTCGTAGTTATCAATCTATGGATTTCCCAATGTCACCGCGGCCATCCAAAGAGAGTACCACAATCACCACAACATATCTAAAGGATAGTCAAAGACAAGCACCAAGAGACTCTCAATCTTCAATCCACACACAAAAGAGGAAATCACTCATGAAAATATTCTTCTAATCCATGTCCAATAGACCGCTATCACCTTGGTCTCGGGAATTATACTAGATAAAGACAAGTGGGTACATCAATCCAATACATAGAGGAAGGGGAAGTATGATGGGATCACCCTAGATTAACATAGCCTATGATCACAACGAAGATCACATCATGGGAGAGAGAGATAACCACATAGCTACACGTACAAGCCCTCAGCCCCGGAGGAGACTACTCACACATGGACATTGTGAGGAGGAGCTTGATGGTGGTGTTGATGGAGAGGTGCAGCCCCGCGAGGAGGAGACGGCCGGCGACCCTAGGGGGCGGCGGCGGCGGCGGCCCTAGAGGGCGGCGGCTCCTTGGCCCCCCTTTTTCCTTGTGGATGGTGCTGCAATGGTGCTGGTCCTCCCCTCCAAGACGGCGGCTTGGGAGGAGGAAAATTCGAGGCCCTTGGTGACCTAGGTTTCCTTTCTTTATATAGACTCCCGGATTCCCGTCATCAGATTTTGGGCTTCAGTAAAGCGGGCTTTTCTCGGCCGTCCGAACTCCGATTTGGACGAATTTTATATATCCAGAAGCATCCCCTCGAAATTCGCCACAACTTTCGCAACTAGACTTTTTCCGTTTGACGTCGTCTTCGGGCCAGAACGTGACCATCTTCAAAAAACGTTCTCAGATAGATTTCAGGAAAGTCAGAGTCCTACTCCAATACGACTCCATTTGCGTTTTTGTCAATTTCCAAGTAATTCCTACACAATAAAGTGTAAAACAAGAACATTGTGCACTTTTGCAACCATTAGTAGGTTAGTCCAAATATGATCAAAAGTATATGGAAGTGCATAAATATCATAGCAATATCACACAAAAGAGGCATGGAGCAAGCAGAAATTATAGATACGTTTTGGACGTATCAAACGGCAGCGAAAATTAACCCGGCCTCGACGGATCATTTGGTCGTGTGCGCCTGGCGCCTAGACGCAACCCTAATTTTCTCTTGATCTTAAATCTTGTATTCCCAGTTCCAAAGTGAATTTTGCGTGCCGGCTCTTCATCATCCAATCAATCGCGTGCTTCTCAATCCCGATGAGAGATCCCTCCAAGAACTAACACCACCGTGCGCAAGCCCCACGGTGCGCCAACTATCGTGGATTTGTCATGGCAGATGTCCTTAGTGTGATGACTTAGTCGCGAAGCCAACACATCTATGTGGTAGCTTGAGAGGGGTTGAGCTGAATCGAGAGACGCAACACAAGACAAGGATTTAGACAGCTTCGGGCCCCAAGAAACATCATCTGGTAATATCCCTACACGCTGTTTGTAGATTGGTCTCATTATGATCCTCATGGAGTCGCCTGCTACTTCTCGAGCTTGCGTTGTATTCCCTCGAAGAGGAAAGGGTGATGCATCATAGTAGCGTAAGTACTTCCCTCATTTTTTGAGAACCAAGGTATCAATCTAGTAGGAGACCACGCGCGAGTCCCTCGCACCTGCACAAACAAATAAGAACTTTACAGCCAACACGATAAGGGGTTGTCAATCCCTTTACGGTCACTTACGAAAGTGAGATCTGATAGATAGGATAGTGCGATATTTTTGGTATTTTTGGATATAAGAACAGAAAGTAAACACAGCAAAGTAAAGTAGATCGGAGATTAATATGTTGAGAATAGACCTGGGGGCCATAGGTTTCACTAGTGGCTTCTCTCATGATAGCAGAATTCTACGGTGGGTGAACAAATTACTGTCGAGCAATTGATAGAAAAGTGCATAGTTATGAGAATATCTAGGCATGATCATTATATATAGGTATCACGTCTGTGACAAGTAGACCGAAACGGTTCTGCATCTACTAATGTTACTCCACACATCGACCACTATCCAGCATGCATCTAGAGTATTAAGTTCATAAGAACAGAGTAAACTCAATCAATATGATATAAACCCCATCTTTTATCCTCTATGGTGACAATACATGCCTTGCTGCCCCTGCTGTCACTGGGAAAGGACACCGCAAGATTGAACCCAAAGCCAAGCATTTCTCCCATTGCAAGAACTATAGATCTAGTAGGCCAAACCAAACCGATAATTCAAAGAGACTTGCAAGGATATAATAGTCATACATAAAAGATTTCAAAAAAGAACCAAATATTTCTCGTAGATAATCTTGATCATAAACCCACAATTCATCGGATTTTGACAAACACACCGCAAAAATATTACATTGAATAGATCTCCTCGAAGACCGAGGAGAACTTGGTATTGAGATCCAAAGAGAGAGAAGAAGCCATCTAACTAATAACTATGGACCCGAAGGTCTGTGGTAAACTACTCACAACTCATGGTGAGGCAATGGTGTTGATGTAGAAGCACTCCGTGGAAGATCCCTCCTCCGGTGGAGCTCCGGAACAGGACCCAAGATGGGATCTCACGGGAACAGAAGGTTGCGGCGATGGAATTAGGTTTTCTCTGTTGCCTCGATGTTTTCAGGGTACATGGGTATATATAGGAGGAAGGAGGGCATCAGGGGAGCCTGAGGGGGCCCACGAGGGTGGGGGGCGTGCCCTGGACCCTCGTGGCCGCCTCCTTCGTTCCCTCGCGTGTACTCCAAGTCTTCTGTGTTGATATCGTTCCAAAAATAACTCTCGCGAAGGTTTCATTCCGTTTGGACTGTGTTTGATATTCCTTTTCTGCGAAACCCTGAAATAGGCAAAAAACAGCAATCTGCATTGGGCCTTTGGGTTAATAGGTTAGTCCCAAAAATAATATAAAAGTGTATAATAAAGCCCATTAAACATCCAAAACATAATACATAATAGCATGGAACAATAAAAAATTATAGATACGTTGGAGACGTATTAAGCATCCCCAAGCTTAATTCCTACTCGTCCTCGAGTAGGTAAATGAACAAAATAGAATTTTTGATGTGGAATGCTAACCAACATAATTTTCAATGTAATTTCTTTTTTGTGGCATGAATGTTTAGATCCGAAAGATTCAAGACAAAAGTCTATATTGACACAAGAATAATAATACTTCAAGCATACTAACAAAGCAATTATGTCTTCTCAAAATAACATGGCCAAAGAAAGTTATGCCTACAAAATCATATAGTCTGGCTATGCACCCTCTTCATCACACAAAATATTCATATCATGCACAACCCCGGTTTCAGCCAAGCAATTGTTTTCATACTCAATTTTTTCCAAACCTTTCAACTTTCATGCAATACATGAGCGTGAGCCATGGATATATCACTATAGGTGGAATAGAGTGGTGGTTGTGGAGAAGACAAAAAGGAGGAAGATAGTCTCACATCGACTAGGCATATCAATGGGCTATGGAGATGCCCATCAATAGATATCAATGTGAGTGAGTAGGGATTGCCATGCAACGGATGCACTAGAGCTATAGATGTATGAAAGCTCAACAATAGAAACTAAGTGGGTGTGCATCCAACTTGCTTGCTCATGAAGACCTAGGGCATTTGAGGAAGCCCATCATTGGAATAGACAAGCCAAGTTCTATAATGAAAATTCTCCGTAGTATATGAAAGTGACTAAACATGAGACTCTCTATCATGAAGAACATGGTGCTATTTTGAAGCACAAGAGTGGAAAAAGATAGTAGCATTGTCGCTTTTATTTTCTTTTATTTTCTTTTTTTCTGGGGGCTTTCTTTTTTTCTTTGTCCATTCCTTTTTTGGGGACAATGCTCTAATAATGATGATCATCACACTTCTATTGATTTACAACTCGATATTACAACTCGATATTACAACTCGATACTAGAACAACGTATGATTCTATATGAATGCCTTCGGCGATGTACCGAGATGTGCAATGAATTGAGAGTAACATGTATAAAAAATTATGCATGGTGGCCTAGCCACAAATACGATGTCAACTACATGATCATGCATGGCAACATGACAATATGAAGTTTGTCATAGAAAACGGAATGATGGAAAGTTGCATGGCAATATATCTCGGAATGGCTATGGAAATGCCATGATAGGTAGGTATGATGGCTATTTTGAGGAAGGTATATGGTGGGTGTATGGCACCGGCGAGAGTTGCGCGGTACAAGAGAGGCTAGCAATGGTGGAAGGGTGAGAGTGCGTATAATCCATGGACTCAACATTAGTCATAAAGAACTCATTTACTTATTGCAATAATTTACGAGTCTTCAAAACAAAGTAATCAACGCATGCTCCTAGGGGGGGAGGTTGGTAGGAGTTAACCATCGCGCGCCCCCGACCTCCACACAAAGGATGACACTCAATAAATACATCATGCTCTAACTTCGTCACATAGCGTTTCACCATACGTGCATGCTACGGGAATCACAAACTTTAACACAAGTATTTCTCAAATTCATAATTACCCCACTAGCATGACTCTAATATCACCATCCCCATATCTCAAAACAATCATCAAGTATCAAACTTCTCATCATATTCAACGCACTTTATATGAAAGTTTTTGCTATATTCATCTTGGATGCCTATCATATTTGGACAAGTTTTATAACCAAAGAACATTACCATGCTTTTCTAAAAGACTCTCAAGAGGATATAAGTGAAGCATGAGAGATCAACAATTTCTACAAAATAAAATCACCACCGTGCTCAAAAAGATATAAGTGAAGCACTAGAGCAAAACTATCAAGCTCAAAAGGTATAAGTGAAGCACATAGAGTATTTTAACAAATTCTAAATCATATTTATCTCTCTCAAAAGGTGTGTCCAGCAAGGATGATTGTGGCAAACTAAAAAGCAAAGACTCAAATCATACATGACGCTCCAAGCAAAACACATATCATGTGGTGAATAAAAATATAGTCCCGGGTATAGTTACCGATAGATGAAGACCAAAGAGGGGATGCCTTCCCGGGGCATCCCCAAGCTTAGGCTTTTGGTTGTCCTTGAATTTTACCTTGGGCATCCCCAAGATTAGGCTCTTGCCACTCTTTGTTCCATAGTCCATCAAAGCCATACTCAAAACTTGAAAACTTCACAACACAAAACTTAGCCAAAAATCTCGTGAGCTCCGTTAGTATAAGAAAACAAACCACCACTCAAAGGTACTGTAATGAACTCATTCTTTGTTTATATTGGTGTTAAACCTACTGTATTCAAACTTCTCTATGATTCATATCCTCCAATACTACTCATAGATTCATCAAAATAAGCAAACAACACACAAAAAACAGAATCTGTCAAAAACAGAACAGCCTGTAGTACTCTGTAACTTTCAAATACTTTTGTAACTCCACAAAAATTGAAATAAATTGGTAAACGTGAGGAATTTGTCTATTAATCATCTGAAAAAAGAATCAACTAAATAGCACTCTCCAGTAAAGTCTGGTGGCTAATCTCGTGAGCGCTAACGTTTCTGTTTTTTACAATATGATCATATAAACTTCACACAAGTCTTCCCAAAGGTTCTACTTGGTACACACACTAATTAAAACTCAAAACCACATCTAAACAAAAGCTAGATACAATATTTATTCCTAAACAGAAGCAAAAACAAAGAAAATAAAATTGGGTTGCCTCCCAACAAGCGATATCGTTTAACGCCCCTAGCTAGGCACGATACAAGGATAGATCTAGGTATTGCCATCTTTGGAAGGCAATCCATAAGTGACTCTCATAATAGATTCATAAGGTAATTTGATTTTATTTCTAGGAAAGTTTTCCACACCTTTCCTTAACAGAAATTGGAATATAATATTTCCTTCCTTCATATCAATAATTGCACCAATCGTTCTAAGGAAAGGTCTACCAAGAATAATAGGACATGAAGGATTGCAATCTATTTCAAGAACAATGAAATCTATGGGCACATAAATCCTATTGGCAACAATAAGAACATCATTAATCCCTCCGATTGGTTTCTTAATGGTAGAATCCGTAAGATGCAAATTTAAAGAATAAGCATCAAGCTCATGGAAACCTAACAAATCACACAAAGTTTTTTGGATAGTAGAAACACTTGCACCCAAATCACACAAGGCAAAGCATTCATGATCTTTAATTTTAATTTTAATAGTAGGTTCCCACTCATCATAAAGCTTCTAGGGATAGAAACTTCTAATTCAAGTTTTTCTTCATAAGATTGCATCAAAGCATCAACTATGTGTTTGGTAAAACCTTATTTTGACTATAAGCGTGCAGAGAATTTAGTACGGATTGCAACAAGGAAACACAATCAATCAAATAGCAATTATCATAATTGAATCCCTTGAAATCCAAAATAGTGGGTTCATCACTATGCAAAATTTATTCTCTTCAACCCCACTTTTAACAATTTTAGCATCAAGATCTAAAAACTCCAAATCATTGGGACGCCTTTTAACTAAAGTGGACTCATCTCCAGTCCCATATTTATCAAGATTCATACTAGAAAACAAGGATCTAACATGCGACACATCAATAACTTTTAGATCTTCATCTTTATTTTCATGATAACTAGAAGAACACGCTTTCATAAAGCACTCTTTTTTAGCACGCATCCTAGCGGTTCTCTCTTTGCATTCATCAATGGAAATTCTCATGGCTTTGAGAGACTCATTGATATCATGCTTAGGTGGAATAGATCTAAGTTTTAAAGAATCAACATCAAGAGTAATTCTATCCACGCTTCTAGCCAACTCATCAATCTTAAGCAATTTTTCTTCAAGCAAAGCTTTGAAATTCTTTTGCGAAATCATAAACTGCCTAACACTAGTTTCAAATTCAGAGGGCATCTTACCAAAATTTCCATAAGTGTTATTGTAGGAATTACCGTAATTATTAGAGAAATTACTAGGAAAAGGCCTAGGATTAAAGTTTCCTCTATAACCATTGTTACCAAAATTATTCCTACCAAGAAAATTCACATCCAAAGATTCATTATTATTTTCAATCAACATGGATAAAGGCATATCATTAGGATCAGAAGAAGCACTCTTAGTAGCAAATAATTTCATAAGTTCATCCATCTTTCCACTCAAAACACTAATCTATTCAATAGCATGCACTTTTTTACTAGTAGATCTTTCGGTGTGCCATTGAGAGGAGTTAACCATGATATTATCTAGGAGTTTGGTAGCTTCTCCTAAGGTAGTTTCCATAAAAGTGCCTCCTGTGGCCGAATCTAAAAGATTTCTAGAAGCAAAATTCAAGCCAGCATAATAGTTTTGTATAATCGTCCATAAGTTCAAACCAGGTGTAGGACAATTACGTATCATTAATTTCACTCTCTCCCAAGCTTGTGCAACATGCTCATGATCTAGTTGCTTAAAATTCATAATATTGTTCCTAAGGGAGATAATCTTAGTAGGAGGAAAATACTTAGAGATAAAAGCATCTTTGCGCTTATTCCATGAATCAATACTATTTCTAGGCAAAGAGGAAAACCTAGTTTTAGCACGATCTCTAAGTGAAAACGGAAATAACTTCAATTTAACAATATCATTATCTGTATCCCTCTTCTTTTGCATAGCACACAAACCAACAAAGTTGTTTAGATGGGTAGCGGCATCTTCACTAGGAAGGCGGACAATTGATCTTTCATGACAAGATTCAACAGAGCAACATTGATCCCACAAGATTCAGCATCGATAATAGGAGCAATCGGAGTGCTAATAAAATCATTATTGTTGGTATTGGAGAAGTCACACAATTTGGTATTATTCTGAGCCATAGTGACAAGCCAGCAATCCAACACACAAGCAAACAAGAAGCAAGCGAATGGTAAACACACGGCAAAAAGAAGGGCAAATAAAATGGCAAGGGTGAAGTGGGGGAGAGGAAAACCAGAGGCAAAAAATGTAATGCGAAGGATAAGGGTTTGTGATAGGTACTTGGTATATGACTTTTGCGTAAGCCTTCCCGGCAACAGCGCCAGAAATTATTCTTACTACTTCTTGAGCTTGTGTTGTATTCCCTCGAAGAGGAAAGGGTGATGCAGCACACGAGCGTAAGTATTTCCCTCAGTTTTTGAGAACCAAGGGATCAATCCAGTAGGAGACCACGCGCGAGTCCCTCGCACCTGCGCAAACAAATAAGAACTTCGCAACCAACACGACAAGGGGTTGTCAATCCCTTTACGGTCACTTACGAAAGTGAGATATGATAGATAGGATAGTGCGATATTTTTGGATATAAGAACAGAAAGTAAACAAAGCAAAGTAAAGTAGATCGGAGATTAATATGTTGAGAATAGACCCAGGGGCCGTAGGTTTCACTAGTGGCTTCTCTCATAATAGCAGAATTCTACGGTGGGTGAACAAATTACTGTCGAGCAATTGATAAAAAAGTGCATAGTTATGCGAATATCTAGGCATGATCATTATATATAGGCATCACGTCCGTGACAAGTAGACTGAAACGATTCTGCATCTACTACTATTACTCCACACATCGACCGCTATCCAGCATGCATCTAGAGTATTAAGTTCATAAGAACAGAGTAATGCTTTAAGCAAGATGACATGATGTAGAGGGATAAACTCAAGCAATATGATATAAACCCCATCTTTTTATCCTCGATGGCAACAATACAATACGTGCCTTGCTGCCCCTGCTGTCACTGGGAAAGGACACCGCAAGATTGAACCCAAAGCCAAGCACTTATCCCATTGCAAGAACTATAGATCTAGTAGGCCAAACCAAACCGATAAATCGAAGAGACTTGCAATAATATTATAATCATACATAAAAGATTTTAGAAAAGAACCAAATATTTCTCGTAGATAATCTTGATCATAAACCCACAATTCATCGGATCTCGACAAACACACCGCAAAAAGATTACATCGAATAGATATCCTCAAAGACCGAGGAGAACTTGGTATTGAGATCGAAAGAGAGAGAAGAAGCCATCTAGCTAATAACTATGGACCCGAAGGTCTGTGGTAAACTACTCACAACTGATGGTGAGGCAATGGTGTTGATGTAGAAGCACTCCGTGGAAGATCCCCCCTCTGGTGGAGCTCCGGAACAGGCCCCAAGATGGGATCTCACAGGAACAGAAGGTTGCGGCGGTGGAATGAGGGTTTTCTCTGTTGCCTCGATGTTTTTAGGGTACATGGGTATATTTAGGAGGAAGGAGGGCATCGGGGTAGCCAAAGGGGGCCCACGAGGGTGGGCGCGCGCCCTGGACCCTCGTGGCCGCCTCCTTCGTTCCCTCGCGTGTACTTCAAGTCTTCTGTGTTGATATTGTTCCAAAAATAACTCTCGCGAAGGTTTCATTCCGTTTGGACTCCATTTGATATTCCTTTTCTGCGAAACCCTGAAATAGGCAAAAAAACAGCAATCTGCACTGGGCCTTTGGTCAATAGGTTAGTCCCAAAAATAATACAAAAGTGTATTATAAAGCCCATTTAACACCCAAAACATAATATATAATAGCATGTAACAATCAAAAATTATAGATACGTTGGAGACATATCATCGCCGCATAAGCCGACTCTCCTAATTGTGTCTAGCCCTAGAGATTATCTTCCGTCCCTCTTGGGGTGCCCTGCCCCTCCTTATATATGTTTGAAGGGGTGGGTTACATGACTAGTCCTAGCAGGATTAGTATTACTCTATTACAAGTGGAGTCCTAGTCTTGCTTCCTTTGTAGGAGAATATTCCTTATGACTTTTCTCGTAAGCCGGCCCACCATAGCACGAACCGGCCTTCTGGGCCTTGGGCCTTGTTATCCATCTAAAATACCCACCGGATCACCAATGAGTCACTAGGCTCGTGAGTCGGCAGATCAGTGATCCGCCAGATCCGTGAGTTGCCAGTCCTCCGGCGGGTTACCAGTGAAGCACCAAGTCTAGCAGGGTCATACTTCCGGCCGGGTCATACCGCGGGGTATATCCTCGACAGTCGGCTTGCCCGATCACCTTTGATCGTATGGATCACCCAACAAGTATCCGTCACGGAGGTTCGGCGGCCTTTCTGCTCGACCCCATAATAGACGGATACCATCTTACTCGAGTTCTTATGGACGGCAGCAACAGTCTCAATCTGATATATCAGGATACTGTCCGCAAGATGAGGATCGACCCGTCAAGAATTAAGCCCAGCAGCACTACCTTTAAAGGAGTGATTCCAGGCATTGAAGCCCGCTACATGGGTTCATTAACACTGGAAGTCGTATTCGGTTCCCCCGATAACTTCCGAACCGAAGAATTAATCTTCAACATCGCTCCATTCTGAAGTGTCTATCACGCACTACTCGAAAGAACGGCCTTCGCCCTCTTTAACACAGTCCCGCATTATGCCTACATCAAGCTTAAAATGCCTGGACCACGTGGCGTTATCACAGTCAATGAAAACGTGGAGCGTTCCCTCCGTACGGAGGAAGACACTGCGGTCCTAGCGGCCGAGGTCCAAAGCGGCTTATTCAGGCAGAATAACTCATCAGTCGTCAAAACCACGGACACGGCTAAATGTGCCCGGTCCGCACAAGAATGCGGAAGCTGAGAAGAACTTGAGCTCGATTAGCAGTTGTGCCCCTGTCGACTGCCCCATAAGGTGGCAGCTTACGTACCTCGTGTACACAATTATGCCCTTAGAATACCTTGGGCGGCGCTAAGGGCATACAGCACATCATTGGTCCATGGTTCGGCTTGACCCTATTCGGACTCCAAAATATATCTTCTTCAGGTTCATTTAAAAACCTACATTGTCTACGGCCGTTCAGGATACTCTTTTCCAGAATCCTGTCCTTTTCCTTCCTTTTTATTTTTACAGGCGGCCACTACAGTTCTACTTCTCAAGGACAAATTACCATTGAGAAAAAGGCGCGGACGTGCAGCAGGGCCACTGGTTGAAATTTCTTTCCCATAGATTAGGGTTGTGTGTAAACCTCTTTACTCTTTTCTTGTTTTCTGTCTTATTTTTTGGCATGTCAAATGTCTGAGGTTGTTATCGGCGTTATTTATAACCTCACGGCTCGCCGTATTAAACGGGATATAAAAGAGGTAGTTTGGCTCCAATTTGTTTGGGTTGTTGTTTATTTTCACCACCTATATTCTCTACCCCCAAGACAGATCACCGTGTATGCCCTAATACCTGGACTTCATACCAGGGGTTGTACTCAGCCTGGCATGCCTACAAAAAGTCCGGACACCTATTGGGAACTGTTCGGCGTCCCGGATATTGCGTTATATGCATTGGCTCTGAATCATGTCTTTGGTTAATAGTTGGGTTGCCCGGCTCCTGTGCTTGCTACCATACGTTCCGCATTGTTCGGCTAAGGTAGTAAAGGGAGAAGTACTGCGATTGTACTTCTGGTTCGTTCGGTCAAGTACCTCGGTAGAGAAAGCCGAAAATTGACTGTCACGATGAGGCGAGAGCTGGTCAAGTGATTTGGTGACCTAGTGTTATACTATGATCGATAGCGATCCACTCCGTGTTATACGAGGGGCTGGTCTTCGCCCAGCCGCGTCAAAAAGGCACTATAATTCAAAAATCCTGGTACGCACCAGGGGCTAGTACTTAGCCCCACTAGTCAAGCTCATATGTCTAAGTGAAAGCGATAAAGCCGCATAGTCTGATTGCATGGTTCGCTACGCAAACACCTCCTAACGGACCAAGAAGTTGGATAAAGAGTGTTCCTGCGTGTTACCAAACACCCCTGTAATATTTACATGGGGGCTGAAGCTGACGAATGGAAACTTCATATTTACATAAACAGCCGCATAGGAGGGACAAGTCGCTCATTTATATAAAAGCACAAAATTTATATACATCGGCACATTGGTTTAGTCCTTAAAACCCGAACACAAATCACTCAAAGGCTATGTCCTTTGAGCAATGGCCCTCTACAAGGCGGGCTCCTTCTAGGACATCGTCAAAGTACCTTTATAGTCTGCGATGATCCTTGCCTTCTGGAGGGCCATCAATGGCTATCTCCACGACCTTCATCTTCGCCCAATGTACCTTCACGCGGGCAAAGGCCATCCGAGCACCCTCTATGCAGGTCGAGCGCTTTACAGCGTCGACCCGCGGACTCGCATCGACAAGCCTCTTCACCAATCCGAAGTAACTACTTGAGATCGGATCAGCGGGCCATAGTCGGACTATCAAGTCCTTCATGGCCGAACTCGCCATGTTGTGCAGCTCGATCAGCTGCTTCATTTGGTCGTTGAGGGGCACCGGATGGTTAGGCGCAAGGAACTGCGACCAAAAAGCTTCTCTGTGTTGTTCCCCTCTTGAGCTCAGAAGTATTGGGCGGCGTCAGCGATGCTCCTCGGGAGATCCGCAAACACATTTGGAGAACTCCACAATCATGTCATTCCAAGATACCTCTGACCTCTGAAGATGCTCTGCAAGAGAAAAACCTTTAGCTGCTATCTGACGTGCTTGTTTTATCTCCTCCTGAGCACCGTGCGATCTAGTTCGTGCCTCCTTGGCAACATTAACTGCCATAGCGAGTTCGACCACTTGCTCCAAATTCGCCTTCTCCAGGGTGTCGCACTTGCGAATCGCATCTTGGAGCTCGGCCTCGACTTTGGTCACCCGGGTCTCATGCTGCTAACGCACGGCCTTCTTGGCCTCCAGGTCGGCAGCTGCTTAATCAACGGCTACCTTGCTCGCTCTAGCCTCCTCCTTGGCCATGGCAAGTTCGCCCTCCAGAGCCTCGACCGCAGCTGCATCAGCTGTTTCACAAAAAATATATAACATGTATTAGCTCATGTTCGAACATATAGTGCGTTAAAATTTAGATTTCCTAAACCCGCATACCTTGCATTTTGTCAAAGCGCTTGTTGACGTGGTCGAGATCTTCATCACCTAGTCTAAGTTTCCGATTTAACTCGGAAACCTCTGCGGTGATACGTCTCCAACGTATCTACTTTTCCAAACCCTTTTGCCCTTGTTTTGGACTCTAACTTGCATGATTTGAATGGAACTAACCCGGACTGACGTTGTTTTTAGTAGAACTGCCATGGTGTTGTTTTTGTGGAGAATAAAAAAGTTCTCGGAATCTCCTGAAAATCAACGGAGAATTATTTCGGAAAATATAAAAAATATCTGCAAGAAGATCCACACCAGGGGGCCCAGGGCCTGTCCACGGGGTGGGGGGCGGCCCCCTGCCCAGGGCGCGCCCGCTGCCTCGTGGGCCCCCTGGTGACTTACCGACGTACCCCCAGATCCTATATCTTCACTTTCGGGGAGAAAAAAAAATCAAGGAGAAGGAATTATCGTGTTTCACGAGACGGAGCTGCCGCCAAGCCCTAATCTCTCTCGGGAGGGCTGATCTGGAGTCCGTTCGGGGCTCCGGAGAGTGGAGATCGTCGCCATCGTCATCATGAACCTTCCTCCATCACCAATTCATGATGCTCACCACCGTGCATGAGTAATTCCATCGTAGGCTTGCTGGACGGTGATGGGTTGGATGAGATCTATCATGTAATCGAGTTAGTTTTGTTAGGGATTGATCCCTAGTATCCACTATGTTCTGATATTGATGTTGCTATATATGACTTTGCTATGCTTAATGCTTGTCACTAGGACCCGAGTGCCATGATTTCAGATCTGAACCTATTATGTTTTCATGAATATATGTGTGTTCTTGATCCTATCTTGCAAGTCTATAGTCACCTACTATGTGTTATGATCCGGCAACCACGAAGTGACAATAATCGGGACAACTCCCGGTGATGACCATAGTTTGAGGAGTTCATGTATTCACTATGTGTTAATGCTTTGGTCCGGTACTCTATTAAAAGGAGGCCTTAATATCCCTTAGTTTCCAATAGGACCCCGCTGCCACAGGAGGGTAGGACAAAAGATGTCATGCAAGTTCTTTTCCATAAGCACGTATAACTATATTCGGAATACATGCATACATTGCATTGATGAACTGGAGCTAGTTCTGTGTCATCCTAGGTTATAACTTCTACATGATGAATTACATCCGACATAATTTCCCATCACCGATCCAATGCCTACGAGCTTTACCTATATTGCTTTTTGCTTATTTATTTTTCTGTTGCTACTATTACAAAAACTATAAAAACACTATCATTACTTTTACTGCCGCTACCGCCGCAATCATATTACTTTGCTACTAAACTATCTTCCTACAGATACTAAGTTTCCAGGTGTGGTTGAATTGACAACTCAGCTGCTAATACTTAAGAGTATTCTTTGGCTCCCCTTGTGCCGAATCAACAAATTTGGGTTGAATACTTTACCCTTGAAAACTGTTGCGATCCCCTACACGTGTGGGTTATCAAGACAAATTTCTTGTGCCGTTGCTGGGGAGCATAGCTCTATTCTTTAAGTCACTTGGGATTTATATCTGTTGATCACTATGAAGAATTTGAAGGACTCAAAAACCAAGATCTTACCCTCAACTACGAGGAGAGGTAAGGAACTGCCATCTAGCTCTGCACATGATTCACCATCTGTTATGGGTAAATTTGCGACACCTACTCGTGCTATTGAATCTGATATGTCGTATGTTCCTGATGATGGCACTTCTGCTATGTATGATGAAACTACCTCTATGCCTGATACTGTGCCACTAGGTGAATTTCTAGATGAACAAATTGCTAAGGTTAGGGAGAGTGCAAATGTTGAAACTGATGGTATTTATGAAAGTGATGATGAAACTACTCCAATAGATATGAATTGCCTGTTGTGCCTGAGGGTTATGCTTTGGATGAAGAAACTGCTAGATACTTTCTTGCTTGCAATGATAGATATGATCTTAAGAAATTATTAGCTAAGCTGAAAGAAAATTCCTTGAATGCTAGAATGAAACATGACCCTGCTTTTGCTACTTCACCTATATGTGTTACTGATAAGGATTATGAATTCTCTGTTGATCCTGAGTTAATTACTTTGGTTAAATTTGATCCTTTCCATGGCTATGAGTCTGAAACTGTTGTGGCACATCTTACTAAGTTGAATGATATAGCCACCCTGTTTACCAACGATGAAAAGATTCATTATTACTATATCCTTAAGCTATTTCATTTCTCGTTAAAAGGTGATGCTAAGACTTGGTTTAATTCTCTTGATCCAGGTTGTGCGCGTAGTCCCCAGGATATGATGTATTACTTCTCTGCTAAATATTTTCCCGCTCATAAGAAACAAGCTGCCTTATGGGAAATATATAACTTTGTGCAAATTGAAGAAGAGAGTCTCCCACAAGCTTGGGGGAGGCTTCTCCAATTACTTAATGCTTTACCTGATCATCCTCTTGAGATGCATGATATACTTGATGTCTTTTATAATGGACTAATCGATGCTTCCAGAGACCACCTGGATAGTTGTGTTGGTTATGTTTTCAGGGAAAGAACAGTTGAACAAGCTAAATTACTATTGAATAATATGTTGGCCAATGAAAATAATTGGACACTTCCTGAACCAGCCCCTAAGCCAACTCCGAAGAAAAGAGGTGTTTTATTTCTTAGTCCAGAAGATATGCAAGAGGAAAAGATATCTATGAAAGAAAAAGGTATTAAAGCTGAAGATATTAAGAATTTACCACCTATTGAAGAAATACATGGTCTTGATAACCCGACACAGGTAGTAAAGGTAAATTCTCTTTATAGATTTGATGAAGGTGATATTCCTCGTTATAAGTCTGCTAGCCAATGCTTAGATGAGTTTGACAAATTTATTGTGAAACAAGAAAACTTCAATGCTTATGTTGGTAGACAATTACAACACAATGCTTATATGATTGAACTCTAGAGTGATTATCTGTCTAGAGCTAAAGGTGAACTGAAACTTATTAGTATACATGCTTCTATGGTCACCACTCAAGTAGAACAAGTACTTAAGGCTCCGAATGATTTGCTCAATGAATTAAATAGTAAGAATAATGACTATGTTGTTAGAGTTGCAACTAGAGGTAGTAAAATGACTCAGGAACCTCTGTATCCTGAAGGCCACCCTAAGAGAATTGAGCAAGATTCTGAGAGAGCCAATTTAGATGCACCTAGTTCTTCTAAGAAGAAGAAAAAAAATGATAGGACTTTGCATGCCTCTAGTGAACCTGTAGCTAACAAACCTGAGAATCCTAATGATATATCTGTTTCTGATGCTGAAACACAATTTGGTAATGAACATGAACCTAGTGATAATATTAATGATGATGTTCATGATGATGCTCAAGCTAGCAATGATAATGATGTAGATATTGAACCTGTTGTTGATCTTGATAACCCACAATCAAAGAATCAACGTTATGATAAGAGAGACTTTGTTGCTAGGAAGCATGGTAGGGAAAGAGAACCACGGGTTTAGAAACCCATGCATTTTCCTCCGGAACCATCCAAGAAAAGGATGGTGAGGATTTTGAGCGCTTTGCTGAAATGATTAGACCTATCTTTTTGCGTATGCGTTTGACTTATGTGCTTATAACAAATCCTTATTAAGGATGGCAATGGGTCGGGTTTGGATTGGGTTGAACAATACCAAATCCATAGCCATATCTATGAAGACAGTCTCAGTCCGCCCATGGAAAAACCCATGGGCGAAAAATTGTGTCCATGTCCAAACCGGTGGATATCCATGTCCGTTGGATACCCATGGAGTCCTCTCAAGACATATACATAAGACACAACACAACATGCACATAAGCTGTTGCACCCATGAATCAATGCGGGTTTGAAAAAGTAGAGACGGAGGAGTCGAGGGGATACTTAGTTGCGTTGCCATAGGCCAGTGGTGCTGGTTGTTGAAGTGCTCCACCTGTCCACAATACATGGAGATAGCAGCTGACAGTGTTGACCATCTCTTGGGATGCAGGAGGAGTAAGAAGAGGAGACGCGGATGATTCTTAATGATGAGTCATTTAACAGTGACATAAAAGATCAGAAGGGGATTGAAGTAATATTAAGGCGGGGATTGAATGTCAACTAACAAAAGTTATGGTGGGGATTGTGCAATTTGCTTTCAATGTTTGAGATTATAATGGGTGAAATTATAGTGGGACATGTGACTATGAGGTAGGGATAGCCGAATATTGCCATTAAGTCATACTATCGAGTCGGGTTTGGATATATCCATGGGTACAAGAATATGTCCATGCCCTACCCACGAGTAAACGGGTCGGGTTTGGGCGCCGCCCATGGGCACAAAAGCATATCCAAACCCTGTCCAAACGGGTCGGATATCCATGGGTATCCATGTCCATGGGTAAAATTGCCATCCTTAATCCTTATGCTAAGTATATGAAAGATATCATTACCAATAAAAGAAAGATACCCGAAGTAGAAATTTCCACCATGCTTGCCAATTACACTTTTGAGGGTGGAATACCTAAGAAATTAGGAGATCCATGAGTACCTACTATACCTTGCTCCATTAAGAGAAACTATGTTAAAACTGCTTTGTGTGATCTTGGAGCCGGTGTTAGTGTTATGCCTCTCTCTTTATATCGTAGACTTGACTTGAGTAAGTTGACACCTACTGAAATATCTTTGCAAATGGATGATAAATCAACTGCTATACCTGTCGGTATTTGTGAGGATGTGCCTGTGGTAGTTGCAAATGTTACTATTCTAACGGACTTTGTTATACTTGATATTCCCGAGGACGATAGTATGTCTATTATTCTTGGAAGACCCTTTTTGAATACTGCAGGGGCTGTTATTGATTGCAACAAAGGCAATGTCACTTTTCATGTCAATGGTAATGAGCATACGGTACACTTTTCGAGGAAACAACCTCAGGTCCACAGTATCAATTATATTGGAAAAATTTCAACTATTACTATTGGAGGTTTTGAGTTTCCTCTTCCTACTATCAGGAAGACATATGGCATCCTTATTGTTGCGGACATACATATCCCCATTGAGGTAACCTAGTGTTATTCGAAAATTATCCGGTTTCATGTTACTCGGAAAGAGTTTATTAACAAGACATGATCAACCTTGTTAATGGATTCCTTTTGGTGAGCATGGGATAGGTGAATCTAGATAGCACAACCTTCTGTACCCTCTTTTTACTTTCTGTTAATTAGGATAAATAAAGCAAAAATAGTAATTTCTATCTGTTTCCAGACTTACCCATGCAATAAAAAATATCCCGAAAATAATAGTTCTCCAAATGCCATGAAAATGAAATGTGATTTTTCTAGAATATTTGAGGAAATATGACACTAAACACATAACGAGGGGAGCCATCACGTGGCCACGAGGGTCCAGGGCGCGCCCCCCTGCCCAGGGCGCGCCCCTGCCTCGTGGGCCCCATGTGCCCCCCCCTCCACTTATTCCAACACACATGCTCTTCTTCTTCCTCCCAAAAAATTTACCAACCAGCTCAAACCCGAGTTCTAGCTCATCTTGCTGCCATTTTCGATCTCCTTGCTCAAAGCACCATTCACTAAACTGTTTGGGGAGATTGTTCCTTGGTATGTGACTCCTCCATTGGTCCAATTAGTTTTTGTTCTAGTTCTCTATTTATTACAACTTTATGCTGCTGTGGTGACCTTGTTCTTGAGCTTGCATGTCAAATTTTCTTGGTCCCAAGTAGTTCTAATGCATGATATAGTCCCTAGGCACTAGTAGGAGTTGTTGCTATCAATCTTATTGATTTTGGTTAACTTTTATTTTGAAGTTACTAAAAATTTCAGAAAATTTCAGAAAAATGTCTAGGAGAAACTTCCAAGGCGGTTTTTCAAGGAAGTAAGAACCGAGGCTCGCGTTCCGAAAGCCGGACGATGAACTACCAAGGGATGCTGACGTACGACCTTGTGAATGGCCGTCAGATGACTTTATGGATCAAACTGGCATAAAGGATGAATTTTACGCATACGTGCGCAACGCTGACCTCGAGGGCTTCATACAAGATAAGTGCACTCAATACCGTGGCTTAACCGATAGCTTTGTGAGAAGGTTTAAATTTTCATCTTCACGTAATTCTCACACTGTACTGTTTGACCTATATGATAAATCTTATACCATGGATTTAGAGGATTTTAATTATGCTTGCAAGCTCCCAAGGTGGGGCAGTATGAGTGATCCTCGCAAATCTGAATTTAGAGAATTCATTACTACTATTACAGTGGGGGAGTCCAGGGAAGTCACACAGGCTACGATGGGGAGCATACATTTTCCTGGTATTCATTACTTTGCTCTCTTTATCGGTAGATGCATAAACGGTAAGGGTGAGATTGCCACATGTGCGTCCCGGATCTTAGTGTTCTCAGGAGTGCTGTACTAGGTGATAGGCAATATAACTTGGGAGCAATTGTTGCACGTGGGCTACACCATAATGGCTTGCATGGAGATTTATTTGGTGGGATCTATGCTACCCGCATAGCCCGCTTCCTTGGTGTGTCTGTGCACGTGAATGATGAACCTCTACCTCCTGCTTATTTAGACTGCCATGCTATGACTAGTCACCAGTTTATAGAGTGGGATGATCAAACCCTCAAATATCGACTAATCTTTAACAGGCAGCATGCCATCCCTATTGTTCTTCCTGCCCCTACTTTGTTTAACTTTCAGGAAAAAGGGAGATACACTACAACTATGTAGGAGGCAAATGCTTATTATAACATGACGGAAGCAGCCCGCCTTCGAGATGCAGCACAGCATGCAGTATCTGCTGCATCCCAGTACAACCCCAACCATGACTTTGGATATCCGTCACGCCAATACTGGCCATAGACCAACTTAGGCCAAAAGCCTAAGCTTGGGGGAGTACATGTTTCTCACCGACTTACATTCATGTCCACACTTATTCTAGTTGTCGGTGCTCACACTCTTTCACTGTACCATCCATGCTTAGTTTCAATTTCTTTTTCTTAGTCTTTTCTTGTGTGCTAGAAAACCCCAGAAAAACAAAAATTATTAGTTCTAGCTTCTAGCTAGTTTATTTTCTTTGCTTGTAGTAGTAATTAAAATGAAAAAAAACCCAAAAAGATTTCCCGTTCTTCTTTTGCTTGTTGGGAGCTTTCCCGTGTAAATAGTTTCTTTTTTTCTTTTCTTTGGGGGATAAGAGTAGAAGACCATGATTAAAATGCTTAGTGGCTCTCATATGCTTTGTTGATGATTTAACCTTGAGCCATATTACCTTGTCTTCTCTATTGTATTAAATGTCTGCAGATTCCAGCTTAGTCCAATGCACGTGCACTATTATTATTATCCACACCGTTTGGTCGTGCGAGTGAAAGGCAATAAGGATGATATATGATGAACTAATTGAGATGAGAAAAAGCTGGTATGAACTCGACCTCTCTTGTTTTTGTAAATACGATGGCTCATCATTCCTGATTCAGCTTGTTATGAATGAAACATGTTTGCAATGACAATAAGAGATCATAGCTGCTTATGTCGTGCTTAATTAGCTGAGAGTTTATAATGGTCTATCTTGCGTGCCAACATGATATTAAAATGGTTGTGATGTGGTATGATGGGGTGGTATCCTCCTTCGAACGATTTAAGTGATCTGACTTGGCACATGTTCATGCATGTAGTTGAAACAAATCAACATAGCCTCCAGGATATTTATGTTCATGGTGATTTATATCCTACTCATGCTTGCATTCATTGTTGATTAATTTTAATGCATGTTCATGACCGTTGTTGCTCTCTAGTTGGTCGCTTCCCAGTCTCTTTCTAGCCTTCACCTGTACTAAGCGGGAACACTGCTTGTGCATCCACTTCCATAAACCCCAAAGTCATTCCATATGAGTCCACCATACCTTCCTATATGCGGTATTTACCTGCCGTTCCAAGTAAATTTGTATGTGCCAAACTCCAAACCTTCAAATGAAATTATGTTTCGTATGCTCGAACAGCTCATGTATCAACTAGGGATGTCTATATCTTCCATGCTAGGTGGGTTATTCTCAAGATGAGTGGACTCCGCTCATCATTCATGAGAAAATGGCTGGTAATCGGGATGCCCAGTCCCATGCTCAAAATCATAATAATTAAACAAAACTCCCCTAGGGCTGTTGCTGGTTTGGACGGTACCCGTTGTCTCGGGCTAGCCGTGAAGTGTGCTTGTTGGTGGTTGGGGGAGTATACACTTTACCATTCTGTTTGGGAACCGCCTATAATGTGTGTAGCATGGGAGATATCGAGATTCTTGGTTGTTATGTTGACAATGAAAGTATACCATTCAAAATGTTATTCATCTCTATTTAAAAATCGAGCTCTGGTACCTCTACAAATCCCTGCTTCCCTCTGCAAAGGGCCTATCTATTTACTTTTATGTAGAGTCATCATCCTCTTATCAAAGAGCACCAGTAGGAGAGCACCTCTGTCGTTGCATGTATTACTATTAATTTGCATTGAGTATGATCATGACTGGATCTCTTTTACCATGAATTAATATGTCTAGTCAGTCCTTGATCTTTAAAGGTGCTCTGCATTTATGTTTTGCGGTCTCAGAAAGGGCTAGCGAGATACCATCTTGTTATATCATATCATGATTGTTTTGAGAAAGCGTTGTCATCCGAGGTTAATTATTATTGCTCGCTAGTTGATCATGCCATTGATGTGAGTAGTCTCGAGACCTGAAAGTTATTGTGAATGTGGTTAGTTTATAATCTTGTTGAAAATCTGAATGCTAGCTTACATATTTACAACAACAAGAGCAAACAGAGTTTGTCAAAGTTTTTCTTTATCACTTTCAGTTTATCAACTGAATTGCTTGAGGACAAGCAAAGGTTTAAGCTTGGGGGAGTTGATACGTCTCCAACGTATCTACTTTTCCAAACCCTTTTGCCCTTGTTTTGGACTCTAACTTGCATGATTTGAATGGAACTAACCCGGACTGACACTGTTTTCAGCAGAACTGCCATGGTGTTGTTTTTGTGAAGAATAAAAAGTTCTCGGAATTGCCTAAAAATCAACAGAGAATTATTTCGGAAAATATAAAAAATATCTTCAAGAAGATCCACACCAGGGGGCCCAGGGCCTGTCCACGGGGTGGGGGCGCGCCCCCTGCCTCGTGGGCCCCCTGGTGACTTACCGACATACCCCCAGATCCTATATATTCACTTTCGGGGAGAAAAAAAATCAAGGAGAAGGAATTATTGCGTTTCACGAGACGGAGCCGCTGCCAAGCCCTAATCTCTCTCCGGAAGGCTGATCTAGAGTCCGTTCGGGGCTCGGGAGAGCGGAGATCGTCGCCATCGTCATCATCAACCTTCCTCCATCACCAATTCATGATGCTCACCGCCGTGCGTGAGTAATTCCATCGTAGGCTTGCTGGACGGTGATGGGTTGGACGGGATCTATCATGTAATCGAGTTAGTTTTGTTAGGGTTTTATCCCTAGTATCCACTATGTTCTCAGATTGATGTTGCTATGACTTTGCTATGCTTAATGCTTGTCACTAGGGCCCGAGTGCCATGATTTCAGATCGGAACCTATTATGTTTTCATGAATATATGTGTGTTCTTGATCCTATCTTGTAAGTCTATAGTCACCTACTATGTGTTATGATCCGGCAACCCCAAAGTGATAATAATCGGGACCACTCCCGGTGATGACCATAGTTAGAGGAGTTCATGTATTCACTATGTGTTAATGCTTTGGTCCGGTGCTCTATTAAAAGGAGGCCTTAATATCCCTTAGTTTCCAATAGGACCCCGCTGCCATGGGAGGGTAGGACAAAAGATGTCATGCAAGTTCTTTTCCATAAGCACATATGACTATATTCGGAATACATGCCTACATTGCATTGATGAACTGGAGCTAGTTCTGTGTCACCCTAGGTTATAACTTCTACATGATGAATTACATCCGACATAATTTCCCATCACCGATCCAATGCCTACGAGATTTACCTATATTGCTTGTTGCTTATTTACTTTTTCGTTGCTACTATTACAAAAACTACAAAAACACTATCATTACTTTTATTGCCGCTACTGCCGCTATCATATTACTTTGCTACTAAACTATCTTGCTGTGGATACTAAGTTTCCAGGTGTGGTTGAATTGACAACTCAGCTGCTAATACTTAAGAGTATTCTTTGGCTCCCCTTGTGTCGAATCAACAAATTTGGGTTGAATACTTTACCCTTGAAAACTGTTGCGATCCCCTACCCTTGTGGGTTATCATGCGACATGGGCAGATGTTGTGACTAGCACAGCCTGCTCAAGCACCAAATTCACAGTTCAACTCTATCATATACTATAACATGGATGCTTTGTCTGATTTTGTTCACAATAAAACAAAAAGTTCTCTTTACAAAACAATACATCGCATACCTCAAAGCCTGTTAGTAGGATGTTGAAGGCTTCGTTCTGTCCGCCTTTGATGGACTGAATCTTCCCCATGACCGCACTCATCAGAGTGCGGTGTTCTTCCACGATGGAAGAACTTTGTAGTGCTCCCTCCAGCATGTTCGGCGCCTCTGGATTGACGGTCGGTGCTGCAGGAGCGGTTGCTCCCTCCCCCATTACAGGGGGTTGGTCCCTTGATTTTGGAGCCGCACTGGACTCCGGAACAGTGTTCAACAGGGCCCTGGATTGTTTGCCCCCCACCCGTCTTCGGTCACCATGGGGATCGCTCCCCCCTGGTCGACCACGGCCGAGGGACTGACCTCGGCCGCCCTTTCGTCCGCATGATACGTCTCCAACGTATCTATAATTTTTTATTGTTCCATGCTATTATCTATGATGTTTTGAATGTTTAATTGGCTTTGTTATACACTTTTATATTATTTTTGGGACTAACCTACTAACCCAAAGGCCCAGTCCAGATTGCTGTTTTTTTGCCTGTTTTAGGGTTTTACAGAAAAGGAATATCAAACGGAGTCCAACCGGAATGAAACCTTCGGGGGAGATATTTTTGGAGCAAAATACGCACGGGAGACTTGAGAACCACGGAGTAGGGCTGACGTGGCGTCCACGAGGGTGGGGGGCGCCCCCCCTATAGGGTGCGCCCCCTGCCTCGTGGGCACCCCGGCTGGCCCCCTGTGCCCTCCTTCCTCCTATATATACCTACGTACCCCGAAACTATCAGACGAACAGAGAAAACCCTAGTTCCACCGCCGCAACCTTCTGTTCCCGTGAGATCCCATCTTGGGGCCTGTTCCGGAGCTCCGCCGGAGGGGGGATCTTCCACGGAGTGCTTCTACATCATCATCATCGCCTCACCATGATTCATGAGTAGTTTACCACAGACCTTCGAGTCCATAGCTAGTATCTAGATGGCTTCTTCTCTCTCTTTGGATCTCAATACCAAGTTCTCCTCGGTCTTCGAGGAGATCTATTCGTTGTAATGTCTTTTTGCAGTGTGTTTGTCGAGATTCGATGAATAGTGGGTTTATGATCAAGATTATCTATGGGAAATATTTGGTTCTTTTCTGAACTCTTTATGTGTGATTACAATATCCTTGCAAGTCTCTTCAAATTATTGGTTTGGTTTGGCCTACTAGATCTATAGTTCTTGCAATTGGAGAAGTGCTTGGCTTTGGGTTCAATCTTGCGGTGTCCATTCCCAGTGACAGTAGGGGCAGAAAGGCACGTATTGTATTGTTGCCATCGAGGATAAAAAGATGGGGTTTATATCACTATGTTTGAGTTTATCCCTCTACATCATGTCATCTTGCTTAAGGCGTTACTCTGTTCTTATGAGCTTAATACACTAGATGCATGCTGGATAGCGGTCGATGTGTGGAGTAATAGTAGTAGATGCAGAATCGTTTCGGTCTACTTGTCTCGGACGTGATGCCTATATATAATGATCATGCCTAGATAGTCTCATAATTTTTCATTTTTCTATTAATTGCTCGACATTAATTTGTTTACCTGCCGTAGAATTTCGCTATCATAAGAGAAGCCACTAGAGAACATTATGGCCCCCGGTTCTATTCTCAACATATCAATCTACAATCTACTTTACTTTTCTGCTTTTACTTTATGTTCCTATATCCAAAAATACCGAAAATATCAAACTATCATCTCTATCAGATCTCACTTTCGTAAGTGACCGTAAAGGGATTGACAACCCCTTATCGCATTGGCTGCGAAGTTCTTATTTGTTTGTGCAGGTGCGAGGGACTCGCGCATGGTCTCCTACTGGATTGATACCTTGGTTCTCAAAAACTGAGGGAAATACTTATGCTACTGTGCTGCATCTCCCTTTCGTCTTCGAGGGAATACAACGCAAGCTCGAGAAGTAGCAAGAAGAATTCTTGGCGCCGTTGCCGGGGAGGCTTACGCAAAAGTCATATACCAAGTACCAATGACAAACCCTTATCCTTCGCATTACATTTATTTGCCTCTCGTTTTCGTCTCCCCCACTTCACCCTTGACGTTTTATTTGCCCTTCTTCTGCCATGTGTTTATCGTTCGCTTGCTTCTTCTTTGCTTGAGTGTTGGATTGCTTGCTTGTCACTATGGCTCAGAACAATACCAAATTGTGTGACTTCTCCAATACCAACAATAATGATTTTATTAGCACTTCGATTGCTCCTATTACCGATGCTGAATCTTGTGAGATCAATGCTGCTCTTCCGAATCTTGTTATGAAAGATTAATTATCCGGCCTTTCTAGTGAAGATGCCGCTACCCATCTAAACAACTTTGTTGATTTGTGTGATATGCAAAGGAAAAGGGATACAGATAGTGATATTGTTAAATTGAAGTTATTTCCGTTTTCACTTAGAGATCGTGCTAAAACTTGGTTTTCCTCGTTGCCAAGAAATAGTATTGATTCGTGGAATAAGTACAAAGATATTTTTATCTCTAAGTATTTCCCTCCTACTAAGATCATCTCTCTTAGAAACGATATTATGAACTTTAAGCAACTAGATCATGAGCATGTTGCACAAGCTTGGGAGAGAATGGAATTAATGATACGTAATTGCCCTACACATGGTTTGAACTTATGGATGATTATTCAAAACTTTTATGTTGGCTTGAATTTTGCTTCTAGAAATCTTTTAGATTCGGCCGCAGGAGGCACTTTCATGGAAACTACCTTAGGAGAAGCTACCAAACTCGTAGTTAATATTATGGTTAATTATTCTCAATGGCACACCGAAAGATCTACTAGTAAAAAAGTGCGTGCTATTGAAGAGATTAGTGTTTTGAGTGGAAAGATGGATGAACTTATGAAATTATTTGCTGCTAAGAGTGCTTCTTCTAATCCTAATGATACGCCTCTGTCCACTTTGATTGAAAATAACAATGAATCTTTGGATGTGAATTTTGTTGGTAGGAATAATTTTGGTAACAGTTCTTATAGAGGAAACTTCAATCCTAGGCCTTTTCTAGTAATTCATCTAATAATTATGGTAATTCCTACAACAACTCTTATGGAAAGATGCCTTCTGAATTTGAAACTAGTGTTAAGGAGTTTATGATTTCGCAAAAGAATTTCAATGCTATGCTTGATGAAAAATTGCTTAAGACTGATAAATTGGCTAGAAGTGTGGATAGAATTACTCTTGATGTTGATTCTTTGAAACTTAGATCTATCCCACCTAAGCATGATATCAATGAGTCTCTCAAAGCCATGATAATTTACAATGACGAATGCAAAGAAAGAACCGCTAGGATGTGTGCTAAAAGAGAGAATTATATAAAAGCGTGTTCTTCTAGTTATAATGAAAATAAATATGAAGATCTAAAATTTATTGATGTGTCTCCTATTAGATCCTTGTTTTCTAGTATAAATCTTGATGAATATAGGATTGTAGATGATTCTACTTTAAGGTTTCCCAATGATTCAGAGTTTTTAGATCTTGATGCTAAAATTGTTAAAAGTGGGAAAAGAGATTAAAACTTTACATAGTGATGAACCCGCTACTTTGTATTTCAAGGGATTCAATTATGACAATTGCTCTTTGATTGATTGTATTTCCTTGTTGCAATCCGTGCTAAACTCTTCGCATGCTTACAGTCAAAATAAAGCTTTTACCAAACACATAGTTGATGCTTTGATGCAATCTTATGAAGAAAAACTAGAGTTAGAAGTTTCTATCCCTAGAAAGCTTTATGATGAGTGGGAACCTACTATCAAAATAAAAAATAAATATCATGAATGCTTTGCTTTGTGTGATTTGGGTGCAAGTGTCTCCACTATCCCAAAAACTTTGTGTGATTTGCTTGGGTTCCATGAGCTTGATGATTGTTCTTTAAATTTGCATCTTGCGGATTCCACTATTAAGAAACCTATGAGAAGTATTAATGATGTTCTTATTGTTGCCAATAGGAATTATGTGCCCGTAGATTTCACTGTTCTTGATATAGATTGCAATCCTTCATGTCCTATTATTCTTGGTAGACCTTTCCTTAGAATGATTGGTGCAATTATTGATATGAAGGAAGGAAATATTAGATTCCAATTTCTGTTAAGAAAAGGCATGGAACACTTTCCTAGAAAGAAAATCAAATTACCATATGAATCTATTATGAGAGCCACTTATGGACTGCCTTCCAAAGATGACAATACCTAGATCTATTCATGTATCGTGCCTAGCTAGGGGCGTAAAACGATAGCGCTTGTTGGGAGGAAACCCAATTTTATATTTTTTGTTTTTGCTTCTATTTAGGAATAAATATTTCATCTAGCTTCTGTTCATATGTGGTTTTGTGTTTTAATTAGTGTTTGTGCCAAGTAGAACCTTTGGGAAGACTTGTGTGAAGTTTATATGATCTTGCTGTGAAAAACAGAATCGTTATCGCTTGCTAGAATGGTCACCAGATTTTACTGGAGTGTGCTATTTAGTTGATTCTTTTTGCAGATGATTAATAGACAAATTCCTCACGTTTACCAATTTAGTTTGATTTTTTTGGAGTTACAGAAGTATGTGAAAACTGCAGATTACTAGAGACTGTTCTATTTTTGACAGATTCAGTTTTCCGTGTGTTGTTCGCTTATTTCAATGCATCTATGAGTAGTATTGGGAAGTATGAATCATAGAGAAGTCGGAATACAGTATGTTTAACAACAATATAAACCAAGAATGAATTCATTACAGTACCTTTGAGTACTGGTTTGTTTTCTTATACTAACGGAGCTCACGAGATTTTTGGCTAAGTTTTGTGTTGTGAAGTTTTCAAGTTTTGAGTATGGCTTTGATGGATTATGGAACGAAGAGTGGCAAGAGCCTAAGCTTGGGGATGCCCAAGGCACCCCAAGGTAAAATTCAAGGACAACCAAAAGCCTAAGCTTGGGGATGCCCCGAGAAGGCATCCCCTCTTTCGTCTTCATCCATCGGTAACTATACTTGGAGCTATATATTTATTCACCACATGATATGTGTTTTACTTGGAGCGTCTTGTATCATTTGAGTCTTTGCTTGTTAGTTTGCCACAATTATTCTTGCTGGACACACCTATTTGAGAGAGTTAAATATGGCCTAGGAATTGATAGAATACTCTATGTGCTTCACTTATATCTTTTGAGTTGAATAGTTTTTGCTCTAGTGATTCACTTATATCTTTTAGAGCACGGTGGTGATTATATTTTGTAGAAATTTTTGATCTCTCGTGCTTCACTTATATACTTTTGAGAGTCTATTAAAACAGCATGGTAATGTGCTTAGGCTATAAAATTAGTCTTCACATGATAGACAACCAATATCAATGTAGTAAAAACTTTCACACTAAGTGCATTGAATATGATGACAAGTTGGATGCTTGATAATTGTTTTGAGATATGAGGATAGTGATATTAGAGTCATGCTAATGGAGTTATTATGAAATTGAGAAATGCTTGTGTTAAGGTTAGTGATTCCCATAGCATGCACGTATGGTGAACCGCTATGTGACGAAGTTAGAGCATGAGGTATTTGTAAAGTGTCAACCTTTGTGTGGAGGTCGGGGGCGCGTTATGGTTAACCCCTACCAACCTCCCCCCTAGGAGCATGCGTTGATTGCTTTTTTTGATGACTCGTAGATTTTTGCAATAATTATATGAGTTCTTATGATTAATGTTGAGTCCATGGATAATACGCACTCTCACCCTTCCACCATTGCTAGCCTCTCTTGTACCGCGCAACTTTGGCCGGTACCATACGCCCACTATATATCTATCCTCAAAACACACATCATATATATTCCTCAAAACAGCAACCATACCTACCTATCATGGCATTTCCATAGCCATTCCGAGATATATTGCCATGCAACTTTCCACCATTCCGTTCATTTGACACTCTTCATATTGTCATATTGCCATGCATGATCATGTAGTTGACATCGTATTTGTGGCAAAGCCACCATGCATAATTTTTCATACATGTCACTCTTGATTCATTGCACATCCCAGTACACTGCCGGAAGCATTCATATAGGTCATATCTTGTTCTAGTATCGAGTTGTAATATCGAGTAGTAAATCAATATAAGTGTGATGATCATCATTATTAGAGCATTGTCCCATGTGAGGAAAGGCTAAATCAAGAAAGCCCCTCCAAAAAAAGAAAAAAAAGAAAGGCCAAAGAAAAAAGTCCCAAAAAAAGGAAAAAAAAGAGGAAAAAAAGAAAAAGAAAAAGAAAAGGGGACAATTGCTACTATCTTTTTCCACACTTGTGCTTCAAACTAGCACCATGTTCTTAATGATAGAGAGTCTCATGTTTAGTCACTTGCATATACTAGTGGGAATTTTCATTATAGAACTTGTCTTGTATATTCCAACGATGGGCTTCCTCAAATGCCCTAGGTCTTCATGAGCAAGCAAGTTGGTTGCACACCCACTAGTTTCTTTTGTTGAGCTTTCATACATTTTTAGCTCTAGTGCATCCGTTGCATGGCAATCCCTACTCACTCACATTGATATCTATTGATGGGCATCTCCATAGCCCGTTGATACGCCTAGTTGATGTGAGACTATCTCCCTCCTTTTGGTCTTCTGCACAACCACCTCTCTATTCCACCCATAGTGCTATGTCCATGGCTCACGCTCATGTATTGCGTGAAAGTTGAAAGGTTTGAAAGAAAAGAGTATGGAAACAAGTGCTTGGCTGAAATCGGGGTTGTGCATGATATGAATATTTTGTGTGATGAAGAGCAAGCAAAGCCAGACTATACGATTTTGTAGGGATAACTTTCTTTAGCCATAGTATTTTGAGAAAACATTTTTGCTTTGTCAGTATGCCTGAAGTATTATTATTTCTTATGTCAATATAGAATTTTGTCTTGAATCTTTCAGATCTGAACATTCATGCCACAATTAAGAGAATTACATTGAAAAACTCTGTTGGTTAGTATTCCACATCGAAAATTATGTTTTCATCATTTACCTACTCGAGGACGAGGAGGAATTAAGCTTGGGGATGCTTGATACGTCTCCAACATTCTATAATTTTTGATTGTTCCATGCTATTATTTATGATGTTTTGGATGTTTAATGGGCTTTGTTATACACTTTTATATTATTTTTGGGACTAACCTACTAACCCAAAGGCCCGGTCCAGATTGCTGTTTTTTGCCTGTTTTAGGGTTTTACAGAAAAGGAATATCAAACGGAGTCCAAACGGAATGAAACCTTCAGGAGAGATATTTTTGGAGCAAAATACGCACGGGAAACTTGAGAACCACGGAGTAGGGCTGACGTGGCGTACACGAGGGTGGGGGGCGCCCCCCCCCCAATAGAACGGGCCCCCTGCCTCGTGGGCACCCCGTCTGGCCCCCGGTGCCCTCCTTCCTCCTATATATAGCTACGTACCTCGAAACTATCAGACGAACAGAGAAAACCCTAGTTCCACCGCCGCAACCTTCTCTTCCCGTGAGATCCCATCTTGGGGCCTGTTCCGGAGCTCCGCCAGAGGGGGGATCTTCCACGGAGTGCTTCTACATCATCATCATCGCCTAACCATGAGTTGTGAGTAGTTTACCACAAACCTTCGGGTCCATACTAGTATCTAGATGGCTTCTTCTATCTCTCTTTGGATCTCAATACCAAGTTCTCCTCGGTCTTCGAGGAGATCTATTCGATGTAATCTCTTTTTGCGGTGTGTTTGTCGAAATCTGATGAATTGTGGGTTTATGATCAAGATTATCTATGAGAAATATTTGGTTCTTTTCTGAACTCTTTATGTGTGATTATAATATCCTTGCAAGTTTCTTAGAATTATTGGTTTTGGTTGGCCTACTAGATCTATAGTTCTTGCAATGGGAGAAGTGCTTGGCTTTGGGTTCAATCTTGCGGTGTCCTTTCCCAATGACAGTAGGGGCAGCAAGGCACGTATTGTATTGTTGCCATTGAGGATAAAAAGATGGGGTTTATATCACTATGTTTGAGTTTATCCCTCTACGTCATGTCATCTTGCTTAAGGCGTTACTCCGTTCTTATGAGCTTAATACACTAGATGCATGCTGGATAGCGGTCGATGTGTGGAGTAATAGTAGTAGATGCAGAATTGTTTCAGTCTACTTTTCTCGGACATGATGCCTATATATAGTGATCATGCCTACATAGTGTCATAACTATTCGCTTTACTATCAATTGCTCGACAGTAATTTGTTTACCCGTCGTAGAATATCGCTATCATGAGAGAAGCCACTAGAGAACACTATGGCCCCCGGGTCAATTCTCAACATATCAATCTACAATCTACTTTACTTTTCCGCTTTTACTTTCTATTCTTATATCCAAAAATATCAAACTATCATCTCTATCAGATCTCACTTTCGTAAGTGACCGTAAAGGGATTGACAACCCCTTATCGCGTTGGCTGCAAAATTCTTATTTGTTTGTGCAGGTGCGAGGGACTCGCGCGTGGTCTCCTACTAGATTGATACCTTGGTTCTCAAAAACTGGGGGAAGTACTTACGCTACTGTGCTGCATCTCCCTTTCCTCTTCGAGGGAATACAACGCAAGCTCGAGAAGTAGCACCGCCCCACTCCCACCTGCTGGAACATGGGTAGTTTGTAGAGAGGATACCTCGGTATCCCCCACGGTGGGCGAAGAGCCCCGCGGAGGCGTGCCGCTCTCCTTCTCTCCGGGCGCCAGGGAATTCCCCGAGGACAGTGAAGCCACGGGGATGTCGCGTGGTGGGCTACATAAAGGCAAAACAAATATTAGATGTTGCAAAGGAAAAATATCTGAATATAAGTGATACGTCTCCAACGTATCTATAATTTTTTATTGTTCCGTGCTATTATTTATGATGTTTTGGATGTTTAATGGGCTTTGTTATACACTTTTATATTATTTTTGGGACTAACCTGTTAACCCAAAGGCCAGTCCAGATTGTTGTTATTTTTTGCCTATTTCGGGGTTTTATAGAAAAAGAATATCAAACGGAGTCCAAACGGAATGAAACTTCAGGAGAGATATTTTTGCAGCAAAATATGCACGGGAGACTTGAGAACCCCAGAATAGGGCTGACGTGGCGTCCACGTCGATGGGGGGCGCGGCCCCCTACAGGGCGTGCACCCTGCCTCATGGGCCCCATGTTTGGCCCCCGGTGCCCTCCTTCCTCCTATATATATCCATGTACCTTGAAAACATCGAGGTAACAAAGAAAACCCTAATTCCACCGCCGCAACCTTCTGTTCCCGTGAGATCCCATCTTGGGGCCTGTTCTAGAGCTCCACCAGAGGGGGGATCTTCCACGGAGTGCTTCTACATCAACACCATTGCCTCACCATCAGTTGTGAGTAGTTTACCACAGACCTTCGATTCCATAGTTATTAGCTAGATGGCTTCTTCTCTCTCTTTGGATCTCCATACCAAGTTCTCCTCGGTCTTCGAGGAGATCTATTCGATGTAATCTTTTTGCGGTGTGTTTGTCGAGATCCGATGAATTATGGGTTTATGATCAAGATTATCTACGAGAAATATTTGGTTCTTTTCTAAAATCTTTTATGTATGATTATAATATCCTTGCAAGTCTCTTCGATTTATCGGTTTGGTTTGGCCTACTAGATCTATAGTTCTTGCAATGGGATAAGTGCTTGGCTTTGGGTTCAATCTTGCGGTGTCCTTTCCTAGTGACAGCAGGGGCAGCAAGGCACGTATTGTATTGTTACCATCGAGGATAAAAAGATGGGGTTTATATCATTTTATTTGAGTTTATCCCTCTACATCATGTCATCTTGCTTAAGGCGTTACTCTGTTGTTATGAATTTAATACTCTAGATGCATGCTGGATAGCGGTCAATGTGTGGAGTAATAGTAGCAGATGCAGAATCGTTTCGGTCTACTTGTCTCGGACGTGATGCCTATATATAATGATCATGCCTAGATAGTCTCATAAGTATTCACTTTTCTATCAATTGCTCGACAGTAATTCGTTCACCCACCGTAAAATTATGCTATCAGGAGAGAAGCCACTAGTGAAACCTATGGCCCCCGGGTCTATTCTCAACATATCAATCTACAATCTACTTTACTTTTTCGTTTTTACTTTCTGTTCTTATATCCAAAAATACCAAAAATATAAAACTATCATCTCTATCGGATCTCACTTTCGTAAGTGATCGTAAAGGGATTGACAACCCCTTATCGCGTTGGCTGCAAAGTTCTTATTTGTTTGTGCAGGTGTGAGGGACTTGCGTGTGGTCTCCTACTGGATTGATACCTTGGTTCTCAAAAACTGAGGGAAATACTTACGCTACCGTGCTGCATCACCCTTTCCTCTTCGAGGGAATACAACACAAGCTCGAGAAGTAGAAAGAAGATTTTCCGGCGCCGTTGCCGGGGAGGCTTACGCAAAAGTCATATACCAAGTACCTATCACAAACCCTTGTCCTTCGCATTACATTTATTTGCCTCTCGTTTTCCTCTCCCCCACTTCACCCTTGACGTTTTATTTGCCCTTCTTTTTGCCGTGTGTTTACCGTTCGCTTGCTTCTTGTTTGCTTGTGTGTTGGATTGCTTGCTTGTCACTATGGCTCAGAACAATACCAAATTGTGTGACTTCTCGAATACCAACAATAATGATTTTATTAGCACTCCGATTGCTCCTATTATCGATGCTGAATCTTGTGAGATCAATGCTGCTCTGTTGAATCTTGTCATGAAAGATCAATTTTCCGGCCTTTCTAGTGAAGATGCCGCTACCCATCTAAACAACTTTGTTGATTTGTGTGATATGCAAAAGAAGAGGGATACCAACAATAATGATTTTATTAGCACTCCGGTTGCTCCTATTACCGATGTTGAATCTTGTGAGATCAATGCGGCTCTGTTGAATCTTGTCATGAAAGATAAATTTTCCGGCCTTCCTAGTGAAGATGCCGCTACCCATCTAAACAACTTTGTTGATTTGTGTGATATGCAAAAGAAAAGGGATACAGATAACGATATTGTTAAATTGAAGTTATTTCCGTTTTCACTTAGAGATCGTGCTAAAACTTTGTTTTCCTCTTTGCCTAGAAATAGTATTGATTCATGGAATAAGTGCAAAGATGCTTTTATCTCTAAGTATTTCCCTCCTGCTAAGATCATCTCTCTTAGAAATGATATTATGAATTTTAAGCAACTAGATCATGAGCATGTTGCACAAGCTTGGGAGAGAATGAAATTAATGATACGTAATTGCCCTACACATGGTTTGAACTTATGGATAATTATTCAAAACTTTTATGCTGGCTTGAATTTTGCTTCTAGAAATCTTTTAGATTCGGCCGCAGGAGGCACTTTCATGGAAACTGCCTTAGGAGAAGCTACCAAACTCCTAGATAATATTATGGTTAATTATTCTCAATGGCACACCGAAAGATCTACTAGTAAAAAAGAGCATGCTATTGAAGAGATTAGTGTTTTGAGTGGAAAGATGGATGAACTTATGAAATTATTTGCTGCTAAGAGTGCTTCTTCTAATCCTAATGATATGCCTCTGTCCACTTTGATTGAAAATAACAATGAATCTTTGGATGTGAATTTTGTTGGTAGGAATAATTTTGGTAACAATGCTTATAGAGGAAACTTTAATCCTAGGCCTTTTCCTAGTAATTCCTCTAATAATTATGGTAATTCCTACAACAACTCTTATGGAAAGATGCCTTCTGAATTTGAAACTAGTGCTAAGGAGTTTATGGTTTCGCAAAAGAATTTCAATGCTATGCTTGAAGAAAAATTGCTTAAGATTGATGAATTGGCTAGAAGTGTGGATAGAATTATTCTTGATGTTGATTCTTTGAAACTTAGATCTATCACACCTAAGCATGATATCAATGAGTCTCTCAAAACCATGAGAATTTACAATGACGAATGCAAAGAAAGAACCGCTAGGATGCGTGCTAAAAGAGAGAATAATATAAAAGCGTGTTTTTCTAGTTATCATGAAAATAAAGATGAAGATCTGAAAGTTATTGATGTGCCCCCTATTAGATCCTTGTTTTCTAGTATAAATCTTGATGAAGATAGGATTGGAGATGATTCTACTTTAAGGTGTCCCAATGATTCGGAGTTTTTAGATCATGATGCTAAAATTGTTAAAAGTGGGAGTGAAGAGATTAAAACTTTGCATAGTGATGAACCCACTACTTTCGATTTCAAGGGATTCAATTATGAAAATTGCTCTTTGATTGATTGTATTTCCTTGTTGCAATCCGTACTAATCTCTCTGCATGCTTATAGTCAAAATAAAGCTTTTACCAAACACATAGTTGATGCCTTGATGCAATCTTGTGATGAAAAACTTGAATTAGAAGTTTCTATCCCTAGAAAGCTTTATGATTAGTGGGAACCTACTATTAAAATTAAAATTAAAGATCATGAATGCTTTGCTTTGTGTGATTTGGGTGCAAGTGTCTCCACTATCCCAAAAACTTTGTGTGATTTGTTAGGTTTCCATCAGCTTGATGATTGTTCTTTAAATTTGCATCTTGCGGATTCTACCATTAAGAAACCTATGGGAAGGATTAATGATGTTCTTATTGTTGCCAATAGGAATTATGTTCCCGTAGATTTCATTGTTCTTGATATAGATTGCAATTCTTCATGTCCTATTATTCTTGGTAGACCTTTCCTTAGATCGATTGGTGCAATTATTGATATGAAGGAAGGAAATATTAGATTCCAATTTCCGTTAAGGAAACTCATGGAACACTTTCCTAGAAAGAAAATCAAATTACCATATGAATCTATTATGAGCACCACTTATGGATTGCCTTCCAAAGATGGCAATACCTAGATCTATCCATGTATCATGCCTAGCTAGGGGCGTTAAACGATAGCGCTTGTTGGGAGGCAACTCAATTTTATATTTTTTTGTTTTTGCTTCTATTTAGGAATAAATATTGCATCTAGCTTCTGTTTAGATGTGGTTTTGTGTTTTAATTAGTGTTTGTGCCAAGTAGAACCTTCGGGAAGACTTGTGTGAAGTTTATATGATCTTGCTGTGAAAACAGAATCGTTAGCGCTCGCTAGAATGGTCACCAGGTTTTACTGGAGTGTGCTATTTAGTTGATTCCTTTTGCAGATGATTAATAGACAAATTCCTCATGTTTACCAATTTATTTCATTTTTTGGAGTTACACAAGTATGCGAAAGTTACAGATTACTACAGACTGTTCTGTTTTTTGACAAATTCTGTTTTTCGTGTGTTGTTTGCTTATTTTAATGAATCTATGAGTAGTATTGGAGGATATGAATCATAGAGAAGTTGGAATACAGTAGGTTTAACACCAATATAAACAAAGAATTAGTTCCTTACAGTACCTTTGAGTGGTGGCTTGTTTTCTTATTCTAACGGAGCTCACGAGATTTTTGTCTAAGTTTTGTGTTGTGAAGTTTTCAAGTTTTGAGTATTGCTTTGATGGACTATGTAACAAGAGTGGCAAGAGCCTAAGCTTGGGGATGCCCAAGGCACCCCAAGGTAAAATTCAAGGACAACCAAAAGCATAAGCTTGGGGATGCCCCGGGAAGGCATCCCCTCTTTCGTCTTCATCTATCGGTAACTATACTCGGGACTATATTTTTATTCACCACATGATATGTGTTTCACTTGGAGCGTCATGTATCATTTGAGTCTTTGCTTGTTAGTTTGCCACAATTATCCTTGCTGGACACTCCTTTTTGAGAGAGATAAATATGGCCTAGGAATTGTTAGAACACTCTATGTGCTTCACATATATCTTTTAAGTTAAATATAGTGCTCTAGTGCTTCACTTATATCTTTTAGAGCACGATGGTGATTTTATTTTGAAGAAATTGTTGATCTCTCATGCTTCACTTATATCCTTTTGAGAGTCTATTAGAATAGCATGGTAATGTGCTTTGGCTATAGAACTAGCCTTAACATGATAGGCATCCAAGATGAATGTAGTAAATACTTTCATACTAAGTGCACTGAATATGATGAGAAGTTGGATGCTTGATAATTGTTTTGAGATACGAGGATAGTGATATTAGAGTCATGCTAGTGGAGTTATTATGAAATTGAGAAATACTTGTGTTAAAGTTAGTGATTCCCGTCGCATGCCCGTATGGCGAACCGCTATGTGACGAAGTTAGAGCATGAGGTATTTGTAGAGTGTCATCCTTTGTGTGGAGGTCGGGGGCGCACAATGGTTAACTCCTACCAACCTCCCCCCTAGGAGCATGCGTTGATTGCTTTGTTTTGATTACTCGTAAATTTTTGCAATAAGTATATGAGTTCTTATGACTGATGTTGAGTCCATGGATTATACACACTCTCATCCTTCCACCATTGCTAGCCTCTCTTGTACCGCGCAACTTTCGCCGACACCATACACCCACTATATACCTTCCTCAAAACAGCCACCATATATCTTCCTCAAAACAGCCACCATACCTACCTATCATGGCATTTCCATAGCCATTCCGAGATATATTGCCATGCAACTTTCCACCGTTCCGTTCATATGACACGCTTCATATTGTCATATTGCCATGCATGATCATGTAGTGGACATCGTATTTGTGGCAAAGCCACCATGCATAATTTTTCATACATGTCACTCTTGGTCATTGCACATCCCGGTACACCGCCGGAGGCATTCATATAGAGTCATACTATGTTCTAGTATCGAGTTGTAATATCAAGTTGTAAATCAATAGAAGCGTGATGATCATCATTATTAGAGCATTGTCCCATGTGAGGAAAGGCCAAACAAAAGAGAAGGCCCCTCCAAAAAAGAAAAAAGGGACAATTGCTACTATCTTTTTCCACACTTGTGCTTCAAAGTAGCACCATGTTCTTAATGATAGAGAGTCTCATGTTTAGTCACTTTCATATACTAGTGTGAATTTTCATTATAGAACTTGGCTTGTATATTCCAACGATGGGCTTCCTCAAATGCCCTAGGTCTTTGTGAGCAAGCAAGTTGGATGCACACCCACTTAGTTTCTTTTGTTGAGCTTTCATACATATTTAGCTCTAGTGCATCTGTTGCATGGCAATCCCTACTCACTCACACCGATATCTATTGATGGGCATCTCCATAGCTCGTTGATATGTCTAGTCGATGTGAGACTATCTGCCTCATTTTTGTCTTCTCGAGAACCACCATTCTATTCCACATAGTGTTATATCCATGGCTCACGCTCATGTATTGCGTGAAAGTTGAAAGGTTTGAAAGAATAGAGTATGAAAACAAGCGCTTGGCTGAAACAGGGGTTGTGCATGATATGAATATTTTGTGTGATGAAGAGGGAGCATAGCCAGACTATATGATTTTGTAGGGATAACTTTCTTTAGCCACAGTATTTTGAGAAGACATGATTGCTTTGTTAGTATGCTTGAAGTATTATTATTTCTTATGTCAATATAGACTTTTGTCTTGAATCTTTCAGATCTGAACATTCATGCCACAATAAATAGAACTACGTTGAAAATTATGTTGGTTAGCATTCCACATCAAAAATTCTGTTTTTATCATTTACCTACTCGAGGACGAGCAGGAATTAAGCTTGGGGGTGATTGATACGTCTCCAACGTATCTATAATTTTTGATTGTTCCATGCTATTATTTATGATGTTTTGGATGTTTAATGGGCTTTGTTATAAACTTTTATATTATTTTTGGACTAACCTATTAACCCAAAGGCCCAGTCCAGATTTCTGTTTTTTTTTGCCTATTTCAGAGTTTTACAAAAAAGGAATATCAAACGGAGTCCAAATGGAATGAAACTTTGGGAGAGATATTTTTGGGGCAAAATATGTATGGGAGAATTGAGAACCACAGAATAGGGCTGACGTGGTGTCCACGAGGGTGGGGGCGCCCCCCCCCCCCTACAGGGCGCGCTCGCCTACCTCATGGGCCCCACGTTTGGCCCACGGTGCCCTCCTTCCTCCTATATATACCTACGTACCCCGAAAACATCAGAGATGGAGAAAAAACCCTAGATCCACCGCCGCAACCTTCGGTTCCCGTGAGATCCCATCTTGGGGCCTGTTCCGGAGCTCCGCCAGAGGGGGGATCTACCACGGAGTGCTTCTACATCATCATCATCGCCTCACCATGAGTTGTGAGTAGTTTACCACAAACTTTCGGGTCCATAGTTAGTACCTAGATGTCTTCTTCTCTCTCTTTGGATCTCAATACCAAGTTCTCCTCGGTCTTCATGGAGATCTATTCGATGTAATCCCTTTTTGCGGTGTGTTTGTCGAGATCCGATGAATTGTGGGTTTATGATCAAGATTATCTATGAGAAATATTTGGTTCTTTTCTGAACTCTTTTATGTATGATTATAATATCCTTGCAAGTCTCTTTGAATTATTGGTTTAGTTTGGGCTACTAGATATATAGTTCTTGCAATGGGAGAAGTGCTTGGCTTTGGGTTCAATCTTACGGTGTCCTTTCCCAGTGATAATAGGGGCAGCAAGGCACGTATTGTATTGTTGCCATCGAGGATAAAAAGATGGGGTTTATATCATGTTATTTGAGTTTATCCCTCTACATCATGTCATCTTGCTTAAGGCGTTACTCTATTCTTATGAACTTAATACTCTAGATGCATGCTGGATAGCGGTCGATGTGTGGAGTAATAGTAGTAGATGCAGAATCGTTTTGGTCTACTTGTCTCGGACGTGATGCCTATATATTATGATCATGCCTAGATAGTCTCATAAGTATTCGCTTTTCTATCAATTGCTCGACAGTAATTCGTTCACCCACCGTAGAATTCTGCTATCATGAGAGAAGCCACTAGTGAAACCTATGGCCCCCGGGTCTATTCTCAACATATCAATCTACAATCTACTTTACTTTTTCGTTTTTACTTTCTGTTCTTATATCCAAAAATACCAAAAATATAAAACTATCATCTCTATCAGGTCTCACTTTCGTAAGTGACCGTAAAGGGATTGACAACCCCTTATCGCGTTGGCTGCGAAGTTCTTATTTGTTTGTGCAGGTGCGAGGGACTCGCGCGTGGTCTGCTACTGGATTGATACCTTGGTTCTCAAAAACTGAGGGAAATACTTATGCTACTATGCTGCATCACCCTTTCCTCTTCGAGGGAATACAACGCAAGCTCGAGAAGTAGCAATAAGCAGTTTAAATACTTACGATTCGGCCAAGGGCTTGATCCTTGGTTGAACCCGATAACTCTGTTCGGACAATGAGTCCGAACTAACTGGAAGAGTTAGTTTCTTCCTCGGTGCGGACGTGCCTGCGTCAGCGGGGGCCGCCCTTTTTCTCCCCTTGGCTAGGACCGAGGAGTCTTCTTCTTCCTCCTCCTCCTCCTCTTCTTCTTCGTGAAAGAGTTGGGAGCTTGTTTCCTCGGACCTTGTGTCCGTAGGGCCGGTAGGGCGGGGGTCGCTCTTAACCTCCTTGCCCTTCTTCTTGGCCTTCTTCTCCGGCGCCTTGTATGGCGCCGGAATCAATATTGCCGTCACCCGAGGCATCTCTGGCATCTCTGGGTCTTCTGGTAGGGGAGCCGGACACTTGATCCGCTCTGCCTTTTTCGTCCAGGCCTGGATTGAACGCTAAAACTCCAACTCCTGTTATAATTAAAACATGGAAGGAATATATGTTCGGCAGAAATCTCAAATACCTCTGATGCAGGGAGCACAGTACTGAAGCTCCTGTCCTCAGTCTCCGCCAGCCACCCCTTCTGGGCCTTGAAGAGGTGCTTCCAGATGTCTTTGTGCGTAGAGTCGAAGAGGTGCTTCAAGGGCCGGGACCCCTCCGGATTGAACTCCCATAGATAGGAGCCCCTGTGTTGGCAGGGAAGGACGAGACCAGCAAGCATTACCTGGACCACGTTAGTGAGCTGGGTGTCCTTGCAGATCATGTCAGAGATGCATTTTTGGAGGGCTAGCACCTCCGTCTGGGATCTCCAATTCGGATCCTTGTCGGTCCAGGAGGTTAGCCTCTCTGAGGGTCCAGATCAGCAGCCGCCCTCTTGGTGTCGTGGGGCTTAGTGATGTAAAACCACTCCCACTGCCAGATCTTGTTCGTCTCCACGAACGCCCCCTTTGGCCAGGTAGCATTAGGGAGTTTGCTTATCATAGCACCTCCGCACTCAGCATGCTGCCCGTCGACCACCTTCGGCTTCAGGTTGAAGGTTTTAAGTCAGAGGCCGAAGTGTGGGAAGATTCGGAGGAATGCTTCACATACCACTATGGAAGCGGATATGTGAAGGATTTAATTCGGGGCTAGATCATGTAAATCTAACCCATAGAAAAATCGAAGGCCCCGTACAAAGGGGTGGAGAGGAAATCCCAGCCCCCGAATGAAGTGCGAGAGGAATACAACCCTCTCACCCGCCATAGGGACGGGGATGACTTGGTCCCTCTCGGGGACTCGATGCGCCACATCGTCGGCGAGATAGCCCGCGCATCGGAGGCTCTTCACGGTCTTCTCTGTGATCGAAGATGCCTCCCACTTGCCTTTGTAGCCGGAGTCAGCCATTGCTGGATATGAAGGTGGTGGTGGAGGAGTTGAGGATTGAGGGTGCACAAGATGTGGGCGCTGGGGGCTGAGGAGATTGGAGAGCTAGGGCTTGAGAAGAGCGTGGGGATAAAAGGTGAAACCTTGGGTCCTTTTATAAGCGGTGAATGCTAAACGGCCCCCCACACCAGCCGTAAACCTCGCCGGTTCCCAACGAAGTCGTGCGTAAGGCGCAGTTGAGATGCTCACGTCATGTTGATAAGGATCCCGTAATAAGCGGACACGATCTTTGTTTTGACAAAGTGTGCCAATGAGGCTATACCACGAAACGCGAAACCAGGGCCAAGAAAACGGTTCGATATGTGTTAAAGGCACGGACGTGACGCTTCGCTGAAAGGTTGTCAGTAAAGACACTTTACCCATTTTTCGATACCTTGCCTTCAAGGCTAATGGTTATACTAACCATACATAGCCGGACACAGTACCTTTTGTACGGAATATTTTCTTCAAATATGTTCGGGAGGAGGAATCCGCCTTGCAATGCCGAAGACAGTGCGTCAGTCGAACTCATCGTCATCGAAGACTGGTTCAGGAGCTACTGTGGGAGTCCTGGATTAAGGGGTCCTCATGTGACCGGATCGTACATTATGGGCCGGACTGGTGGGCCGTGAAGATTATTGTAGGATCGAAAGTAGGTCTAGAGGGGGGGTGATTAGACTACTTGACAATATAAAAAATCTGCCTTTGGATCATGCAAAGTTTTTGGCAGTTTCACAAACAAGATCAAATCAAGTAACACCCTACACATGCAATTCTAGAGTATATGCAGCGGAAAGTAAATTGCACATGTAAAAAGGAGATGGAGAAGATCAAACGCAGTTTGGTGACACGGAGATTTTTGTCGTGGTTCCGATAGGTGGTGCTATCGTACATCCACGTTGATGGAGACTTCAACCCACGGAGGGTAACGGCTGCGCGAGTCCACGGAGGGCTCCACCCACGAAGGGTCCACGAAGAAGCAACCTTGTCTATTCCATCACGGCCTACGCCCACGGAGGACTAGCCTTACTCGGGGTAGATCTTCACGAAGTAGGCGATCTCCTTGCCCTTACAAACTTCTTGGTTCAACTCCACATCATCAAGACGGAGGCTCCCAAGCGACACCTAACCAATCTAGGAGGCACCACCCCCCAAAAGGTAATAGACGGTGTTGATGATGATGAACTCCTTGCTCTTGTGCTTCAAATGATAAACTCCCCAACACTCAACTCTCCTCACTGATATGGCTGTGGTGGAAGAAAGGTTTGAGTGGAAAGCAACTTGGGAAGGCTAGAGATCAAGTTTCATACGATAGGAATGGAATGGCTTGATCTCAACACAAGGGTAGGTGGTTCACTTCTCAGAAAGTGTATGGTAGGAATGGTGGTACTTTCTGATGGCTCTCCTCACGAATGAAGAGGGGGTGGAGGGGTATATATAGCCTCCACACAAAATCCAACCGTTACACACACATTTGACCAATCTCGGTCAGACCGAAGTGAAAACTCGGTCAGACCGAAAGTTCAAATATAGTGAACGTTGGGATTTTCGGTGGGACCGAAAATACCATCTCGGTGAGACCGAAGTGAGTCAAAGGTTAGGGTTTGCCATTTCGGTGAGACCGAAAATATAAACTCGGATATTCCGAATTGATGTCAACTGATCACAGAAGGTTGGCAGCCCTTTTTCGGTGAGACCGAAACTCAGAATCGGTTTGACCGAGAAGCTAGGGTTTGGAGAAACAACTGAAGAGGTTCATCTCGGTGGGACTGAGTTGGAGAAATCGGTGTGACCGAGATGTTAGGGTTTGTGATAAGTAGTGAATAGTGCTGATAGTTGAGGGAGTTAGATCACCAAGCACTTGAGCAACAAGAACATTAACACAACCTCATCCCCTTTTAATAGTATTGGCTTTTCCTATGGACTCAATGTGATCTTTGATCACTAAACCAAAAATGGAGTCTTGAGCTTTTGCCAATGCCTGTCTTAGCATTTTGAGGGGTCCACTTCTTCAGACATTTCCATACCCATATCATCGAACTTCTCTGAAATGATTCTCAAGATAATATTAGTTCAATGATATATATGTTGTTATTAATTACCAAAACCACCCGGGGATTAGTTGCACTTTCAATCTCCCCCTTTTTGGTAATTGATGACAACATATAGATCAAAGCTTCGACAAAAGATATAATCAATGAATAACATCGTCGCTTTGAGAAGTATGTGATAAACAAGAGCTCCCCCTAAATTTGTGCATTATTTAAAATTTGCGTTTGAATGCAAATGCACAATCGATTAGGATTATGGGTCACTCTTCCATGTCACATACATCTTGGTGGAGCGCACAAAATGATAAGAATGAATAACATGCACTTAATCACCAAGACAAGAGTAAATAGCCATACAATAAGGAATAGCATAGGATAAGCAATAAACACACATTAAAGCATAGTATGGCTAAGCACTCATTAAGGTAGCATCAAACGTAGTAGCAAACACACATAAAGTATCTGGAACCAAAAGAAACCAATGTATCTCAAGGAAAACCGGCAAAAGAACGAAAAGACGAAAAGAGCACTCTCTCTCTCGAAGCCCTATGATCTATAACAATTTCTCCCCCTTTGGCAACAAGTTACCAAAAAGTTCGAAAGAGTATAGAGCTAAACGTCACTGCGGGCTCGGCTGGCTGCTCCCGTCTGGGTCGATGTCGGTGTAGAGATAGCTGCATCTGCGAAGACCTCTGCTGATGTCTGCGGTGGAGGAGTGGATGCTGGAGCTGTAGGAACTGCTGGAGCTGTAGCTGGTGCTGAAGTGGTAGCCCTGGAGTCTGTCACTGGGATAGCTGCAGATCTGGATCCTCTGGGAACCTGAGCAGCCTGGCGATGAGAGTCCTGGACTAGATCATCCTGCATAAGCTCTGCTCTCTCCTGCCTAGTCTCCTCCATGTCTGCCTCAAGCTTGTTGACAGACACCTGAATCTCAGTCAGCTTCACGTCTAGAGCGTGGATCTTGTCCTCGACAATCCTCTCAAGGCTCTCCTGAGATTGCTCAATGCTGGCCAGGCGTTGTTCAATTCTCCGGGTTGCTTCAAGAATCTGATCTCCAAAGCTCTTTGGCTTAGCTGCTGCTGCTGCTGCCTCTTTGTCAGCTTTGGCTTTCTTTGCAGCTTCAATCTTGGCTTGCCCTTCAACTGAGGTGGGATCCTCTTCATCCATCACAACTACGTTGTCCTCATGCTCTGGCTGCAGTGGCAAGTGCTTCCTATCCAACATGAATTTGCCCGTGCCAAACTTGGCGTTGATGAGCATCTGTATCTGCGGAGCAAACCCACATGACCTCTTTTGGTCAGCTGCAGTCCTCTTAATGGTTTCTACCATCAAGTCCATCACCTTAAAAGGTGCCTTCTCATCGAGAATGTGCAGCATGTTGATAGAATAGCCTCGTATCATCCGGTGGTCACCTGACTTAGGCATCAAAGTATGCCTCAGAATAGTGTTAGTGGTGGTCAGACCAGCCTGGAGATAATACACTGAGCCGAGCTTCCATCCCTCCAAATCAGCAGCTGGGATCTCCTTGTACATATTCTTCATAGAATCATGACTCTTCTTAGGAATCCCATAGACATCAATGTCGTCCTCTCTCTGCACAGGAGCGTTCAGAAGATCTGCCCATTCTGCAACAGTTGAAGAAAACCGTTGACCTTCAGTCATCCAGGTGATCTTGCCATCGGGGTAGAAATGGGCTGTGGCATAGAACTGCATGATCATCTCGTCATTCCATGCTGTCAGTTCTTGACCCACAAAATCAGCAACTCCACATGCAGTAAAGCTCTCATGCACATGGGGAAAGAAGTCCCGATGCTCTCTGCTGTCAATATACTTCCAGTCAACATACCTGGTGTCAGCAACAATGGGCTTCTTATCCATTAGCACGGTCTCATAGAAATCTTGCTGCTCTCTGGTGTGGAATCTGGGGTCCACAGCAGTCCTTCTTCTAACGGCATATGGATCAGACTGTCTCCATAGCCTGAGACATTTGTCCTTCCTTGCCTTCATGTCCTCAGCTTGAGGATGAGCATCATTGTGGAGTGGCAACTTGGGACGGAGCTTGAGCAACACATGCTCTTCATCTGACTCAGAAGGTGGCATCTCACCTTTGTTCTTCTCAGAAGCTGGAATGCTTCTGGTTGTCCTCTTGGGCTTGGCTGGAGCTGCCTTGACTGGAGCTGGCTTCTTGGGCTTGGAGGAGGCTTGAGCCCGAATAGCATCACCCATGAACTTAGCTTTCTGAGGAGGAGGCTGGGGTGCTTCTTCTTCTTCTTCTTCTTCAGCAGCATCAACTTGAGATTCAGCATAAACAACTCTCTTCCTCTTGGAAGTCTTCTTCACCTTGCTTGGAGCAGGCTCTTCCAAGTTGAGCTTCTTGGCAACTGCAGACTGTTTTACCTTGCTTGTGCCTTTCTTTGGCTGCTGCCCTTGGTGCTCTTTGGCAACCACATTCCTCTTGGGTTTGGAGGTAACTTCCTCAGCAACAAAGTCGGAATCCTCATCATCAGAGGTTCTCTTCTTCCTGGTTCTCGTAGCTGCAGGAGGCAGACCACTAGGGGTGCTCCTCTCACCATCATCACTAGAGCTGCTTGCAGGACTTGTTTCTGCCTCTGGAATTTCAGCAAATGGTGATTCAGACCTGTTCTGGCTGTCACTGACATCTGACATGGCTGAAAGACCTGAGAAAAGATAAGGTATAGGCAGAATGGAAGAGTTATCACAACTGCAGAAGTTTTTGAAAAAAATGAGTTAAAAACTTAGTTTTGAGTTTTCACAGAATGTATTTCGGTCAAACCGATTTCAAGTTTCGGTGTAACCGAAGTGTTCAACAGAACCTACACACCACTTTCGGTCAGACCGAAATGGGTTTCGGTCCTACCGAAAACTTAGGGTTTCACAGAAACTTCACTTCGGACATTCCGATTTTCACAACTCGGTCAGACCGAACTGTGTAGTGCAATGGTCAGAGACCAAATCGGTCAGTCCGAGTTTCAGGAATCGGCTTCACCGAGATGCATTCCGTGGAAACCTAAACCTAAGAATTTTCCTCGAAACTAGAAGATCTGAACAATGTATTGGGATCATATCAAACTTGGATTGAATCAGGGCAGTCCTATCATGCAAGAATCAGAAGTGGAGCATGAAAGGGATCGGGACACACCCTAACTTGGTGGTGTCCCTCTACGGCGGCAACGGCGGAGAAGATTACCGTTGACGGCGGCGGAGACCTGCGGTGAGGACGCACAGGTGATGAAGGCGACGATCCGTAGAACAGGGCGGCGGCAGCAGGGGTCTTGGAGGGCGAGCGTTTGAAAGGAATAGATCGCGCGCAGCCCTCAGTATATATAACCCCGTGCTGTCGGTGGGACCGAGTTGAAAAACTCGGTGTCACCGAGATGCATAAATGCAGAGCAGTTACGCATATCGGTCAGACCGAGATTTTGAACTCGGTTTCACCGAGATGAAACCTAGATCAATCTAAGTGTTTCGGTTGGACCGAGATTGGGAAGCCGGTCAGACCGAAATGGACTTAGAAGGTTTTGGAAGTCAGCCTTAGACGAATCGGTGGTTCCGAGTGCTCCTCACTCGGACTGTCCGAAAAAGACTTGTTCAAAGTTGTGATATAAGCATGAATAGAATTTGAGACAAGATAGCATAGATAGCTAGGGAAGGTGCTTAGGCATTCTTGTCCATCCATTTGGCCAGAAAAAGAAACCAAAGCAATCAAAACAACAAATGGATGTCCTTGAATGAATTGAATCATGCATTCAACATGCTCACACAATAAGATAGCAACTGAAATATGTGTCAAACATGCACAACCAAAACTCTAGCTACTAGCACACAATTTGTCGATGACTAGGTCATCTATATATGAGTATATTGACTTAGGAGCCAAATGAGAACATTTGATCATAGGTCATACTCATCGTTTAAGCACAAGTGGGGTTACCACTTTTACATAAAGCATTTATGTGTTCACATCATTTGGAGATGCTTTAGCTCAATTTTTAGAGCAAAGCTCCCCCTAGATGTGAGAACCCCTTTTAAAGGGTCAAACTAACCTTGGGTTGTCGTAGAAGACTTCATGTAGATGTTGAAGATGTGGATGCTCAATGTTGATGTAGATCATCAAGAGTTGAGAGCTATCCTTGGATTAGGGCACTTTCAATACCTACATGGGTTAGTCCCACAAGGAACAAACAAGAATATCCAAGGAGATAGAGTGAAGTACACAAGAGATGATGTCCATGAAAGCAATGATTACCTTGTCCCTTGACTTACCAACAAGAGGGTTTGTGACTCCTTGAACAAGTGCATGATGTGGAAGTTGATTGCACAAGTTCTTGCCAAAATGAACATGAGTGAAATTTGTTGGCGGAGTCACCCTCAAGAACCTACTAGTTCTTCTTCTTTGGGATCCACATCATCTTGATGGGAATCCTTGGTGTTGTAGTTGAGCTTGACGAAGTAGAACTTGAAGTGTCCTTGGGAACCCACTTGACCATGGCTTGAGGTGCTTCAATGAATGCATCAATCTCCTCTTGAAGCTTGTCCTTGGCCTCTAGCTTGTGGTCTTGTGGTGGAAGGTCATCTTGAGCTTGTTCCACATTGGAAGAAGTAGGATCATACTTCTCCTTTTGTGAGACAGACTGTGGAGTAGGGTATTGACCTTCTTCCCACTCAACACCTTCGGCGTTGAACTTTCGCTCAAAACCAATCCCTTGATTCTTCCGGTGTCTTCCCTGTTTGCGAACAATCTCCTCAAAGTTCTTGCTTCCGGCAAGACTCTTGTAGACACCTTTCTCTATGATTTCCTTCAATAAGCTATTTTCTTGCTCAAGTGTAACTTGGCTTGAAACATTGTTAGTGGAATCAAGAGAACTACTAGAAGTAACAACATTTGATTTAACATTGTTATTGTTACTACTAGAGGAAGAATTTTTCTTATACTTGTCATGCTTAGTCTTAATAGGTGGCAAGAAATTAGACAAGAGAAGTCGTTTGGCAAGATATGAAGAACTCTTCTTTCGAAGATCGTCATTGATCGCTTTTAGAAACTCATGTTCTTGCTCTAGAGTGAGCTTCTCGAAGCGTAGCTTCTCATGAGATCTTAGGAGCTCTCTATGATCTTCTTGAGTTGTTTCATGAGCTAACTTAAGAGTGTTTAGTTCTTTAGTTAAACGCTCAATCTCCTTCATAGCATTGTCATTCGACTCTTCTCGACTATAAAGACTACTAGCATTTTCATCATTACTAAGCTCACTAGATTTATCATGCAAGAGCTCATCTTCACCAAGTAAGTCATCCTCATCACTATCAAAGTCAATGAACTCAGGGTGTGTTACCTTGGGGCCTTTAGCCATGAAGCATCTTCCAATTCCCTCGTTTGGTGAATCAAATAAGTCGTAGGAGTTGGAGTTGGAGGATACGAGTGCAAGTCCGGCAACACCTTCATCTTGACTATAGTCGGAGTCGGAGTGATAGCTTCCATCGGATTGACTGTCAGAGTCGGAGCCGGAGACCCATTCACCAACATGAGCTTGATGTCTTCTTCTTGTGTAGCTCCTTGATGACTTGTCTTTCCTCTCCGATTCCTTGCTTCTCCGAGAGGGTCTTCGTTCATAACGATCATCTCTACTCCTTCTCTCTTTCCGAGGTGACTCATCTCTTGCTCTTCTTCTTGGAGATTCTTCTCTTCTCTTGTGGGGAGCCGTACACTCATTTGAGAAGTGTCCGGGTCTTCCACAATTGTAGCAGTTTCGATCACGACTAGAAGATCTCTTTCCATCATATGATCTAGACTTTGAGCTTCTCTCTTTGCCTCTATTCTTGTAGAACTTGTTGAAGTTCTTGACCATTAGGCTTATCTCTTCATTGGAAACTAGCTTGTCACTTGAGGTAGTAGGAGCATCACTTGTAGCTTTGTAAGCACCACTTGACTTGTTGTGAAGCTCTTCCTTATCCTTAAGTGTCATCTCATGAGCAACAATTCTTCCAATGACTTCAGTTGGCTTGAGAGTCTTGTAGTTTGGCATCATTTGGATCAAAGTGCACACGGTGTCATACTTTCCATCCAAAGCTCTAAGAATCTTCTTAATGATGAATCGGTCGGTCATTTCTTCGCTTCCTAAGCCTGCAATCTCATTTGTGATGAGAGCAAGCCTAGAGTACATTTCAGCGACTCCTTCACCATCCTTCATCTTGAACTTGTCAAGTTGACCTTGAAGAATATCTAGCTTTGATTCCTTCACAGATTCAGTACCTTCGTGCATTTCAACCAAAGTATCCCAAATCTCTTTAGCATTCTCAAGACGGCTGATTTTGTTGAACTCTTCGGGACACAAAGCATTGAAGAGAATGTCACAAGCTTGAGCATTGTTTTGCAACATCCGCAACTCTTCAGGTGTAGCTTCGCGATCCGGAACTTTTCCTTCTTCAAAGAAATCACCTTGCATGCCAACACAAATAATGCCCCATGCGGCAGGGTTATGACCAAGAATATGCATTTTCATTTTATGCTTCCAACTAGCAAAATTTGTACCATCAAAGTAAGGACCTCTACGATAATTACCCTCACTAGACGCCATACTCTCCTAGGTTGTGAAACCAAGCTTATGGAGTCCAATGCAATGGAAACCAAGGCAATGGAGACCAAAGCTCTGATACCACTTGTAGGATCGAAAGTAGGTCTAGAGGGGGGGTGATTAGACTACTTGACAATATAAAAAATCTGCCTTTGGATCATGCAAAGTTTTTGGCAGTTTCACAAACAAGATCAAATCAAGTAACACCCTACACATGCAATTCTAGAGTATATGCAGCGGAAAGTAAATTGCACATGTAAAAAGGAGATGAAGAAGATCAAACGCAGTTTGGTGACACGGAGATTTTTGTCGTGGTTCCGATAGGTGGTGCTATCGTACATCCACGTTGATGGAGACTTCAACCCACGGAGGGTAACGGCTGCGCGAGTCCACGGAGGGCTCCACCCACGAAGGGTCCACGAAGAAGCAACCTTGTCTATTCCATCACGGCCTACGCCCACGGAGGACTAGCCTTACTCGGGGTAGATCTTCACGAAGTAGGCGATCTCCTTGCCCTTACAAACTTCTTGGTTCAACTCCACATCATCAAGACGGAGGCTCCCAAGCGACACCTAACCAATCTAGGAGGCACCACCCCCCAAAAGGTAATAGACGGTGTTGATGATGATGAACTCCTTGCTCTTGTGCTTCAAATGATAAACTCCCCAACACTCAACTCTCCTCACTGATATGGCTGTGGTGGAAGAAAGATTTGAGTGGAAAGCAACTTGGGAAGGCTAGAGATCAAGTTTCATATGGTAGGAATGGAATGGCTTGATCTCAACACAAGGGTAGGTGGTTCACTTCTCAGAAAGTGTATGGTAGGAATGGTGGTACTTTCTGATGGCTCTCCTCACGAATGAAGAGGGGGTGGAGGGGTATATATAGCCTCCACACAAAATCCAACCGTTACACACACATTTGACCAATCTCGGTCAGACCGAAGTTAAAACTCGGTTAGACCGAAAGTTCAAATATAGTGAACGTTGGGATTTTCGGTGGGACCGAAAATACCATCTCGGTGAGACCGAAGTGAGTCAAAGGTTAGGGTTTGCCATCTCGGTGAGACCGAAAATATAAACTCGGATATTCCGAATTGATGTCAACTGATCACAGAAGGTTGGCAGCCCTTTTTCGGTGAGACCGAAACTCAGAATCGGTTTGACCGAGAAGCTAGGGTTTGGAGAAACAACTGAAGAGGTTCATCTCGGTGGGACTGAGTTGGAGAAATCGGTGTGACCGAGATGTTAGGGTTTGTGTTAAGTAGTGAATAGTGCTGATAGTTGAGGGAGTTAGATCACCAAGCACTTGAGAAACAAGAACATTAACACAACCTCATCCCCTTTTAATAGTATTGGCTTTTCCTATGGACTCAATGTGATCTTTGATCACTAAACCAAAAATGGAGTCTTGAGCTTTTGCCAATGCTTGTCTTAGCATTTTGAGGGGTCCACTTCTTCAGACATTTCCATACCCATATCATCGAACTTCTCTGAAATGATTCTCAAGATAATATTAGTTCAATGATATATATGTTGTTATTAATTACCAAAACCACCCGGGGATTAGTTGCACTTTCAATTATCGATGAAGACTATCTCCCGTATTCGGATAGGACTTCCCGTGTGTAGAATAACAAGTTTAGAGTCCGGGTGTAATACTTTCCTTCCTCTGCAAGGTGATCATGTACAACCCTAGGTTCCTCGGTGCATATACAAATTGGAGGGTTTAGTCCGTAGAGACAACGACAGAATCATATCAATCACATAGGCTAGACTTTAGGGTTTAGCCATTACGATCTCGAGGTAGATCAGCTCTTGTAACCCATATTCATCAAGATCAATCAATCAGGAAGTAGGGTATTACCTCGATCAAGAGGGCCTGAATCTAGATAAACATCGTGTCACTTGTCTCCTGTTACCATCGATCCTCAGACGCACAGTTCAGGACCCACTACCCGAGATCTACCGGTTTTGACATCGACAACAACCACACTGCATCGCTCTGCCCCGACCATCCACCATAACCGGGAACTCCCCTAAATTTTCCTCGCCCTCGTTTCTACCATAATTTTATTTCGTCGTGGACGGCCCAAAGAATGTCATGCAGTTGCGTCTCCGGCCCGTCCAGCACGAAAAGCTCATTTTTCTGTCATAGAAATAGGAGCCCACCACATCTATGATGATACCGGGTTTTGTCACAATTATCGTTATAGAAGTATCATAAGCATGACAAAAAAAATTCGTTCGGATCAAAATGTCATGAATGCGTCTTATTTTTTATAGTGATATTTGCAAGGGAAGTCGCCTGCTTGACAATGCAGTAGTTCTGCCACACTTTGCTGGTCCAGCTCTTCTCCTCTGATAACCGTATACTTTGTAATTAGCGTTGAATGACTCTTTTCCGTATCAAGTCCGTGGACTACATCCCGACATAAAAACGAACATGAGGAATTTTGCGGGTTGACGTTGAAGATGCCGTAATAACTATCTTGAAATCAACCGAGAAAGAACCACGGCCACTATCTTTACGACTAAAATGTTAGAAAAACTTGGCATTTTTTCTGGTCCAGAATAGTTACCTTGCTGTACGTCCTCGTGTATCTCCTTTGCGAGAAATGCAGGATAAACCGTCGGAGTCTCGTCTCCCTGTCACAAGCAAGTCGTATTCAGTCCTTAGTTACAGCTCATGTGTGCATGCACAAGGGAGCGGTCCAATCACCTATCGCTGGGATCTTGTAGGATTCGGAAGCCTAGCATTAGACCCAGGACCAACGCCAACGTGTCCACTCCGTGATGTTCGATGGTGTACGTTTGTCACCCCTTTGTGCGTGTACGCTGAGCGGCAAATCACATGCGCAATGAATGCAAAAAAAAGATAAAAAATAAAATCACATGCGGAATTCATACGACACGCAAGCCACCAGCAGCAGCAACCCAGCGGCCCATACGTATATGGCCAGGGACGGTGCACATAAAAAATATTGAGATTCTGAAACTTGTCGGCCCTGCAACGATCCCACTCGTGCACCTCTCTCTGGTGTGGCGCAGGAGTGCGAGCACTTGGACTCTTGGTTCACAGTACTCGAATGTTGATATTTTTATATAAGTTTGGTCAAATTAATATACTTTAACTTTGGATAAAAAAATTGTCAATATCTATATGCCTAGACCTATTAATAAAGAACGGAGTGCTTCTGTGGTTCATCGTCACGTCATTGTACATAAATTAATCCGCAATACAGTCACAAACCGAACTGTTTGTTTCATTTTCACAAAAGCCTCGTACGCTTTAGGTAATCAACCCGCTATCCTTATTTAAGTCTAACAAGTCACTATTTCCTTTATAATCAGTCTGCAATTTATTTAAACTAAAATTATTCATATCTTTTAAGCCGTAACTTCAATTTTACCATGTTATATATGAAATTTGATTACAAAAATATGTAATATCTAAGTATGATGTTAAGCTGTTAAATTTTAAAATATTTTTTATGCAAAATAGTTTATAATGCATGGTCCGTTTTTCTTTCGTACCGGCGACGATCTGAATTGTAAATAAACACCAATTAAAATCAGATTAAAAGGAAAGAAAATATTGAATACCACACATGCACATCTCTGAAAAATCACGCGTGAAAAAACAACATATTCTCAACTTATTCGGAGGGAGTGCGCGCGCGCGAGAGAGAGAGAGAGAGAGAGAGAGAGAGAGAGAGAGAGAGACGCCTTAGAATGACCACATTCGAATGCGCTTTTGGTGTGTGAGCACCGAGGCCACCGTCAACTACACAAATGTGATGCCATCTGAAAATGAAGGACGTGGACCTATTAGGGTCATGAGCGCCGTTACGTTCCTTTCCACACCCCCGCCACCGCTCACACGGGCAGGCCAGGGGAACCCTACATCCGCCCCTAGCTTCCCCTCCTCCGGCCTCCTTCTCCCTCGCCACCGCCTAGGGGTGCCGCCGGGCGAAGCGCGGACGGCGTGGGCGGCGGCGAGGTCGCATCCTCTCCTCCTCGCGGAGCTCCTAGCCGACGCGGGACGGCGGGCTGCAGGAGGCGTCGGGTTGTGGCTGGGCTCGGCGGTGCGGATCCGGGAGCTCCTGGTGGTGCCGGCGTGTCAGCCCCGCTGGTGCTTCATGGTGGCCCGACGGCTGCCTGGTCGGGGCGTGCGTGGGCGCAATTCGGCGGCGGTGGCGGCGGATCTGGCCAGGCGATGCGGGTCGTGGGCGATGTGGGCGGCGACTGGGGACCAGCTTCGAGCTCCCGACGGTTGCGAGGGTTCTTCTCCGTCGCGGGCGTGCGGCGATGGTGCGGCTCGGCCGGTGGCGGTCCGGCGACCTGGTGGTGGTGGCCGGCGGTGCGCGTAGTGGTGGTGCTTCCACTTGGCGGCGGGGCAGTCCGGTGGTGCTGGGTGGCTGGTGTCGTGACCCCAGCCCAAATCTGGGCCCGTAGGGCCCCACCTGGGTCCTAGCAGGCTGGCTATGGCTCGGACTTGACGCTATCTGTGCGGGGAGGCAGGGGAGCGGCTTGGACGGGGGCGGCGACGCCGATGGCGTGCCGGCTGCAGTGCGAAGGCGGGAACTTTACGGGCCTCGAAGATACCGGCCGGGCCTGTGCCGCCACGGGCGTGGTATGTTCCTGCTATTGTGTCCGGTCATCTACCGTCGTTGACGATGGTGCTGGGGCCCTCCCGCATGCAGACGGTGCTGCTGCCCTAGTCCCGGCTCCTCTTCTTCATTGTGCAGGCCATGCTTCACGGTATCATGGTGAGACAGTGTGGGAAGCTTCATGATCGGGTTGGCGCAGGGTGGTGGTCGGTTTGGTGGCGAGTTCTGGAGTGCCTGGGATGAAGGTTGGGATCGGGAGAAATCTTTGTTGGCTTGGCCGACACCGACGGGGTGGCGCATGAGGGTGCCGCCGGACCTTCCTGGAGGGCGTCGAGGCTACCCTTCCTCTCTTTCTCCGAGTACCAGGGGAAACCCTTGGCAGCAGCGTCGTCATCGTCGCGTCCCTTCTTGGAGGTGTTGATTTGTACTGGCGCTTCGGAGGCTCGGAGCTTGGTGGGCAATCTTCGGTGAATGCAGCGGCCACGAGGCTTCTTCGTTTTTTGTCGATCCGCCATTGTCGGCATTTGTTTCTCTTGTATTTTCTCTTTCATTTCTTTTGGACGTGACTGTATTGCTTCCGCCCCAACACCTATTGTTGGTTGTCTCGTTGGTTGCTTTGTATACAAAGGGGGGAAACCCTTTTTTGGAGAGTAGGGTCATGAGTCATGGTTATTGGGTTAAGAGTGTATGTTATTTTCTCCCCCATTGCAACACACGGCTCTTCTGCTAGTGCAGACTAAAAAAGATCAGACGGAGTTAATTGCGGATGATGTTCAAAGGTCAACGCAGTACATAAGCCCACGTCTCTGTTTTAGGGCATTTAGCGTACCTGTCCCGATTGAATCTAGTTGGGCAAATGCAGGCTAAAAACCAACATCTGCATGTAGTTTGGTTGCCTGCCTTAGGCTCCATGCATGAGGGGAGCAATTAGTTGCCATGCTATTTGTTTTCCCGCGTCGTTGTTGTTAGACAAACAACATGTTGTTTGTTTACAAACAGTTAAAGTTGTGACCATCACTTCTCAGTAGTGGAAACCTTATGACACACTAACTGTCGTGGAAATTGCACGGCAGATGTCCGGTTTAGCGGACTTGATGATGGAACCATCGCACGGGTTAGCTTGAAGGGGTTCATAGCACACAAAGGACACAGAAGGTTTATACTAGTTCGGCCCCTTCGATGAAGGTAAGAGCCTACGTCTAGTTGGTTTGGTATTGCTTGGGCGTTGGATTACAGGGAGCGGATTCACTTGCCTGCTTCTCGACGGGTTGATTGTTGCTTGTCCTTGAACCGTCGCCGGGTCGCCCCTTTATATAGAGGGTACGCCTGGTCCGGTTTACAGAGTCCCGAGGCCGGCTCATATTTGTGTCCGCCTCGGTCTCTGTCTTTTCTTCCTTATCTCTCAAGTTACATCACGAGGCGGTTTACAAACCTTAATTCTATACACGGGCCCTAAGATCTTATGGGCCGTAGCCTTTACTAAATATTACAAACAAGTATAATATTAACAAAGCCGGTTTATACTAGCCGGTTTATACCTGCTAGTCATATCCCTGACATTAGGCCCCAGAATGATTTGAACTTGTTCATATCAGTCTTCTCTTGTATTATTTTCTTCTGTCTTCACATCCTTATAAACCAGCTCTGACGTCATCCTCAGGGATCATTAAATCTGACCGTGACATCATCTCCGCATTTAGCGCCGCGAGCTGTACTGTAGCTTATTTTAAAGGTTATCCCGAGAATCGAGGCGTCAGAGGATCTTTATCCGATTTTTGCCTCCTCGAATCCCGCACCTGTCGCTTCAGATCTGACTCTCCTTTATAAATACTGCTATCCCCATTCGTTATCTTCTTCCTGCTCCGTCTTCTTCCTCCGTCGCCCAACTCCATCGTCGCCTGAGCTCGAACCGCCGCCGTCAACCGCTGAATCCGAGTCCTCGCCGGCCGCTGCATCACCCTGAGCTTGACCAGAGAACCTCCGCCGCCGATCCTTGCCGCTCCAGGTACGTCCTTCTTCTTCATTATCGGTCTGCAACTTCTAAGGTTTCTTCTCACGCCTCCACAATTAGAGCCTTAATAGAAGCTTCACCTTGTTCAACCTTAAGCCAATGTGTAGGATCGAAAGTAGGTCTAGAGGGGGGGTGATTAGACTACTTGACAATATAAAAAATCTGCCTTTGGATCATGCAAAGTTTTTGGCAGTTTCACAAACAAGATCAAATCAAGTAACACCCTACACATGCAATTCTAGAGTATATGCAGCGGAAAGTAAATTGCACATGTAAAAAGAGAGGTGGAGAAGATCAAACGCAGTTTGGTGACACGGAGATTTTTGTCGTGGTTCCGATAGGTGGTGCTATCGTACATCCACGTTGATGGAGACTTCAACCCACGGAGGGTAACGGCTGCGCGAGTCCACGGAGGGCTCCACCCACGAAGGGTCCACGAAGAAGCAACCTTGTCTATTCCATCACGGCCTACGCCCACGGAGGACTAGCCTTACTCGGGGTAGATCTTCACGAAGTAGGCGATCTCCTTGCCCTTACAAACTTCTTGGTTCAACTCCACATCTCAACGACGGAGGCTCCCAAGCGACACCTAACCAATCTAGGAGGCACCACCCCCCAAAAGGTAATATACGGTGTTGATGATGATGAACTCCTTGCTCTTGTGCTTCAAGTGATAATCTCCCCAACACTCAACTCTCCTCACTGATATGGCTGTGGTGGAAGAAAGATTTGAGTGGAAAGCAACTTGGGAAGGCTAGAGATCAAGTTTCATATGGTAGGAATGGAATGGCTTGATCTCAACACAAGGGTAGGTGGTTCACTTCTCAGAAAGTGTATGATAGAAGTGGTGGTACTTTCTGATGGCTCTCCTCACGAATGAGGAGGGGGTGGAGGGGTATATATAGCCTCCACACAAAATCCAACCGTTACACACACATTTGACCAATCTCGGTCAGACCGAAGTGAAAACTCGGTTAGACCGAAAGTTCAAATATAGTGAACGTTGGGATTTTCGGTGGGACCGAAAATACCATCTCGGTGAGACCGAAGTGAGTCAAAGGTTAGGGTTTGCCATTTCGGTGAGACCGAAAATATAAACTCGGATATTCCGAATTGATGTCAACTGATCACAGAAGGTTGGCAGCCCTTTACTTATGGGTGTGTGTTAAGTAGTGAATAGTGCTGATAGTTGAGGGAGTCAGATCACCAAGCACTTGAGCAACAAGAACATTAACACAACCTCATCCCCTTTTAATAGTATTGGCTTTCCTATGGACTCAATGTGATCTTTGATCACTAAACCAAAAATGGAGTCTTGAGCTTTTGCCAATGCTTGTCTTAGCATTTTGAGGGGTCCACTTCTTCAGACATTTCCATACCCACATCATCGAACTTTTCTGAAATGATTCTCAAGAGAATATTAGTTCAATGATATATATGTTGTTATTAATTACCAAAACCACCCGGGGATTAGTTGCACTTTCAATCTCCCCCTTTTTGGTAATTGATGACAACATATAGATCAAAGCTTCGACAAAAGATATAATCAATGAATAATATCGTCGCTTTGAGAAGTATGTGATAAACAAGAGCTCCCCCTAAATTTGTGCATTATTTAAAATTTGCGTTTGAATGCAAATGCACAATCGATTAGGATTATGGGTCACTCTTCCATGTCACATACATCTTGGTGGAGCGCACAAAATGATAAGAATGAATAACATGCACTTAATCACCAAGACAAGAGTAAATAGCCATACAATAAGGAATAGCATAGGATAAGCAATAAGCACACATTAAAGCATAGTATGGCTAAGCACTCATTAAGGTAGCATCAAACGTAGTAGCAAGCACACATAAAGTATCTGGAACCAAAAGAAACCAATGTATCACAGAGAAACCGGCAAAAGAACGAAAAGACGAAAAAGCACTCTCTCTCTCGAAGCCCTATGATCTATAACAATTTCTCCCCCTTTGGCAACAAGTTACCAAAAAGTTCGAAAGAGTATAGAGCTAAACGTCACTGCGGGCTCGGCTGGCTGCTCCCGTCTGGGTCGATGTCGGTGTAGAGATAGCTGCATCTGCGAAGACCTCTGCTGATGTCTGCGGTGGAGGAGTGGATGCTGGAGCTGTAGGAACTGCTGGAGCTGTAGCTGGTGCTGAAGTGGTAGCCCTGGAGTCTGTCACTGGGATAGCTGCAGATCTGGATCCTCTGGGAACCTGAGCAGCCTGGCGATGAGAGTCCTGGACTAGATCATCCTGCATAAGCTCTGCTCTCTCCTGCCTAGTCTCCTCCATGTCTGCCTCAAGCTTGTTGACAGACACCTGAATCTCAGTCAGCTTCACGTCTAGAGCGTGGATCTTGTCCTCGACAATCCTCTCAAGGCTCTCCTGAGATTGTTCAATGCTGGCCAGGCGTTGTTCAATTCTCCGGGTTGCTTCAAGAATCTGATCTCCAAAGCTCTTTGGCTTAGCTGCTGCTGCTGCTGCCTCTTTGTCAGCTTTGGCTTTCTTTGCAGCTTCGATCTTGGCTTGCCCTTCAACTGAGGTGGGATCCTCTTCATCCATCACAACTACGTTGTCCTCATGCTCTGGCTGCAGTGGCAAGTGCTTCCTATCCAACATGAATTTGCCCGTGCCAAACTTGGCGTTGATGAGCATCTGTATCTGCGGAGCAAACCCACATGACCTCTTTTGGTCAGCTGCAGTCCTCTTAATGGTTTCTACCGTCAAGTCCATCACCTTAAAAGGTGCCTTCTCATCGAGAATGTGCAGCATGTTGATAGAATAGCCTCGTATCATCTGGTGGTCACCTGACTTAGGCATCAAAGTATGCCTCAGAATAGTGTTAGTGGTGGTCAGACCAGCTTGGAGATAATACACTGAGCCGAGCTTCCATCCCTCCAAATCAGCAGCTGGGATCTCCTTGTACATATTCTTCATAGAATCATGACTCTTCTTAGGAATCCCATAGACATCAATGTCGTCCTCTCTCTGCACAGGAGCGTTCAGAAGATCTGCCCATTCTGCAACAGTCGAAGAAAACCGTTGACCTTCAGTCATCCAGGTGATCTTGCCATCGGGGTAGAAATGGGCTGTGGCATAGAACTGCATGATCATCTCGTCATTCCATGCTGTCAGTTCTTGACCCACAAAATCAGCAACTCCACATGCAGTAAAGCTCTCATGCACATGGGGAAAGAAGTCCCGATGCTCTCTGCTGTCAATATACTTCCAGTCAACATACCTGGTGTCAGCAACAATGGGCTTCTTATCCATTAGCACGGTCTCATAGAAATCTTGCTGCTCTCTGGTGTGGAATCTGGGGTCCACAGCAGTCCTTCTTCTAGCGGCATATGGATCAGACTGTCTCCATAGCCTGAGACCTTTGTCCTTCCTTGCCTTCATGTCCTCAGCTTGAGGATGAGTATCATTGTGGAGTGGCAACTTGGGACGGAGCTTGAGCAACACATGCTCTTCATCTGACTCAGAAGGTGGCATCTCACCTATGTTCTTCTCAGAAGCTGGAATGCTTCTGGTTGTCCTCTTGGGCTTGGCTGGAGCTGCCTTGACTGGAGCAGGCTTCTTGGGCTTGGAGGAGGCTTGAGCCCGAATAGCATCACCCATGAACTTAGCTTTCTGAGGAGGAGGCTGGGGTGCTTCTTCTTCTTCTTCTTCTTCAGCAGCATCAACTTGAGATTCAGCATAAACAACTCTCTTCCTCTTGGAAGTCTTCTTCACCTTGCTTGGAGCTGGCTCTTCCAAGTTGAGCTTCTTGGCAACTGCAGACTGCTTTACCTTGCTTGTACCTTTCTTTGGCTGCTGCCCTTGGTGCTCTTTGGCAACCACATTCCTCTTGGGTTTGGAGGTAACTTCCTCAGCAACAAAGTCGGAATCCTCATCATCAGAGGTTCTCTTCTTCCTGGTTCTCGTAGCTGCAGGAGGCAGACCACTAGGGGTGCTCCTCTCACCATCATCACTAGAGCTGCTTGCAGGACTTGTAACTGCCTCTGGAATTTCAGCAAATGGTGATTCAGACCTGTTCTGGCTGTCACTGACATCTGACATGGCTGAAAGACCTGTGAAAAGATAAGGTATAGGCAGAAAGGAAGAGTTATCACAACTGCAGAAGTTTTTGAAAAAAAATGAGTTAAAAACTTAGTTTTGAGTTTTCACAGAATGTATTTCGGTCAAACCGATTTCAAGTTTCGGTGTAACCGAAGTGTTCAACAGAACCTACACACCACTTTCGGTCAGACCGAAATGGGTTTCGGTCCTACCGAAAACTTAGGGTTTCACAGAAACTTCACTTCGGACATTCCGATTTTCACAACTCGGTCAGACCGAACTGTGTAGTGCAATGGTCAGAGACCAAATCGGTCAGTCCGAGTTTCAGGAATCGGCTTCACCGAGATGCATTCCGTGGAAACCTAAACCTAAGAATTTTCCTCGAAACTAGAAGATCTGAACAATGTATTGGGATCATATCAAACTTGGATTGAATCAGGGCAGTCCTATCATGCAAGAATCAGAAGTGGAGCATGAAAGGGATCGGGACACACCCTAACTTGGTGGTGTCCCTCTACGGCGGCAACGGCGGAGAAGATTACCGTTGACGGCGGCGGAGACCTGCGGTGAGGACGCACAGGTGATGAAGGCGACGATCCTTAGATCAGGGCGGCGGCAGCAGGGGTCTTGGAGGTCGAACGTTTGAAAGGAATAGATCGCGCGCAGCCCTCAGTATATATAACCCCGTGCTGTCGGTGGGACCGAGTTGAACAACTCGGTGTCACCGAGATGCATAATTGCAGTGCAGTTACGCATATCGGTCAGACCGAGATTTTGAACTCGGTTTCACCGAGATGAAACCTAGATCAATCTAAGTGTTTCGGTTGGACCGAGATTGGGAAGCCGGTCAGACCGAAATGGACTTAGAAGGTTTTGGAAGTCAGCCTTAGACGAATCGGTGGTTCCGAGTGCTCCTCACTCGGACTGTCCGAAAAAGACTTGTTCAAAGTTGTGATATAAGCATGAATAGAATTTGAGACAAGATAGCATAGATAGCTAGGGAAGGTGCTTAGGCATTCTTGTCCATCCATTTGGCCAGAAAAAGAAACCAAAACAATCAAAACAACAAATGGATGTCCTTGAATGAATAGAATCATGCATTCAACATGCTCACACAATAAGATAGCAACTAAAATATGTGTCAAACATGCACAACCAAAACTCTAGCTACTAGCACACAATTTGTCGATGACTAGGTCATCTATATATGAGTATATTGACTTAGGAGCCAAATGAGAACATTTGATCATAGGTCATACTCATCGTTTAAGCACAAGTGGGGTTACCACTTTTACATAAAGCATTTATGTGTTCACATCATTTGGAGATGCTTTAGCTCAATTTTTTAGAGCAAAGCTCCCCCTAGATGTGAGAACCCCTTTTAAAGGGTCAAACTAACCTTGGGTTGTCGTAGAAGACTTCATGTAGATGTTGAAGATGTGGATGCTCAATGTTGATGTAGATCATCAAGAGTTGAGAGCTATCCTTGGATTAGGGCACTTTCAATACCTACATGGGTTAGTCCCACAAGGAACAAACAAGAATATCCATGGACATAGAGTGAAGTACACAAGAGATGATGTCCATGAAAGCAATGATTACCTTGTCCCTTGACTTACCAACAAGAGGGTTTGTGACTCCATGAACTAGTGCATGATGTGGAAGTTGATTGCACAAGTTCTTGCCAAAACGAATATGAGTGAAGTTTGTTGGCGGAGTCACCCTCAAGAACCTACTAGTTCTTCTTCTTTGGGATCCACATCATCTTGATGGGAATCCTTGGTGTTGTAGTTGAGCTTGATGAAGTAGAACTTGATTTGTCCTTGGGAACCCACTTGACCATGGCTTGAGGTGCTTCAATGAATGCATCAATCTCCTCTTGAAGCTTGTCCTTGGCCTTTAGCTTGTGGTCTTGTGGTGGAAGGTCATCTTGAGCTTGTTCCACATTGGAAGAAGTAGGATCATACTTCTCCTTTTGTGAGACAAACTGTGGAGTAGGGTATTGACCTTCTTCCCACTCAACACCTTCGGCGTTGAACTTTCGCTCAAAACCAATCCCTTGATTCTTCCGGTGTCTTCCTTGTTTGCGAACAATCTCCTCAAAGTTCTTGCTTCCGGCAAGACTCTTGTAGACACCTTTCTCTATGATTTCCTTCAATAAGCTATTTTCTTGCTCAAGTGTAACTTGGCTTGAAACATTGTTAGTGGAATCAAGAGAACTACTAGAAGTAACAACATTTGATTTAACATTGTTATTGTTACTACTAGAGGAAGAATTTTTCTTATACTTGTCATGCTTAGTCTTAATAGGTGGCAAGAAATTAGACAAGAGAAGTCGTTTGGCAAGATATGAAGAACTCTTCTTTCGAAGATCGTCATTGATCGCTTTTAGAAACTCATGTTCTTGCTCTAGAGTGAGCTTCTCGAAGTGTAGCTTCTCATGAGATCTTAGGAGCTCTCTATGATCTTCTTGAGTTGTTTCATGAGCTAACTTAAGAGTGTTTAGTTCTTTAGTTAGACGCTCAATCTCCTTCATAGCATTGTCATTCGACTCTTCTCGACTATAAAGACTACTAGCATTTTCATCATTACTAAGCTCACTAGATTTATCATGCAAGAGCTCATCTTCACCAAGTAAGTCATCCTCATCACTATCAAAGTCAATGAATTCAGGGTGTGTTACCTTGGGGCCTTTAGCCATGAAGCATCTTCCAATTCCCTCGTTTGGTGAATCAAATAAGTCGTAGGAGTTGGAGTTGGAGGATACGAGTGCAAGTCCGGCAACACCTTCATCTTGACTATAGTCGGAGTCGGAGTGATAGCTTCCATCGGATTGACTGTCAGAGTCGGAGCCGGAGACCCATTCACCAACATGAGCTTGCTGTCTTCTTCTTGTGTAGCTCCTTGATGACTTGTCTTTCCTCTCCGAATCCTTGCTTCTCCGAGAGGGTCTTCGTTCATAACGATCATCTCTACTCCTTCTCTCTCTCCGAGGTGACTCATCTCTTGCTCTTCTTCTTGGAGATTCTTCTCTTCTCTTGTGGGGAGCCGTACACTCATTTGAGAAGTGTCCGGGTCTTCCACAATTGTAGCAGTTTCGATCACGACTAGAAGATCTCTTTCCATCATATGATCTAGACTTTGAGCTTCTTTCTTTGCCTCTATTCTTGTAGAACTTGTTGAAGTTCTTGACCATTAGGCTTATCTCTTCATTGGAAATTAGCTTGTCACTTGAGGTAGTAGGAGCATCACTTGTAGCTTTGTAAGCACCACTTGACTTGTTGTGAAGCTCTTCCTTATCCTTAAGTGTCATCTCATGAGCAACAATTCTTCTAATGACTTCAGTTGGCTTGAGAGTCTTGTAGTTTGGCATCATTTGGATCAAAGTGCACACGGTGTCATACTTTCCATCCAAAGCTCTGAGAATCTTCTTAATGATGAATCGGTCGGTCATTTCTTCGCTTCCTAAGCCAGCAATCTCATTTGTGATGAGAGCAAGCCTAGAGTACATTTCAGCGACTCCTTCACCATCCTTCATCTTGAACTTGTCAAGTTGACCTTGAAGAATATCTAGCTTTGATTCCTTCACAGATTCAGTACCTTCGTGCATTTCAACCAAAGTATCCCAAATCTCTTTAGCATTCTCAAGACGGCTGATTTTGTTGAACTCTTCGGGACACAAAGCATTGAAGAGAATATCACAAGCTTGAGCATTGTTTTGCAACATCCGCAACTCTTCGGGTGTAGCTTCGCGATCCGGAACTTTTCCTTCTTCAAAGAAATCACCTTGCATGCCAACACAAATAATGCCCCATGCGGCAGGGTTATGACCAAGAATATGCATTTTCATTTTATGCTTCCAACTAGCAAAATTTGTACCATCAAAGTAAGGACCTCTACGATAATTACCCTCACTAGACGCCATACTCTCCTAGGTTGTGAAACCAAGCTTATGGAGTCCAATGCAATGGAAACCAAGGCAATGGAGACCAAAGCTCTGATACCACTTGTAGGATCGAAGTAGGTCTAGAGGGGGGTGATTAGACTACTTGACAATATAAAAAATCTGCCTTTAGATCATGCAAAGTTTTTGGCAGTTTCACAAACAAGATCAATTCAAGTAACACCCTACACATGCAATTCTAGAGTATATGCAGCGGAAAGTAAATTGCACATGTAAAAAGGAGATGGAGAAGATCAAACGCAGTTTGGTGACACGGAGATTTTTGTCGTGGTTCCGATAGGTGGTGCTATCGTACATCCACGTTGATGGAGACTTCAACCCACGGAGGGTAACGGCTGCGCGAGTCCACGGAGGGCTCCACCCACGAAGGGTCCACGAAGAAGCAACCTTGTCTATTCCATCACGGCCTACGCCCACGGAGGACTAGCCTTACTCGGGGTAGATCTTCACGAAGTAGGCGATCTCCTTGCCTTTACAAACTTCTTGGTTCAACTCCACATCATCAAGACGGAGGCTCCCAAGCGACACCTAACCAATCTAGGAGGCACCACCCCCCAAAAGGTAATAGACGGTGTTGATGATGATGAACTCCTTGCTCTTGTGCTTCAAATGATAAACTCCCCAACACTCAACTCTCCTCACTGATATGGCTGTGGTGGAAGAAAGATTTGAGTGGAAAGCAACTTGGGAAGGCTAGAGATCAAGTTTCATATGGTAGGAATGGAATGGCTTGATCTCAACACAAGGGTAGGTGGTTCACTTCTCAGAAAGTGTATGGTAGGAATGGTGGTACTTTCTGATGGCTCTCCTCACGAATGAGGAGGGGGTGGAGGGGTATATATAGCCTCCACACAAAATCCAACCGTTACACACACATTTGACCAATCTCGGTCAGACCGAAGTTAAAACTCGGTTAGACCGAAAGTTCAAATATAGTGAACGTTGGGATTTTCGGTGGGACCGAAAATACCATCTCGGTGAGACCGAAGTGAGTCAAAGGTTAGGGTTTGCCATCTCGGTGAGACCGAAAATATAAACTCGGATATTCCGAATTGATGTCAACTGATCACAGAAGGTTGGCAGCCCTTTTTCGGTGAGACCGAAACTCAGAATCGGTTTGACCGAGAAGCTAGGGTTTTGAAGAAACAACTGAAGAGGTTCATCTCGGTGGGACTGAGTTGGAGAAATCGGTGTGACCGAGATGTTAGGGTTTGTGTTAAGTAGTGAATAGTGCTGATAGTTGAGGGAGTTAGATCACCAAGCACTTGAGCAACAAGAACATTAACACAACCTCATCCCCTTTTAATAGTATTGGCTTTTCCTATGGACTCAATGTGATCTTTGATCACTAAACCAAAAATGGAGTCTTGAGCTTTTGCCAATGCTTGTCTTAGCATTTTGAGGGGTCCACTTCTTCAGACATTTCCATACCCATATCATCGAACTTCTCTGAAATGATTCTCAAGATAATATTAGTTCAATGATATATATGTTGTTATTAATTACCAAAACCACCCGGGGATTAGTTGCACTTTCACAATGATTTCTAGTAACCTTCACCTTCAGATCTTGCCCTTTAAACTGTACTTTTACCCTGCTGTAAATGCTTCAGATCTCCGTCGTTCCTGCCTAACCTGTAGATTTATCCGCTTGGTATAAAGCCCTTGTAGTTCTTTCCCGTATGCTCTTACATTTGTTTCTCTTTTCCTAGTATGCTCAGATCTATTCTTCCTTAGCTGTCTTTTAAAAACCTGTTTTCCTCCTTGGTAGATCTGCTAAGTATGTTCCGGTTTAAACTGTTATGCCCTGTTCTTGCGAAACTCTGTAATTTAAACGCGACGGTTTAGCCGTTCCCCTTCAACTGCCATTAACCGAAAATGGTATAGCTTGTCGTAATTGTCGGTTTAACCATGCCATTAGTCCTTAGTTAAACCATTGCGTAACTTTCATAAATAGTTCCGGTTTATACTGCTGTATCTTCATAATCCGTTTCTGTACTTTATCTTTTCCAGTACTCGTCTTTTCGTTGCAATGGCAAAGCAGTATGTCTCTTGCGATTGGGTCCCTTCTGTTATTACTGAGGATGATTTGATCAAGATTTCTGAAATTGGAACGTTAGGCCCTCAGTCCGTTTTGAAATGGCGGGCCCCGGGGAATGAATGTCCTCCTACTCCCAGGTCCGGGGAGGTCATTGTGTTCTTTGATCATATATCTCGAGGCTTCTCTCCCCCCGGTTCAAAATTTTTCCGGGATGTTCTTGCTGCTTTCCAACTGCACCCTCAGGATATTGGACCCAATTCTGTCTCAAACATCTGTGACTTTCAAGTGTTTTCGGAGGTATACCTGCAAGAAGAACCGTCCGTTGATCTGTTCCGGGACTTCTTTCATTTAAACCGGTGCACCGAGTTTACCAGCGGATCACATCAGGAGCTTGGTGGCGTTAGTATTCAGAAGAGGAGAGACGTGGTTTTTCCTCACGCCGCTTTACACACTCATCCAAAAGACTGGAATAAGTCCTGGTTTTACTGCATTGACACTTCTCCTGAAGGGGAGAACCCTCTGCCGGGTTACCGTGAAACCCGTATTTTGGAGAATAATCCTTTACCACAACGGCTCGGCTCTGTTGAACGGACCCGGTTTTCATCGCAGCTCTCCAAGTTAAGAGCCTTCATAGCTAATGGTTTGATTGGAACTGATTTTCTACGCTGTTGGTTGTCTTGGAGCATCCTTCCCTTGAGCCGGCGATCACAGCTAATGTGCAAATATTCTGGCAAACCGGATGATCCTCAAAGGTTTACCAAGGAAAAGCTTTCTAAATCGGAAGTTGTAGAATCAGCCAAGAAAATTCTCAATGTTTCTTTGGCAGACTGCAGCAAGGTCGGGTTAGCTCCATATTATAAGAAGAACAAGCCACCTGCAGTAAGTTTTACTTTACCCTGTATTTGTAATCCGTTTCTTTTAAACCATCTTTTTCAATTGTCTCTCTTTCTCTTAATTAGGCTGATGACCCTTTCTGGAAGAGAAAACCTCAGGAGAAAACCGGCAAACAGGTTCGCCGGAAAACCTTTGCCAATAAGAAAAGGAAAGCAGCTGTTGACACCGGTTCTCCCACTGAAGATGATGATCCGGATTCTGAGGTATGCCTTAATCCGGTTTAGATTTTACTTTCGTGTACTTATAACTGTATCTAACGATAACTTTTCCACAGGAGTCGCCTGAAGGTGATAATCCGGCCGAAGTTGAGGTAACCATTCTTTCCTCTGAGTCAGAACCTCTTCCACAAAAAAGTCGTCGGACCGTCCGGAAATACCAATTTTCTCACCCTTATGCTCAGTTCGATCCTAATTTTATTTTGAAGAAGCAGCAGCACGAAGCTCTTCGCCGGACCACTCGCCACAGCGGCCTGGCGGTGGAATCATCCGGGATTTCTTTAATTCCGGTTCGAAAACGCCGTGCTGAGGTGATACTTTCTCCGACTCCCCTTCATCCCAAGGCTGGGCTTATCCGAAAACCTCTTAAACCGTCTGACCCTGATTATCAGGAAACTCCACTGTCCTCTTCTGGTGAATCGACCGCCACACAGCTTCCTCCATTGAAAACTGTCCCAGGGTAACTTTTCTCACCTTTTCCGGTTTATGATCCTTTTTGCTTTATAATGTCAACTCATTTTGCATACTTTTCCAGCAAACCAAAACCCAGCAAGAAGCCCAAGGCAAATAAGCCTCCTGCCGAGCCCACTCCAGATGATCCGGCTGCTAATCCGTCAAACACTGTTCCTTCCGAGGGCGAGCCCGTAGCTCCTCTTGAAGACCCTGCGCCTACAGACCACATCTCTGCTCCTGAGAATCCTACTGCTGAAGACGCCCATAATCCACCAAGTCTGGCCCGGGTTAACTCTCCTCAGATCACTCCGGCGTCTCCTAATCCGGCTCATACTGCCACTCCCCCAAATGTACCTGCCTCTCCTGATGTTGTGGTAACTGGGGCTGCCTTTGTTGCTCCCGCTGAGCCCACCGTTTTAGCCAAACATACGGCTAAAACGGAAAAGCTACCTCAAGAAAAGGGGAAATGGAGTACTGAGATATCCAGCCTTTCTGATATGAGCGCCCAAGAAATTTACTCCGGGTATCTAAACCGGCTCCACAGCAGCCGGGATTATGAAGCCAGCCTGGTTAACTTAATGAGGGAAAAATATGAGGTAAACCTCTTCTTCTGACTTCGTTCTTTTGATGTGTCTCTATCTCATAACAGCCCCCAAGTTCTGGTTTAGCTGCGTGCTGAAGGTGAACCGAAACTTTGTAGATTGAACCATTGATCTTTACATTAGCCCCCAAGTATCAAGTAGATAACTTGTTTATGTATTTGATACTTGTAAAAGTTGCTGACGATACTTCAACTATGCATTAGCCCCCAAGTGTCAAGCAGACAACTTGTTTGTGTGCTTGAGACTTGTAACTTTGAATTGCTGTTCTTTACTGCTTCAACTGCCATTAGCCCCCAAGTGTCAAGTAGACAACTTGTTTGTGTACTTGAGACTTGTCTGATTTTTACCTCTTGTTTTTTAACTGTGTTTGCAGGCCGAGTTGAACCGGAATGCTATTGAAATCAATGAACTTCGTAGCCGTCTTACTGAAACAGAATCTGCCGCTTCAAAGGCTAAAAAAGATCTTCAGGTGAGCTTAAAGACTGCTGAAGACCTGAAGAAATACTTTGAAGAAGAGCGGACCGCTTTTGAGGTCCAGAAGAAAGATCTGGAGAAACGGGTTCAGGATGCTGAAGGAGCGCTTAATCCGGTGACAGAAGAATTGTCCGGATTAAGACGGCAATTTGACTTGATGACCTCTGCTGTCTTTGGTAAGTATAATCTGAACTCCTGCTTTTATCTTTGTAATCTGTGTTTTGTGCCGGTTTAACTATAATAGTTGTGTGCAGGGCGCCGTGTCTCCCATCTTGGGGATGACTTACGGAAAAAACTTAAAGCTTGCTACACCTTGGTCGAACAGCTGTACTCCGGCACTCAGAGGATCATCAGTGCCACTTCTTTTGGTAAACCGGCCCCTACAACGATCCAAGATACTTTGAACAAGTTATCTGTTTTGCCGGCTCGTCTTGAAGAAGTCAAGAAATCTGCCGCTCGGGGTGGTGCTCTTCTGGCCCTTACGAGGGCTAAGGCTTGGGTCCCAGATCTTGATCCGGAGGAGGCTTTAACCGGATTTCCAGATACAAAGGATGACGGCTCAGCCTTTACCGAAAAGGATCTCTATGCCCTGACGAAGGAGATGCGTCCCCTCGCCAGCAAGCTTGCAGCTGAATCTGACTTGTCCAGATATCATCCAGGATATAATTTGCAGAACGAGCGGGTGGAGCGACCGGTCTATGATACCGTCAACTTAATTCCGCCGGTTCGTCCTCACACTTTTGCTCCTGACATTGACCCTTCTGAACTTATCAACGACGAGATGTATTTCCGGGCCTTAATGAAGATTGATTGGCGTGCGCCGGACTTCCAACCGCTTCACGAAGATGAAGATGTTCCGGATCAAGGCGATGGCCAGCCGTCTCAGCAAGGAGAAGCATAACTTCAAATTTTATTGCTGTAATCATAACCTGTGTTTTGCCAAACAATGTTTCCAATCTGTTGGGCTTGCTATGCCTTGTAATAGGCTAGCCGAAACTTGATGTGCTTCAATCCGGATATTTTGTCTTTATGAAATACTTGCCGGTTGACATGTTGTCTGATATTGGTTGCCTTCCATATCCTCTGCTCCTGCAGAAAAAATATCGAAAATATGTCCTAGTGGCTTACCACTGGATGGATTAAATTGTTCTCTTAAAAAAAATAACTTTTATACCTGAGATTATATACGCTCAATATTCTTTAAGCCGGTAGGATTTTAAAGTCGCTTTATGAAGATCGTCATGGATCTAATTAGAGACCCAGGTTGAGATGATAGACTCCGGTTTATCTCGTTCTGAAACTTTTCTCAGAAATTTGTGGCTTATTGCCTGATAGATGATCCGGGTTATAATGAACACCGGTTTACTGATGCTGGTATTCCTGATCCAGACTTTCCATTTCATAGATATGTGGTCAGCTTCTGTAGCTGTTCCAATTCGGTTTAAAAGGGCTATAAAACACAAGCACAAAAAGATGCAAAATTTTCAAATAAGACCATGTAGTCGAGGCTTTTTAAGAGCTGCCAGGCTCAAGGCAAGGTTCAGCCAATCAATGGGACGTGGATTAGCCAACACTCCCAGGGGGCCTAGCCAATCACTGAACGTGGATTTATCCAACTTTTCAGAGGGCCGAAAGAACCGTAAATAAAAACTGAGCCAATCAATGGGACGTGGATTAGCCAACACTCCCAGAAGGCCTAGCCAATCACTGAACGTGGCATTATCCAACTTTTCAGAGGGCCGATAGAACTATGAAACTGATCCGATCACTGGGAGTAGGTGATACCACTCCCAGAGGGCCTCCAGGGTTCCTCCTGAACCGGTGGGTCAATGTAAACCAATCACTGAACGTGGATTTATCCAACTTTTCAGAGGGTCGATAGAACTAGGAAACTGATCCGATCACTGGGAATGGGTAATACCACTCCTAGAGGGCCTCCAGGGTTCCTCCTGAACCATATATGACCTCATGCTTTTTAGAGAGTTTTATTGCTCCTTTGCACCTTCTGCAAAAAATCAATTTCTACACCGGCCAATATATTGAAATATGGTATCTGATAATAAACTTGTATGTATACGGGTTGCTTTCACAAGATTTTTGCGTATGGGAAAAGGGCTAAGCCCCCGGTTTACCGAGGGTGCCAGTTTATTCATTACTCATAATATATACATAGGATACACTGGAGCACGTAGCTCAAGTATAGTATGGCCGTAAATGGGCGATGTTCCAAGGCCTCTTCGTCTCCTCTTCTGATGTCCGTGAGTCCTTGTGTTCCCGAAGGTCCACCAAGTAATATGAGCCGTTGTGTAGATTCTTGCTGACCACAAAGGGCCCTTCCCAAGGTGGGGATAGCTTGTGCATATCTGTTTGATCTTGGATAAGCCGGAGTACCAAGTCACCCTCCTGGAACGTCCTTGTTCTAATCTGACGGCTATGATATCTGCGCAAATCTTGCTGATAAATCGCAGATCGTGCTGCAGCTATATCACGCTCTTCATCCAGCCGGTCTAAACTGTCCTGTCTTGACTCCTCGTTGATTGCTTCCACATAGGCCGTTACCCTTGGTGAATCATGACGTATATCGCTCGGAAGAACTGCTTCAGCGCCATAAACTATGAAGAAAGGTGTGTAACCTGTAGACCGGTTTGGTGTAGTGTTAATACTCCAAAGAACAGATGGCAATTCCTCAACCCAACATCCTGGGGTTCTCTGCAAAGGCGTCATAAGCCGGGGTTTGATTCCTCGCAAGATCTCCTGATTTGCCCTTTCAGCCTGACCGTTGGATTGGGGGTGGGCCACAGAAGATACATCCAAACGAATATGCTCTCGTTGACAGAACTCTTCCATCTCACCCTGAGATAAATTGGTGCCATTGTCTGTGATGATGCTGTATGGAAAGCCAAAACGGAATATTACTTTTTTGATGAATTTAACTGCCGTTGCCGCATCACACTTGCTTATAGGCTCCGCTTCAACCCACTTTGTAAACTTGTCTACTGTCACTAGTAGATGAGTTTTCTGATCTTGGGATCGCTTGAAAGGCCCAACCATATCAAGCCCCCAAGTCGCGAACGGCCAAGTTATTGGTATCATCCGGAGTTCCTGTGCTGGAACCAGAGCACGTCTTGAGAATTTCAGACAAGCGTCACACTTCCGGACCAGATCTGCCGCATCTGCATGAGCGGTTAACCAATAGAAACCATGTCGGAATGCCTTAGCCACCAATGATTTTGAACCGGCATGATGACCACAATCCCCTTCATGAATCTCGCGAAGAATCTCACAACCTTCCTCAGCTGATACACATCGCTGAAATACTCCAGAAGTACTGCGATGGTGAAGTTCCCCGTTTGCAATTGTCATGGACTTAGAACGCCGGATTATCTGTCGTGCTTCTTCTTCGTCATCTGGCAACTCTCCTCGGCTCAGGTATGCCAAATAGGGCAGCGTCCAATCCGGAATAATATGGAGCGCTGCAACTAACTGTGCCTCTGGGTCCGGAACAGCTAGGTCTTCTTCCGTCTGTATCTGAACCGACGGACTGTGCAATTCATCCAAAAAGGTGTTTGGTGGCACCGGTTTACGTTGCGACCCTAGCCGGCTTAGAGCGTCGGCCGCTTCGTTCCTTCGCCGGTCTATATGATCCACCTGATATCCTTTAAAGTATCCTGCGACCGCTTCAACTCTCGTCTATAAGCCGCCATAAGGGGATCTCTTGAATCCCACTTGCCAAAAACTTGTTGTGCCACCAGATCTGAGTCACCCAGGAACTTAACCCGGCTCAAGTTCATCTCCTTTGCTAGCCGTAAACCATGAAGTAATGCTTCATATTCCGCTGCATTATTAGTACAAGGAAATAATAAGCGGAGGACATAGCAAAATTTATCACCTCTGGGGGAAGTTAAGACAACTCCAGCCCCCGAGCCCTCCAACTGTTTTGAACCGTCAAAGTGAATCGTCCAATAAGTAAGATCCGGCTTCTCCTCAGGAGTCTGCAACTCTGTCCAGTCATTGATGAAGTCTACCAATGCCTGAGATTTTATAGCAGTGCGTGGTACATATTTCAACTCATGCGGGCTGAGCTCAATGGCCCACTTTGCTACTCTGCCCGTAGCTTCCCTGTTCTGGATTATATCCCCCAGCGGTGCTGAACTAACCACACTTATTGGATGCCCTTGGAAATAGTGCTTTAACTTCCGGTTTGCCATGAACACCCCATATACCAATTTCTGCCAATGAGGGTATCTCTGCTTGGATTCAATGAGTACTTCACTCACATAATAAACCGGGCGTTGAACCGGGTACTCCTTCCCTGCTTCCTTGCGCTCGACCACAACTGCAACGCTGACTGCCCATGTATTAGCAGCAACGTATAACAGCAAAGGCTCCTTGTCAATAGGAGCAGCTAAAACCGGTGGTTTTGCTAGTTGCCGTTTCAGATCTTCAAATGTTGCGTTTGCCTCATCACTCCAGATAAACCGGTCTGTTTTCCTCAACATCTGGTAAAGTGGGATCGCCTTTTCTCCTAGGCGACTGATGAACCGGCTTAATGCTGTGATCCGGCCAGCTATGCGCTGAACATCGTTGATGCAAACCGGTTTAGTCAAAGATGTGATGGCCTTGATCTTCTCTGGGTTAGCTTCTATACCTCTGTTTGAGACCAAGAATCCCAGTAGTTTACCTGCCGGAACACCAAAGGCACATTTTTCCGGATTAAGCATCATCCTATAAGCCCGAAGATTATCAAAGGTTTCCTTAAGATCATCTATCATTGTTCCTTCTTTCTTCGATTTGACCACAATGTCATCCACATAGGCATGCACATTCCTCCCTATCTGCCCCTTCAAGCAATTCTGAACGCAACGTTGATAAGTTGCCTGTGCGCACTTAACCCCAAAAGGCATAGACACATAGCAAAAAACACCAAAAGGAGTTATGAAAGCTGTCTTCTCTTGGTCTTCCACCGCCATCTTGATCTGGCGATACCCTGAATATGCATCCAAAAAACTTAGCACACTCCGTCGTGGCATCGATGATCTGATCGATGCGAGGTAGAGCAAAAGGATCAGTTGGGCAAGCTTTATTGAGGTCCGTGTAGTCCACACACATCCTCCACTACTCATTCTTCTTTAAAACCAGCACCAGATTAGCCAACCACTCCGGATGAAAAACTTCCACTATGAACCCTGCGGCCAAAAGTCTGGCCACTTCTTCTCCTATAGCCTTGCGCCTCTCTTCGTTGAAGCGGCGCAGATACTGTTTAATTGGTTTAAACTTCGGATCAATATTTAACTTGTGCTCAGCGAGTTCCCTCGGTATACCTGGCATGTCAGAAGGTTTCCATGCAAAGATATCCCGGTTCTCACGGATGAACTCGATGAGCGTGCTTTCCTATTTGGGATCAAGGTTAGCACTAATAGTGAATTGCTTAGACGAATCCCCAGGCACAAAATCAACTTGCTTGGTCTCTTCAGCTGATTTAAACTTCAACGTCGGATCATGCTCGGTAGTTGGCTTCTTCAGCGGAGTCATATCTGCCGGATCAACATTATCTTTATAAAATTTCAACTCTTCTGTGGCACATACTGCTTCTGCATAAGCTGCATCACCTTCCTCACATTCCACTGCTATCTTGCGACTTCCATGAACCGTAATCGTGCCTTTATGACCCGGCATTTTAAGCTGCAGATAAACATAACACGGCCTAGCCATAAACTTAGCATAAACCGTCCTTCCAAACAGAGCATGATATGGACTTTTAATCTTGACGACTTCGAAAGTGATCATCTCTGACCTAGAATCATATTCGTTCCCAAAGGTAACTTCCAAGTCAATCTTTCCAACCGGATAAGCTGACTTACCTGGGACCACTCCGTGAAACACTGTGTTTGATTGTCTTAGCTTCTTATCTGTCAGACCCATACGACGGAAAGTCTCATAATATAAGATATTGATACTGCTACCACCATCCATGAGAACTTTAGTAAATTTGTAACCTCCCACTTGAGGTGCTACCACCAAGGCTAAATGGCCTGGATTATCCACCCGCATTGGGTGGTCTTCTCTGCTCCATACAATGGGCTGCTCCGACCATCGAAGAAATTGCGGTGTCGCCGGTTCCACTGCATTAACAGCCCGCTTCAAAACCTTCTGGTCTCTCTTACACAGACTTGTGGTGAAGACATGATATTGCCCACTGCTTAACTCCTTCGGATTACTCTGATATCCAGATTGCGGCTGCTATTGCTGGCGCTGTTGCTGCTGATTTCCCTCATTATTATAATTCCCTTGGCCCTGCTGCTGATTATTCTGATTATTGTAACCACCTTGATGATGTGATTGATTGCCCTGACCATTATAGTTTCCTTGATTATTTTGGCCGCCTGCCCGGTGTTGATAACCACCGTTATTGCCCCTATATCCTGATCCGGAGCTGTTCCCCTGATGACCCGGACCATAAAATCCAGGCCCTGAGCCGCTATTTGGGGGTCGATTATGAGGATTGAAACGGCCCGCTATTGCCTTCATAAGGGGTATGCACTCTCTCATGGTATGCTTCGCCACCTTCCCTTTTCTGCTATGCTTTGGACAAGGCTGATCTAACTCCTGATCCCAGCCAAAAGCTCCTCCGCCGGTTTGTGAAGATGGATCTCCCGGGCTACGCTGAAAACCCCCTTGAACTTGAGTGTTAGCCACGAAGTCTGAACCACCCTCTGCTTTCCGTTTGCCCAAAAAACTTGAAGTAGCCGGACTGATTAGCGCCGGTTTACCAGACTTGCCAACCTTCCCAGCCTTGTCTCCTTCTGCTTCTGGATACTTTGTGTTATCAGAGTCTCCGTACTTCACCAGGGCACTCATTAAAGTTCCCATATCATTGCAGTCCCTTTTAAGCCGTCCGAGTTTTAACTTTAAAGATTCAAACCGGCAATTGTTCTCCAACGTCACTATTGTCGTACTAGGATTAATACCATTCGAAGAGTGTAAAATCTCTGCTACTCTCCGTACCCAAGCTGCTGTAGACTCCTGCTCTCCTTGCACACAAGCTGCTAGATCCACCACTGACATCGACTGTTTGCATGTGTCTTTGAAGTTTTTGATAAACTGGCTGCGTAGTTCCCCCCATGATCCAATAGAGTTCGGGGGTAAAGCTTTCAGCTAGGTCCGGGCCGTGCCTTCGAGCATCATAGTAAAATATTTAGCACAGGCCGATTCATCCACGTCCAACATCTCCATGGCCATCTCATAACTTTCAACCCAAGCTTCCGGTGCTAAATCGACTGTGTAGTTAGGTACCTTGCGGGGCCCCTTGAAATCTTTGGGCAGCTTGACACTCCGTAAAGCAGGGACAAGACACTGCACCCCGAAGGAACTCGCCGTAACCCCTGTTTCTGCAGTGGCTGTGTGAACCGGCGTTGTTTGATGAATCTCCTCCCTGGCTCCTGACCTCACCCGGTTTATCTCCGGAGCTGGTACTGCCGCACCTGTCGGATTATCCTGCCTGCGTTGATGCCTCCTGCGTTCACTGCTAGATACTTCTGGCTCCTCCCAATGCCTAGTATAACTTTGGCTGGGACGTGGTGTTGAATGTAACCTCTCCCTGCTATGAGAATATGCCTGCTGCTGTATCAACGCCGTATTAAGTAGCTTCTGGACCCTGTGCGCCTCTATCGCCACCGGAGACGTTTCTTCTGCAGGTAAAGCGGCCAAACGCGCCGCTGCTGCAGCGATGTTATCCAAAGGGTTTGAATAATGACCCGGAGGGACGGGAATATGAGGTGCCGACGTAATCCGGCGCCCCCGCTCTGCGGTGGGTTGCTGAACCGACTCCTCCCTGGCCGGGGGTGCCCTCCGGTTTGAAGCCGGATTGTTACTAGTTCCAGCCGCAGGTGTCCTGAACAGATTCATTGCTTCATAAACCGGCGGTATACGAGACTGGTATTTTCGTCCCCTTACTCCTTTCATAGAAGCTTGCTCCATCCTTAGGTAAAAAGCCTGATCGTCCAATTCCGCTTGTCTCACCGCTATCATCTCTCTCTGTGCCTTCAGGTCTTCCTTTAACTGATCAATCCGGCCTTTCAACTGAAGGAGCTCTGCATCATGATGCGCCTTGTCTGCTGGAGCTACCGTTTCCACCGCTTTAGCTGTGAACTCCTCGATCAAGGTGGATAGAACTTCAGTAAGTGAGGGGGTTGGGCCGCTTCCCCCTGCACCAGCTTCCGCTGTCGTCCCGTTCGCCGGGGGCTATGAACCGGCCATGAAGACCGCCACCCGGTTTGGCGGGTCAAAGGGGCCCGGAATACTGTTTCCATCGGACTCGCCCTCAGACCGGCCGTCCTGCAACTGATACAGAGATTCAGTTTCTCCGGATGAAGATCCATCGTCTGAGTAGACAACTGTTGCATCATCAGATTCCGATCCGTCCTCGGCTCGACCTCTGTGGATTGCTCCAACGAACACATGCTTCACGGCAGGCTGAATCCGGGCCGATCTCGCACGCTGAGCCGGCTCGACGATGTTGGGGAAGACGTCCGGCTCAGGCCCCGGTTCGCCGATTTTGCCAATGAAGACTTGGATGCTGCCGAAGGGAACCCGGTACCCGTATTCGATCGAATCGGCTTCCGGTCCCCAACCTGCGTCGTCGATGTAGATCCGGCCACGGCGACTCTTGGTCATCCGGCCGACCGCGTAACCCTTGAGCCCTTCGAAGCTGCCCTTCAAGAACTCGAAACCATCGTGCGCAGGCCCCACGGTGGGCGCCAACTGTCGTGGAAATAGCATGGCAGATGTCCGGTTTAGCGGACTTGATGATGGAACCATCGCACGGGTTAGCTTGAAGGGGTTCATAGCACACAAAGGACACAGAAGGTTTATACTAGTTCGGCCCCTTCGATGAAGGTAAGAGCCTACGTCTAGTTGGTTTGGTATTGCTTGGGCGTCGGATTACACGGAGCGGATTCGCTTGCCTGCTTCTCGACGGGTTGATTGTTGCTTGTCCTTGAACCGTCGCCGGGTCGCCCCTTTATATAGAGGGTACGCCTGGTCCGGTTACAGAGTCCCGAGGTCGGCTCATATTTGTGTCCGCCTCGGTCTCTGTCTTTTCTTCCTTATCTCTCAAGTTACATCACGGGGCGGTTTACAAACCTTAATTCTATACACGGGCCCTAAGATCTTATGGGCCGTAGCCTTTACTAAATATTACAAACAAGTATAATATTAACAAAGCCGGTTTATACCTGCTAGTCATATCCCTGACACTAACTAAACATTGTTTTGTCCTACCTAGGAAGCAAATGGTAGTTTATCCTAACTACTAGCAAATGACAGTACAAGTTATTTAGAGTCAATATGGCTCAATAGGGGAAAGTTGAACGATTCTAACTAGGTGGAAGTTCATCCTCTTCCTCTTCCTCTTTTTCTATTGTTGTTGTTGTTGTTGTTGTTGTTGTTGTTGTTGTTGTTGTTGTTGTTGTTGTTGTTGTTGTTGTTGTTGTTGTTGTTGTTGTTGTTGTTGTTGTGCTTCTTCTTCTTCTGTTCTCTTGCTGCCTCTTCTTCTTCTTCTTCTTCAAATCCTTGTCTGACCTTTGTTACCCCACATTCTTTGAGCCCACTTCAACCTTTTGTTCTTTCATGTTTCATTGTTGAACACCTCCACACCATGGTCGGAGCTGACACCTCATCAGGAGTCACATCTTCCTCCTTCGGCACAAGTTCATCAATTTCCCATTGCAGAATCCAGTTGTGAATGATGTAACATGCAAAAAAAGCTTGACCTGGGTAGGGTAAGGATATAATGGCTTCTGATCCAGAATCTTAAACCTATTCTTCACAACTCCAAATGCCCTCTCAACCGTTCTCTAAGGCTGGAGTGTCTGAAATTAAATAGTTTCTGAGGAATCCTAGGACAGTTCCTACCATAGAACTCGTTTAGATTGTACCTGATTTTTTTGAGGGGTGGAAGAACACCTAACCGACATGCATAGCCAACATCTCCTAGGTAGAACTTGCCATCAGGGATGTTGATGCCATCATGACGACTCATGTTGTTAGTGAGAATGTTAGCATCATCTGCTGATCCTTCCCAGCTAGCCAGCACATATGTGAACTTCGGATAAAAGTCAACAGCAGCAAGAACATTCTGGCTTGTGTAGTGCTTCCTCCCACTATATGCTGCAACTTGTGATCTCGGCACCCTGGCAGTGACATGAGTACCATTTATTGCTCCAATGCAATACTGGAATGGCATTACAAGATGCTTTGAGTGCTCACCTTGAACTATGGCTACAACAGAACAATAGCAACATATCAAGGCATGAACTGGATACTGTCATTGCTCACCCTGAAGTATGGATATCATCTTAGGCTAGTGCGGATCTTGGTACGAGTCCCGTCGGTTGGTGATCTGATCATCTCTCCTCTCAGCTCCCCAACAACATATTGCACTTGATTGAAGTACCTGGAGATAGTCTCCATTGATCTCCTGGAGGAGTTGTGTACAACCCTGAACCTCTTGTTATGACCAACAACATGGAGGAACATCGCAAATTGCTATTCCACGATTGTGTGGATGCTATCTTGTAGCAACCTGTCGGAGATATTGATCACGGGTATCCTCATCGACCAGCCATGGTATTTCAAGACAATTGGGGGCCACCTGTTACCCCCGGCCGCCTGCTCGCCGCGCCGCCTCCTAGGACAGCTAAGCCCAGGAGCCGGCTGCCAGCAGGCGGCAGGGGCCTGAACATGCGGCAGCTCCATAACTATCAGCCAGCAAACGGCCCTATGCCTCCCCCCTGGGACGCGTGCTGGGGAACCACGACAAGGCTAAGGCATGGCTACAGTCAAGCATGTCCTTAGAAAATCTATAAGGGCGTGGCTACAGTGAATGCGTGTATTATTGGCATCTCTTAAGCGGCGTATCACTTTAGCCATGCTGCCGGTCACCAAGCCTCGGTCAAAAGAAGCCACGATCCCACTACCCACAGGCGGAGGGGCCAGCAGGCGGCTGGCCCCACCGGCCAGTGGGTGAACCAGGAGCAAGCGGCCCTTGGCAGGCGGCCTGGGGAACGGTCCACCTAGTAGCAGGCGGCCCACCGTGCCCTAGGAGTCTGAACCTCATCAAGATGACAAGACGGGACGTGGTGGCAGCGTACGGCGGGAGGCGGCGGCACTGTCGCCATTTCCCTCATGATGATGCTGCCGTCAGTAGAGGAGCGCCTACAGTGAAAGGCAATCACGAGGGCCAGCAGACGGCGGGCCGCAGCAGATAGGCGGAGAGGTCGGCACCCGAAGACGCTCACAGCTGGGGGCCACCCCGCCTAGATTACTATTTTACCCTTGAGGATAGGCCTATATAAACCCCCGAGGGTCCTCCATGTAGAGGGGTTGAACACTAAGAAGAAGGAGAGAGAGATAGGGAGAAACCCTAGCCACCATTCCGATTCCCTAGAGTGAAGGTAGAGAGCTAGCCTTGCCCTTCTTCCTCCTCTAGATGACACAGCTCAAGGAGCATCCTTGTAGCAACCCTATTGACATTAGTCATGACGTGGAGTCCCCGTAGAGCAGGACTAGGGGTTTTATCTCCACGGAGAGCCCCAAACCTGGGTAAGATTCGTAGGCGTCCTAATTTCCGCCTTATCCTGCTTCCAGGGCCCGACAACATTCTATTGTCCCCATGCATGATAAGCCATCATTTGGCATATGTCGCACCAAAACCCCGACATTTTGCGCCCACCGTGGGGCAAGGTGCACCGTCGTCCGGCGACATGTTCTGGACGGGAACTTTGTTCCTCCCTAGCGAGCACAGCCAGCCCGGCGCCCGCAGGCGTGGATGCCGGGATGCTTCGCGGCGCTGAGGCCACATGCGCCGTGAGAAGACTCGCCGACCTTCTCGTTGGCATCCACATCCACGACGAGCCCTCTCCGGCCGCAGATCCAGTTGCTCCGGAGAGCTGCCTCGTCGAGCTCCTCGACAAGCTCCATATCGTCGACGAGCGTGCCTTCGACATGGAGTCCGTGGGCTCCTCTGACCCACGAGTTGACATGATCATCGACCTCGACGCGGCGTCCGCCGGTTCCTTCCCCGAGCACGTGGTGGTCATCGACGATCCCCTCCCCACTATAGCCTGCGGCGGTGGCGTTAGCACCGTCACGGAGGTGCTAGCCACCAGCCACGACGAGCATTCCAGCGGGTCGGGCCAAGACCCACTGCAAGCAGCCATGCAGAGCCTCTCCGCTCCCATCGCCGCGGGGACGGACGGCGCGGCGCTGGAGGCACTTCGCGTCTCGCTCCTCGACAACGCCAATAAGCTGGCCGCTTCCCGGCGCCTCACCAAAGCCTATCGCCGCGAGATGGACCGTGTCATAGGCGGCACGCCGGCTGCTGGCGAGCCCAGCCGGGCTGGTGCCGTTCGCGATCGCGGCGGAGTGCTGGCAGACATGTTGGGAGCCCTACGGACCGTGTACCCCTACTCCGTTAGAAAACCTAAGGGCTGCCCAGGTGGCAGTCGATGAGCTAGGCCACTTGGAGGGAGACGAGCTTCGCTGCATGACTCAGCACGACCGCCAGCTCCTCGACGCGGCTGCTGCGCAGCAGGAAGCCCGTCGCCGGGCATCAGAGGCCGGCACGGAGGCAGATAACCGCCCTTTTCGGCGGGAACAAGGAGCCACGTCCCGCTCTCCAACAGTCGGCGCCCGCAACCGGCGTGACTTAGAGCCGGCTGCTAGCCGCAGCAGACAAACTCGCATCACCATCGAGCGCGATCAAGACGGCCGCCCTATGACCGTAGAGCGGCGAGAGGAGTGCCCGCCTCCTCCCCGCCGGGAGAGGCGTGTGTCTCCTCCGCCTGTTGACCACCCTACTCTGGCAGGCCGCTTGGGCCGCTGCGAGGGAGTCAGGGAGAATGACGCCCGCCACCACCTCGATCGACTGGCTCGGTCCCAGGCGGTCGAAGAAGAAGATGATGTCGGCCCAGCCTGCTTCAGCCCTCGCATCTGTGACGAGCCTTTTCCCAAGGGCTTCTCACTCCCCAGATACACCCCCAAGTACAACGGTTCGGTGAAGCCGGAGGACTGGCTGGTGGACTACTCCACGGCTGTCAGCATAGTAGCCGGCAACAGGCGTGTTGCGGTGAAGTATGTGCCACTCATGCTCCAGGGCAAGGCCCAGACGTGGTTGAACAGCCTCAACCCTAACAGCATCAACGGCTGGTTAGACTTCACCGACGCCTTCACCCGCAACTTCACCAACACCTACAAGCGTCCTCCCAAGCCACGCCAGCTCTCCTTATGCGTCCAAGGCCCGAATGAGTCTGCTGGTGATTACTTGACACGTTGGGCAGAGCTGCGCAACTCTTGTGAAGGGGTGCACGACGTACAAGCCATCGAGTACTTCATGGCCAGGTGCAGAGAAGGCACCTTGCTCAAGCACAAACTCCTCTGCGACGAGCCCGTCAAGCTGGACGAGATGCTGAGCATAGCAGACAAATACTCCACGGCCGACTCCTCCATGAAGTCCGAGCTGCAAGTGGATGCCTCTGGGAAGATGGCTCCCCCAGCTCCCAAAACGCCGGCTGGAGAGTCCAGTCGGCGCCAGCAGCAGAAAAATCACAAGCGCAAGGCCCACCCACCGACTTCCAACAGCCGGCTGGTGGCAACAGTTGATGACCAGCAGCCAGAAGCACAAGCGGGACCCAAGCGCCAGAAGGGCGGCAAGCCAGCGTGGCAGCCAGCTTTCTCCTTCGATCAAGCTCTAGATGCACCCTGCAAGTTTCATAGCGGCGCGAAGCCTTCCAATCACACCACACAAAAGTGTCATTGTCTCATGCGGATTGCCAGAGGGGAAGCTCTGCCACCGCCGCCTGCTGGGCAGGCGGCTCTGCCTCCCAAACCACCGGCTGCTCGTCCAGGCAGCCAGATCCAGGACGAGTTCCCAGAAGAGAATGGAGCCTACGTCGTCTTCACCAGCCAAGAGGACGATAGGCACAACCGGCGCTAGCAGCGCAGAGAAGTCAACACCGTTGCCATTGAAGCCCCAGAATTTATGCACTGGTCTGAGAGGCCCATCAGCTGGAGCCATGAAGATCATCCGGCCATCATGCCTTCACCAGGAGCTTATGCCTTGGTTCTGGATGCAACTCTCTCCACCGACAGGCGGGCCTGTCGTTTCTCCCGAGTGCTAGTAGACGGCGGCAGCAGCATCAACATCATGTACCGTGATACCATGGAGAAGCTGGGCATCAAAGAAAAACAACTTCAGCCTACCAGAACCGTGTTCCACGGTATTGTTCCAGGCCTCTCTTGCTCACCAATCGGCAAGGCTAAGATTGATGTCATGTTTGGTGACAAGAAGCATTTCCGGCGGGAGCCGGTCTGGTTTGAAGTGGTGAACCTGGAAAGCCCCTATCACGTGATTTTGGGCCGGCAGCTCTTGTGAAGTTCATGGCAGTACCCCATTACGCCTACCTCAAGATGAAGATACCGGGACCCAAAGGAATAATCACCATAACCGGGGACTATGAGAAGTCCATCGCATGTGCGACTGCCAGTAGCCGTCTGACCGAGTCCCTTGTCATAGCTGAAAAGAAACGCCGCCTGGAACGGCTGATATCAATGGCTGGCGAGCAGCCAGCCATACTAGCCGACCCCCAGGAGGCGGAGCCGCAAGGTTTGTTCCAGCCGGCCAAGGAGACAAAGAAAATTGCGTTGGACCCATCTCACCCAGCGCGATTTGCTGTCATAGGGTCAAACCTAGACAGCAAATAGGAAAGCGAGCTTGTTGATTTCCTCCGTGAGAATCGGGACATCTTTGCATGGTCCCCCAAAGACATGTTGGGTGTCCCGACGGATTTCGCCGAGCACAAGCTACATGTGAGAGAAGATGCAAAGCCTGTCAGGCAGCTGCTCCGCCGCCTATCAGAAGAAAAAAGAAGAGTTGTTGGAGAGGAGGCCGCCCGCCTGCTAGCAGCCGGCTTCATTATGGAAGTGTTTTATCCAGAGTGGCTCTCCAACCCGGTCCTAGTGCTGAAGAAGAACAACAAATGGCGCATGTGCATTGATTACACTAGCCTCAACAAAGCTTTCCCTAAGGATCCGTTTGCTCTGCCACGAATAGATCAAGTGATTGACTCCACAACCGGATGCGAGCTGCTGCCATTCTTTGATGCCTATTCCGGGTACCACCAGATCAAACTTGATCCGGCCGACACTTGAAGACCGCCTTCCTCACGCCATTTGGAGCCTTCTGCTACCTGACCATGACGTTCGGCTTGAGGAATATCGGCGCCATTTTTCAGCGTTGCATGCAGAAGTGTCTCCTCAAGCAACTTGGCAGAAACGCCCACGTTTACGTGGACGATATCGTGGTGAAGACAGAGAAGAGGGGAACTCTCTTGGAGGATCTCTGAGCGACCTTTGAAAACCTGCGCCGCTTTCAGATCAAGCTGAACCCGGAGAAATGCGTCTTCGGGGTACCAGCAGGCCAACTCCTTGGCTTCCTGGTATCTGAATGCGGCGAGTGCAACCCCACAAAGATCAAGGCTATTGAGAGAATGGAGAGACCGACTCGCATACGAGACGTCCAAAAGTTCACCGGATGCCTGGCATCGATCAGCCGTTTCTTCAGCCGGCTGGGTGAAAAGGCACTCCCACTATACCAACTAATGAAGAAAACCACTTGCTTTGAGTGGAACGACAAGGTGGATGAAGCTTTCCAGCAGCTCAAGAAAGTGTTGTCCACGCCGCCTGTCCTGGCGGCACCAACAGACAAGGAACCCATGTTCCTTTACATAGCCGCCACTAGCCGGGTGGTCAGCATTGTGATTGTGGTTGAACAGCCAGAGGACGGCAGAGCCTTGCGTGTCCAGAGGCCTGTCTACTACTTGAGCGAGGTGCTGTCAGTCTCCAAGCAAAACTACCCCCACTACCAGAAGATGTGCTATGGCGTGTACTCCACTGCCAAGAAACTCAAGCAGTACTTCCAAGAGCATCCGATCATGGTCGTATGCACGGCTCCGCTTGCTGAAATCATGGGCAACAAAGATGCTTCAGGAAGAGTGGCGAAGTGGGCCATTGAGCTGGGCCCCTTTACCATCTTCTACCAGCCCCACACCACCATCAAATCGCAAGCTCTGGCCGACTTCCTCGTCGACTGGGCCGCGACCCAGTACCTGCCGCCTGCTCTAGATTCAACCCATTGGCGGATGCACTTTGATGGATCAAAAATGCGCACTGGTTTGGGAGCCGGCGTCGTCCTCACCTCTCCCAAAGGCGACAAGCTCAAATATACCCTGCAAATCCACTTTGCCGCCTCCAACAATGTGGACGAGTATGAGGCACTCATTCACGGGCTCCGGATGGCCATAGAGATTGGCATCCGCTGAGTGCTCTGCTATGGTGACTCAGACTTGGTTGTCCAGCAGTCCTCCGGGGACTGGGACGCCAAGGACGCAAACATGGCGAGTAACCGTTTCCTTGTCCAGCAGATCAGTGGGCATTTTGACGGCTGCGAGTTCCTCCACGTGCCACGAGCCGACAACATGCAAGCGGACACCTTGGCACGAATTGGCTCCACCCGCCAAGCAATACCAGCCGGCGTGTCCCTCCAATGCATGCGCAAGCCGTCTATCAAGCCTTCACGAGAGTAAGACTCAATCTTTATACCAGCTGATCCTGGAGCAAACGGCCCAACAACCTCAGTAGCCGGCCTGGGGACTGCTCCAGCAAGCGGCCTAGATACTCCAACTCCAGCAGACGGCACAGCAGCCGCTGCGTCAGTTGCTGACCCGGGGACTACTCCAGCGGACGGCCAAGAAGCGTCAGCTCCAGCAGACAGCCCGGGGACTGCTGCAGCCGGCCTGGGGACTTCAGAAGCACATCAGGCATCTCACCCCGGCCCTCCGCCTCCCAGCCCAACCGCCTTGGTCTCAATGGCAGAAATAAAAGGAGTCTCAGCGCCGTCTTGGGCACAGTCCTCAATTTCCTGCTCAGGAGAGAGCTGCCAGCAGATGAAACTTTGGCACGGCAAGTTCAACGTCGAGCATCAGCATATACAATAGTCAACATAGAGCTTGTCAGAAGAAGTGCAACAGGCGTCTTCCAGCGCTGTGTGGAAGCTGAAAAGGGTCTGGCTATTCTGAAGGATATTCATCAAGGGGAGTGTGGCCACCATGCGGCCTCAAGATCCCTCGTTTCCAAGGCTTTCCGCCATGGCTTCTTCTGGCCGACGGCTTTGGACGATGCCAAAGACTTAGTCAAGAAGTGCAATGGCTGCCAGCGCTTCGGTTCCAAGCAACACTTGCCGGCTTCTGCACTCAAGACCATTCCGATCACTTGGCCGTTAGCTGTCTGGGGACTGCATATGGTGGGTCCCTTCAAGACAGGCTGAGGCATCCTAACGCATTTGCTCGTAGCAGTGGACAAGTTCACCAAGTGGATCGAGGCAAAGCCAATTAAGAAACTCAACGGCCCAACTGCAGTGACCTTCATCGTAGACATCACAGTTTGGTATGGCATACCGCACAACATCATCACCGACAATGGCACAAACTTTGCCAAAGGCGCATTGGCCCGTTTCTGTGCAACACAGTGCATCCGACTGGACTTGGCGTCCTTTACCCACCCACAGTCAAATGGCCAAGTTGAGCGCGCCAATGGCCTTATCCTGTCCGGCATCAAGCCCCGGCTGGTCGAGCCTTTGGAACGATCAGCCGGCTGCTGGATCGAAGAGTTGACGTCTGTCCTCTGGAGCCTCAGGACAACTCCGAACAAATCAACCGGCTTCACTCCCTTCTTCCTCGTCTATGGGGCCGAGGCCGTCATCCCAATAGATGTTGAGTTTGACTCACCTTGTGTCACCATGTACACAGAAGCCGAAGCAAAAGAAGAACGAGAAGACGGCGTGGACCTGCTGGAAGAGGCCCGGCTGGTAGCACTCCGCCGGTCCGCCATCTATCAGCTGGGTCTCCGCTGCTACCATAGCTGGCGGGTCAGGCCACGCTCCTTCCGTGAGGGGGGTCTTGTGCTCCGGCCGATCCAGCGAACAGCCGGCCAACACAAGCTCTCAGCCCCTTGGGAAGGACCATTCATCATCAGCAAGGTACTAGGCAACGATGCCTACTACCTCATCGATGCGCAGAAGCCAAGAGCACGCAAAAGAGACGATTCAGGCAAGGAGTCGGAGCGCCCGTGGAATGCAAACCTACTTCGCCGCTTTTATAGCTATAGACAGTATGTGTCACACTATCCACTTTATTTTGAGAAACAATGGGACCCCCGAGGAGTTCTCGGGGACTGTCCAACCCTTTATCTATATGATAAGAATTATGCCTGTGAATGAGTATTTTTCATTCCTTCGTCCGGCACCGGGACCAAGCAGACGGCCCGGGGACTTGCCGCCTAGCCCTATGTTTTAAAAAAAATCTTTCAACAGTCGGACAAGTAATGTGACAGCATTCAAGCCCTCTCTCGCCTACAGTCACAGACTCGTAGAACGCAGCTGTCCGACTGGCGAGAGTCAAAGGTAGGAAGTGGTGCCCACATGAAAAATGGCTAAGGAAAAATAAACATAGGGCAAGACGACCCTTTACACAAGTTGGCCGGCTGTTGAGCAGCTGGCTAGCCGGCTTCTGGCTTAGCCACACCGCGTTCCAGAAGGCAGGATACTTGCCTATCCGGAAAACAGCTAAGTACGTGACCCAGTCACAGACCACAGAGTGGCTGCCCGACTGGCAGGACGGCAGTTAAAGGAAATGGCAAAAGAAAAATGCCCGAAGGAACAAAGGACGGTGCTAACCCCAGAACCCGACAAATAGCATAGACATATGCAACATAAGAGAATATTTATAGCAAAAAGGCCTCGAAGGCCGTCTTCCGGCAATAACATACCTCGTCGCTATCTCCCTCGTCCTCGCCGGCGGCGATCTCCTCATCCAGCTCCTCCGACGCTGCCAGGTCCAGCCCGAAGTTGTCGGGTGGCACCACATGACCATTTTCATCCAACTCTGGGATGAAAATGGCAGTGTCGGCGTACTCGGCGAGGGAGGTGGCACGCTTGACGAGATCTCCTTGCACCACTGCCAGTTCGGGCTCAGCTTCCACGTGGAAGGTCTCCAGCTGGGCGAGATACAGGTCCGGGTACCAGCCCTCACTACAGCACACTTCCAGGCCTTGAAGCGGCAGCTGGCCACCTCCAGCAAGTCGGCAGTCCGGCCGGGAGTGCGGAGTACTGGGACGCCTGGCCAGAGGGCGGCCAGTACTTGGGCACCAGCACGTTGCAGGCGGCGGAGCAGGCGATGGGCCGGCTGGAGGCGCGCCTTCACAGCAAGGAGCTGTTCGGTGGTAGTCCGGGGCGCATTGGTCGCAATCGCCCGGCTCGCCTCGCGCCTCTCGTCGCGTTGGGCCTCGATGGCCTGGCTGGCGGCCACAGGATGGCCTGAGAAGAATTCTGCAAGAACTAGATAACGAGTCAGAAGAAAGAAAGCTAGCCGTAGTAGACGGCAAGAACAAGAAAACAGGGCAGGCGGCTTACCGTCGACCATATCTGCAATAGCCCCGTAGCCGTCTTGCAGAGCCGCCTCCTTCTCGGCCCAGTTCGAGCGCTCGGTCTCGAACTCACCCCGAAGGAGCACCCCGGCGTCCGCCAGCTTCCCAAGCTCCGCCTTGTGCGTCGCCGCCTGGTCTGCCAGCTCCTTCGCCAGGCGGTCACGGTCCTGGGCGGCGAGGTCGCGCTCCCGCTCATTGGCAGCAAGTTCCGCCTGAACCTCGCCCAGCTGGTTGCGGAGGTTGGTCGCAACCGCTGGCAAGAGAGGAAGAGAAGCACCGGCATCAGCAAGAAGATAACACAACCTTGGAGTTCCAAGCCGCCTGCTCAGCAGCCGGCTCGGAACTCGGGGACTACACCTAGCGGGTGCGCTGACGCGCCCCCGCAAGGAAGAGCAGGAAACACTTACCCTGGCTGTCGGCCAGAGCAGTCCGCAGTTGCGCCAGCTCCTGACGCTGGGAGTTGAAGCCAGCCACCCGAAGATTGTGGTAATCCTGCAGGAAGAAACAAGTTATCCCACAAAGTATACCTTGGAGTTCCAAGCTGCCTGCTCAGCAGCCGGCTCGGAACTCGAGGACTACACCCAGTGGGTGCGCTGACGCGCCCCCACGGCAGAATTAAAGAAATAATAATTAGAACAAGGAGTCGACATATCCGAACGGAAGTTCGCGTGGCGAGGAACTCCCGCATAGCTGTCTGCATGACCTCACCCAGAGAACTGAAGCAGTCGAGGACGTCTCGCGACGCAACAATCAACGCACCGCCACCTCCGGGCGTCCAGCCTGACGGCGCCGAGCTGGTGGATTCGTTCTCTAGGGACGATGAGCTGGCAACGCCGGCCTCTACTTGTCGCCGTGCTGAGGCCGTCCTCGTAGGACGAGGACGGACGGGGGCTCGGGGGGTTGGCTGCAGGCCTGTCACCAGCACGCCTTCAGCCGACGGCACCTCCGCTCCTGCAGGCCAGCTGTCCTGCCTCCCAGCAGGTGGCGCGGGGGGCGTCACCTCCGTCTCCATGGCGGAGCGGCCGTCTCCTCCATTATTGAGAGTCGGCTGCTGATCAGCAGCCGGCACTTGGATGGACGGCTCCAGAGATCCCATGTCCTGGGGGTTGGTGCGGTCCGTCGGCTGCTGAAGGCCCGCCTCTTGCTCCTGGACTTGGGCGGCGGCGTCCGCCTGGGCCTTGGTGGCTGCCTCGGCATCCGCCTTGGCAGCAGCATCAGCCTCCGCCCGCTCATGGGCCACAGCCTCCTGCTTCTTGCGCGCCTCGCGGGCGTTTCGCTCCATCGCCTCCCGGAGCACGGCGGCGGGATCCACGCGGTGCGGCGCAGGGGGGGGACATCTGTGCCCCCTACAACAGAGCCCACAGGCGCTCGCAAGAGAGAAATCGGCGCCGTGTGTGGGCATTCCCAAGAAGACAACAAATCAGCCCCAAAGGGGGCGGAGGAATAAGATAAACGCAAAAGAAAAAGAAAATGCGGTACTCACCTGGACACAACTGGCCTAGGTTTGGGAACCCTAGGAAGGACTGCTTTGGCGGCCGCCTCCTGGCGCTTGGTGGGGGCGGCCGACAGCCGGAGCTTTTTGGGCTTGCTGCCAGACGGCCCAGCAGAGGACCGTCGCTTCACGCCGCCGACTGCGGTTGACGGCCCCGCCTAGTGGCTGCTGCGCCCAGGAGGGTTCGCCTCTCGGACGCGAGCTGGCACCTCCTCCTCCTCCTCCTCGTCCGGCTAGCTCTCGACGCCGCTTTCTGGTGGGCCGTCTGTTGGCTGGCCCCCACCGCCTGTTACCTCCTCCTCCTCCATAGTGGCGGCCCCAAGATCGAGGTCGCTCATGTCGCTCTAGAAACGGTCTAGTTCCAGGGGGCGGTCCGGCTGGTCAGAGCCCGACGTTGGCTGGCCGGGGAAGATCTGCAGGCGGCACAAGGATCAGGCGGCTAGGATGGGCGGAGAGAGAAGAAAGAAGAATAAGGAAAAAGAGAGCTCACCGCAGTCGGCTGGTTGTTGCGGCTGTACGGCGGCTTGCCGAAGGCCCAGCCCGAGTCAGAGAGCTTGCAATTGGAGACAGAATTCACCAAGTATGCCACCTCCTTATATGGCATCGGCTTCGTGCATGTCCCGCTTGGGTACCGATGCCCGCTCATGTCGCGGATTATGTGCGGGCGGGACTGCAGCGGCAGCACCCAGCGCTCGGCAAAAGTAAGCAGGAGATCCCAGAACACTAGGCCCTTGTTGTCTCTCAACTCCCGGAGGCGCCTGATGTCTACTACACACCCTTCTTCTTGTAGACTTTGTTGGGCCTCCAAGTGCAGAGGTTTGTAAGACAGTAGCAAATTTCCCTCAAGTGGATGACCTAAGGTTTATCAATCCGTGGGAGGCGTAGGATGAAGATGGACTCTCTCAAACAACCCTGCAACCAAATAACAAAGAGTCTCTTGTGTCCCCAACACACCCAATACAATGGTCAATTGTATAGGTGCATTAGTTCGGCGAAAAGATGGTGATACAAGTGCAATATGGATGGTAGATATAGGTTTTTCTAAACTGAAAATATAAAAACAGCAAGGTAGCAAGTGGTAAACGTGAGCATAAACGATATTGCAATGATAGTAGGCAAGGCCTAGGGTTCATACTTTCACTAGTGCAAGTTCTCGCAACAAGGATAACATAATTGGATCATATTACTAGCCCTCAACATGCAACAAAGAGTCACTCCAAAGTAACTAATAGCGGAGAACAAACGAAGTGATTATGGTAGGGTATGAAACCACCGCAAAGCTATTCTTTCTGATCGATCTATTCAAGAGTCCGTAGTAACGTTCAATCTATCATAGAATTCATACTAGAATAACACCTTAAGACACAAATCAACCAAAACCCTAATGTCACCTAGATACTCCATTGTCACCTCAAGTATCCGTGGGCATGATTATACGATATGCATCACACAATCTCAGAAACATCTATTCAACCAACACATAGAACCTCAAAGAGTGCCCCAAAGTTTCTATCGGAAAGTCAAGACGAAAATGTGTGCCAACCCCTATGCATAGGTTCCCAAGGTCACGGAACCCATAAGTTGATCACCAAAACATACATCACGTGGATCACATGATATCCCATTGTCACCACAGATAAGCACGAGCAAGACATACATCAAGTGTTCTCAAATCCTTAAAGACTCAATCTGATAAGATAACTTCAAAGGGAAAACTCAATCCATTACAAGAGAGTAGAGGGGGAGAAGAAGATCCAACTATAATAGAAAAGCTCGCGATACATCAAGATCGTGCCATCTCAAGAACACGAGAGAGAGAGAGAGAGAGAGAGAGAGAGATCAAACACATAGCTACTGATACATACCCTTAGCCCCGAGGGTGGACTACTCCCTCCTCGTCATGGAGAGCGTCGGGATGATGAAGATAGCCACCGGAGAGGGATTCCCCCCTCTGGCAGGGTGCCAGAACGGGTGTAGATTGGTTTTCGGTGGCTATAGAGGCTTTCGGCGCCGGAACTCCCGAGCTACGGGCCGTCCTCGAGATAGGGGGCCCACCCCCCTTCCCAGGGCGCGTCCCCCACCATCGAGGGCAGCCTGTGGCTCTCCTGGCCCAACTCTTTTACTTCGGGGCTTCTTTTGGTCCAGGAAAAATCGTCAAAAATTGGCTTGTCAATTGGACTCCGTTTGATTTTCCTTTTTTGTAAAACCCTAAAACGGGAGAAAAACAGAAACTGGCACTGGGCTCTGGGTTAATAGGTTAGTCCCAAAAATCATATAAAAGTGTATAATAAAGCCCATTAAACATCCAAGACTTCATAAATAATAGCATGGAACAATAAAAAATTATAGATACGTTGGAGACGCATCAGCATCCCCAAGCTTAATTCCTGCTCGTCCTCGAGTAGGTAAATGATAAAGAAAGAATTTTTGATGTGGAATGCTAACCAATATAGTTTCTCAATGTAATTCTCTTAATTGTGGCATGAATGTTCAGATATGAAAGATTCAAGATAAAAGTCTATATTGACATAAGAAATAACAATACTTCAAGCATACTAACAAAGCAATCATGCCTTCTCAAAATATTATGGCTAAAGAAAGTTATCCCTACAAAATCATATAGTGTTCGCTATGCTCCCTCGTTATCACACTAAATGTTCATATCATGCATAGACCCAATTTTAGCCAAGCATTTGTTTTCATACTCTATCTTTTCAAACCTTTCAACTTTCATGCAATTCATGAGCGTGAGCCATGGACATAGCACTATGGGTGGTATAGAGGTGGTTGTGGAGAAGATAAAAAGGAGGGAGATAGTCTCACATCGACTAGGCGTATCAACGGGCTATGGAGATGCCCATCAATAGATATCGATGTGAGTGAGTAGGGATTGCCATGCAACGGATGCACTAGAGCTAAACATGAATGAAAGCTCAACAAAATAAACTAGTGGGTGTGCATCCAACTTGCTTGCTCACGAAGACCTAGGGCATTTGAGGAAGCCCATCATAGGAATATACAAGCCAAGTTCTATAATGAAAATTCCCACTAGTATATGAAAGTGACTAAACATGAGACTCTCTACAATGAAGAACATGGTGCTACTTTGAAGCACAAGTGTGGTAAAAGATAGTAGCAATTGTCCCTTTTATGGGGGGGGGGCTTTCTTTTTTTTCTTTGGCCTTTTTTTCTTTTTTTTCTTTTTTTCTGGAGGGGCTTTATAGATTTAGCCTTTCCTCCCATGGGACAATGCTCTAATAATGTTGATATCACACTTTCATTACAACTCGATACTAGAATAAAGTATGACTCTATATGAATACCTCCGGCGGTGTACCGGTATGTGCAATGAAACAAAAGTGACATGTATAAAGAATTATGCATGGTGGCTTTGCCACAAATACGATGTCAACTACATGATTATGCAATGGCAATATGACAATATGATGCGTGTCATATGAACGGAACGGTGGAAAGTTGCATGGCAATATATCTCGGAATGGCTATGGAAATGCCATGATAGGTAGGTATGGTGGCTGTTTTGAGGAACAATATGGTGGTTGTTTTGAGGAAGGATATAAAGTGAGTTTATGGCACCGGCGAAAGTTGCGCGGTACAAGAGAGTCTAGCAATGGTGGAAGGGTGAGAGTGCGTATAATCCATGGACTCAACATTAGTCATAAGAACTCATATACTTATTGCAAAAATCTACGAGTCATCAAAACAAAGCAATCAACGCATGCTCCTAGGGGGGAGGTTGGTAGGAGTTAACCATCGCGGGCCCCCGACCTCCACACGAAGGTTGGCACTCTACAAATACCTCGTGCTCTAACTTCGTCACATAGCGGTTCACCATACGTGCATGCTACGGGAATCACTAACCTTAACACAAGCATTTCTCAGTTTCTTAATAACTCCACTAGCATGACTCTAATATCACTGTTCTCATATCTCAAAACAATTATCAAGCATCCAACTTCTCATCTTATTCAATGCACTTAGCGTGAAAGTTTTTACTACATTGATATTGGATGTCTATCATGTGAAGACTAGTTTTATAGCCTAAACACATTACCATGCTGTTTTAATAGACTCTCAAATGGATATAAGTGAAGCATGAGAGTTCATCTATTTCTTCAAAATAAAACCACCACCGTGCTCTAAAAGATATAAGTGAAGCACTAGAGCAATAACAAACTACTCCGAAAGATATAAGTGAAGATCAATGAGTGGTTGAATAATTATGTAACTATGTGAAGACTCTCTAACATTTAAGAACTTCAGATCTTGGGAAATTATTCAAACAGCAAGCAAAACAAAATAAACTAAATTGATGCTCCAAGCAAAACACATATCATGTTGCGAATAAAAATATAGCTCCGAGTATAGTTACCGATGGATGAAGCCGAAAGAGGGGATGCCCCGGGATTAGGCTTTTGATTATCTTGAATTTACTTGGGGTTCCACGGGCATCCCCAAGCTTAGGCCTTTGCTACTCCTTGTTCCATAGTCCATCAAAGCAATACTCAAAACTTGAAAACTTCACAACACAAAACTTAGACAAAAATTCTCGTGAGCTCCGTTAGTATAGGAAAGCAAACCACTACTCAAAAGTGCAGCAATGAATTCATTCTTTGTTTATATTGGTGTTAAACCTACTGTATTCCAACTTCTTTATGGTTCATACTTCCCAATACTACTCATAGATGCATCGGAATAAGCAAACAACACACAAAAAATAGAATCTGTCAAAGACAGAACAGTCTGTAGTAATCTGCAGGATTCGCCTACTTCTGGATCTCCAAAAATTCAAACTAAATTGGTAAATTTGAGGAATTTATCTATTAATCATCTGCAAAAATAATCAAATAAAAAGCACGCTCCAGTAAAATCTTAAGACCACTTTAGCGAGCGCTAATGATTCTGTTTTTCACAACAAGATCACATAAACTTCACACAAGTCTTCCCAAAGGTTCTACTTGGCACAAACACTAAACAAAACATGAAACCACATCTAATCAAAGGCTAGATGCAATATTTATTCCTAAACAGAAGCAAAAGCAAAGAAAACAAAATAAAGTTGGGTTGCCTCCCAACAAGCGCTATCGTTTTACGCCCCTAGCTAGGCATAATGATGCTCACATAAAAGATAAGAGTTGAAACATAACGGGAGCATCATGAAGAATATGACTAGCACATTTAAGTCTAACCCACTTCCTATGCATAGGGATTTTGTGAGCAAACAACTTATGGGAACGATAATCAACTAGCATAGGAAAGCAAAACAAGCATGGCTTCAAGATTCTAATCATATAGAGAGGGAACTTGATATTATTGCAATTCCTACAAGCATATGATCCTCTCTCATAATAATTTTCAGTAGCATCATGAATGAATTCAACAATATAACCAGCACATAAAGCATTCTTTTCATGATCTACTTGCATAGAAATTTTACTACTCCCGTCATAAGCAAAATTCTTCTCACTCATAGAAGTGGGAGGAGCAAACTCAACAAAATAACTATCATGTGAAGCACAATCCAATTGAAAACTAAAATCAGGATGACAAGTTTCATGGTTATCATTATTCTTAATAGCATACAAGTTATCACAATAATCATCATAGATAGCAACTTTGTTCTCATAATCAGTTGGAACCTCTTCCAAAATAATGGATTCATCACTAAATAAAGTCATGACCTCTCCAAGTCCACTTTCATCAATATAATCATCATAAATAGGAGGCATGCTTTCATCATAACAAATTTGCTCATCAAAACTTGGGGGACTAAAAATATCATCTTCATCAAACATAGCTTCCCCAAGCTTGTGGCTTTGCATATCATTAGCATCATGAGTATTCAAAGAATTCATACTAACAACATTGCAATCATGCTCATCATGCACATATTTTATGCCAAGCATTCTATGTAATTCTTCTTCTAGTACTTGAGCACATTTCCATCATTTTCACGAAAGATATTAAAAAGATGAAGCATATGAGGTAACCTTAATTCCATTTTTTTTAGTTTTCTTTTATAAACGAAACTAGTGATAAAACAATAAACTAAAAGATTCGATTGCAAGATCTAAAGATATACCTTCAAGCGCTAACCTCCCCGGCAACGGCGCCAGAAAAGAGCTTGATGTCTACTATGCACCCTTCTTCTTGTAGACGTTGTTGAGCCTCCAAGTGCAGAGGTTTGAAGGACAGCAGCAAATTTCCCTCAAGTGGATGACCTAAGGTTTATCAATCCGTGGGAGGCGTAGGATGAAGATGGTCTCTCTCAAACAACTGTGCAACCAAATAACAAAGAGTCTCTTGTGTCCCCAACAGACCCAATACAATGGTCAATTGTATAGGTGCACTAGTTCGGCGAAGAGATGGTGATACAAGTGCAATATGGATGGTAGATATAGGTTTTTGTAAACTGAAAATATAAAAACAGCAAGGTAGCAAGTGGTAAACGTGAGCATAAACGATATTGCAATGATAGTAGGCAAGGCCTAGGTTTCATACTTTCACTAGTGCAAGTTCTCTCAACAAGGATAACATAATTGGATCATATTACTAGCCCTCAACATGCAACAAAGAGTCACTCCAAAGTAACTAATAGCGGAGAACAAACGAAGAGATTATGGTAGGGTACGAAACCACCTCAAAGCTATTCTTTCTGATCGATCTATTCAAGAGTCCGTAGTAACGTTCAATCTATCATAGAGTTCATACTATAATAACACCTTAAGACACAAATCAACCAAAACCCTAATGTCACCTAGATACTCCATTGTCACCTCAAGTATCCGTGGGCATGATTATATGATATGCATCACACAATCTCAGAAACATCTATTCAACCAACACATAGAACCTCAAAAAGTGCCCCAAAGTTTCTACTGGAAAGTCAAGACGAAAACGTGTGCCAACCCCTATGCATAGGTTCCCAAGGTCACGGAACCCGCAAGTTGATCACCAAAACATACATCAAGTGGATCACATGATAACCCATTATCACCACAGATAAGCACGTGCAAGACATACATCAAGTGTTCTTAAATCCTTAAAGACTCAATCCGATAAGATAACTTCAAAGGGAAAACTCAATCCATTACAAGAGAGTAGAGGGGGAGAAGAAGATCCAACTAGAATAGCAAAGCTCGCGATACATCAAGATCGTACCATCTCAAGAACACGAGAGAGAGAGAGATCAAACACATAGCTACTGATACATACCCTCAGCCCCGAGGGTGGACTGCTCCCTCCTCGTCATGGAGAGCGCCGGGATGATTAAGATAGCCACCGGAGAGGAATTCCCCCCTCCGGCAGGGTGCCAGAACGGGTGTAGATTGGTTTTCGGTGGCTACAGAGGCTTTCGGCGGCGGAACTCCCGATCTAGGTTAATTTCTGGAGGTTCCAGTATTTATAGTAATTTTTGGAGTCGAGGCCAAGTAAAGGGGAGCTACGGGCCGTCCTCGAGATAGGGGGACGCGCCCCCCACCCTCGAGGGCAGCCCGTGGCTCTCCTGGCCCAACTCTTTTGCTTCGGGGGCTTCTTTTGGTCTAGGAAAAATCGTCAAAAATTGGCTCGTCAATTGAACTCCGTTTGATTTTCCTTTTCTGTAAAACCCTAAAACGGAAGAAAAACAGAAACTGGCACTGGGCTCTGGGTTAATAGGTTAGTCCCAAAAATCATATAAAAGTGTATAATAAAGCCCATTAAACATCCAAGACTTCATAAATAATAGCATGGAACAATAAAAAATTATAGATACGTTGGAGATGTATCAGCGCCGCACGGCGATGGAGGCCCCTTGTGTGAGGGAGACGGGCCGGGTCTTCCAAGAGTCACGGGGCTCGGCAGGCGGGCCGGGTGCCCAGTCCGGCAGGCCAAGGAAATCTTGCGCGGGGTCGACGTTGGAGACGTAGAAGTACGTCTTCTGCCACAGCTTCACCGACTGCACGAGCTGAGGCGGCGGGAAGTAGTTCTTGGCCCTGCTACGCTTCACCGCAATACATCCCCCACACTGGGCTGCCACGCCGTGGACCGCGGTGCCGAGCTTCATGTAGAAGAGCTCGGTCCACAACTCCATTGTGGGGAGAATCCCGAGGTACGCCTCGCAGAGGACGACGAAGGCGGACAACGTCACCACCTTGTTCGGTGTGAGGTGGTGGGGCTGGATGTTGAAGAACTCGAGGAAGGAGCGGAAGAAGCCGCTGGCTGGGAGCCCGAAGCCGCACGGGAAATGCGGGCGGAAAACGACCCGCACGCCGAACAGCGGCGCCGGCAGGATTTCCGCCGCCGACGCCAAGCGCATGGCGACCTTGTCTTCGGAGGGTAACTTCCGCGCGCGGCAGAGGTCATAGATGTGTTCGACGAGGACCTCGATGTCGTCCCACTCACCGGAGTGGCGGGCCAGCGGCTGCGCCGCTGAAGCCATGGCTCGGGGCATGAATTCGTTCCGCCGGAGAGCTGCGAGCGGAGGTGGCAAGGAGCGTGAAGGAGAGCAGGGAAGAAGAAGAAGAATGAAGCGGGGTCTGTGAGCGAACGGCACTAACCCCCCTCACGCGGCCTACTTATAGGCTTGGGGCGACGAAGCCGAGGGGGCGGGGCGTGGGATTAACTGCTCCACGCCCCGCACGATCCCCACCTTTTTCGCGCCTAACCCGTGCGCATTTAATGCGCATGAGGAGGGCAATCGATTGCCTCTGCCACATTAGATCCGCGCGCGGACCAAGGCCCTGTAGTGGCGGGCCCCAGCCCGTTGCTACGTCTCGTCGCGCGCGTGGGCTGGCAGGCTGACGCGACAGGGCGACGATGCGAGGAGTGCCGCCAACGGTCGACAGACCCACGCCGCACCCCGCCGTCCAGACGGTATCTTCCTCCCGAAGACTTGAAGATTTATGTCCGGCTACCAGGAGCCGGCCCCTTTGCAGAGGTCCGACTGCCAGCACCCGACCCTTTCTAGAAGACGGACAAGGGATGCCGATCCTACTTGAGGAGGGAAGCTGCTGGAACCCCGCAGCCCCAATCGCAACCACAGAGTTCCACCAGCTTCCGGGACTACTGTCGGAGATATTGACCACGGGTATCCTTATCGACCACCCATGGTATTTCAAGACAATTGGGGGCCGCCTGTTACCCCCGGTCGCCTGCTCGCCGGGCCGCCTCCTGGGACAGCTAAGCTCAGGAGCCGGCTGCCAGCAGGCGGCAGGGGCCTGAACAGGCGGCAGCTCCGTAGCCAGCAGCCAACAGACGGCCCTATGCCTCCCCCTCCGGACACGTGCTGGGGAACCACGACATGGCTAAGGCATGGCTACAGTCGAGCATGTCCATAGAGAATCTATAAGGGCGTGGCTACACTGAACGTGTGTCTTATGGGCATCTCTTAAGCGGCGTATCACTGTAGCCTTGCTGTCGGTGACCAAGCCTCGGTCAAAAGAAGCCATGATCCCACTACCCACAGGCGGCAGGGCCAGCAGGCGGCTGGCCCCACTGGCCAGTGGGTGAACCAGGAGCAAGCGACCCTTGGCAGGCGGCCTGGGGAACGGTCCGCCTAGTAGCAGGCGGCCCACCGTGCCTTAGGAGTCTGAACCTCATCAAGATGACAAGACAAGATGTGGTGGCAGCGTACGGCGGGAGGCGGCGGCACTGTAGCCATTTCCCTCCTGACGATGTTGCCGTCGGTAGAGGAGCGCCTACGGTGAAAGGCAAACACGAGGGCCTGCATACAGCGGGCCCCAGCAGACAGGCGGGAGGCCGGCACCCGAAGACGCTGACAGCTGGGGCCCACCCCGCCTGGATTACTATTTTACCCCTGGGGGTAGGCCTATATAAACCCCCAGGGTCCTCCATGTGGAGGGGTTGAACACTAAAAAGAAGGAGAGACAGAGAGATAGGGAGAAACCCTAGCCACCATTCTGATTCCCTAGAGGGAAGGTAGAGAGCTAGCCTTGCCCTTCTTCCTCCTCTAGACGACACAGCTCAAGGAGCATCCTTGTAGCAACCCTATTGACATTAGTCATGACGCGGAGTCCCCGCAGTGCAGGACTAGGGGTGTTATCTCCACGGATAGCCCCAAACCTGGGTAAGATTCGTAGGCGTCCTAAGTTCCGACTTATCCCGCTTCCAGGGCCAGGCGACATTCTATTGTCCCCGTGCATGATAAGCCATCGTTTGGCATATGTCGCAACAAAACCTCGACACAACCCCCTGCTCCTGAACGTCCGCACAAGTCTGACAAAAGGTGTTTTTTTCATTCGAAGCATCCACAGAGTCTCTGTATCATTGCAGTTGTAGATGTAGTTCGGATTCTCCATCCTCTCCTGATCCCAGATTAATATTGGACCATATCGGATGAGAGGTTTCTCATTCCGATGAACAACTCTCTTATGGACCAACATGATCCAGGCCTGAAGCACAACTATCAGCGATGCTGCCGGAACTAAAAGCTTCGTCCGTTCATCCACAACCTAAGCGACATCCATGATGCGGTTAGCGATGGCGCTATCGACCCTAAACGATCTTATCGAACGACTTAACACACAACATCTTCGGAGTCAGGGGAGACATGGCAGAGACGAGGATGGCCGGACGGGGAGTCGAAGAAGAAGGGGAGAAGCAACCGCAGCTGCCGAGGAGTGATGTTGCCGCTCACAGGGAGTGTTGCAGTCGCCACCAACGCCGTCGCCGCAGATCTGAGTCGCTCCGCCGGTGCCAATATTAGAGGAGGGTTTGTCGTGCAGTTAGGGATGAGTGAGTAAATGGGGTGGTGAGGGTATGTTTCGCGCCATCCTGCGTGCGGCAATTTCTCACTCCCGCTATCTCCAACCGAATCTCGCAGCACCGCGCCCTACGCGGTGTCTTTGTTTTCAGCCCGACTCCGCCTGACTCGCTGGAAACGAACGATTCGAGTGTTCCCAGCGAGCCAGGCTCTCGAATGCTTTAGGCTGGTCACAATGGGGTGGAACTTAGGAGCAACATCACATATTTCAATACAACGTTGCTTATGTGGCACATATTTAATGAAGAGTGAGGTGCTTGTGGTAACTAGCTAAGTTACCGAAACATCACACACTTCAAGAAACAATGAGTCTATAAGCTAATAAATGCATTGTTGTATGACACTACATACATGTTCCCACCCACTATGAAGGTAGTAACATAGTCTAAATAAGTGTGTATGTTAATACCTTATGTTCCTGCCCATTGTGACCAGCCTTAAGTTTTGCGCTGATGTGAGCCAGGCCTCCTTGCACGCAATCAAACGGCCTATTTTTCGTCTACTTCTAGGAAAAAAACGCATGCAAGGACACGTACCGCGCCTACGAGACCCACGGTTACGACAGACGACGCAAGTGACGTTCCGTATTCAGACGCGTGGTTACGTACTATCTCGCGGCCGACTCCGGCGGCGTGTGCATGCACGTAACGTGTACGTGGGTGTCGCCGCCAGCAGTGTCGAGCGAGAACTGCTATACGTACGACGAGTTCATACGATTTTCCGTACGACAGTCCTCGGCAGCCGTTCGATCAACTGGCCGGACGAGCGAGATCACATAGTACAAATTCGTACACACTATTCATCGTACGCACAGCAATTTCGGTGTCGAGCATGCACGCCACGGACGCAACGGGTGCGCACCAGGCAGGCCGCAAATGGAGAAGGAGAAGCGCCGCTGCAGCTACTGACACGCACCCGTTCGGCCGCCCGCTTCGTTGCTCGTTGAAGTTTCTGCTCGGACGGCGTCGCTCGCCAGAGAGAGAAGCCAAGACGGGTCATTCCTTCCACGGTGCGAGTCAAAAAGGTCGCTGGCAAGTAGTGGTAGTAATGCCGTCTAAGCGTCAGCCACAGTGACCACCGTAGAATGGATCGCTGCTCTCGTAGCCACCGTCGAACGACGACACGACTGACCGCTACGTGCCGTGTGAGGCAGCACATACTACACAGATCTTCTTTTTAATAGAAAAAAGTACATGGGTTTCTGCAGTTTTATAAAATATACGAGGTATTGTTTTCAAGACATGGGTCGAGGAACAAAGCACATACGCTTCTGCAATCTAGTGGTACCAGCAAGCAAGAGCCCTTTCGCAATGCCATCTCGTTTTTTTAAGTTAAGTTCTTCTCAACTTCTGAAGTCATCATGTTTTTATAACTTCTTAACTTCCGAAAGTCATGATGTAAGTTGCTTTCTTCCCCGAGGTTTAGTTGCTAATCCTCTCGGGAGAAATGCGATCGATCAGTGGAAGTGGAGCGAGCGGAGGAGGGAGGCAGGTCCGGGCCCTCGTGGATCCGCCGTACCCCAGTCCGGGTTTCCATTAGATTCTCTCCGAGGGCCCGACCGCGTCACGGCACCGCTTACGACCGACGACAGAGACCCATTCCTCTCCTCTCCGCTTGTATATATCCGCGAGCTGTCTCGCCTCGCTCCTTCTCCCTCCCGTCCCTCTTCCCTCCCATCGATCCACAGTTCTTGTGGGAACCCAAGGATCCATCCCGACAGAGACGTCCCGACCCAGGACGCAATCACCAAACAGCTCGCGCGAGCGACGACGCCTTCGGCTCCCTGATCCTTCCATTCCATCGGCCTCGTCCAGCAAGGAGCGCCATTAGGTCCTGTAACTTGTCCAAGCGCGCGCTCGACAGTGTCCCGACAGACACAGCTGCTTGTGCCAAGACGCCATGGACCTCAAGGCGCTGTACATGTACGCCGCCGTCCTTGCCCTGCTCCTCTGCTCCGCGGCGACCTTCATCCAGAGCCCCACCGACGTGTTCGGCCCGGTGGCGCTCCTCGAGCCGACCCCGTCCTCGGCGCGCGACTTCGGCGCCGTCGTCTCCGACGCGCCCTTCGCGATCCTCCGGCCGGGGTCCTCCGCCGACATCGCGCTCCTCCTGGGCGCGCTGTCGTCGGCACCGCCGCGCCTGAGGGCGACCGTGGCCGCGCGCGGCGTGGGGCACTCGCTCCAGGGCCAGGCGCAGGCGCGCGACGGCATTGTGGTGGAGACGCGTTCCCTGCCACGCACCGTGGCGGTGGTGGCGGCGCGGGCGGGCGGCGAGGCCACCGCGCGCGCGTACGCGGACGTGGGCGCCGGCGCTCTGTGGGTGGAGGTGCTGGAGGAGTGCCTGAAGGCCGGCCTGGCGCCGCTGTCCTGGACGGACTACTTGTACCTCACCGTGGGCGGGACGCTGTCCAATGCCGGCATCAGCGGCCAGATCAGCAACGTCCTGCAGCTCCAAGTCGTCACAGGTATGCAGCTCTCAACGGCCACCGCGCACATGCAGCCTACTATCATTTTTTTTTTGTCATAAACCCTTTCTCTGTTCGATCTGTAAGAAAGGAATAAAGAGCACTGAACCTGTAAATTCTGCAGCAATTTACCGCTCGTTTTCATGTTCTTGGTATGGTGGCTGCAGGGAATGGGGAGGTCGTGACATGCTCACGCGCCGAGAGCCCGGACCTCTTCTTCGCAGTTCTTGGTGGTCTTGGCCAGTTTGGCATCATCACCAGGGCAAGGATTCTACTCCAAGAAGCTCCTCCGAAGGTACATCATGCATGCCTCGTAGCACTCGCCCCATGCCCTCTTTCGTTTCTCGTAAGCTTTGTTTGACAATTCACTGCTGTTCTTACCATCCTGATGATCATCAGGTGCGATGGGTGAGGGCCTTCTACGAGAGCTTCGAGACATTCACCAAGGACCAAGAGCTTCTGATCTCAATGCCGGAGCAGGTGGACTACGTGGAGGGGTTCATGGTTCTGGATGAGCACTCCATCCACGGCTCATCCATTGCCTTCCCCGCTCGCATCGATTTCAGCCCAGACTTCGGCTCCAAGGGCAGGAAGAAGGTCTACTACTGCATAGAGTTTGCAGTGCATGACTTCCAGACGGACGGCTCCAGCTCCAGTGTCGATCATGTCAGTCCCCTGATTTCACACATAATTTTCAATTTTCAATTAAAAAAACCAAGTAAACATCTTCAACAGCAACAGAAAAGGACCGCTGAATGCTGACGAGCTAGTCTTCTTGTGGTCTTTAAAAAAAAACTGTGCAGGTTGTGGAGCTGGTCTCAGAGAAGATGAGACACATGAGGCCCCACATGTACAGCGTGGAGGTGTCCTACTTCGACTTCCTGAACAGGGTGAGGATGGAGGAGGAGAGCCTGAGGAGCCAGGGGCTCTGGGACGTGCCTCACCCCTGGCTCAACATGTTCGTGCCCAAGCATGGCGTCGCTCAGCTCAAGGACCTGCTCATGGGCACCGTCTTGGCAGGAGACTTCCAGGGGGCCATCCTTGTGTACCCTCTCCTCACTGACAAGTACGCACATCTATCTATCCTCCTATGGCAAAAGTATAATTATCATCTCCATTCCTGTTACAAATTAGTGTTAGCTCAAGATATCTCAGCCATCACTAAAGCTGTCTGTCTGGTACTACTACTACCTCTGTTCGTTGGGCTTCACTAATAAACTCACCTCAAAGATAAAGCCTAAAGCCATCCCTTTCGCAATATTTGCAAGATTTTTCGGGTGCAGAAAATCATTGGGATGATGTGGCGAGATCACCTTTGTGCGCACATAATTAGTGTCAAAGTGGTTTTGTGTTTGTGGCTTTTGGTCGATCTTTCTCTTGCTACTACTCTACTTGGGAGGGTCGTAGTTATCCTCTCCAGCAATGCCCTGCCAACCTAACGCGCGGCACGTTTGGCCCAATCGTGACAACTGACAGAGCCATGACATCTCGCTACAGCAGCCGAGAGAGAGAGAGAGAGAGATGCAAGCCCCGTAATCATGCGGTTTCGCTGCATTTGCCCGTCAACTGTCAAATACAGTGAAACTAGTGAGCCTACAGAAGTTCAGCGTTCACCAGCTCTGCTTCGTCTGTTACTGTTACCCACCTCCTGCAAAGAGATTACACTGGGACAAGCCTACTTACCAAGAAGGGCCCTTAATCAGTATAGTATTGTTACTTTAATCAGAGGCAAATCAGTAGAGGCCTCCAAATCAGTATAGTATTTAATAGACTTGCATGGTACTCCTGTCCTTTGCGGCTGTAGCAGGCTAGCAGCACTGTGATATGATACTGTCTTCAAGTGCTGTATCTTGCAAGTTGCAGCTTTTGGCTTTGGTGGCTCGTGTATCTATTCTCCGCTGCTTCCACCAACAGTGCACACCTATGGCGGCTACCACTATGGTCTGTTGCTTGTCCCCCTTTCCGGTCCTGGTCCAAGCCTTTCTTCTTCCCGCCTTGACGCCCCTGTCTGTCCCATACAAGTATCCCACTTCCCCACCGTGTACAGCGATGGTACTGTACAGTTAGGCACGAGTGAGTAATTTTCGTTTTGCTCGCGTTTTGTCATGTTGTCACTTGAAACGGAGTACTGCCTCTGCTTTTTGGCTGAACTTTCAATTGCGGCCAAAATTTGTGGATCCTCACGATTTGCAGATCCAGTGTGGCCTGTCAGTTCGGCATCAATTAGGTTCTCTGCATCCATAACCCTCTATCATGATCCGGGTGATGAAGAGATGTTTCACCTTTTCTGGACAGCAAACTTACAATGCCCCAGAGGAGGGATCCACCACGCCAGTGGACTTTTCTTGCCACTCTTGGAAGTGTTTCCACGTTCTATTTATGTCCATCAACCAAAACAAACAAGCATAAATGACCGCCCTTTAAGACAAATCATAAATTTCATAAGGAGTGCTTCCTTCCAATTTCCAATTCTGAACATTGCTTGAAGCCGTCATCATCTGATCTCTGGGGGATTTTTTTCAGGTGGGACGGGAACACGTCGGCGGTCATCCCGTCGGCGCCGGACGGGGTGATGTACATCTTCAGCGTGCTCCGGTCGGCCGACCCGTCGCAGTGCGGCCGCGGCTGCGTGGAGGAGATCCTGGAGCAGCACCGCCGGGTGGCCGACGAGGCGTGCCGGGTTGACGGCGGCATCGGCGCCAAGGAGTACCTTGCCCGGCAGCCCACGCAGGCGCATTGGCGCGACCATTTCGGGCCCAGCTGGGAGCGCTTCCTGGCCCGCAAGGCCCGCTATGACCCAGTTCGTGTGCTTGGGCCGGGCCAAGGCATTTTTTCTAGGACGGATTCCGCGAGCTCGATGTGATTAGCTCGCAGAGACAGTAGGGCTCGTAGATGTTGGTAGCTCAAACGATTTTTTTCAGGATGATTAATCGGTAGGTATCTTTTTTTTTAGGGAAATAGGGAAAGAGTTCTTTCTTCCGTTCTTTTTTTTGTTGGGTTAAATTTGTGATGTGTTTAGCTGGTAAGTGGGGACTCCCAGATTATTTGGCAAGGGCAGAGTATCTCGTCTCACGCTATCGTATCATTATGCTCTGAGCTGGTCGTTAGTCAAGGCCCCACGGAGAATGGGACATTTTGTCTGACTTGACATGCCATCACTGAAGAAAATCTTATCTCGATAAAAAAAATCACTGAAGAAAATCTCCCTGTGAGAGTTACCTGCCGGTATTTCGAGGAAGAAAAAAAGGTTTCTTCCAGGAAAGATCGCAGTTTGAAATGTATGCATGGTGTTGAACTGTTGATGTCAGTGCATGCGCCGCCGTCCCGGTTCCAAAGACGCCGCCAATGTCATTTTGCCACGCTCAGCGATGCCCGTTGTCAGCTGACGAGGACAGCTTTGTTAGCTGGCTGTCGTCGTTAGCTTAATGGCTTTGTATGCCATCTGTAAAGCAAACCTCAATCTTGATGTGTTCCAGCAGCAAAATGTTATTTCTATAAATGATATGGTATTGCAATGGATAACTGACGAAAATTTGCAAATAAATATTCCACAGCATTCGTACAATCAGGATTCTACAAAGAAAATGAAGTGACAGTGTGGTACTCGTGTGTGACATCATGCAATGTGAATTTAGTAACTAAAGTAAGGACGCGTCTAGTGGGCAGTTGTGCTGGTTGTGTTTTTAGGGAAAAAACTGTTGATTAAGCTGAATTGCTATTGAATAATATGTTGAGTAATGATAATGATTGGATACTTCCTGAACCAACTCCGAAGAAAAAGGGGTATTTTATTTCTCAGTCCTGAAGATATGCAAGAGACAAAAAAATCTATGAAATAAAAAGATATTAAAGCTGAAGATGTTAAGAATTTACCACCTATTGAAGAAATACATTGTCTTGATAACCCGACACAGGTAGTAAACGTAAATTCTTTTTATAGATTTGATAAGGGTGAAATCCCATCTACTAAGTTTGCTAGCCAATATTTGGATGAGTTTGATAATTTTATAGTTAAACAAGAAGACTTCAATGCTTATGTTGGTAGACAATTGAAACGTAATGCTTTTATGATTGAACACTTGAGTGATTATATGTCTAGAGTTAAAGGTGAACTTAAACTCATTAGTAAACATGCTTAGATGGTTACCACTCAAGTAGAACAAGTACTTAAAGATAAAGACGATTTGCTCAATGAATTAAATAATAAGAAAAGTGATAAAGATGTTAGAGTTGTGACTAGAGGGGGTAGAATGACTCAGGAACATTTGTATCCTGAGGGTCACCCTAAGAGAATTGAGCAACATTCTTAGAGAACTAATGTTCATGCACCTAGTCCTTCTAAAAAGAAGAAAAAGAAAAATGATAGGACTTTGCATACTTCTAATGAACATGTTGTTGACACACCTGAGAATCCCAATGATATTTCTATTTCTGATGCTGAAACACAATCTGATAATGAACATGAACCTAGTGAGAATATTAATGATAATGTTCATGATGATGCTCAACCTAATGATAACAATTATGTAGAGATTGAACCTGCTGTTGATCTTGATAACCCACAATCAAAGAATCAACGTTATGATAAGAGAGACTTCGTTGCTAGGAAGCACGGTAAAGAAAGAGAACCATGAGTTCAGAAACCCATGTCGTTTCCTCCTAACCATCCAAGAAAAAGGATGATGAGGATTTTGAGCGCTTTGCTGAAATGATTAGACCTATCTTTTTGTGTATGCGTTTGACTGATATGCTTAAAACAAATCCTTATGCTAAGTATATGAAAGATATTGTTACCAATAAAAGAAAGATACCAGAAGTTGAAATTTCCACCATGCTTGCCAATTATACCTTTAAAGATGGAATACCAAGGAAACTAGGAGATCCTGGAGTACTAACTATACCATGCTCCATTAAAAGAAACAAGTCAGTGTTAGTGTTATGCCTCTCTCTTTATATTGTACACTTGATTTGAATAAGTTGACACATACTGAAATATGTTTGCAAATGACCGATAAATCAATCGCTATACATGTTGGTATTTGTGAGGATGTGCCTGTTGTGGTTGCAAACGCTACTATTTTAACGGACTTTGTTATTCTTGATATTCCCGAGGACGATAGTATGTCGATTATCTTTGGTAGACCCTTTTTGAATACTAGAGGGGCTGTTATTGACTGCAACAAAGGCAATGTCACTTTTCATGTTAATGGTAATGAGCATACGATACACTTTCCGAGAAAACAACCTCAAGTCCATAGTATCAATTCTATTGGAAAAATTCAACGATTACTATTGGAGGTTTTGAATTCCCTCTTCCTACAGTCAAGAAGAAATATGATATTCTTATTGTTGGGGACATGCATATCCCCGTTTAGGTAACCTAGTGTTATTTGAAAATTCTCCAGTTTCATGTTATTCGTAAAGAGTTTGTTAACAAGACTTCAGCAACCTTGTTAGTGGATTCCTTTTGATGATCATGAGATTGATGAAGTTAGAAAGCACAACTCTCTGTACCCTCCTTTTGCTTTCTATTATTTAGATTAAATAAAGCAAAATAGTATTTTCTGTCTGTTTTCTGAATTATCCTTGCAATAAAAAATACCCTAAAAATAAAAGTTCTCCAAATGTCCCGAAATTGATATATGAGTTTTTTGTAGAATATTTAAGAATTTCTGGCACTGAGAAGACACCAGGGGCCACACCACCTGGCCACGAGAGTCCAGGGCGCGCCCACCCCCTGGGGCGCAACCCCTGCCTCGTGGGCCCCACGTGGACCCCCTCCACTAATTCCAGCACCCACTCACTTCGTCTTCCTCCAGAAAAAAATCTTCTCACAGCTCAAACCCGAATTCTAGCTCATCTTGCTGCCATTTTTGACCTTCTTGCTCAAAGCTTCATTCACAAAACTATTTTGGGGGATTGTTCTTCGGTATGTAACTCCTCTAATGGTCCAATTAGTTTTTGTTCTAGTGCTTTATTTATTGCATTTTTTTGCTGCCAAGGTGACCCTGTTCTTGAGCTTGCATGTCAAATTTATGTGGTCAAAAGTAGTACTAATGCATGATATAGCCTCTAGGCACTTATGGGAGTAGTTGCTATCAATCTTGTTGAGTTTGGTTCACTTTTATTTTGAGTCACTAAAAATTTCATGAATTTTCAAAGGAAGAAAATGTTCAAGAGATTTTGTGATGCTCTTCAAGCCGAAGCTCGAAGGATAAGCAAAATGAGGAAAATAAAAAGCCCAAATACAATCTTCTTCGCACTGCAGAGATTCAGTCGTGTGAATGGCCTTGTGATGAGTTCTTGATAGCCGCCGGAATTTATGATGATTTTTATCACTTGGCTGAGAATGCAGGCCTCACCGACTTCCTCCACGACCAGCTCGAACAGTACCTCCTACTCACTAATACTTTTGTGCAAAATTTTCATTTCCATACTAGTTTATTTTCTTTTCTAAGTCTTTTTCTTGTGTGTTTGAAAAACCTTAAGAAAAAAAACCAAAAAAATTTAGTTGTAGCTTTTTAGCTAGCTTACTTTCCATGCCTGTAGCCGTAGTAATTAAAAGAAAACCCAAAAAGAATTCTCGTTCTTCTTTTGCTTGTTGGGAGCTTTCCCATGTAAATAGTTTTATTTCTTTTCTTTTCTTTGGGGGTCAAGAGGAGAAGACCATGATGAAAATGTTGAAGGAAATATGCCCTAGAGGCAATAATAAAGATGTTATTTATATTTCCTTATATCATGATAAATGTTTATTATTCATGCTAGAATTGTATTAACCGGAAACTTAGTACATGTGTGAATACATAGACAAAACAGAGTGTCCCTAGTATGCCTCTACTAGACTAGCTCATTGATCAAAGATGGTTATGTTTCCTGGCCATAGACATGAGTTGTCATTTGATCAACGGGATCACATCATTAGGAGAATGATGTGATGGACAAGACCCATCCGTTAGCATAGCACTATGATCGTTTAGTTTAACTGCTATTGCTTTCTTCATGACTTATACATGTTCCTATGACTATGAGATTATGCAACTCCCGAATACCGTAGGAACACCTTGTGTGCTATCAAATGTCACAACGTAACTGGGTGATCATAAAGATGCTCTACAGGTGTCTCCGAAAGTATTCGTGGTGTTGGCATAGATCAAGATTAGGATTTGTCACTCCGAGTGTCGGAGAGGTATCTCTGGGCCCTCTCGGTAACACACATCACAATAAGCCTTGCAAGCAAAAGACTAATGAGTTAGTCACGAGATGATGTGTTACGGAACGAGTAAAGAGACTTGCCGGTAACGAGATTGAACTAGTTATAGAGATACCGACAATCGAATCTCGGGCAAGTAACATACCGTTTGACAAAAGGAGCAACATATGTTGTTATGCGGTTCTGACCGATAAAAGATCTTCGTAGAATATGTAGGAGCCAATATGAACATCCAGGTTCCGCTATTGGTTATTGACCGGAGATGAGTCTCGGTCATGTCTACATAGTTCTCGAACCCATAGGGTCCGCACGCTTAACGTTTGATGACGATCGGTATTATGAGTTTATGAGTATTGATGTACCGAAGGTAGTTCGGAGTCCCGGATGAGATCACGGACATGACGAGGAGTCTCGGAATGTCCGAGACATAAAGATTGATATATTGGACGGCTATATTCGGACACCGGAAGTGTTCCGGAAAAGTTTCGGATTTATCGGGAATGCCGGAGGGGGTTACCGGAACCCCCTACGAGAGGGGATGGTCCATAGTGGGCCTAAAGGGAAAGAGAGAGGCAGCCCATAGGGCTGGCCGGCGCCCCCACCTAGGGTTCCTAGTTGGACTAGGATTGGGGGGGGGGGGGGCGCCACCTCTCCTATTCCTTTCCCCTTTCCTTCTTTTGGTGAATCCTACTAGGAATAGGATTGCAATCCTATTCCTAGTAGGAGTCCACTCCTAGCCGCACCAGGAAGGGCCGGCCGGCCTCCCTCCCTTGCTCCTTTATATACGGGGGCAGGGGGGCACCCAAAGACACACAAGTTGAATTGTTTTAGCCGTGTGCGGTGCCCCCCTCCACAGAATCACACCTCGGTCATACCGTCGCGGAGCTTAGGCGAAGCCCTGCGCCGGTGAACACATAATATCCGTCACCACGCCTTCGTGCTGACGAAACTCTCCCGTGAAGCTCAACTGGATCAAGAGCTCGTGGGACGTCATCAAGCTGAACGTGTGCTGAACGCGGAGGTGCCGTACGTTCGGTGCTTGATCGGTTGGATCGCGAAGAAGTTCGACAACATCAACCGCGTCACTTGACGCTTCCGCTCCCGGTCTACGAGGGTACGTAGACACACTCTTCCCTCTCGTTGCTATGCATCTGGTAGATAGATCTTGCGTGATCGTAGGAAAATTTTAAAATACTACGTTCCCCAACAGTGGCATCATGAGCCAGGTCTATGCGTAGATGATATGCACGAGTAGAACACAATGAGTTGTGGGCGATACTAGTCATACTGCTTACCAGCATGTCATACTTTGCTTCAGCGGTATTGTGAGATGAAGCGGCCCGGACCGACATTACGCGTACGCTTACGCGAGACTGGTTTCACCGTTACGAGCACTCATTGCTTAAAGGTGACTGACGGGTGTCTGTCTCTCTCACTTTAGCTGAATCAAGTGTGGCTACGCCCGGTCCTTGTGAAGGTTAAAACAGCACATACTTGACGAAACATCGTTGTGGTTTTGTATGCGTAGGTAAGAACGGTTCTTGCTAAAGCCCGTAGCAGCCACGTAAAACTTGCAACAACAAAGTAGAGGACGTCTAACTTGTTTTTGCAGGGCATGTTGTGATGTGATATGGTCAAGACATGATGAGTTATACGGTTTTGTATGAGATGATCATGTTTTGTGAAGGTGATCATGACGGTGCTTTGGAGATGGAGATCAAAAGCACAAGATGATGATGGCCATATCATGTCACATATGTTGATTGCATGTGATGTTTATCTTATTATGCTTCTTATTTTGCTTAGAACGACGGTAGCATTATAAGATGATCCCTTATTAAATTTCAAGGTATAAGTGTTCTCCCTGAGTATGCACCGTTGCGAAAGTTCGTCGTGCCGAGACACCACGTGATGATCGGGTGTGATAAGCTCTACGTTCAAATACAACGAGTGTAAGCCAGTTTTGCACACGCAGAATACTCGGGTTAAACTTGACGAGCCTAGCATATGCAGATATGGCCTCGGAACACTGGAGACCGAAAGGTCGAGCGTGAATCATATAGTAGATATGATCAACATAAGATGTTCACCATTGAAACTACTCCATCTCACGTGATGATCGGACATGGTTTAGTTGATTTGGATCACGTGATCATTTAGATGACCGGAGGGATGTCTATCTAAGTGGGAGTTCTTAAGTAATATGATTAATTGAACTTTAATTTATCATGAACTTAGTCCTGGCAGTATTAGCATATCTATGTTGTAGATCAATAGCTCGCGATGTTGCTCCACGTTTATTTTTTTTATATGTTCCTAGAGAAAACTAAGTTGAAAGATGTTAGTAGCAATGATGCGGAATTGTTCCGTGATCTGAGGTTTATCCTCATTGCTGCACAGAAGAATTATGTCCTTGATGCACCGCTAGGTGACAGACCTATTGCAGGAGCAGATGTAGACGTTATGAACGTTTTGACAAAAGCTCAGTATGATGACTACTTGATAGTTTAGTGCACCATGCTTTACGGCTTATAACCGGGACTTCAAAAACGTTTTGAACGCCACGGAGCATATAAGATGTTCCAAGAGTTGAAATTAGTATTTCATACTCATGCCCGTGTCGAGAGGTATGAGACCTCTGACAGTACTTTGCCTACAAGATGGAGGAGAATAGCTCAACCAGTGAGCATGTGCTCAGATTGTCTGGGTACTGCAATTGCTTGAATCAAGTGGGAGTTAATCTTCCAGATATGATAGTAATTGACAAAGTTCTCTAGTCACTATCACCAAGTTAGTAGAACTTCGTGATGAACTATAATATGCAAGGGATGACGAAAGTAATTCCCAAGCTCTTCGCGATGCTGAAATCGGCGAAGGTAGAAATCAAGAAAGAGCATCAAGTGTTGATGGTTAACAAGACCACTTGTTTCAAGTAAAGGGCAAAGGGATAGAAGGGGAACTTCAAGAAGAATGACAAGCAAGTTGTCACTCCCGTGAAGAAACCCAAAGCTAAACTCAAGCCTGAAACAAGTGCTTCTACTGCAAAGGAAATGGTCACTGGAAGTGGAACTGTCCTAGATACTTGGCGGATAAGAAGGATGGCAAAGTGAACAAAGGTATATTTGATATACAGATTATTGATGTGTATTTTACTAGTGTTCATAGAAACCCCTCGGTATTTGATACTGGTTTAGTTACTAAAGAGTAGTAACTCGAAATGGGAGTTGCATAGTGAACATAAACTAGTTAAAGGATGAAGTGACGATGTGTATTGGAAGCAGTTCCAAGATTGATATGATCATCATCGCACACTCCCTATACTTTCGGGATTAGTGTTGAACCTAAATAACTGTTATTTGGTGTTTGTGTTGAGCATGAATGTGATTTGATCATGTTTATTGCAATACGGTTATTCATGTAAGTTAGAGAATAATTGTTGTTCTGTTTACATGAATAAAACCTTCTATGGTCATACACCCAATGAAAATAGTTTGTTGGATCTCGATCGTGTGATACACATATTCATAATATTGAAGCCAAAAGATGCAAGGTTAATAATGATAGTGCAACTTATTTGTGGCACTGCCGTTTAAGTCATATTGGTGTAAAACGCATGAAGAAACTCCATAATGATGGACTTTTGGAATCACTTGATTATGAATCACTTGGTGCTTGCGAACCATGCCTCATGGGCAAGATGACTAAAACTCCGTTCTCCGGAACTATGGAGCGAGCAACATATTTGTTGGAAATCATACATACTGATGTATGCGGACCAATGAGTGTTGAAGCTCGCGGCGGGTATCGTTATTTTCTGACCTTCACTGATGATTTGAGCAGATATGGGTATATCTACTTAATAAAGCACAAGTCTGAAACATTTGAAAAGTTCAAAGAATTTCAGAGTGAAGTAGAGAATCATCGTAACAAGAAAATAAAGTTTCTACGATCTGATCGAGGAGGAGAATATTTGAGTTACGAGTTTGGTCTTCATTTGAAACAATGTGGAATAGTTTCACAGCTCACGCCACCCGGAACACCACAGCATAATGGTGTGTCCGAACGTCGTAACCGTACTTTATTGGATATGGTGCGATCTATGATGTCTCTTACCGATTTACCACTATCGTTTTGGGGTTATGCATTAGAGACAGCTGCATTCACATTAAATAGGGCACCATCTAAATTCGTTGATACGACACCTTATGAACTATGGTTTGGCAAGAAACCAAAGTTGTCGTTTCTTAAAGTTTGGGGCTGCGATGCTTATGTGAAAACACTTCAACTTGATAAGCTCGAACCCAAGTCGGAAAAATGTGTCTTCATAGGATACCCAAAAGAAACTGTTGGGTACACCTTCTATCACAGATCCGAAGGCAAGATATTCGTTGCTAAGAATGGATCCTTTCTAGAGAAGGAGTTTCTCTCGAAAGAAGTGAGTGGGAGGAAAGTAGAACTTGATGAGGTAATTGTACCTTCTCCCAGATTGGAAAGTAGTACATCACAGGAAATTGTTCCAGTGATTCCTACACCAATTAGTGAGGAAGTTAATGATAATGATCATGAAACTTCGGATCAAGTTTCTGCTGAACGTCGTAGATCAACCAGAGTACGTTCCGCACCAGAGTGGTACGGCAACCCAGTTCTGGAAATCATGTTACTAGACCATGATGAACCTACGAACTATGAGGAAGCGATGATGAGCCCAGATTCCGCAAAATGGCTTGAAGCCATGAAATCTGAGATGGGATCCATGTATGAGAACAAAGTGTGGACTTTGGTTGACTTGCCCGATGATCGGCAAGCCATCGAAAATAAATGGATCTTCAAGAGGAAGACCGACACTGACGGTAATGTTACTGTTTACAAAGCTCGACTTGTTGCGAAAGGTTTTCGACAAGTTCAAGGAGTTGACTACGATGAGACTTTCTCACCTGTAGCGATGCTTAAGTCTGTCCAAATCATGTTAGCAATTGCCGCATTTTATGATTATGAAATCTGGCAAATGGATGTCAAAACTGCATTCCTAAATGGATATCTCAAAGAAGAGTTGTATATGATGCAACCAGAAGGTTTTGTCGATCCAAAACGTGCTGACAAAGTATGCAAGCTCCAGCGATCCATCTATGGACTGGTGCAAGCATCTCGGAGTTGGAATATACGCTTTGATGAGGTGATCAAAGCATATAGATTTATACAGACTTGTTGTGAAGCCTGTATTTACAAGAAGTGAGTGGGAGCACTACAACCTTTCTGATAAGTATATGTGAATGACATATTGTCGATCGGAAATGATGTAGAAATTTCTGGAAAGCATAAAGGAGTGTTTGAAAGGAGTTTTTCAAAGAAAGACCTTGGTGAAGCTGCTTACATATTGGGCATCAAGATCTATAGAAATAGATCAAGACGCTTGATAAGACTTTCGATAAGTACATACCTTGATAAGATTTTGAAGTAGTTCAAAATGGATCAGTCAAAGAAGAAGTTCTTGCCTGACTTGTAAGGTGTGAAGTTGAGTAAGACTCAAAGCCAGACCACGGCAGAAAAATATAGAGAGAATGAAAGTCATTCCCTATGCCTCAGCCATAGGTTCTATAAAGTATGCCATGCTGTGTACAAAACACGTTGTGTACCTTGCCAAGAGTTTGACAGGGAGGTACAATAGTGATCCAGGAGTAGATCACTGTACATCGGTCAAAATTATCCTTAGTAACTGAATGACTAAGGAAATGTTTCTCGATTATGGAGGTGATAAAGAGTTCGTCGTAAAGGGTTACCCCGATGCAAGCTTTAACACTAAATCCAGATGACTCTAAAGTATCAATCTGGATGCATATTGAAAGCGGGAGCAATTAGCTAGAGTAGCTCCATGCAGAGCATTGTAGACATAGAAATTTGCGAAATACATAGGGATCTATATATGACAGACCCATTGACTAAAACTTCTCTCACAAGCAAAACATGATCACACCTTATTACTCTTGGGTATTAATCACATATCGATGTGAGCTAGATTATTGACTCTAGTAAACCCTTTGGGTGTTGGTCACATGGTGATGTGAACTATAGGTGTTATTCACATAACGATGTGAACTATCGGTATTAAATCACATGGCGATGTGAGCTAGATTATTGACTCTAGTGCAAGTGGGAGACTGAAGGAAATATGCCCTAGAGGCAATAATAAAGATGTTATTTATATTTCCTTATATCATGATAAATGTTTATTATTCATGCTAGAATTGTATTAACCGAAAACTTAGTACATGTGTGAATACATAGACAAAACAGAGTGTCCCTAGTATGCCTCTACTAGACTAGCTCATTGATCAAAGATGGTTATGTTTCCTGGCCATAGACATGAGTTGTCATTTGATCAACGGGATCACATCATTAGCAGAATGATGTGATGGACAAGACCCATCCGTTAGCATAGCACTATGATCGTTTAGTTTAACTGCTATTGCTTTCTTCATGACTTATACATGTTCCTATGACTATGAGATTATGCAACTCCCGAATACCGTAGGAACACCTTGTGTGCTATCAAACGTCACAACGTAACTGGGTGATCATAAAGATGCTCTACAGGTGTCTCCGAAAGTATTCGTGGTGTTGGCATAGATCAAGATTAGGATTTGTCACTCCGAGTGTCGGAGAGGTATCTCTGGGCCCTCTCGGTAACACACATCACAATAAGCCTTGCAAGCAAAACACTAATGAGTTAGTAACGAGATGATGTGTTACGGAACGAGTAAAGAGACTTGCCGGTAACGAGATTGAACTAGGTATAGAGATACCGACGATCGAATCTCGGGCAAGTAACATACCGTTTGACAAAAGGAACAACGTATGTTGTTATGCGGTTCTGACCGATAAAAGATCTTCGTAGAATATGTAGGAGCCAATATGAACATCCAGGTTCCGCTATTGGTTATTGACCGGAGATGAGTCTCGGTCATGTCTACATAGTTCTCGAACCCGTAGGGTCCGCACGCTTAACGTTTGATGACGATCGGTATTATGAGTTTATGAGTATTGATGTACAAAAGGTAGTTCGGTGTCCCGGATGAGATCACGGACATGACGAGGAGTCTCGGAATGTCCGAGACATAAAGATTGATATATTGGACGGCTATATTCGGACACCGGAAGTGTTCCGGAAAAGTTTCAGATTTATCGGGAATGCCGGAGGGGGTTACCGGAACCCCCTACGAGAGGGGATGGTCCATAGTGGGCCTAAAGGGAAAGAGAGAGGCAGCCCATAGGGCTGGCCGGCGCCCCCACCTAGGGTTCCTAGTTGGACTAGGATTGGGGGGGGGGGGGGGGCGCCACCTCTCCTATTCCTTTCCCCCTTCCTTCTTTTGGTGAATCCTACTAGGAATAGGATTGCAATTCTATTCCTAGTAGGAGTCCACTCCTAGCCGCACCAGGAAGGGCCGGCCGGCCTCCCTCCCTTGCTCCTTTATATACGGGGGCAGGGGGGCACCCAAAGACACACAAGTTGAATTGTTTTAGCCGTGTGCGGTGCCCCCCTCCACAGAATCACACCTCGGTCATACCGTCGCGGAGCTTAGGCGAAGCCCTGCGCCGGTGAACACATAATATCCGTCACCACGCCGTCGTGCTGACGAAACTCTCCCATGAAGCTCAACTGGATCAAGAGCTCGTGGGACGTCATCAAGCTGAACGTGTGCTGAACGCGGAGGTGCCGTACGTTCGGTGCTTGATCGGTTGGATCGCGAAGAAGTTCGACAACATCAACCGCGTCACTTGACGCTTCCGCTCCCGGTCTACGAGGGTACGTAGACACACTCTTCCCTCTCGTTGCTATGCATCTGGTAGATAGATCTTGCGTGATCGTAGGAAAATTTTAAAATACTACGTTCCCCAACAAATGTTGAGTGGCTCTCATATGCGTTAGTGTTTATTTAACCAAGAGCCATATTACCTTGTCTTCTCCCTTGTATTAAATGCTTGCAGATTCTAGCTTAGTCCAATGCACGTGCACTATTATTATTATCCACACTGTTCTTGTTGGGGATCGTAGCAGATTATCAAAAAATTTCCTACGCATCACCAAGATCTATCTATGGAGTAATCTAGCAACGAGGGAGAAGGGAGTGCATCTACATACCCTTGTAGATCGCGATGCGGAAGCGTTGCAAGAACGCGGATGAAGGAGTCGTACTCACTGCGATTCAGATCGCGGTTGATTCCGATCTAAGCGCCGAACAACGGCGCCTCCGCGTTCAACACACGTGCAGCCCGGTGACGTCTCCCACGCCTTGATCCAGCAAGGAGAGAGGGAGAGGTTGGGGAAGCCTCCTTCCAGCAGCAGCACGACGGCGTGGTGGTGGTGGAGGAGCGCGGGACTCCAGCAGGGCTTCGCCAAGCGCTGCGAGAGACGAGGAGGTAGAGGGGTAGGGCTGCGCCAAGAGGGAGACGATCTCGTGTGTGTGGCAGCCCCAAAACCCCCACTATATATAGGGGAAGGGGAGGGGCTGTGCCCCCATCTAGGGTTCCCTCCCTAGGGGTGGCGGCAGCCCCCAAAACCCATCTAGGGTGCGGCCAAGGAGGGGAGAGAGAGGGGGCGCCCTAGGGTGGGCCTTAAGGCCCATCTGGACCTAGGGTTTGCCCCCCTTCCCACTCTCCATGCGCCTTGGGCCCTGGTGGGGGGCGCACCAGCCAGCCCACCTGGGGCTGGTCCCCTCCCACACTTGGCCCACGCAGCCTTCTGGGGCTGGTTGCCCCACCTGGTGGACTCCCGGGACCGTCCCAGTGGTCCCGGTACGTTTCCGATAGCGCCCGAAACTTTTCCAGTGACCAAAACGTGACTTCCCATATATGAATCTTTACCTCCAGACCATTCTGGAACTCCTCGTGACGTCCGTGATCTCATCCGGGACTCCGAACAACATTCGGTAACCGCGTACATACTTTCCCTATAACCCTAGCGTCATCGAACCTTAAGTGTGTAGACCCTACGGGCTCGGGAACCATGCAGACATGACCGAGACAACTCTCTGGCCAATAACCAACAGCGGGATCTGGATACCCTTGTTGGCTCCCACATGTTCCACGATGATCTCATCGGATGAACCACGATGTCAAGGATTCAATCAATCCCATATACAATTCCCTTTGTCTATTGGCATAGTACTTGCCCGAGATTCGATCGTTGGTATACCGATACCTCGTTCAATCTCGTTACTGGCAAGTCTCTTTACTCGTTCTGTAACACATCATCCCGTGATCAACTCCTTGATCACATTGTGCACATTATGATGATGTCCTACCGAGTGGGCCCAGAGATACCTCTCCGTCACACGGAGTGACAAATCCCAGTCTTGATTTGTGCCAACCCAACAGACACTTTCGGAGATACTTGTAGTGCACCTTTATAGCCACCCAGTTACGTTGTGACGTTTGGTACACCCAAAGCATTCCTACGGTATCCGGGAGTTGCACAATCTCATGGTCTAAGGAAAAGATACTTGACATATAGAAAAGCTTTAGCATACGAACTACACGATATGTGCTAGGCTTAGGATTGGGTCTTGTCCATCACATCATTCTCCTAATGATGTGATCCCGTTATCAACGCCAATGTCCATGGTCAGGAAACCGTGACCATCTGTTGATCAACGAGCTAGTCAACTAGAGGCTTACTAGGGACATGGTGTTTGTCTATGTATCCACACATGTATCTGAGTTTCCTATCAATACAATTCTAGCATGGATAATAAACAATTATCATGAACAAGGAAATATAATAATAACCAATTTATTATTGCCTCTAGGGCATATTTCCAACAGTTCTGTCATGCGAGTGAAAGGCAATAATGACGATATATGATGGACTGATTGGGATGAGAGAAAATGGTATGAACTCGACCTTTCTTGTTTTTGTAAATATGATTAGTTCATCGTTCCTGATTCAGTCTATTATGAATGAAATATGTTTGCAATAAATCAGAGATTATAGTTGCTCATGCCATGCTTAATTAGCTAGGAGTTTATAATGGTGTACCTTGCGTGCCAACATGCTATTAAAATGGTTGTGATGTGGTATGATAGGGTGGTATCCTCCTTTGAACGATTCAAGTGGTTTTACTAGAATGTTTGGAACAAACCCGGACTGACGATGTGGTATGTGCCAACTTGCATGATTTGAATGGAACAAACCCGGACTGACGATGTTTTCTTCAGAATTGCCATGGTCTTATTTTTGTGCAGAAATAAAAGTTCTCGGAATGACCTGAAACTTCACGGAGAATATTTTTGGAATTTATAAAAAATACCGGCGAAAGAATCAACACCAGGGGGCCCACACCCTGTCCACGAGGGTGGGGGGCGCGCCCCTGCCTTGTGGCCCCCCTGGAGCTCCACCGACCTCAACTCCAACTCCATATATTCACGTTCGGGGAGAAAAAAATCAGAGAGAAGGATTCATCACGTTTTACGATACGGAGCCGCCGCCTAACCCTAATCTTCTTCGGGAGGGCTGATCTGGAGTCCGTTCGGGGCTCCGAAGAGGAGAATCCGTCGCCATCGTCATCATCAACCATCCTCCTTCACCAATTTCATGATGCTTACCGCCGTGCATGAGTAATTCCATCGTAGGCTTGCTGGACGGTGATGTGTTGGATGCGATTTACCATGTAATCGAGTTAGTTTTGTTAGGGTTTGATCCCTAGTATCCATTATATTCTAAGATTGATGTTGCTATGACTTTGCCATGCTTAATGATTGTCACTAGGGCCTGAGTGCCATGATTTCAGATCTGAACCTATTATGTTTTCATGAATATATGTGAGTTCTTGATCCTATCTTGCAAGTCAATAGTCACCTACTATGTGTTATGATCCGGCAACCCCGAAGTGACAATAATCGGGACAACTCCCGGTGATGACCGTAGTTTGAGGAGTTCATGTATTCACTAAGTGTTAATGCTTTGGTCCGGTACTCTATTAAAAGGAGGCCTTAATATACCTTAGTTTCCAATAGGACCTCGCTGCCACGGGAGGGTAGGACAGAACATGTCATGCAAGTTCTTTTCCATAAGCACGTATGACTATATTCGGAATACATGCCTACATTACATTGATGAACCGAAGCTAGTTCTGTGTCACCCTATGTTATAACTGTTACATGAGGAATCACATCCGACATAATAATCCATCACTGATCCATTTCCTACGAGCTTTTCACATATTGATCTTTGCTTAGTTACTTTTCCGTTGCCACTGTTACAATTGCTACAAAAACTGCTACTGTTACTTTTGCCATCGTTACTGTTATTTCCATACTACTTTGCTACTAAATACTTTGCTGCAGATATTAAGTCTTTCAGGTGTGGTTGAATTGAAAACTCAACTGCTAATACTTGAGAATATTCTTTGGCTCCCCTTGTGTCGAATCAATAAATTCGGGTTGAATACTTTACCCTCAAAAATTGTTGCGATCCTCTATACTTATGGGTTATCAGATGTATAGAGTGTGCGGCCCGCATAGGGCCCATACATTTTAGGGGCCTCAAACTTTTATGTAGGCCCGTGTATATTTACTCCTGTGCCGATGGTGCCTAGCGCATCCGCGTGACTCCGCGTGAGTCCGCTGCTAGATGCGATGCCTAGATCAAAATACAGAACAAGATCGGTCGCATCTAGAGGAAGCTGTCAGGCAAGACGATGCATCCAAAACAGATCAAAATTGACTGCATCACATCCAGAGTGGGCGGCGGGCGACACGGCGGCCGGTGGGGCGACGAGTCTTCCGAGTTCCGATTAACTTCGTCTGAACTCTGATGAATATGTTCCTATCGCAATCACCAAAATAGGTAGGTCGAAAAAACATGTTCCTCTCGCCACGCTAGTCATGTGAGATCGATAGTGGACGGTCTTCTTGATTTCATACCGGGAGGAGTTTAACAATTCATAAATACTTGCATGGTTCAGGCACTAGTTTAATTCTTTAACTACCGCTCGCGTTTCCTCCTGATTAACATTGGATCCTATAGTCCTACTCCTAATCTTTAAATCCCAAATTAATTTTTGACAGGGATTGTTACTGCATTAGAGATCAGTTCTTGCCTCCTTGGTTAAATATCATAGTATAGCAGGACATGAAACAAGGTGAGTTAGACGGTTCATCTAATTGCCAAACATTAACGCATACTCTTCAATTGATATATGATGACTGCTATCATATCACTCCAATTTATTTTATTCATCTTTTGTATCTCGTGTTTCAATAATACATATTCGAGTCATCATGGTGAGAAGATTGATTACGAGGATATCATTGAAGATTTCAATTCTTAAAATACTAAAAGAATGATGTTGTTCAAATAAATATTATGCAATCAGGAGTTGAATATGTATGATTTTTTATGTATCTAATTGTTATGTAAGACATTGTATCATATATATTATTATTGCTTGTTCATTAAAAAATGTGATAGGCCCCATCTTTTAGTTTCGCACAGGGCCCCGAATTTTACCGGCCCGACCCTGACAATTAAGTTTCCCTCTAGGCAGTCTAATGTGCAATTGCTATGGTACTTTTGTGCAACTAAAATACCTCCAGTGTGCAACTAAAATAGGGTCATGTGTCCAACTTCCCATGCTGGACACTAGGTTTGATGTGGTATGGTACTTTTGTGCAACTATAATGCCTTTGGTGTGCAACTAAAAACTAGTAAAAGTCCTGTGTCCAACTACTTTGCATTAGTTGTGCACCAGTTTGCTATAGAGGTAGAATAGTGTGCAACTACTTTGGTGATTTTGTGCAACTAGAATGCCTTAAGTGTGCAACCAAACAATGTCATGTGTCCAAACTGCATGTATTTTTAAGGTGCAGCTAGGTGTCCATTTTCTGCAATTATCCTCGGTGCCAAACACATGTACTATTACTGTGTAGCTGGGTGTGTGCATTCGTGTGACTAAAAAAGAGATGTTGTTTTCTTTTTGTATTATATAGGACGCATGATGCATATAATGGTAGAATTTTATGGATCTGAGTTGATGGTGTCGTTCGAACCAAAGGCAATAACAAATATGTGTACAAGTTTCCGTGGAGACGACACAAAGGAGGGTGACATGATTGATACAATTGCACACTTCAAGGATATACAGAAAACCGATCCGTACTTTTTCTATAAGGTAAAATATGATGAAGAGGACAGAGTTGTCAACATATTTTGGGTGGATGGCTTAGCTCAAAAAGCTTATGCGGAGGCATACCACGATTGCATATCGTTTGACACCACCTACATGACCAACATGTACAATATGCCATTCGCACCATTCATTGGAATAAACCGACATGGCCAATCATTCATGTTGGGTTGCGCATTTGTGAGGCAGGAGTTGGCTTCGAGCTTTGATTGGGTCTTCCAAACATTCCTAGAGGCTATGGGTGGCAAACGTCCTGATAACTTCATAGCCGACCAGGATGGTGCGATAAAGCAGTCAATAGAGAGCATCTTTCCCACCACCGTGCATCCTTGTTGTCGATGGCACATCATGAAAAAATCTCAAGAAAAGGTTGGTTGGCTGCTGTGCCAGAATTCAAGTTTGTCTGATGATTTCAACTACTGTGTCGATTTCAGCTTCGCTCTAGAAGAGTTTGAACAGAATTGGGCTGGGTTAATTATGAAGTATGAGGCAATAACACACACACACACTTCGAGAAGTTGTATGAATACATGTCAACTTGGGTTCCGTGTTACTTCAAACACAGGTTCTTCCCCTTTCTGCAGTCTACACAGCATAGTGAGGGGTTGAACGCCGTCCTACAAAGGTACGTGAACCCACACAACTCAATGCTGAACTTTGTCAAGCAATATGAAAAAATTCAGACCCACATCCTTGCCAAGGAAGCCTGCAATGATTACTTGACAAAGCACCTTGAGATTGAGCTATGGTCAAAATTCTCAATACAGAGGCAAGCTTATGAAACCTACACTAGAGAACTCTACAACAAGTTCTATAAAGAGTTTGAGTAGATTGGACGTTACAATGCGTTTCAAGTTGGTGCTGACATTTTTGAGCTCTGACCGAACCAGGAATTTGTTGCCAAATATGGTTCTCGAAACTACTTGGTGCAGGAAAAGGTGGAGGAGGGTTCCTATTCGTGTGAGTGTTGCCAAACGAATAAATATGGCATGCTGTGTTGCCACATCCTCAAGGTGTTCAACCATCTTGGAGTTGATGTCATACCGGAAAGGTACATGCTCCGACGGTGGACACCTACTGCTGTCCCTAGTGCGCCAGGGACCGGATGTGAGCCACCGGATGAAATGCCTCCTCAATCAAAGAAGCAAATATGGGAGAGAAACATGATAGTGGATTTCCAGAAACTAGCCAAGTTTGCAAGTGGCTCTGATGCAGCACATGCCATTGTGTACCAGCATATGCGTGGAGCACGTACCGAAATCAGCCACCAGAACAGGTCCAAAAGAAAGAAAAAACAGGCTACTACTATGGGGCCATCAGATGATGGCAACCCTCGAGGACCTCCTCCACCACCTGGCCCTATACGACATGCTTCGCCACCTCCTCCCCCACCTGGACCAACAAGCAGTGCCCCGCCTGCTCCTCCCAATGGCCCTACAGGCAGTACTCAAGGACCTCATCATACACGTAATTACCTGCCCCAACTCCCCATCAACTAGGTGTATAATTTATGTTGCACACATAATGGTGCCCAGTTGCACAGAACATGCTACCCAGTTGCACAGAATAGGCTACCCAGTTGCGCATGTGCGGAAACTCATTCGGCCTACGCGCACCACCCCAAAAACCTGTTGAGCGTGATATGTTACTTCCAGAATGAACATGAAACACTAACTTATTTTTACTGTTTTGGCTATAGTTGATTACCATCCAACTGCTGCACCGGGCCATGCTTCTACATGTTTTCTTTTCAATTTAACTTGCACACAACACCCACTTAGTTGCACGACATGGGATGTGTGGTTGCACAGAATATCAGTCCTGGTTGTGCACACAAAAAGACTAACTTGTGCCCATTATTATTCCATAGGTGATCGAACACAACCTCATGTTGGTCCAGTGCCCACGCACACTGATCCTACTGCCCCGATCGAGGCTGCATCCCTTGCACAAGCCTCTGATGATTTTATGCCCAGGGATCCCCCAAGGCTGACTACAAAGGGTAGGGTGAAGAGTAGACGATACAAATCGGCGCTGGAGCTACACCCAAAGAAGAAAAACAAATGCAGCCACTTCTAACCTACAGAGCACACTGTCGGTGGATGCAAGCTGAGGCTGTTGTGATTGTATTGCATTTTTTGTATGGAAAAAGCAAAAGAATGATGGTTCTTGAGCAATGTTGGCTCCAAGGGGACATGTTCATCATCTATGCTTTCTCTTCTCTATGTTGTTTTCCTTGAATTAGTTCATGCACTGTGTAATGGTTGCTACTTGTGCCTTTGTTGGCAAATGGTTTAAGATTTAGTTGTTGAACAGTTTTATGCTCAGTGCTCCTAATGTGTCAACAAAAGTGATGACAGAATTTGCAACATAGTTACTACTAGTGTGCAACTACAACCTGCGCAAAATTGTGCAAATGAACAAGTCATTGAAAAAGGGAAGAGCATTAAAAAGTACTGACCTAGTCCTTGACATATCTCAGCAACTGCCCCCATGGGGCGGAGTTGTGCGCACTGATGACCCAATCATAGGCCAGTTTCTTCCTGATGTTGAGTACTTCCTTGGAATCATAGTTGGACAGTTGGCTACCGTTCCAATTAGTGGTGTTAATCAATGCAAACATCCCACACTCATTGCTGCGTAAAAAAAGTGTCACAGAAATTAAAAATCGAAAAGATGATGCATTATATTCGCACTGTGCAACTAATTATGTGCCACTTTGCAACTACTGATGTTCCACTATGCAGCTGGCTAGATAATCCATGTGGAAAATCATAAAAATGAAGAGATTGCAAACTAGTTGTGTGTCTTAAAGAACTATAGATTGTACATCTAGAAAAAAATAATTATTTGCACAAAAAAAGAAATTGTACATCTAGAAGGCCTATGGACAGCCAACTATAAGACCTATGGACACAATATAATGTTTGGAAGTCCATATGTTATTCACAAATTCTTTAAGTAAACAGCGTATGGACATCTAACTATATATAAGAAACAACAAGTCAATCTGATCAGAACACCTAATGCAAAAAACTGCAGAACATATGGACAACCAACTCCTACAATGATGTAGCCAACCGAGCAGGCCAATTTGTGCAACTGAACGTCATATAGACAGCCAATTATAATAAACAGCAAGCCAACTAAGCAGGACAACTAGTGCAACTGCAGAAACATATGGACAACCAGCTACTGAAGTCATGCGGACATCTAAGCAGGCAACTTGTGCTAGATCATCTGAGCAAAGAAAAAAAATTAAAAACTACGGATTGATGGAAAAAATTGAGAAGAAAGTCATGCATCTTGTCTTACTTGCCGAGCTACTTCGGTACATCGATGTCAATAATCTGGAAGTGCTCGATGCTGGACTTTGGGTAATGCTTCCTCCATAGCTGGCGTACTGCCCCCGCGATGGTAGAGGTGGTGTTCATCAACTCAATGTCATCTAGCTTCCTGTTTGAATCAAGAACTTCGAAACGTTCATCCCTCAAGTTAACGTTGAAGACCTAATTGTGCCTACCTTCTTCGAGGTGGTTTATATCAGCGCACTCAAGCACTGGTAGCATGACCTGCACACGTGAACGATTCAGATGCAAGACACACTTTAGGTAAGGAGCAGTAAAAAATGGTGAGGTTGCCAGAAAGTATTTGTGTTTATGCCAACTAATAGATGTATCATGTGCAACTGAACATGTTATGAGTGTCAACTAAAAAGTTGGATCATGTGCAGACAACACTGACCAAGTCTTGCTTGTCGAGTCGGTTCTTGTATTTGAACTTCTTGTTTACTTCATTCACATTGTAGATCCCTCGCTGTAAATTGTTCTGCAGAAAATGATAAACATGTAGCAACTCCTTGTTAGATAAGAAGGAATCCCTAAATTGGTTAGTGAAAGCTCAAAGCAAAAAAATGATACACAGACAAAAAAAATTCTACAAAAAATAAGAGGGTGAAAAGTTTTGAAAAATCTTACAAATAGCCTCAGTGGCATAACGACCTTTTTTGACCCTTCTGGTAAAATTTTCATGATATGTACGATTCCAGCCACAATAACAATTCTTGACAACCATTGAACATGCTTCATGGAATAAACTAACTCCTTGAGGGAAACGAATAAACCATCAGACCTGATTATCTCAGGGCTGATTTAAAAAAAGGCAAGATAGCTTGAAGGGTCGCAACAAAAAAAGTGTATTAAACAAGAAAAGACAAAGAGTGTGCAACTAAGAGCCATGTTCTGTGCAACATGCTCTGCTTTGCTGTGCAACTAAGTGGGTGCTACTGTGCAACTGAAAAATATGGATTTAGGTTGTGTGGAGTTGGTTTACCTAGTTCAATATCATTTGGTCCTGGATGATGTCTGACCCAATACAAGAGGGCAGCGTAAAGCTTGTTGATTGCCTCGGTGCTGCTGAACATCTTCTTTATGTTGTAATCAATGAATGGGCACCTTTGAGATGCTCTGGGCCTTATTACCCTCCTATGTCTTCGTGCAACATGTGGTTCTGAAGAACTGCTCGTGCCAACTGCTGGTTCTCCGCATATCAGGGTGTGGTAGCTGTCTGGTGATCCAGCATCTGACGAGTGAGCTAATCCCTTGCCAGCATCAGCAGCAACACATGCTTTATTCATAGTTGCTGGATCCAAACCATCCTCATATATGACAATCAGATTGGCTTCTCCTGTTTGATCTCCTAGAGTAGGTGCTGCAGGAGGTTCAGAATCATCATCTATACCCAAGTCGAAAGGTGGCGCATCGCAGTACCCGTCACCCTGATAGTTGTATGAGTTTGATCTGCGTATGGGTTGAAGGCCCAGGGCATCTCCTTGCAGCGCATTGATTGACACATCATTGGTTGACTTGGTTCGCAAGAGTGTTGTGGTTGGCGGCCAAGGAGGCTTGCACCTGCTTACAATGTTAAACACCTCCTCTTGTGTTAATGTGCACTGAAAATCAGCTCTTGGTGATGCATGCTTGCTGGGCTGCTGTGTGTTAGCTCTTGGAGACGGAGGTTTGGCAGGTTGATCACCTCCTTCCATGTTTGGCATTGAACTATCTCTAGGAGTTGGCACCTTGGGACCTGTAGTTGCAATGGTGGCTTCCTGAGCAACAGTGGTTGTTTTGTCTGTGACCCCGCTGCTAATTAGCACTTTAGTTGGAATAGTAGTAGCTGCAGTTGGCATCTTTCCAACCTTAATTGGCAGCAATCTGGGTGAACTTGGCACTCCTGCATCGATGGCTATGACATGTTCTGTCTTGTGTCTGAACCCCACACGTTTTGTGCCCCGTTCCCCTTTTGTGCCTTTGGCAAACTTAAAAATCTTTTGCTTCTTAGCTGGTTTAGGTGGGAGTGTTGACAGAGGGATCTTCTCCTTGATTTGTTGAACTGGTGTAGTAGTTGTAGGCTGAACATGCATTGCTGTCCCATGTTCAGTGGTGGTTGTCTCTCTGTTCACAACAGTTGGCACCAAGTCATCAGCTGAGGTAGCTTCCTTCTCCACGTTTTTTTAGCATCTGCCCTCAACACCTGTTGCTTGTTTTCAGGCAATTTCAAATTCTTCTTCATTGAAACTGTCTTGCGCTTCTGGACCACATGAGGGTTTCCCGCGGATGCTGCCTTGCTCTTGCTACAGCTTATATCCAGAATGCTCTTCAAATATTCCTTGTATTTTGCCTTTGAATAACACCAGTCAAGACCCTTTCCCGCTTTCACCATGTCAACTTGGTTCTTTTTCGCCTCACTTAAAAGGAATAGTTTCTGATCAATGGCAAAATCGATATTCTCACATATCGCCTGGTGATGAAAGTATGGGACAGGGAAAGTGTTTGGCAAAGCCGGCTTCAAGTTGCAGAGCTTGAACGTAACAACGCTCCCCTAAGACTCCGCTTCGTCATTTTTCTTTGACTTCGGGAGATGCTCGTCTTTCCAGCAAGTTTTGTCCATCCACATATGTAGTGTGCTCTTGCAGCTCATTGAGTTGTCGTTGCTGGAAGAGTTGACTGTGCTGCTATAGCCCCCCTAGTTGTGTTGCCTCTTGTACCCCTAGAACCAGGGCCCTTGTCATCATCGTCATCGCTACTGTCGCAGCCTCCATTGGACCCCCCTTGATCATCATGATCAACATCCCCATCTTCTTCCTCATCATCTCCTTCCTCCTCACTGCCATCAACTCCTGCACCTTTGTCTCCATCACCCTCTTTGACCTCCTCTTCTTCTTCCTCCTCCTCTGACTCATTATCTTCTTCTTTGTCCTCCTCCCCTTCTTTCTCCTCTTCTTCTTTGTCATCATATTCTTCCTCCTCCTCCTCCTCCTCCTCTTCTTCTTTGTCCTCCTCCTCTGATTCAACCTCATCTGTGTCCTCATCATCTTCAACATCTTGCGCTGCTTTCATTTCCTCATCTTCTTCTGACTCCTCCTCAACAAACTCTTTTTCTTGTATAGTTGAAACCCATCTCTTTCATTTTGCAACACGGCGTGACATGCCGGCTCCCATTGATGTCTGATGTACATAGGGATCGATATCTGGCTCCTCATCATCGATCTTGACAACCGCTTCAATGAAGGTGCCAACCTGTTCAGTTACAGCCTTGCACAGGTCATGAACGACTTTGGCAATCTTTGCCTTTTTCTGCATCATTGCAAAAAAAAGTGGGAAACCACAGAAAGATTAGTACTAATTCAAATTAGAAACATATTTAAAAAAGAATATTGCAAAATGGATGCAATCCTCTATGCAAGACTTACCTGCGGATTGTAGGTTAGTGGTAACCTGCATGCCATAAATGCTTCATCTTGCAAAAGACCACCAAGCAGTGGTGTCTGCTCCGTGCCCCTATACTCATCTTTAAGCTGTTGTGAAAAGAGAAAAGAAAAGAATAAGGTTATGAAACAGATTTGGCATTGAAAGAAAACCAATTGTTATAACATGTGCAGCTACAACAATTGTCGGGCGAACTGGATTCTACACATGTGTAACTGCACAAACCATTAAAGTGTGCAATCCACATGACACAAAAGTATTTTTGGCAACTTATGTCAACATATGTGCAACAAGATAAGTAAAATTGTGCAACTTAAGCAAATGATGTGCGAATTAAAAATGAACATGTGTGTAGCTGCCAAACAAAATACAAATTGTGCAACTACAGGCATTGTTTTGCCAAGTGATAACAACTTTTGTGCAACTACCAAAAAGTACCAGGACCTGATCTCAAAGCATATGTGCAATTACCAAGAAATTAAAAGTAAGAGAAACTCACTTGTAATGTGCCGAACACACCAAGGGATATCAAATCCTTCTTCATCACCTTTGCGATTAGAATGCTATCCCATGCATTCGCTCGTATGGCGCAACTGCTTACTGGTGTATCATGAACAAGCGCATCAACATATAAGATTTGCCACAGAAACAAAAAACTTCAGTTATTAGGAGGAGAATTTCAAAAACTATAACTGCAGAAAGAAGAAATGCACATGGAAGTACTCGTTTTCACTCACCACCAAGTGATACAAGGAGCAGCAAATGGTTTGCTTCTCCTAGTCCATGTTTCGGAAAGCTTCGTTGATGTGTTCTGCTACAAAGAGGCAAATGTTTGTGTTCTTTAGCATTTGATGATCTAGCACAATTCGGTAGCACTTTGGGCTCAGTTTCAGGGTCGTGGTTGGTGCTAGAAAGGTACTGAATGCAACTGCAAGCCATGCCATAAAGAATGTGTTATCTATTTTTCCTACCATATCCTTAATCATCTTGCACCATATATTGATATTGGGATGAGAATTTCTAGTTATGTTTAAAGTCTCTTTGAATCTCCTTGTTGCATCCTTATCAACTACATATCTGACTTTTTGACCCCTGTTTGGGAGATCAAATACCATGTGAGCATTGTCAGCATCGACATGGATCCTTTCCCTGCCTGGGAACACCATTTCAGAGCTCTCTAGCTGGTAGGACTGCACCAGGAACTTTGTGAGATCCGCTGGAAGTGTCCCTGATATGTTCAAGATGCCGCCAAACAACCTTGAAACTAAATCAGCCTTCTGCAATGGGGATAGAGAGATGTTGAACTTCGCAAACCACCCTGGTGATGCCCTTATCCTGCCTTCGTGTGATGGTCAGTCCACATCTTTCCCTGCACCCACCTCAACTCCTTCATCGCTACCCCGTTGACGAGAAAGAAAAACATTAAACACAAAACAAAAAATTGGACTGAAAAATAATAGGAATCATCATTTGGATCGGAATAGCAAAAAAATGAGGGCCAACTACTTGGCTAAAACTATATAAACATAAAATGGATGATGCCAACTAATATGATGTTCTTGTGCAACTATGAATACTCATGATGACAACTACAGACTACCAGTGTGCAACCTGCAGAAAATCTAAGAATATACTTGACCTGGAAACTACTCCCTCCGTTCCAAAATAGATGACCCAACTTTGTACTAAAGTTAGTACAAAGTTGAGTCATCTATTTTGGAATGAAGGGAGTACAAGCTAGGGGATGTGCAACTATAATCATGATGATATTGCAAAAATAAAACAGCAACATAAAAAAAGTTTGCAAAAAAAAAACCGTTCAATAGCTCATAAAACCAAATATATACCCACATACCTCAGCATCTGTTGCAGAAGATAATGCAGCTCCTCCAGCAACTCATGCCTGCACACAGGGTGTAAAAAAGATCACATGTAAAAAACATGGAGCATATGGGCTAATACAAAAAAAAATCTACGACAATGAAAAGCAGAGCATACCAACTCATGTCAACTTATGTGGAAAACTCTATTTAGATCAAGATGATTGATACGTCCATTTTTCATCATGCTTATATGTTGATATTTATTACATTATGGGCTGTTATTACATGTTTTGTCACAAAACTCATGCCTTTTCTCTCTTATTTTACAAGGTTTACATAAAGAGGGAGAATGCCGGCAGCTGGAATTCTGGGCTGGAAAAGGAGCAAACTCTGGAAACCTATTCTGCACAACTCAAAAAGCCCCGAAACTTCACAGGACTCCATTTCAGAAGATATAAAAAATATCTGGTGAGAGAAGATCACGAGGGGGGCCACCTGCTGTCCACAAGGGTGGGGGCGCCCCCCCCCCTTTCTGGGTGCACCCCTATCTCGTGGGCCCTCCAATGGCCCCCCGATGCCCATCTTCCCCTATATGAGGTGTTTTGACCTGGAAAAAAATCAGAAGGAGGCTTTCGGGACCAGACGCCGCAGTCTCGAGGCGGAACCTTGGCGGAAACCAATCTAGGGCTTCTGCATAGCTTTTCTCCCGGGGATACTTCCCTCCGGGAGGGGGAAATCGTCACCGCCGTCATCACCAACAACTCTCCCATCTTGGGGAGGGCTATCTTCATCAACATCTTCACCAACACCATCTCCTCTCAAACCCTAGTCCATCTCTTGTATCCAATCTTTGTACCCAAACCTAAGATTGGTACCTATGGGTTGCTAGTAGTGTCGATTACTCCTTGTAGTTGATGCTAGTTGGTTTATTTGGTGGAAGATCATATGTTCAGATTCGTTATGCATATTAATACCCCTCTGATCATGAACAATATTATGTCTTGTGAGTAGTTACTTTTGTTCCTGAGGACATGGGAGAAGTCTTGCTATTAGTAGTCATGTGAATTTGGTCTTTGTTCGATATTTTGATGAGATGTATTTTGTCTCTCCTCTAGTGGTGTCATGTGAACGTCGACTACATGACACTTCACCATTATTTGGGCCTAGAGGAAGGTATTGGGAAGTAATAAGTATATGATGGGTTGCTATAGTGACAGAAGCTTAAACCCTAGTTTATGAATTGCTTTGTAAGGGGCTGATTTGGATCCACTTGTTTCATGATTTGGTTAGGTTTACCTTATTACTTCTTTTGTAGATGCGGATGCTTGCAATAGAGGTTAATCATAAGTGGGAGGCTTGTCCAAGTAAGTAAAGCACCCAAGCACCGGTCCACCCACATACAAAATTATCAAAGTATCGAACGCGAATCGGATGATCGTGATGAAAACTAGCTTGGCGATAATCCCCATGTGTCCTCGGGAGCGCTTTCCTTTATATAAGAGTTTGTCCAGGCTTGTCCTTTGCTACATAAAGTATTGGGCCACCTTGCTGCACCTTATTTACTTTTGCCTTTTGTCACTTGCTATCAATTACCTTATCACAAAACTATCTGTTACCTATAATTTCAGTACTTGCGGATAATACCTTACTGAAAACTGCCTATCATTTCCTTCTGCTCCTCGTTGGGTTCGACACTCTTACTTATCGAAAGGACTACGATAGATCCCCTAAAATTGTGGGTCATTAAGACTCTTTTCTGGCGCCGTTGCTGGGGAGTGAAGCGCCTTTGGTAAGTGGAATTTGGTAAGGAAAAATTTATATAGTGTGCTGAAATTTATTGTCACTTGTTACTATGGCTCAGAATTGTTTGAGGGGCTTGTTCAGGGTATCTTCACCCCGGCCAAAAGAGCAAAGAGTTGCTCCTCAACCTACTGCACCTACTGAAAATGTTTGCTTTGAAATTCCTTCGGGTATGATAGAGAAACTGCTTGATAATCCTTTTACAGGAGACGAAACACTACATCCCTATTTACACCTAATCTATGTGGATGAAGTTTGTGGAATATCTAAGCTTGCAGATATGCCCAAGGATGTTATCAAGAAGAAGGACTTCCCTTTATCTTTGAAGGGAGATGCATTGACATGGTTTAGGCTATGTGATGATATTGGGTCATGGAACTATAATCGTCTGAAGTTGGAATTTCATCAGAAGTTCTACCCTATGCACCAGGTTCATCGTGATCGTAATTATATCTATAATTTTTGGCCCCACGAAGAAGAAAGCATCGCTCAAGCTTGGGGGAGGCTTAAGTCAATGTTATATTCATGCCCCAATCATGAGCTCTCAAGAGAAATGATTATTCAATATTTTTATGCTCGGCTTTCTCTAGATAATCGCTCCATGCTCGATACTTCTTGTTCTGGTTCTTTTATGATGAAGACTATTGAATTCAAATGGGATTTATTGGAAATAATTAAACGCAACTCTGAAGATTGGGATCTCGACGAAGGTAAGGAGTCAGGTATGACCCCTAAGTTCGATTGTGTTAAAGCTTTTATGGATACCGATGTTTTCCGGGAGTTTAGCACTAAATATGGACTTGACTCTGAGATAGTAGCCTCTTTCTGTGAATCATTTGCTACTCATGTTGATCTTCTCAAGGAGAAGTGGTTTAAATACCACCCCCCTATTGAAGTAAAAGTAGTTGAACCTATTAAAGATGAAGAAAAGACTATCACTTATAATGTTGATCCTATTGTTCCTACCGCTTTTATTGAGAAACCATCTTTCCCTGTTAGGATTAAGGATCATGCTAGAGCTTCAACCGTAGTTCGTAAGAGTAATACTAGAACACTTGCACCCCCTGAGCAAATTAAAGTTGAACCTAGTGTTGCTATGGTTAAATATATCTTGTTAGAAGATTTAGATGGACATGTTATTTACCTCCAAGAGGAATCCGCTAGAATAGCCAAACCCAATGCTAGGAATAAACATAGACCTATTGTAGGCTTACCTATTATCTCTGTTAAGATAGGAGATCACTGCTATCATGGTTTATGTGATGTAGGTGCTAGCGCGAGCATTATCCCTCATACCTTATATCAAGAAATTATGCATGACATTGCACCTGTTGAGTTAGAAGGGATTGATGTTACTATTAAGCTTGCCAATAGAGACACTATTTCACCAGTTGGGATTGTTAGAGATGTTGAAGTCTTGTGTGGGAAGGTCAAATACCCTGCTGATTTTCTTATTCTTAGTTCCCCACAAGATGAATTTTGTCCCATTATATTTGGTAGACCCTTCTTGAATACTGTTAATGCTAAGATAGACTGCGTGAAAGATATTGTTACTGTTGGTTTAGGGGGTATGTCTCATGATTTTAACTTTGCTAAATTTTGTAGACAACCCCTTGATAAAGAATTACCTAGTAAGTATGAAATTATGGTCTTGCTTCTATTGTTGTGCCTCCTAACGATCCTTTAGAACAATACTTGCTAGATCACGAAAATGATATGCATATAATGAGAGAAGGGAAATAGATGAAATATTCTTTAATCAGGGACCCGTATTGAAAAACAACTTGCCTGTTGTAATCCTAGGGGATCCTCCTCCACCCAAGGGTGATCCCGTGTTTGAACTTAAACCTTTGCCTGATAATCTTAAGTATGTCTATCTTGATGAAAAGAAGATATATCCTGTTATTATTAGTGCTAACCTTTCAGAGCAGGAAGAAGAAAAACTTTTGAAAACTCTGAAGAAGCACCGTGCTGCTATTGGATATACTCTGGATGATCTTAAGGGCATTAGTCCCACTTTATGCCAACACAAGATAAAGTTGGAAGAAAACGCTAAACCGGTTATTGATCATCAGCGACGTTTAAATCCTAAGATGAAAGAAGTGGTAAGGAAGGAAATACTAAAGCTTCTAGAGGCAGGTATTATGTATCCAGTTGCTGATAGCCAGTGGGTAAGTCATGTTCATTGTGTCCCTAAGAAGGGAGGTATGCCTGTTGTTCCTAATGATAAAGATGAATTGATCCCGCAAAGAATAGTTACAGGTTATAGGATGGTAATTGATTTCCGCAAATTAAATAAAGCTACTAAGAAAGATCATTGCCCCTTGCCATTTATTGATCAAATGCTGGAAAGGTTATCCAAACATACTCACTTTTGCTTTCTAGATGGTTATTCTGGTTTCTCTCAAATACCTGTGTCAAAAGGGGATCAAGAAAATACCACTTTTACTTGTCCTTTCGGTACCTTTGCTTATAGACGTTTGCCTTTTTTTTATGTAATGCACCTGCTACCTTTCAAAGATGCATGATGGCTATATTCTCTTATTTTTGTGAAAAGATTGTTGAGGTTTTCATGGATGATTTCTCCGTTTACGGAACTTCTTTTGATGATTGCTTAAGCAACCTTGATCGAGTTTTGCAGAGATGTGAAGACACTAACCTTGTCTTGAATTGGGAGAAGTGCCACTTTATGGTTAATGAAGGCATCGTCTTGGGACATAAAATTTCTGAAAGAGGTATTGAAGTTGACAAGGCTAAAGTCGATGCTATTGAAAAGATGTCGTGCCCCAAGGACATTAAAGGTATACGAAGTTTCCTTGGTCATGCCGGATTTTATAGGAGGTTCATAAAGGACCTCTTCAAAATCTCCAGGCCTCGGACTAATCTCTTACAGAAAGATATTCCTTTTGTCTTTGATGATGATTGTCTAGAGGCATTTGAAATAATTAAGAAAGCATTGAGCCCTGCACCCATTGTCTCCTGACTGGGATTTACCCTTTGAGATTATGTGCGATGCTAGCGATTATGCTGTAGGTGTTGTTTTAGGGCAAAGAGTTGATAAGAAATTGAATGTTATCCAGTATGCTAGTAAAACTCTAGATAGTGCCCAGAAAAATTATGCTACCACTGAGAAAGAATTTTTAGCAGTTGTATTTGCTTGGGATAAGTTTAGACCTTATATTGTTGATTCTAAAGTAACTATTCACACATATCATGCTGCTATCAAATACCTTATGGAAAAGAAAGATGCTAAACCTAGACTTATTAGATGGGTTCTTTTGCTGCAAGATTTTGACTTGCATATTATTGATAGAAATGGAGCTGAGAACCCCGTTGCACACAACTTGTCTAGGCTAGAGAATATACTTGATGACCCACAACCTATTGATGATAGCTTTCCCGATGAACAATTAGCTGTCATAAATACTTCTCGTGCTGCTCCATGGTATGCTGATTATGCTAATTATATTTTTGCTAAGTTTATACCTCCTAGCTTCACATACCAGCAAAAGAAAAAGTTCTTCTATGATTTGAGACATTACTTCTGGGATGACCCACATCTTTATAAAGAAGGAGTAGATGGTATTATTAGACGTTGTGTACCTGAGCATGAACAGGAACAGATCCTACGCAAGTGCCACTCCGAAGCTTATGGAGGACACCATGTAGGAGATAGAACTACACACAGGGTATTGCAATCCGGTTTTATTGGCCTACTCTCTTCAAGGATGCCCGTAAGTTTGTCTTATCTTGTGATGAATGTCAAAGAAATGGTAATATTAGTAGACGTCAAGAAATGCCTATGAACTATTCACTTGTTATTGAACCATTTGATGTTTGGGGCTTTGATTATATGGGACCATTTCCTTCCTCTAACGGGTACAAACATATTCTAGTTGTTGTTGATTACGTTACTAAGTGGGTAGAACCTATTCCAACTACTCCCTCCGTCTAGGTGAGTAAGTCATCTTACGAAAACCAAATAATCCCAAAACACTAAGGCGCGGTGCATTAACTACCATCTCGTTTTTTTTATTGACATAAATACAGGAATCAACCAATAAGAGATGTGGGGTGTGTCTGCGTTTAATGACTTGAAGCTACCAAACACGACATGCAGTGGTTAGTTCATTGCATGCAATGCTATTAATTAGCAAATGAACATTAATTGTTCTTGTTTTTCCCTCTTCCTTGGTCACGGTGCACAACCTAAGATGACTTACTCACCTAGACAGAGGGAGTAGTAGTGTTGATCACAACACCTCTATTAAGATGCTTAAAGAAGTTATTTTTCCGAGGTTTGGAGTCCCTAGATACTTAATGACTGATGGTGGTTCACACTTCATTCATGGTGCTTTCCGTAAAATGCTTGCAAAGTATGATGTCAACCATAGAATTGCATCCCCTTATTACCCACAGACTAGTGGTCAAGTAGAACTAAGTAATAGAGAGCTGAAATTAATTTTGCAAAAGATAGTTAATAGGTCTAGAAAGAATTGGTCCAAAAAACTTGATGATGCATTATGGGCCTATAGAACTGCAAACAAAAATCCTATGGGTATGTCTCCATATAAGATGGTTTATGGAAAGCTTGTCACTTACCTCTTGAGCTAGAACATAAGGCATATTGGGCTATTAAGGAGCTCAATTATGATTTCAAACTTGCCGGTGAGAAGAGGTTATTTGACATTAGCTCTCTTGATGAATGGAGAACCCTGGACTATGAGAATGCCAAGCTATTTAAAGAAAAAGTTAAAAGATGGCATGACAAAAGGATACAAAAGCGTGAGTTTAACATAGGTGATTATGTCTTGCTATACAACTCTCGTTTAAGATTTTTTACAGGAAAAATTCTCTCTAAGTGGGAAGAACCTTACGTTATCGAGGAGATCTATCGTTCCAGTGCCATAAAAATCAACAACTTCGAAGGCACAAATCTGAAGGTGGTGAAAAAGAACCAAACATTATATCTCAGGTAATCCTATAAATGTTGAAACCAATGTTATTGAAACCGTAACCCCGGAGGAATACATAGGGGACACTTTCTAGAATGATTCAGCCTCCAAAAAAGGAAGAGGTATGTGGTACGGTAAGTAAACCGACTCCAAAACAGTTCTAAAGGCAATTTTTCTCCGTGTTGGAATATTTAGAATAATAGAAAAATAAGTAGCAGTCCAGAAGAGACACGAGCCGTCCACGAGGGTGGAGGGCACGCCCCCCTGCCTCATGGGCAGCTCGTGTGCCTCCCAGACTCCGATTTCTTGTATGATAATCCTTTTGGTCTGTAAAAATTCATTATATATACTCCCGAAGGTTTTGACCTCTGTATCACGCAAAAATCCTCTGTTCTTGTTTCGAGCTGTTTTCTGTTAGGGTTAACGAAGCCAGGCACCATGTCGTCTCCCTCCTCCAACAACGAGGGCAACGATGCTTGGCTAATGAAGATAGATCTGAAGAGGGAAGGACATGAGGAGATCAACAAGAAGAAGAAGATCAAGAAGGAGGTGGAAGATCCGGCTCCGGCATTGGGAGAAGAAGACATCCCTCAATCTCTTCCCAACCTCTTTACCTCAACTGAGATTGAAGCTTTCAAGATGATTGAGTTAGCTCAAATTCGAAACAAGCATCTCACAAGTGAAAATATTTTGTTGAAGGAATATATAGCTGCACTCAAAGGTATTATCCGCAAGCTGGAGGATCTCCTACGCTCGATATATGATGATCCGGCGTCACTACTTTCAACTCCATCATCCCCACCCTCGAAGAAGGAGACATAATCATATGGGTATGGGCACTCCCCTTGGCAACTGCCAAGCTTGGGGGAGTGACCCCAGTATCGTATGACCATCACTCCTATCTTTTCCGCTTTTTAGTTCGATCCTTTTGGTAGTATCTTGATCTAGTAGAATAAAGTTAGCATGATCTAGTTGTGAGCTTTTGCCTTATGATCTTTACCCTTTGTAATCGAGTCCGTGAGTCATATAATAAAGATTAGTGTTGAGTCAAGGGCTTGATTCCTCACCTTTGTCATGATAGAAAAAAAGAGAGGGAATATATGAAAAGTATCAAAGAGATCATATCGATCTTATGGGAAGTAATGACTTCACATATAAAGAGTATGATGAATAAAAGTTGTTGGGAGTTGACAAACATAGTTTTGGTCATCGTTGCAATTAATAGGAAGTAATAAAAGAAGAGAGGCTTCACATACAAATATACTATCTTGGACATCTTTTATGATTGTGAGCACTCATTAAAATATGACATGCTAAAGAGTTGATGTTGGTCAAGGAAGATAACATAATGGGTTATGTTTTCTTATATCTGAAAATCTTTTGTGACAACACTGGAGCAATAGCCTTGGCGAAGGAATCCAGGTTTCACAAGAGAACAAAGCACATCAAAAGACGCTTCAATTCCATCCGCGATCTAGTCAAGGAGGGAGTCATAGAGATTTGCAAGATACATACGGATCTGAATGTTGCAGACCTATTGACTAAACCTCTTCCATGGGCAAAACATGATCAGCACCCGGACTCCATGGGTGTGAGGATCATCACTTTGTAATCTAGATTATTGACTCTAGTTCAAGTGGGAGACTGAAGAAATATGCCCTAGAGGCAATAATAAAGATGTTATTTGTATTTCCTTATATCATGATAAATGTCTTTTATTCATGCTAGAATTGTATTAACCGGAAACTTGATACATGTGTGGATACATAGACAAAATAGTATGTCCCTAGTATGCCTCTACTTGACTAGCTCATTGATCAAAGATGGCTATGTTTCTAGCCATAGACATGAGTTGTCATTTGATCAACGGGATCACATCATTAGAAGAATGATGTGATGGACTAGACCCATCCGTTAGCATAGCGCTATGATCGTTTAGTTTTACGGCTATTGCTTTCTTCATGACTTATACATGTTCCTATGACTATGAGATTATGCAACTACCGAATACCGTAGGAACACCTTGTGTGCTATCAAACGTCACAACGTAACTGGGTGATCATAAAGATGCTCTACAGGTGTCTCCGAAAGTATTCGTGGTGTTGGCATAGATCAAGACTAGGATTTGTCACTCCGAGTGTCGGAGAGGTATCTCTGGGCCCTCTCGGTAACACACATCATAATAAGCCTTGCAAGCAAAAGACTAATGAGTTAGTCATGAGATGATGTATTACGGAACGAGTAAAGAGACTTGCCGGTAACAAGATTGAACTAGGTATAGAGATACCGACGATCGAATCTCGAGCAAGTAACATACCGATGACAAAAGGAACAACGTATGTTGTTATGCGGTTTGACCGATAAAGATCTTCGTAGAATATGTAGGAGCTAATATGAGCATCCAGGTTCCGCTATTGGTTATTGACCGGAGATGAGTCTCGGTCATGTCTACATAGTTCTCGAACCCGTAGGGTTCACACGCTTAACGTTTGATGACGATCATTATTATGAGTTTATGAGTTTTGATGTACCGAAGGTAGTTCGGAGTCCCGGATGAGATCACGGACATGACGAGGAGTCTCGGAATGTCCGAGACGTAAAGATTGATATATTGGACGACTATATTCAGACACCGGAAGTGTTCTGGAAAGTTTCGGAATTTACCGGAGTGCCGGGGGGGTTACCGGAACCCCCCGGGGGAATGATGGGCCCTGGTGGGCCATAGGGGAGAGAGAGGGCAGCAGCCAGGAGGTGGCGCGCCCCCTCCCTAGGGGCAGTCCGAATAGGACTAGGGGAGGGGGGCGCGGCCCCTCTTTCCCTCTCCCTCTCCCTCTCCTTCCTTCCCCCTCTCCTTCTTGGTGGACTCCTACTAGGAATAGGATTGCAATCCTATTTCTAGTAGGATTGCCTCCCTAGCCGCACCATAGAGGGCCGGCCGGCCTCCCCCTTGCTCCTTTATATATGGGGGCAGGGGGCACCCAAAGACACACAAGTTGAATTGTTTTAGCCGTGTGCGTGACCCCCCCCCCCTCCACAGAAACACACCTCGGTTGTACCGTTGCAGTGCTTAGGCAAAGCCCTGCGCCGGTAGTCACATCATATCCATCACCACGCCGTCGTGCTGACGAAACTCTCCCGTGAAGCTCAACTGGATCAAGAGCTCGTGGTACGTCATCAAGCTGAACGCGGAGGTGTCGTACGTTCGGTGCTTGATCGGTTGGATTGCGAAGAAGTTCGACTACATCAACCGCGTCACTTGACGCTTCCGCTCCCGGTCTACGAGGGTACGTAGACACACTCTCCCCTCTCATTGCTATGCATCTAGTAGATAGATCTTGCGTGATCGTAGGAAAATTTTAAAATACTACGTTTCCCAATAGGCACCTGCTGTCCACAAGGGTGGGGGGGGCGCCCCCCTCTCTAGGTGCGCCCCCTGTCTCGTGGGCCCTCTGATGGCCCCCCCAATGCCCATCTTCTCCTATATGAGGTGTTTTGACCTGGAAAAACATAAGGAGGCTTTCGGGACCAGACGCCGCCGTCTCGAGGCAGAACCTTGGCGGAAACCAATCTAGGGCTTCGGCAGAGCTGTTCTGCCGGGGATACTTCCCTCCGGGAGGGGGAAATCATCACCGTCGTCATCACCAACAAATCTCCCATCTTGGGGAAGGCTATCTTCATCAACATATTCACCAACACCATCTCCTCTCAAACCCTAGTTCATCTCTTGTATCTAATCTTTGTACCCAAACCTCATATTGGTACCTGTGGGTTGCTAGTAGTGTCGATTACTCCTTGTAGTTGATGCTAGTTGGTTTATTTGGTGGAAGATCATATGCTCAGATCCATTATGCATATTAGTACCCCTCTGATCATGAACAATATTATGTCTTGTGAGTAGTTACTTTTGTTCCTGAGGACATGGGAGAAGTCTTGCTATTAGTAGTCATGTGAATTTGGTCTTCGTTCGATATCTTGATGAGATGTATTTTGTCTCTCCTCTAGTGGACACATGACACTTCACCATTATTTGGGCCTATAGGAAGGCATTGGGAAGTAATAAGTAGATGATGGGTTGCTAGAATGACAGAAGCTTAAACCCTAGTTTATGCGTTGCTTCGTAAGGGGCTGATTTAGATCCACTTGTTTCATGCTATGGTTAGGTTTACCTTAATCCTTCTTTTGTAGTTGCGGATGCTTGCAATAGAGGTTAATCATAAGTGGGAGGCTTGTCCAAGTAAGGACAACACCCAAGCACCGGTCCACCAACATACCAAATTATCAAAGTACCGAACGCGAATCGGATGATCGTGATGAAAACTAGCTTGACGATAATTCCTATGTGTCCTCTGGAACGCTTTCCTTTATATAGGAGTTTGTCTAGGCTTGTGCTTTGCTACATAAAGGATTGGGCCACCTTGCTGCACCTTATTTACTTTTGCCTTTTGTCACTTGCTATCAATTACCTTATCACAAAACTACATGTTACCTATAATTTCAGTACTTGCAGACAATACCTTACTGAAAATTGCCTATTATTTCCTTCTGCTCCTTGTTGGGTTCGACACTCTTACTTATCGAAAGGACTACGATAGATCCCCTACACTTGTGGGTCATCAATGATCAATGATGTCAACTACAAGATAGTTATTGTGCAACTAAAACAAAGGGTGGTGCCAACAGCTGCATAAATTCATGTGTGTCTAAGTGAGAAACACACATATTCCTTGATTTATTTACCTTAGTAGATGATTCAGCTCCCCCTGCAACTGCTGCACGTGCAGTCCGCTTTACAACCCAAAACTGATCAACACCCTAAGAAAGTAAAAGGATGGGCATGGGGAAAAACAAAAAATAGTTATATGACCCACAAACCAAAATAAAGGTGCTTCTGTCTTGAGCATGACACTTACCTCAGCTTCCTCTCCCCGCTGATCACTACGCGCAGAGCGTGGTTGACGCTCAGCAGCACGCTTCGAGTTCCCACGAAGGGGCCGATTTCCAGACGCCTAATTAAGCAAGCAAAAACATAAAAAATGATATAAGCATACATGAATAAGTTGAAAAAACTCAAGACACAGAAACAATGAAAAAAATACATGTTCTTCACTGCCATCCGCATCTCCTCCTATTATAACCATTTTTAACCTGTGGAAAAAATAGAAGAAAAACCCATAGTTAGAATACACACAAGCAAACTAGAATAAACATAAAAGATTGCTTTGATATTCAAACCTCTACACATAAGCATGACAGCTAGTGAAGAAACTGTAGAACATGTGGACATCCAACTACTACAGTGAAGCACCCAACTTCGCAGTCAACTTGTGCAATTGGACATCATATAAGTCAACTAAGTTTAACTGTGGCAAGTAATAACTAGGCAGAAAATAGTTAACTAAAGGCAACCAACTGAGTATGACAACTTGTGCAACTGGGACAAACAAAAAATGCATAGCCAACTAGAATATATGGACAAGTATGTAGCCAAAATGGATAGGCTATCACTAGTTGTGATTAATCTCCTGGACAACTAGAATATATGGACAAGTAGGTGCACCAGCAGGGCACCTACAGGAGCAACTCGAACACGGAAGCAGGGCAACTTGTGCAACTCAACAGCATATAGACATCCAACCTAGTACAAACATGAAGCAAACTAAGCATGACAACTAGTGCAAAAGTGCAGAACGTGTGGACAACCAACTAGTATAGGGATGCAACCAACTAAGCATGCAACTTGTGCAAGTGAACAACATCTTGTGCAAACTGGACTAAAACAGTCAACTGAACAACTAGTATATTGATGCAGCCAACTGATAATTTATTTTCATTTAGAAGAAACACGGTCAGACTAAGAAAAATCATGTACCAACTGAATTTAATAACTTGTGCAACTCTAAAAATGACTAACCAAATAGCTCTGACACGAAGCCAACTGAGTACAACAGCTTGTGCAAACTGGACTAAAACAACTGACCAGTTAGACCAATCAGGTAGCCAACTAGGTACATGAACTTGTGCAACTAGACTAAAAATGCCTACCAACTCGTTCAAACATAAAAGCCAATTGAGAAAAGAAACTTGTGCAATTGGAACACCGGTGTCTACCAACTACACAACAACTTGTGCAACTAGAACACAACTAAAAACAAGTTCAACGAACCACAATGCCTAGCCAACTAGTTCATAAACTTCCCGCAGCGGGAACAAGAACATGGTATATTGGGTGCACCCGTGCCTCAGCCTCAACCGCAAAAATCCCAACCACCACTCCGCCATGACGAACGCATCACTCGATAATGAACGATAATGAATCCCCACCACCACTGCCCCTTGCAACCGCACAAATCAAAGCATATGAAGGTCGAACCGAAGCAAGCACAATAAAGGAACCATTTGAAATCCAACCTGCCACATACGCCACCGTCGACCTGGACATGGCCTCGCCCCTGACGACAAGACAGAGAGAGGGGGGACAATAGAAGGCCACTGCAAACGTCTGCCTCGAGCGCAAATCCCAACAACCGCTCCACAAACACCAACACACCCTCCCCCATGAATCCCCACCACCACTGTACCTAGTTGCCGCACAAACACGAGAGTCGAGCGCAAGCACACACGACACTTCTACACCAAAAAATCGACCATACGAGGCAGTTGATGCCATAGGAACCCTAGGAATCCAACCCGCCATTTCCGCCCCTGACAACCTCGACGTGACCTAGACCACAGCGACGAGACAGAGAAAGGGAGGACAGTAGTGGGTACCTGCAACACCGACGAGCGCCAGCATCAAATCCTCCCGTGGCCCAGTTGTGAATCCGCCGACGATTTGAGACCCACGACGCGATTTCTTCGCAGTTGCGGGTGGTAGAGCGAGAGCGAGAAGGGTGGAGATGAGCGGAGATGGGGGAGGAAAGCGAGAGAAAGGGGGAGAAAATGCCTCGCATTTCAAAACCGCTGCCCATGAACTCCCTCACAGTTGCTTACAAGTGGGTCCCTCGCTGGTCCGGATAGGGACAACTCGCCCATGAATGCGCAGTGGGAGGCATCAGACCAGGCGGCACCTGGCACTCGCCCGAGGCGCTCGCGACGCGATCGTGCGGTCACGAGCTGGCCGCTCGTTGACTCCAAATAGTGTGTGACGCCCCCGATTTGACCGTACACTAATCATGCACGCAAATGTGTACGGCCAAGATCAAGGACTCACTGGAAGATATCACAACACAACTCTAGACACAAATTAAAATAATACAAGCTTTATATTACAAGCCAGGGGCCTCGAGGGCTCGAATACAAAAGCTCGAATACACAAGAGTTAGCGGAAGCAATAATATCTGAGTACAGACATAAGTTAAACAAGTTTGCCTTAAGAAGGCTAGCACAAAACATCAATGATCGAAAAGGCAAGGCCTCCTGCCTGGGACCTCCTAACTACTCCTGGTCGTCAGATGTCTCCACGTAGTAGTAGGCTCCGTCGGGGTAGTAGCAGTCGTCAAGGGTGGCTTCTGGCTCCTGGACTCCACCATCTGGTTGCATCAACCAGAAAGAAGAAGAAGGGGGGAAAGGGGGAGCAAAGCAACCGTGAGTACTCATCCAAAGTACTCGCAAGCAAGGATCTACACTACATATGCATCTGTATCAATGAAAAGGATAGTATATGTGGACTAAGCTGCAGAATGCCAGAATAAGAGGGGGAGAAGCTACTCCTATCGAAGACTAGCATATTTTGGAAACCACCGTCTTGCAGCAACAGGGGGAGTAGAGTAGTATAGCATAAGTCATATTTATGTTGTTGTTTCGACGCTCAGGGATCCTTTCTCGACTCCCGAAGCAACATATCCAAACAATGCCTCAGCATCCAGTTCTAGTTGTAGCGATCGGGATATAACTCCAAGTGTCCGTTACCGTAGGACAGGCTATCGATAGATGTTTTCTTCCCTGCAGGGGTGCACCAACTTACCCATCACGCTTGCTTAACTCCGGCCGGACACACCATCAGGTCATGCCCGCCCTCGGCCAAACAATACGCCGCAACCCGACCTAGGCTTAATAGAGAGGTCATGCACGCCGGACTAAACCCTATGCCCCCAGGGGTCATGGGCCAATCGCCCCGGGAACTCCTGCACGTTGCGTATGCGGCCGGTGAGCAGACCTAGCAACCTCCTTTAAAAAGGTAGGAGCCTAACCAGTCCAACCCAGCGTGCGCCGCTCAGTCGCAATGACGTTAGTTAAGCTTCGGCTGATGCATATAACGCAGAACGCCCATACTATGCCCACGTGATGGTTAGCGCTATCAGGCCAGAGGCCCCTCAGATCAAATATCCAAACCGTTTAGTGTCTTGGGAACGCGCGGTAACGAGCAGAGGCTCACGAAAATGTGACCCCATTGCCCCGTCTCGAGGACTTGCGGCAAAGGCGAGTGCCTGGCCACGCCTCGTATTTATCTCGCGGGCACCTTCCAGGTCAACCCGACTACACATCACTCGCAATTAAGCTCGCGCGGGTACTCCTCAGGGTCGACCCGTCTTTAGTAACCAGGTTCGGTGTAAAGTCATAGTAACCGTAGTAACTGTGTGTCTGACACCAAAGGAAAACCTGAGGAAATCACCCTCGATGGAATTCCACCTGATGTTTATCGTCAAGGTGAACGAAAGAGGAGTCACCCTCGAGGTCCACTCTTGAGGAGTTGCATGACAGTGTCGTTATCGGGAGTGGAGAAAGAGGAATCACCCTCGATGACCACAACCGATGAACTAACCTACAATGTTAACATCAGAAGTGCTGATGAGGTCTCACCCTCGGCACTCGATAGTAACCCAGCAGTGTCGAGCAACTAAGGGGAAAGTGATGTGAAGTGCCGGGTCCTGGTCTTCGATCCCGTTGATCGGGTCTTCTGATAATCCAGCGAGGCAGTCGGGACAAGGTAGGGGGGTCACTGGTGGATCTCTAACCAGCCTATACTAAGCAGTTTAGTATAGACATGTAAGGTATGAAAGCAGTAACAACAACCGGCTATGCATCAGAATAGGATCATACAAAAAGCAATAGCAGTTCTAATGCAAGCATAAGAGAGAAGAGAGTGGGCGATATCGGAATGATCAAGGGGGGTTGGCTTGCATGGTTGCTCAGACGAGAAGGAGGGGTCGTCGTCGATGCAGTTGATCACCGAGGTAGCATCAGTCTCGCGGTCTACCGGAGAGAAGAGGGGGAAGAAACAATAAATATGAAGCATACAGATGTACAAAGAAGCACGACAAGTCAACACGCAGTGCTAGGGTGCTCTAACGCGGTGCTACACAATAACGGCGAAGGGGGATAACATCCGGGAAAGTATTCCCGAAGTCTGGCCTTTTCGGACAGATGAAACGGAGGGGAAAAGTTGCATGTTCGCTATGCTAGAAGCATGTGGTAGACGAACTATCCGCGTATTCGGGTTCGTTGGATTTTTCTGAGCAACTTTCATATATAAAACATTTTCATCCGAGTTACGGATTATTTTCTATGATTTTCTAAAATTTATTTATTTTCTGGGATTTATTATCAATTAAACGTAAAAGGCTAAAAGACTAACGTATATTTACACCCAGATGTGTACCCACCAGAGGGACTGATTAGTGGGCCAGGTCAACTGCCAAGTCAGAAGTTGACTGGTCAAGTTGACTAGTCAATTGGGTCCAGTGGGACCCAGATGTCTTGATAGAGTCTAGCCCAGTCAGTAATTTGACTGGGTTAAACTAGACAGGAGGGTTATTTAACTTAATTAAAACAATTGACCAGCTAATTAATCTAGCAGGGCCCACATGTAATAGGCACATGTCATATCGAAGTTTGTGCTGTTGTTTTTTTAATAGTGGGGGATTTGGGCTAAGCTAATTAGGCTGGGACCCAAGTTGAAGTGGCCCAGCGGGGCGCTGGTGTGCACGCACGCACGACGCACGCATGCACGGACGACGCCGGCGGCTGAACCAACTGCACTAGCGTGCAACGGCGGGGAGGCGATGCGCAGTGGGACGGCTAGTGGCGGGAGCGGGGTGCGGCGGCGGTTGCGGGCCGCGCGGGCCGGTGTGGCTAGGCGCAGCCGGGCGGAGCAACGGGCTGGGCGAGCGGAGCAGCATGTAGCGGCGACGGCGGCGCAAGAGCAGTAGCTAAACATCGGCATAAGCATCAAGAGCAACAATAAGTGGAGCTAGCAAAGCAGCAGCTAGCAAGCAAAGCAGAACAGAGGCAAGAGCAGCAACGTAGCACAAGGAGCTGCATGTGCGCGTACGCGAATACCGTGCTTTGGTCATGGCGGCCACCGGCTCGTACATGCGACTACGGCGACGAATCGAAGCGGGAACAAGAGGGATCCGGGAGAGGAGTTCACCGCGAAGTCGGAGACGTGGTCGGGGAAGCCGGGGACGGCTTGTCGGTACCGCAATCAACGACGAGATCCCGCGGCCATGGCGGAGAAATGACGATGAAGGCGACGATGTGGTGCTCCCCCGCTCGAACCAATTGAACTAGTTGATGGAGGCGTCGACGCCGGAGCTCATGGACATCACCCTGGGTGCCAGGGAGCATGTAGGCCGTGGCAACGCGAGAACGGACGCGGTCACCGCGCGAGTTCTTCAACTCGTTTTTGAGCAGAGGAGGAGGGGGCGCAATGGGGAAAAGGATGGGATCGGACGAGGGCGCGCTGGGGTTTCGCGAGAGCGCCTTATAGGCCGAGGAGGGGGCACGTGGTGCCCATCCATGACCACGGCGGCTGGATGCTCGCCACGGCCTCCCTGCCTCCTGTAGCGGGACGATGGGGATGACCCAGGTGGGCTGGGCCTGCGCGTGTAGTGAGCGGGCCGCAAGTGCAAAGTGCTTTCTACCTTTTCTTTGCTTTCGTTTTGTTTCTAAAATCCTTTTCTGTTTTTTTAAATAGTTTATGTTTGTGTTAAGTTGAGCCACCAATTGGATTTAGTAAAAAAAAAGTGCCACTTGACAAACCAAAAACTAGGCATTATTTAGTACTGCCACAATTAGTTTGGAGGCAAGAAGATTTCATTTAAATTTTATATAATTGAAAAATGGATTTATGGGGCTGTTTGGGTACTGTTTTATTTGCTAGGGGCATTTTAAACATCTATAAAAATGTTTGTTAATGCATGAAAATTATCTAATGAATATTTTCAACCCATCGAACATTTTTGTTGGACAGCTTGAAGAAACTAAAATTTGACTTTCAATCTAAATTTGAATTTCGGATTGAAATATTTCTTAATTGTTTTCCCGGGGCATAATGATGATGACTTGGCATCATTAGCGTGGAGTTACTGTAACATGATTCTCGGGGTGTTACATAGTGCGTACATACTGTTTAGATTTTAGGCTAAAATAATACTCCCTTCGTTCCCAAATATTTGTCTTTTCATAGATTTCAATAAGTGACTACATACGAAGCAACAATAGTGAATCTACACTCTAAAATATGTTTACATACATCTGTATGCTCTAGTCCATTTGAAATGTCTAGAAAGACAAATATTTGGGAACGGAGAGAGTATGAAAGGTTTTATAGTGGTTCTCAATTTTAACTCTTTAGGAACTGTTCTTCCATCCCAATCTAATGAGGGGTAAAATATAAGGTGTCACACTCAAAGTACTACTCCCTCCGTTTAAGTATTTGTTTTTCTAGAGATTTCAACAAGTGACTACATATGAAGCAAAATGAGTGAATCTACACTCTAAAATATATCTACATACATTCGTATGTTGTAGTCCATTTGAAATGTCAAAAAGACAAATATTTGGGAACAGAGGGAGTAGTACATATGGGACCCATACTATAATTATGTAGAACCAGCACCTATAATATTTTTCCGAGGGTGATACGTCATTTGCTTCAGTACTCTCCGCATGTCCGGCTCCTCCCCCCACTGTGTCTCCCCTAACAAGTCTCCCCCACCCAATAGGGGTAGTCGTCGCCGCCAGAAACCTCGGTCGCCTCGGGCGTTCTGTTGACTCTGCCCCGCATTTGTCATGACCATGCATCGCCGCTACACCTCTCTCGATCGCCGGCAAACCCTAGCCATGTCCGGTCGCCCGCACAAGGCCTGGATGCGAGCGCGGCCAATGCGGGAGATGAAGAGGAACATGTCGAAGGAAGAGCGCATGGCGGTGGTGTCCATCGAGAGGAAGAAGAGCATCCTCTTCGTGCCTGTGGCATCATGGAGGAGGCGGAGAGAAAGCCCACCGCTCGCCCCACGAAGATCAAGAAGGCCGCCGTCGCATGGGTGCCACGCACCATAGTCGCTAGCGGGCGTCCAAGCAGTACATTAATGTCGAGGCGTCCAAGCGACACGTGATCGCCAAGGCGTCACAGGTCTAGCTTCAACGCCTGCTCTGGCAAGCTTGTCTCCACGGCAGTTGGAGGAGCTCACCTTGATGCTCGCTGGGGTAAACAATGACTCCTTTTAAACCTTCTCATTAAGGAGCTCACCCCATGATATGTCTCAAAATCATATAAAAATTCCATCATGTTTTACGATATGGTGCCGCTGCCACCACGTGTTATTCGTCCGAAGCCCTAATCTGGAGTTCGTTCCTGGCTTCAGAAAGAGGGATTCGTCGCCGTCGTCATCACCAACCCTTTTCCATCAATAATTTCATGATGCTCACATCCATGTGTGAGTAATCTTCTACAGACATATGGAGGTAGATGTGATTTGGACGTGATTTCTTAGCGCTTGATCCTTCGTATCCACTATGTTATGAGATTGTGCTATGACCTTGCTATGCTTAGTGCTTGCCACACGGGTACCGTTACGTGATATACAAATGGTTTCACCCCCTTTCCGCGACGGATTTTTGAACCGTCACTTTGCCTGTGTGTGCAATAGAAGGGGGGCGGGTCCTTCCCACAAGACCCAGAAACCGTGGGGATATGCGAGCGACTACTGACAATTTCCATAGAGTAAACGTATGAGAAGTCGCGGCCTATCCCGTATGTTAGGCCTCAACGTTACGTTTCTGATCTGAGAGACATCTGAAACGATTACGCGGTTATATGTGGAAAAAGTGGATATCACAAACATTTAATCTACCGATGTGTGTGCAATTGGTACGTTATCGCACACAGTTAAAAAATGTAAAATGTGTGTGGTGCCTCTCCTATTACAAATGTGTCTATTTCATAACTATGTGCGACAGGTATTTCTATCACACACGGCTCCATATATGCACACTCTTCATTTTGTCCAACATTACAAACGCATACATGTTTGAAACATTTGCCGTATTACCATGAATGCACACGCATATGAGGCGAAACCATGTGTGTGTCCGTTGAGCATCGCAAACGTTTCCCGTCAAAGATCATCTATTCTATATTTTTCAATCACACACGTTGTTTTATTTCTAACCGTGTGTACATTATTTTATTCGCTCCCGTTTAATTTTATTTTCCCTTGTAATTTATTATTCAAATTGGGAATTTTGAATTAAGAAATGTGGAATTCAAATTCTCAGCACAATGGTTCGACAACCAATCCATAAATAAAATTCTCAGTATAATATGTTCGGTAAGTACATGATTAGGTAAAAATTAACTATGATGAACCACAATATTTAGAGGCGGTAAACGTGAAGAGAGAAGTGTAAATCATTTTGGCTGTCAATGGTGTTGAAGAAGCGGAATGCCCATGATGTTCCCTCCTGCATGCCAAAGGCTCGAACAACTTTTGTCCAAACCCTTGTGACGATCGTTCACCCATCCTTCACTGCCTCTAGGGAGACTTCTAGATCATTATCATGGTAGTATGAATTATATTCTTTAACTTTAGTTACCTCATTCTGGTCATGTAGTTTGCAAGGTAATCATCAGTAAATTGCTTCAGAAACCACTGAAAACAAAAAAATCAGATATTTATGTCTAATAGAGTAACTCGTTGTGGGCAGGGGTAAAATGCAACACATTACTTACGATCCTAAAGTTCACTGTTGTCTTGGACAAAGTGTAAATAAAGAGTTTAATTCCCACCACCCGTCTCTTTCGCCTAACAATCTTTCTTAATTTCCCCACTTGATGCTTGCTCATAAATATGTCATTGCCCCATACTCAAAAGGGATCGAAGCGTGGATCAATAACGCTGATATATGTGAAGGAAATATGCCCTAGAGGCAATAATAAAGTTATTATTTATTTCCTTATATCATGATAAATGTTTATTATTCATGCTAGAATTGTATTAACCGGAAACTTAGTACATGTGTGAATACATAGACAAAACAGAGTGTCCCTAGTATGCCTCTACTAGACTAGCTCATTGATCAAAGATGGTTGTGTTTCCTAGCCATAGACATGAGTTGTCATTTGATCAACGGGATCACATCATTAGGAGAATGATGTGATGGACAAGACCCATCCGTTAGCTTAGCACTATGATCGTTTAAGTTTTACTGCTATTGCTTTCTTCATGACTTATACATGTTCCTATGACTATGAGATTATGCAACTCTCGAATACCGGAGGAACACTTTGTGTGCTACCAAACGTCACAACGTAACTGGGTGATTATAAAGGTACTCTACATGTGTCTCCGAAGGTACTTGTTGGGTTGGCGTATTTCGAGATTAGGATTTGTCACTCCGATTGTTGGAGAGGTATCTCTGGGCCCACTCGATAATGCACATCACTATAAGCCTTGCAAGCATTGCAGCTAATGAGTTAGTTGCGGGATGATGTATTACGGAACGAGTAAAGAGACTTGCCGGTAACGAGATTGAACTAGGTATTGAGAATACCGACGATCGAATCTCATGCAAGTAACATACCGATGACAAAGGGAACAACGTATGTTGTTATGCGGTTTGACCGATAAAGATCTTCGTAGAATATGTGGGAGCCAATATGAGCATCCAGGTTCCGCTATTGGTTATTGACCGGAGACGTGTCTCGGTCATGTCTACATAGTTCTCGAACCCGTAGGGTCCGCACGCTTAAGGTTTCGATGACAGTTTTATTATGAGTTTATGAGTTTTGATGTACCGAAGGAGTTCGGAGTCCCGGATGAGATCGGGGACATGACGAGGAGTCTCGAAATGGTCGAGACGTAAAAATCGATATATTGCACGACTATATTCGGACATCGGAAAGGTTCCAAGTGATTCGGGTATTTTCGGAGTACCGGTGAGTTACGGGAATAGAGGAGAGAGGCCAAAAGGAAGGAGGCGCACGGCCCCCTTCTGGTCCGAATTGGACAAGGGGTGCAGCCCCCTTTTCCTTCTCCCTCTCCCCCTCTTTCCTTCTCTCCTACTCCAGAAAGGAAAGGGGAATCCTACTAGGACTTGGGAGTCCTAGTAGGACTCCCCACACTTGGCGCGCCCCCTCTAGGGTCGGCCTCTCCCTCCCTCCTTTATATACGGGGGTAGGGGGGCACCTCTAGACACAACAATTGATCTCTTGATCGCTAGCCGTGTGCGGTCCCCCCCTCCACCATAGTTCTCCTCGATAATATTGTAGCGGTGCTTAGGCGAAGCCCTGCGACGGTAGAACATCAAGATCGTCACCACGCCGTCGTGCTGACGGAACTCTCCCTCGACACTCAGCTGGATCGGAGTTCGAGGGACGTCATCAAGCTGAACGTGTGCTAGAACTCGGAGGTGCCGTAGTTTTGGTGCTTGATCGGTCGGGCCGTGAAGACGTACGACTACATCAACCGCGTTGTTCTAACGCTTCCGCTTTCGGTCTACAAGGGTACGTAGACACACTCTCCCCTCTCGTTGCTATGCATCTGGTAGATAGATCTTGCGTGATCGTAGGATTTTTTTTGAAATACTGCGTTCCCCAACAGTGGCATCATGAGCCAGGTCTATGCGTAGATGATATGCACGAGTAGAACACAATGAGTTGTGGGCGATACTAGTCATACTGCTTACCAGCATGTCATACTTTGCTTCGGCGGTATTGTGAGATGAAGCGGCCCGGACCGACATTACGCGTACGCTTACGCGAGACTGGTTTCACCGTTATGAGCAATCGTTGCTTAAAGGTGACTGGCGGGTGTCTGTCTCTCTCACTTTAGCTGAATCAAGTGTGGCTACGCCCGGTCCTTGTGAAGGTTAAAACAACACATACTTGACGAAACATCGTTGTGGTTTTGTATGCGTAGGTAAGAACGGTTCTTGCTAAGCCCGTAGCAGCCACGTAAAACTTGCAACAACAAAGTAGAGGACGTCTAACTTGTTTTTGCAGGGCATGTTGTGATGTGATATGGTCAAGACATGATGAGATATACGGTTTTGTATGAGATGATCATGTTTTGTAAAGTTATCGGCAACTGGCAGGAGCCATATGGTTGTCGCTTTATTGTATGAAATGTAATCGCCATGTAATTGCTTTACTTTATCACTAAGCGGTAGCGATAGTCGTAGAAGCAATAGTTGGTGAGACAACAATGATGCTACGATGGAGATCAAGGTGTCGCGCCGGTAACGAAGGTGATCATGATGGTGCTTTGGAGATGGAGATCAAAAGCACAAGATGATGATGGCCATATCATGTCACATATTTTGATTGCATGTGATGTTTATCTTATTATGCTTCTTATTTTGCTTAGAACGACGGTAGCATTATAAGATGATCCCTTACTAAATTTCAAGGTATAAGTGTTCTCCCTGAGTATGCACCGTTGAGAAAGTTCGTCGTGCCGAGACACCACGTGATGATCGGGTGTGATAAGCTCTACGTTCAAATACAACGGGTGTAAGCCAGTTTTGCACATGCAGAATACTCGGGTTAAACTTGACGAGCCTAGCATATGCAGATATGGCCTCGGAACACTGGAGACCGAAAGGTCGAGCGTGAATCAGATAGTAGATATGATCAACATAAGATGTTCACCATTGAAACTACTCCATCTCACGTGATGATCGGACATGGTTTAGTTGATTTGGATCACGTGATCATTTAGATGACTAGAGGGATGTCTATCTAAGTGGGAGTTCTTAAGTAATATGATTTAATTGAACTTTAATCTATCATGAACTTAGTCCTGGTAGTATTAGCATATCTATGTTGTAGATCAATAGCTCGCGATGTTGCTCCCCGCTTATTTTTTATTTGTTCCTAGAGAAAACTAAGTTGAAAGATGTTAGTAGCAATGATGCGGAATTGTTCCGTGATCTGAGGATTATCCTCATTGCTGCACAGAAGAATTATGTCCTTAATGCACCGCTAGGTGACAGACCTATTGCAGGAGCAGATGCAGACGTTATGAACGTTTTGACAAAAGCTCGGTATGATGACTACTTGATAGTTTAGTGCACCATGCTTTACGGCTTAGAACCGGGACTTCAAAACTGTTTTTGAACACCATGGAGCATATAAGATGTTCCAAGAGTTGAAATTAGTATTTCATACTCATGCCCGTGTCGAGAGGTATGAGACCTTTGACAGTACTTTGCCTACAAGATGGAGGAGAATAGCTCAACCAGTGAGCATATGCTCAGATTGTCTGGGTACTACAATTGCTTGAATCAAGTGGGAGTTAATCTTCCAGATAATATAGTAATTGACAAAATTCTCTAGACACTATCACCAAGTTAGTAGAACTTCGTGATGAACTATAATATGCAAGGGATGACGAAAGTAATTCTCGAGCTCTTCGCGATGCTGAAATCGGCGAAGGTAGAAATCAAGAAACAACATCAAGTGTTGATGGTTAACGAGACCACTTGTTTCAAGTAAAGGGCAAAAGGATAGAAAGGGAACTTCAAGACGAATGACAAGCAAGTTGTCACTCCCATGAAGAAACCCAAAGCTAAACTCAAGCCTGAAACTAAGTGCTTCTACTGCAAAGGAAATGGTCACTGGAAGTGGAACTGCCCTAGATACTTGGCGGATAAGAAGGATGGCAAAGTGAACAAAGGTATATTTGATATACAGATTATTGATGTGTATTTTACTAGTGTTCATAGCAACCCCTCGGTATTTGATACTGGTTTAGTTGCTAAAGAGTAGTAACTCGAAATGGGAGTTGCATAATGAACAGAAACTAGTTAAAGGATGAAGTGACGATGTGTATTGGAAGTAGTTCCAAGATTGATATGATCATCATCGCACACTCCCTATACTTTCGGGATTAGTGTTGAACCTAAATAAGTGTTATTTGGTGTTTGTGCTGAGCATGAATATGATTTGATCATGTTTATTGCAATACGGTTATTCATGTAAGTTAGAGAATAATTGTTGTTCTGTTTACATGAATAAAACCTTCTATGGTCATACACCCAATGAAAATAGTTTGTTGGATCTCGATCGTGTGATACACATATTCATAATATTGAAGCCAAAATATGCAAGGTTAATAATGATAGTGCAACTTATTTGTGGCACTGCCGTTTAGGTCATATTGGTGTAAAGCGCATGAAGAAACTCCATAGTGATGGACTTTTTGGAATCACTTGATTATGAATCATTTGGTGCTTGCGAACCATACCTCATGGGCAAGATGACTAAAACTCCGTTCTCTGGAACTGTGGAGCGAGCAGCAGAGTTGTTGGAAATCATACATACTGATGTATGCAGACTAATGAGTGTTGAAGCTCACGGTGGGAATCGTTATTTTCTGACCTTCACTGATGATTTGAGCAGATATGGGTATATCTACTTAATGAAGCACAAGTCTGAAACATTTGAAAAGTTTAAAGAATTTCAGAGTGAAGTGGAGAATCATCGTAACAAGAAAATAAGAGTTTCTACGATATGATCGTAGAGGTAAAATATTTGAGTTAGCGAGTTTGGCCTTCAGTAAAAACAATGTGAAATAGTTTCACTACTCACGCCACCTGGAACACCACAGTGTAATGGTGTGTCCGAACGTCATAACCGTACTTTATTAGATATGGTGCGATCGATGTCTCTTACCGATCTACCACTATTGCTTTTGGGGTTATGCATTAGAGACAGCTACATTCACGTTAAATAGGGCACCATCTAAATCCGTGGAGATGACACCGTATGAACTGTGGTTTGATGAGAAACCTAAGCTGTCATTCTTTTAAGTTTGGGACTGTGATGCTTATGTAAAAAGGTTTCAACATGATAAGCTCGAACCCAAATCGGAGAAGTAAATCTTCATAGGATACCCAAAAGAAACTGTTGGGTACACCTTCTATCACAGATGCGAAGGCAAGGTCTTTTTTGCTAAGAGTGGATCCTTTCTAGAGAAGGAGTTTCTCTCGAAAGAAGTGAGTGGGAAGAAAGTAGAACTTGATGAGGTAATTGTACCTTCTCCCGAATTGGAAAGTGGAACATCACAGAAACTAGTTCCAGTGATTCCTACACCAATTAGTGAGGAAGCTAATGATGATGATCATGAAACTTCGGATCAAGTTTCTGCTGAACGTCGTAGATCAACCGGAGTACGTTCCGCACCAGAGTGGTACAGCAACCCAGTTCTGGAAGTCATGTTACTAGACCATGATGAACCTGCGAACTATGAGGAAGCGATGATGAGCCCAGATTCCGCAAAATGGCTTGAGGCCATGAAATCTGAGATGGGATCCATGTATGAAAACAAAGTGTGGACTTTGGTTGACTTGCCCGATGATCGGCAAGCCATCGAAAATAAATGGATCTTCAAGAGGAAGACCGACGCTGACGGTAATGTTACTGTTTAGAAAGCTCGACTTGTTGCGAAAGGTTTTCGACAAATTCAAGGAGTTGACTACGATGAGACTTTCTCACCCGTAGCGATGCTTAAGTCTGTCTGAATCATGTTAGCAATTGCCGAATTTTATGAAATCTGGCAAATGGATAACAAAACTGCATTCTTTAATGGATTTATTAAAGAAAAATTGTATATGACGCAACCCGAAGGTTTTGTCAATCCTAAAGGTGCTAACAAAATGTGCAAGCTCCAGCGATCCATCTATGGACTGGTGCAAGCATCTCGGAGTTGGAATATACGCTTTGATAAGTTGATCAAAGCATATAGATTTATACAGACTTACGGTGAAGCCTGTATTTACAAGAAGTGAGTGGGAGCACTACAACCTTTTTGATAAGTATATGTGAATGACATATAGTCGATCGGAAATGATGTAGAATTTTCTGAAAGCATAAAGGAGTGTTTGAAAGGAGTTTTTCAAAGAAAGACCTTGGTGAAGCTGCTTACATATTCGGCATCAAGATCTATAGAAATAGATCAAGATGCTTGATAAGACTTTCGATAAGTACATACCTTAATAAGATTTTGAAGTAGTTCAAAATGGATCAGTCAAAGAAGGAGTTCTACTGGCACTGGGGTGCACTGAATTAGTAAGTTAGTCCAAATATGATCAAAAGTGTATGGAAGTGTATGAATATCATAGCAATATCACCCAAAAGTGGCATGGAGCAAGCAGAAATTATAGATACGTTTTGGACGTATCACTGGGACACTAGCATGCCGGACCCACACGTCAGTTTGACCTGGCACGATGAGTTGACCTACTGATGTCACACTGATGCAATGATGATGAAGTAATGTTTTCTAGATTGCAAATTGATAACCCACAAGTGTAGGGAATCGCAACAGTTTTCGAGGGTAAAGTATTCAACCCAAATTTATTGATTCGACACAAGGGGAACCAAAGAATACTCTTAAGTATTAGCAACTGAGTTGTCAATTCAACCACACCTGGAAACTTAGTATCTGCGGCATGATAGTTTAGTAGCAAAGTAATATGATAGTGGCGGTAGCAGCAATAAAAGTAACGGTAGTGTTTTTGTAGTTTTTGTAATAGTAGCAATGGGAAAGTAAATAAGCAACAAGCAATATGTGAAAAGCTCGTAGGCATTGGATCGGTGATGGGAAATTATGTCAGATGCAGTTCATCATGTAGAAGTTATAACCTAGGGTGACACAGAACTAGCTCTAGTTCATCAATGCAATGTAGGCATGTATTCCGAATATAGTCATACGTGCTTATGGAAAAGAACTTGCATGACATCTTTTGTCCTACCCTCCCGTGGCCACTACAAGAAAAACACTCATCAATGACCCTCCATTTTGGTCAAAGAATCGTCATTGGTATCTATTTACGACCTTTTTTGACCAAATTCAGAGGGTCAATAGTTGACCGTCAAGAACAAACAAACATGACCTTTTTTAGTGTTTTGGTCAAGTATTCTTTGACCAAAACAATTAGGTCATAAAATCTTTGACCAATTTTTTTGGTCACGACATGTGTGCCTGAACCACGCAGGATCTGACATGGCATCAACCACGTGGCTAAGGTGATGACATGGCGGCCATGATAGTGACTAAAAAATAAGGTCACAATTTTACTAGCCTGGTCCAAATCAGATATCTAAATGGGCCAAGCCCAACAATTCAGCCATTTTTTCAATTGGGATTTCATTTTTTTTGTGCTGCATTCATAAACCAATATTTGAGCCCACTAATAATTTTGTATCTAGGACGAGGACTTATTTTTCCACAGTTTTGATACACTAGGCATCGTAGATAACTCCAGCGAAAAATTCATTATGATAAATAGTTTCATTCATTTCAGCAATAGGCATCATGGCAGATACTTCACAAACATGCATCACATACAATAGTTCGGCATTCAACTCCACTACAAATCCAACAAGTGTTGGTACTGTACTACCAATACTTTGCACATAGCTGGAACCACGGTGGCTTCAATGGAACACATTAAAGAACACAAAATTGTATTTTTCACATGTAACAACAAATTGAGAAACCATCGCTTCGCCCATCTTCAACTGTCCCACTTCTTCTGGGTAGCTAGTTCTGGAATGAGGAACATCCTGACATTAAGAAGGATCACAAATGAGAAGAACATACAGACTAGAAGGGAGAAAAGAAGACACATGGAAATTTGAAAATGGAGCAATTGACTTGAAATAACATCAATAAATATGGCAGTGGGGCATGCTTGTTCTAAGATGCATATTGTAACAAGGAAACCAATGAAATTAAGGTTGATGGTACATCAAGCCAACAAAGGTGTCATGAGGCATTTTTTTCACAAGACAACAAGTCACTACAGGAAAAGGTTGGACACAATACATGCGACTTAACAGCGGCTATCATGACAGTACACAAGAGAAAATCAATCCTCTTTCAATTTTTATACATAGAAGTTGCGAGGTTAACACAAGCATTATTTCCAAATCATAGAAATGCCAACCTGAAATAAAATTCTGATGTGCAACTATACTTTTCTAGGTGCACATCAAGTATCATTTTGAGTTGACCGCAACAAGTATTGACCAAGTTATTATAGCAAATAAGTATTCAGTATAGATTCAACTTTAGGTAACTCGTTAGCGATCGAGGAATCATAAAAAAACTCATTGCTACTAGCATGATGCACCTGAGGCGAGGGAAAGCATTGTGGTACCTGTGAATGGCTCAGGTCTTCAAAAAAGGAAGGACAACACACCCTCCATGTTCCATATTGTTTGGTCCAAACATGGCAACAAGTAAATATGCAGGTTTCATCCGCACAAAATGATATTGCAAGATTAGCAAGTTGTAACATCAAAAGGTTGGTCAAGCTCTTGCCCACCAAAACTGCCATGTTGTCTCCTAGTTGTGAAAAGAACAATGAGATGATTAACAACTCTAAAATCAGAACTTTGCATTTAACAGCTCTTGAAAATATCGATGTCACATTATTACACACCAAGTAGAAGCATCATATCAAGCACAAAAAATTGTTGTTGTAATTTGCCGACAATTAAGAGGATTAACTCATGAAACTAAATATCTCAAAGAATAGCAATGTGGGATAGGTTGTGGTTTACATGCCTATTATCAAATAAAGAAATGTCATTTGATGTGGTTAAATGTGGTTCAATAGGGTTCGATTCACATACTGATGCAATAAATATTGCTATACTCTGTAAGAATATGCTCCATAAAATGAAGCCATGTGCAGTTAGTTTAACCAGTGTTATGTTCTAAAAAATGAGGGTAACTAAGGCAGGCATACATGCTAGGGAATAGCAAGTTACAGCCAAAATCATCACCTTCCATTTATTTGCACCAACAAAATCATCAGATGTTCACAATTCAGATCAGACAAGGTAATTTGAAGCTCCCCACTATTGCTGGCCCAACTAGACTCAGACTCCAGCATAACAACACATTTGAAATCTCTATTCAACATAAATAAATAAGAGCATAGTGCAAAGTCACAACATATATTATACTCCCTCCGTACCGATATACATGTCGCTGGAGTAGCTGAAGTTTAGCTACTCCAGCGACATGTATTTTGGTACAGAGGGAGTACAAAGCAAGCTAAATCCAGGGTTTGTGGTCAGTGGCGTAAATACCTGCACATAGAGGCTGGAGTATTTGAAGTAGATGTACTTGCTACAGAAATAAAATGAGTTGCCAAGGGGTAGGTGATGATGGAAGGACGCCGCCACCAAGCGCCTACAAGAATTTGACTATGAGCGACGGATCAGGCAACATACAGATAATAACATGTAAATCTACTTAATGCGCAAACACACAAAAATCCAATTAAGCAGGTGCAGGGCACAAATAAAATCGATGATATAAATTTTAGCTCATGACCAATTCTAGAAATTATAGTTAAGCATTTGTTTCTAACAATAGAGACCATGCCAATAACCAGTACAAGTTTGTGCACAGTATAGTGCCTAAATCGTAAATAATAGCCTACACAAACCCAGCCATAGCATAATCATAAGTCATGTATTAATAGGAGCACTAAACGGTAGCCTCAGTTAGGAGAAGCATTGCAACCATGGCAAACATAGGGGTGGTTAAACATCATAAAACACGTTAAAAAACAAGAGCGTCTAACCTAACTAGAACCACATCACATGGAGCTGGGAACCGTGTGTCTTACTTGCGCCTGAGTCAAAGAAGACGCTTCCACCAGCGCCCCGGGAGACCAATAGAGCCACCAACTGCAGCAACCGCTAACAGCACCGCCACCGTAGGCCGATCTGAAGACCATGAAATCAGCCCCCAGCGCGAAGCCACAGGCGCGGGACACGGGTCAGAGGAGTCATCGATGGAGGCTCATGTGGAGGATGACGATGTACTCCCTCGTGATGATCTCCTTCTTCGTCGGCTCTAGGTCAGCACCTCCTCTTGCTGTTACCTACGCGTCGACACAGACAACCCGTAAAACAACCGAGAAAAAATAGAGGCAAAAGGGAGGAAGGGGAGCCGATGTGGAGCTTGCCATGGATCTTGAAGGCCATCTCGAAGTCGATGGCGACGGTATGCAGCTGCAAGCCGAGCCGATGGGGCAAGAGGAGGAAGTCGAGATCTGAGGCGATAGCGGCGGGATTGGGTTCCTGGGATGGGGTGGATTCGTCGACATGGCCGGAGTCGCGAGGTGGGGCAGGAAGAGAAGTCGTAGGAGGAGGGTTATCGGAGGAAGAACTGGGAGAAGGAGTCGAGGGGCTTGGAGGGTAGAAGGTGGCGGCTGGGTAGAGGAAGAAGAGGGAGACGAATGTGGGAGGAGTTTATGTATGTGGGCTGGGAACCCTAGTGGGTTTGGTGGGCTACCCTAGTGGGAACCCTAGTCAGTTTGGTAGGCTGCCCATCATCGTAGATCTACCCCTAGAAAAACAACATAAATCTTCTTCTAAAAAGACAATGTAGATCTACCCCTAATATAAATCTTCCTAAAACTGAATATATTCATGCAGAATTAGCAGGGTATTTTGCCTACTGTCGGTGACACTCGACAACGGACAAAAAGAGCAAACGTTCCTCCGCCTAGGTTGGACTGGCAAAGTCATGCCGAATGTTTTTTGTTAAATGCAATGCCTGGCAACGTTTTGACGAATGACATAAATTTGGTACTTGAAAGAGAGGTGCATGGACGGATGGACAGTGAGAAAATGACAAAAATTGATTTACCAATTGATTTTTAACCACTCGCAAACTTTATGTACAACAAAAAGAGGATGCGTTGGCCAATCCGCGAAGCACTGTCTCATTGCGTCCCTCAACCCATTACCGCCCTTGAACGCACCGATGATGAACTCAAGGGTGTCGTTATTTGGTTGGAATAATCTAGGTAAACCTCATAATTTTTTAGAAAATGTATGAAACAATTTTGAATACTCGAAAAATTTAAAAGGTGTAGAAATTTAAAGAATGTATCTATTCTATCTCTTCTCCATAATATTTAAAAAGAACCCAAGATTTCATCTTTTACTCAGTTTTCTTCCCACCGCCCCTTCGTCCAAGTGACCCAATAAACCAAATCAATCTAAAAAAACTTGGACGTGTATGACATTTTTGGTAACCCAATAAATAACAAATAAATTGACTGACCAAAAGAAAATAAATATAAGTTAAACTTTTATATTTGGCAACCCAATAAATTGAATTAATCATGGGCAAATAGCTATTTTATTAGTTTAAGAAATAGCTGGAAAATATATACTTTATAACCCCTTTATTGTGATATACTGTATAAGCTTATTTTGTCTATTTGATTTGCATCAGGATTTGTCAAGTACAATCCCGTTTACTATATCATATTTGGCGCTCATGTGATATGTGGGTCCCATCAGTCAACTAGGATACATTACTGCACTTGGACTTTGCAGTCCAAACACATTGGCGCAATTGACAAGTAGGAATGCCACATAGACAAAATTGTTGATGTGTCATCCAGTCACCTCCACCCACATGATTACGACCTTGTAATATGGTCATGAGGAGTATTGAATAAGATCATAAGCAGTGCTACTGAGCTTAATGACCATTTTGTGCAATGAGATTATGACCTGATGGGCACAATGGTCATGATATTATGGATTTTGGACCCTCATCGACTCTTGATGACCTATTTCTGAATTTTGGTCATAGATCTATGACCAATTGGACCACCGTCACTATTTTTTGTCATAAACGAGCGTTTTTCTTGTAGTGGCAGCGGGGTCCTATTGGAAACTAAGGTATATTAAGGCCTCCTTTTAATAGAGTGCCGGACAAAAGCATTAACACATAGTGAATACATGAACTCCTCAAACTATGGTCATCACCGGGAGTGGTCTCGATTATTGTCACTTCGGGGTTGCCAGATCATAACACATAGTAGGTGACTATAGACTTGCAAGATAGGATCAAGAACACACATATATCCATGAAAACATAATAGGTTCAGATCTGAAATCATGGCACCCGGGCCCTAGTGACAAGCATTAAGCATATCAAAGTCATAGCAACATCAATCTCAGAACATAGTGGATACTAGGGATCAAACTCTAACAAAACTAACTCGATTACATGATAGATCCCATCTAACCCATCACCGTCCAGCAAGCCTACGATGGAATTACTCGCGCACCGCGGTAAGCATCATGGAATTGGTGATGGAAGAAGGTTGATGATGACGATGGCGACGATCTCCACACTCCGGAGCCCCGAACGGACTCCAGATCAGCCCTCCCAAGAGAGATTAGGGCTTGACGGTGGCTCCGTCTCGTAAAACGCAATAATTCTTCCTCTCTGATTTTTTTCTCCTCGAAAGTGAATATATAGGATTTGGGGATACGTCGGTGGAGCACCAGGGGGCCAACGAGGTAGGGGGCGTGCCCTAGGGGGGGCGCCCCCACCCTTGTGGACAGGGTGTGGGCCCCCTGGTCTGGATCTTCTTGCAGGTATTTTTTATATTTTCCAAAATAATTCTCCGTGGAGTTTTAGGTCATTCCGAGAACTTTTTATTTCTGCACAAAAACAACACCATGGCAATTCTGCTGAAAACAGCGTTAGTCCGGGTTAGTTCCATTCAAATCATGCAAGTTAGAGTCCAAAACAAGGGCAAAAGGGTTTGGAAAAGTAGATACGTTGGAGGCGTATCAACTCCCCCAAGCTTAAACCTTTGCTTGTGCTCAAGCAATTCTGTTGATAAACTGAAAGTGATAAAGAAAAACTTTGACAAACTCTGTTTGCTCTTGTTGTTATAAATATGTAAGCCAGCATTCAGGTTTTCAACAAGATCATGAACTAAACACATTCACAATAACTTTCAGGTCTCAAGAGTACTCACATCAATGGCATAATCAACCAGCGAGCAATAATAATAAACCTCGGATGACAACACTTTCTCAAAACAATCATGATATGATATAAAAAGATGGTATCTCGCTAGCCCTTTTTGAGACCGCAAAACATAAATGCAGAGCACCTTCAAGGATCAAGAACTGACTAGACATTGTAATTCATGGTAAAAGAGATCCAGCCATGATCATACTCAATGCAAATTAATAGTAATACATGCAAACGACAGAGGTGCTCTCCTACTGGTGCTCTTTTATAAGAGGATGATGACTCTGCATAAAAGTAAATAGATAGGCCCTTCGCAGAAGGAAGCAGGGATTTGTAGAGGTGCCAGAGCTCGATTTTTAAATAGAGATGAATAACATTTTGAGCGGCATACTTTCATTGTCAACGTAACAACCAAGAATCTCGATATCTCCCATGCTACACACATTATAGGCGGTTCCCAAACAGAATGGTAAAGTTTATACTCCCCCAACCACCAACACGCACACTCCACGGCTAGCCCGAAACAACGGGTACCGTCTAAACCAGCAACAACCCTGGGGGAGTTTTGTTTAATTATTTATGATTTTGAGCATGGGGCTGGGCATCCCGGGTACCAGCCATTTTCTCATGAATGATGAGCGGAGTCCACTCATCGTGAGAATACCCCACCTAGCATGGAAGATATAGAAAACCCTAGTTGATACATGAGCTATTCGAGCATACAAAACAGAATTTCATTTGAAGGTTTAGAGTTTGGCACATACAAATTTACTTGAAACGGCAGGTAAATACCGCATATGGGAAGGTATGGTGGACTCATTGGAATAACTTTGGGGTTAATGGAAGTGGATGCACGAGCAGTATTCCCGCTTAGTACAGGTGAAGGCTAGAAAGAGACTGGGAAGCGACCAGCTAGAGAGCAACAACGGTCATGAACATGCATTAAAATTAATCAACAATGAGTGCAAGCATGAGTAGGATATAAGTCACCATGAACATAAATATCGTGGAGGCTATGTTGATTTGTTTCAACTACATGCATGAACATGTGCGAAGTCATATCACTTAAATCGTTCAAAGGAGGATACCACCCCATCATACCACATCACAACCATTTTAATATCATGTTGGCACGCAAGATAGACCATTATAAACTCTCAGCTAATTAAGCATGGCATAAGCAGCTATGATCTCTAATTGGCATTGCAAGCATGTTTCATTCATAACAAGCTGAATCAGGAACGATGAACTATCATATTTACAAAAACAAGAGAGGTCGAGTTCATACCAGCTTTTCTCATCTCAATTAGTTCATCATATATCATACTTATTGCCTTTCACTCGCACGACCGAACGGTGTGAATAATAATAATAGTGCACGTGCATTGGACTAAGACGGAATCTACAGACATTTAATACAAGAGAGAAGACAAGGTAATATGGCTCAAGGTTAAATCAACAATAAGGCATATGAGAGCCACTAGGCAATTTCATTCATTGTCTTCTACTCTTAACCCCCAAAGAAAAAAAACTATTTACACGGGAAAGCTCCCAACAAGCAAAAGAAGAACGGGAAATCTTTTTGGGTTTTCTTTTAGTTACTACTACAAGAAAAGTAAACTAGCTAGAAGCTACAACTAATATATTTTTTGTTTTTCTTAAGGTTTTTCTAGCACACGACAAAAATACTAAGAAAAAGAAATGAAACTAAACATGGATGGTACCGTGAAAGAGTGTGAGCACCGACAACTAGAATAAGTGTGAACATGAATGTAAAGTCGGTGAGAAACACGTACTCCCCCAAGCTTAGGCTTTTGGCCTAAGTTGGTCTATGGCCACAGATCGAAGCTACTCCCTCCAGTGTACTGAGATGTATCCTCTGGGTGCCACTGGTTGGCGAGCTAATCCAGCTCCCACCCGTAAACAGACTGACGGTAAGGATCAAGTGGTGGCTCTGGCTCAGGCTCTGAAGCTTGTCCCTGGCCTTGGTACTTGTAGAAGGCATCTGATGTAATGAGGTATATGCATGTGGACAGATCAAACAAAGATGGTGCAGGCAAGGTAACAATTTCACAATATATTTCATCAAACCTTAATTTATAATTAAGCAACCAATCCTTGTCTTTAACAATAAAATCAGGAGCTACCATGCTCTTGTAGTCTAGATAGACAGGGGCAAGCAATTTTTCTTCCTTCTCATGATGCCTAATAGGTATTCTAAAATGTTCAGCAAGGCGAGAAGCAAAGATGCCTCTAAAGACGGGCCCCTTTGAGCGGTTCAGACTCAGTCGTTTAGCAACGACGGGGCCCAAGCTAAAAGTTGTGTCTTGAAACAAAGCATGGCATAAGATGACAATATCAGGGGCACTAAGATTCCCACTGTTCCCGTGACCAATTAAACATCTACTAGCAAATAAAGCAAAGTAGCGTAGAACAAGGAAGTGTATACTAGTGATTCTTGCCCCTGAGACTTGTCTAGTTTCCCCTACAGCTATCATGTCAATAAACCCTTCAACGTCTTCACGACGTGGTTCATCAAGTCTACCTCCAAAGGGTATCTTACATGCTTCACAAAATTCTAAGAGTGAAATCTCCTTAATCTCATCATATAAATGAAACTCCACTGCAGGTGGTGTTTTCTTAGCATGAAAATGAAAACTTTGCGTGAAAATATTGGTGAGTAAGAGATACTGTTCATGCTGGTCGTGGAGGAAGTCGGTGAGGTCTGCATTACTTGCCAACCAATAAAAGTCTTCATAAATCCTGGCGGACATCATGAAATCATTACAAGGCCATTCACACGTTCGAACTTCCGCCATGCGATGAAGATTATATTTGGGCTTCTTATTTTCTTCTTTCTTCTTCTCCTCTGAGCTCTTACTGGAGGAGCCTCTCAACAATCTCTTTATCATTTTCCTTTTCTGAAAATTTCTGAAATTTTTAGTAACTCAATATAAAAGTTAACCAAACTCAACAAGATTGATAGCAACAACTCCTACTAGTGCCTAGAGACTATATCATGCATTAGAACTACTTGGGACCAAGAAAATTTGACATGCAAGCTCAAGAACAAGGTCACCACAGCAGCATAAATTTGCAATAAATGAAGCACTAGAACAAAAACTAATTGGACCAATGGAGGAGTCCATACCAAGGAACAATCTCCCAAAACAGTTTGGTGAATGGTGCTTTAAGCAAGGAGATCGAAATGGCAGCAAGATGAGCTAGAACTCGGGTTTGAGCTAGTTGGTGATTTTTTTGGGAGGAAGAAGAAGAGTGTGGGTGCAGGAATAAGTGGAGGGGGGCCACGTGGGGCCCACGAGGCAGGGGGCGCGCCTTGGATCCTCGTGGCCAGGTGTTGGCTCCCCTCGTTGTGTGTTCTATGCCATATATTCTCAAATATTCTAGAAAAAAAATCATATTTCATTTTCATGGCATTTGGAGAACTTTTATTTTCGGGGTATTTTTTTATTGCACAGATAAGTTTGGAAACAGACAGAAAATACTATTTTTGTTTTATTTGTCCTAATTAACAGAAAGTAAAAGGGGGTACAGAAGGTTGTGCTATCCAGATTCACCTATCCCATACTCATTAAAAGGAATCCATTAATACGTTGATCAGGTCTTGTTAATAAACTCTTTCCGAATAACATGAAACCGTAGAATTTTCGATTAACACTAGGTTACCTCAATGGGGATATGTATGTCCCCAACAAAAAGAATGTCATATGTCTTCTTGATAGTAGGAAGGGGAAATTCAAAACCTCCAATAGTAATAGTTGAAAATTTTCCAATATAATTGATACTGTGGACCTGAGGTTGTTTCCTCGGAAAGTGTACCGTATGCTCATTACCATTGACATGAAAAGTGGCATTGCCTTTGTTGCAATCAATAACAGCCCCTGCGGTATTCAAAAAGGGTCTTCCAAGGATAATAGACATACTATCGTCCTCGGGAATATCAAGTATAACAATGTCCGTTAGAATAGTAACATTTGCAACTACAACAGGCACATCCTCACAAATACCGACAGGTATAGCAGCTGATTTATCAGCCATTTGCAAAGATATTTCAGTAGGTGTCAACTTATTCAAGTCAAGTCTACGATATAAAGAGAGAGGCATAACACTAACACCGGCTCCAAGATCACACAAAGCAGTTTTAACATAGTTTTTCTTAATGGAGCAAGGTATAGTAGGTACTCCTGGATCTCCTAATTTCTTAGGTATTCCACCCTTGAAAGTGTAATTGGCAATCATGGTGGAAATTTCTACTTCAGGTATCTTTCTTTTGTTGGTAATAATATCCTTCATATACTTAGCATAAGGATTTGTTTTAAGCACATCAGTCAAACGCATACGCAAAAAGATAGGTCTAATCATTTCAGCAAATCGCTCAAAATCCTCATCATCCTTTTTCTTGGATGGTTTCGGAGGAAAAGGCATGGGTTTCTGAACCCATGGTTCTCTTTCCCTTCCGTGCTTCCTAGAAACAAAGTCTCTCTTATCATAACGTTGATTTTTTGATTGTGGGTTATCAAGATCGACAGCAGGTTCTATCTCAACATCATTATCATTGCTAGGTTGAGCATCATCATGAACATCACCATTAATATTATCACTTCATGTTCATTACCAGATTGTGTCTCAGCATCAGAAACAGATATATCATTGGGATTCTCAGGTGTGTCAGCTACAAGTTCACTAGAAGCATGCAAAGTCCTATCATTTTTCTTCTTCTTCTTCTTAGAAGAAATAGGTGCATCTAAATTAGCTCTCTGAGAATCTTGATCAATTCTCTTAGGGTGGCCTTCAGGATACAGAGGTTCCTGAGTCACTTTACCACCTCTAGTAGGAACTCTAACATCATAGTCATTATTCTTACTATTTAATTCATTGAGAAAATCATTCTGAGCCTTAAGTACTTGTTCTCCTTGAGTGGTGACCATAGAAGCATGTATACTAATGAGTTTCAGTTCACCTTTAGCTCTAGACATATAATCACTCAAGCGTTCAATCATATAAGTATTGTGTTGCAATTGTCTACCAACATAAGCATTGAAGTTTTCTTGTTTCACAATGAAAATTGTCAAACTCATCTAAACATTGGCTAGCAGACTTATAACGAGGAATATCACCTTCATCAAATCTATAAAGAGAATTTACCTTTACTACCTATGTCGGGTTATCAAGACCATGTATTTCTTCAATAGGTGGTAAATTCTTAACATCTTCAGCTTAAATACCTTTTTCTTTCATAGATTTCTTTGCCTCTTGCATATCTTCGGGACTGAGAAATAGAACGCCTCTATTCTTCGGAGTTGGCTTAGGGGCTGGTTCAGGAAGTGTCCAATTATTTTCATTGGCCAGCATATTATTCAATAGTAATTCAGCTTGATCAACTGTTATGTCCCTAAAAACACAACCAGCACAACTATCCAGGTGGTCTCTAGAAGCATCGGTTAGTCCATTATAAAAGACATCAAGTATATCATGCATCTCAAGAGGATGATCAGGCAAAGCATTAAGTAATTGGAGAAGCCTCCCCCAAGCTTGTGGGAGACTCTCTTCTTCAATTTGCACAAAGTTATATATTTCTCGTAAGGCAGCTTGTTTCTTATGAGCAGGAAAATATTTAGCAGAGAAGTAATACATCATGTCCTGGGGACTACGCACACAACCAGGATCAAGAGAATTAAACCAAGTCTTAGCATCACCCTTTAACGAGAACGGAAACAACTTAGGGTGTGTTTGCTTTCTGTCATGGGATGGAACGTAATGGGTCGGACCCATCCAGAAAGACCATTCTCGTGTTTGGCTCGTCGTAGGAACCGGAACCCACCAGTTCCCAGGAACGGCATATTCGCCCATTATCCCGAACCGGGCCGTTCCTCGAAAACGAGCGGACCACGCGGAACGCCTCTCTGCCCCGACTCTCATCCTCTCCCTCGTCTCTCTCCGCCTCGGTGCGCCGCCAGCCGCCACCCCTCGTCTCTCTCCCCGTCTGATCTGCGACGCTGTCGGCCACTCTCGCGTCTCGCCCTCTCCGGCGCCGCCACTCCCTCCCCAATCTTGTGCGTGCCGCCACTAGCAGCCCCACCGCACGCGGCATGAATCGCCACCGCCGCATCCTGGCGTTGGTGCTTCTTGCCGTCGCGCTCGCGGCCCTCTCACTCGTTTTCTTCAGCCGAGCAGGGAGACCAGGCAGCCCTCTCAGTCGTCTTCTTCAGCCGGTCGAGCGCACCTGAAGTGCCCATCTTCGGTCGCCGCGAGCTCGCGCACGTCGTTCTTCTGGTTCTGGTTCCCCTCATCTCTCTTGGTGCGGCAGCGGCGTGCGGGGCCGGTGGCCGGCTGGGCAGCGACAGGCGGCATACATGAATCATGATACATGCACTAGGCAACGACTCAGCTGCGCAGCAAACAACAGTAGGCAGCAGCGACTAACAACAGTTCCAGTATTATTACAATGCAACCTCTGATTATGTTGTACATTGATTTTTTCAATCCTGTGATGTTGGCAGAACCATGAGTTGTGGCTACCTGAACTCTTGATTTGTTCTGCACCGCAACATCTAATGCACCGTTCTCTGAATCGGTTTAATGAGATGAACAATTCTATTCCATTTCATATCTCAAACCAAACACCAAAACGTAATCGTTCCATTCCTCACAATTGCTCCTACCAAACATAAAGACGGAACCAACCCGTTCCGGTGGAATGGAACCATTACATTCCGTTCCACTTCGTTCTCGAACCAAACACACCCTTAAGGATATAATAGTAACGAATCTTTTCATCGTTAGAAAACAGGGTGGCTATATCATTCAACTTAGTAAGATGTGCCACAACACTTTCAGACTCATAGACATGGAAAGGATTAGATTCAACCAAAGTAATTAACTTAGGATCAACAGAAAATTCATAATCCTTATGAGTAACACAGATATGTGAAGTAGCAAAAGCAGGGTCATGTTTCATTCTAGAATTAAAGGACTTTTCTTTCAGCTTAGCTAATAATTTCTTAAGATCATATCTATTGTTGCAAGCAAGAAAGTCTCTAGCAGTTTCTTCATCCATAACATAACCCTCAGGAACAACATGCAATTTCATATCTATTGGGAGAAGCTTCATCATCACTTTCATAAATATCATCAGTTTCAATAATTGCATTCTCCCGAACTTTAGCAATTTGTTCATCTAGAAATTCACCTAGTGGCACATTATTAGGCATAGAAGTAGTTTCATCATACATAGCAGACATGGCTTCATCAAGAACATACGACATATCATATTCAATAGCATGAGTAGGTATCGCAAGTTTACCCATAACAGAAGGAGAATCAAGTGTAGAGCTAGATGGCAGTTCCTTACCTCCCCTCGTAGTTGAGGGTAAGATCTTGGTTTTTGAGTCCTTCAAATTTTCCATAGTGATCAACAGATATAAATCCCAAGTGACTTAAAGAATAGAGCTATGCTCCCCGGCAACGGCGCCAGAAAATAGTCGTGATAACCCACAAGTGTAGGGGATCGTAACAGTTTTTGAGGGTAAAGTATTCAACCCAAATTTATTGATTCGACACAAGGGGAGCCAAAGAATACTCTTAAGTATTAGCAGCTGAGTTGTCAATTCAACCACACCTGGAAACTTAGTATCTGCAGCAAGATAGTTTAGTAGCAAAGTAATATGATAGTGGCGGTAGCAGCAATAAAAGTAACAGTAGTGTTTTTGTAGTTTTTGTAATAGTAGCAGCGGCAAAGCAAATAAGCAACAAGCAATATGTGAAAATCTCGTAGGCATTGGATCGGTGATGGGAAATTATGTCGGATGCAATTCATCATGTAGAAGTTATAACCTAGGGTGACACAGCACTAGCTCCAGTTCATCAATGCAATGTAGGCATGTATTTCGAATATAGTCATACATGCTTATGGAAAAGAACTTGCATGACATCTTTTGTCCTACCCTCCCGTGGCAGCAGGGTCCTATTGGAAACTAAGGGATATTAAGGCCTCCTTTTAATAGAGTACCGGACAAAAGCATTAACACATAGTGAATACATGAACTCCTCAAACTATGGTCATCACCTGGAGTGGTTCCGATTATTGTCCCTCTTCGGGGTTGCCGGATCATAACACATAGTAGGTGACTATAGACTTGCAATATAGGATCAGGAACACACATATATTCATGAAAACATAATAGGTGTTGATCTGAAATCATGACACTCGGGCCCTAGTGACAAGCATTAAGCATAGCAAAGTCATAGCAACATCAATCTCAGAACATAGTGGATACTAGGGATCAAACCCTAACAAAACTAACTCGATTACATGATAGATCCCATCCAACCCATCACCGTCCAGCAAGCGTACGATGGAATTACTCACGCACGGCGGTGAGCATCATGGAATTGGTGATGGAAGAAGGTTGATGATGATGATGGCGACGATCTCCACTCTTCGGAGCCCCGAACGGACTCCGGATCAGTCCTCCCGAGAAAGATTAGGGCTTGGCGGCGGCTCCGTCTCATAAAACGCGATAATTCTTCCTCTCTAATTTTTTTCTCCCCGAAAGTGAATATATAGGATCTGGGGATACGTCGGTGGAGCACAAGGGGGCCCACGAGGCAGGGGGTGCGCCCTAGGGGGGCGCCCCCACCCTTGTGGACAGGCTGTGGGCCCCCTGATTTGGATCTTCTTGCAGGTATTTTTTATATTTTCCAAAATAATTCTCCGTGGAGTTTCAGGTCATTCCGAGAACTTTTTATTTCTACAAAACAACACCATGGCAATTCCGCTGAAAACAGCGTCAGTCCGGGTTAGATCCGTTCAAATCATGCAAGTTAGAGTCCAAAACAAGGGCAAAAGGGTTTGGAAAAGTAGATACATTGGAGACGTATCATAAATAAATCTAAATGATTTATTTATTTTCAGAAAATGTCCTAAACTTCAAAAAATCATAGAAATTCAACCGTAACTTCTAATGAAATAATTTATATATGAAAAACTATCAGAAAAATATGAAGAATCTTTTTATGGTACTTTCATACATGTTTGGACAATTTATACTCACCGAATTTTACAACTCACTAAATGGCATTTTAAATGCTTTATATGAACCTTGCATTTGAACCTTTGGTTCAAATGAGCTTCATTCAATCTTGCTATTAGTTGCATTAGTTCAAATCACAGCATATTTCCATGTCATGGTCATGCATCATATTGTTGCATTGCATTGATTGTGTTCCCTCTTGTTTGCTGGTGTTCGTCCCCTCTCGGTAGACGTTGTTCAGATGTCGAGATCGATGTCACTTATGAAGACACAACACTATCTTCAGAAGTGCCAGACAAGCAAAGCCCCTTTGAGCATCCCGATAAAATCCCACTCTCTCGCTCTTGCTCTCTTTTACTGCATTAGGACAACAACGATTCAACTATTACATGTTACGGTAGTTGAACCCATTCCTCTGGATGACCTGTCTTTGCTACAGCAAAAAGTTGAATCCCATTAGCATGAGTATGAGTTGTTTGAGCCATGTTGTGCTACTCATTCATGCTTACTTGTTATGCCTGCTATGCCTAGAGTTGTGTTAGGTCTGATTCATCTAGGATGGATTAGAATGGTGGTGAACATGTCCTATTATTGAGAGCTAAGTGTGTGAACACGATTTGGTAAAGGTAGCGATGAGAGGCCATGTAGGAGTACATGGTGAGTTGTCTCATTGAAACCGTCCTTAGGGACTGAGTTCTGTGTTTCTGATCCAAGACAGTTACTACCACACATTGGGCTCCTAGCGCTCCAAGCTCTGTTGACTTATTAATGGCCTTGATCTCTGTCCAGGAGTCACAACTAGTTTCTGGTGTTTGTAGGATATGTGTTGGAGGCCATGCGTAGCACTGACAGTAGGGGTGGGCTATGATGCAGTAGAGACACCGAGGCACGGTGTACTAGGATGTCACCCGAACAGTGCTCTTGGGAACCCTACTCTCATCGTTTGGGGCCGTGATAGAACCTCGGTCGAACTTCCATTGCTGATACAACATCAAATAGACAATAAACCTGGACTAGAGTCTTGTGTGATTAGTCAGGTCATGGCCGACACCCTCGCCGGGATTCCGCTTGAAGGTTGTCGGGATACATGGCGTGTACATGGTGGTAAGTGGTGAGAGCGTGTGTGAAGAAGTACACCCCTGCAGGGTTAATGATGCATTCGGATAGCCATGTCCTAGGATATGGACTACTTGGAAAGCTTATATGGTTCATAGATAACTTGAAGTGGATACTTTAAAATGCGCAAGATAAGTGTGAGTGATATGGATGGCCTTCTATAGGGAGATGGGAGCGGACCCATCGTGGTGTATTGATATGGTGAATATGTGAACTCGTGTGCGCTTTCTCACCTCAAAGAAAATACTAGTAGTCGTAGTTCAGGATAGCAACTGAGGCAAAGCTGCCTTGCTGCAGTTAAACTCCACAACCCCCTTCTTTGATACTGATGTATATGTAGCTAGTTCTGATGTAAGTCTTGCTGGGTATATTTGTACTCATGTTTTCTTAATTTATGTTTTTGCAGAGGAGACTTCAGTCTCACCTTAGATTTCCACGATGAGATCGACGTTGACCGATTAGCTTGGGAATCCCAGTCAGAGGTGTGGCTCCTATGGAGGCTCTTGTAGATAGACATGCTTTCTAGCCTTCTTTCTTTTTTAGTTGTATGTATTCAGACTGGATAAGCTTCTGCATGTGGTTGTTGCTTGTATGACTATGTATGTTGGGTCATGAGACCCATGTTTGTAATATCATGTTATGTATGGCTACTCGGAGCCTCTTAAATAAGTACTTAATGTCATAGAGTTATGTTGTGATGCCTTGGTATGTGTGGGATCCGACACCTAGTTGTTTATCCTTGGTAGCCTTCCTTACGTGGAAATGCCTCCTAGTGCTTCCGCTGAGCCATGTTATGTTGCTACTTCTCTAGAACACATGGATTGCCCGGCATGTGTACTTCTCTTCTCCTGTGTCTGTCCCTACGGGGAAATTTCATGCGATGTTTACCGGAGTCCTGATAGCTTGCTACAGCTCGGTTACACTGGCTGTTGACCGACACATGCATTGTTGGGTCATGTATGTCTGTTCCTGTAAGTTTGTGCCACCTTGGGTTTACGACTAGTCTTGTCGGCCCCGGTTCTTTGTCATATGAATGCTAGAGACACAATCATATACGTGAGCCCAAAAGCGCAAACAGTCCTGGCCTAGGTAAGGTGGCAGCCGTGGGTTACCGTGCGTGAGGCCGCAAAGTGATATAATGTGTTAAATGCTAGATCGGTGTGAATTAGGATCGGGGTCCCGACAGGATGCTCAAGCTTTGATTGGCAAAATCTTGTTCAATTTCATTAAGTTTTTTTAATACACGATCTTTTTAAAAAATCATGAACATTTTTTATTTGCTGAACATTTGTTTTCAAACTTTTGAACATTTTTTAATAAGGAAACTTGTTTTTACGAAATCTTGAACTTTTTTGACTGCACAAACATTTTATGACTTATTAAATATTTTTATTTCAAAATTATAATTTTATTATTTTTTGGAACTTTTTTTAAGTCCTAAATTATTTAAAGTAGTAAAAATACAGAAAAGAAAAAAAATTATAAACAAGCTGCCTGGATATGGGCTGGCCCAATTGGGCGCACCGTGTCTTCTTCCAGCACGAAAAACGTAGTATAGGATGTCCCTACTGTATGAACCGGCCCAGGTGGGCGATTCCCCTGTGTGAAATATTTTTTTATCACTTATAGATGGTATTGGTGAGTAATATTTTGCAATTTTAAGTGCAATTTTTACCACGTATCGTCAGAAGCAATACTCCTTTATTATTAGGTATAAATGTATAAATATAGATTAGATAGAAGCAAATTTATATTTGATGGGAAGCAAAATGGAACTTTAATTGAATCGTTTCATAAGTACGTACAGTAGTTGGCAAACTAGTACTCCGTCTCTTAAACTTAGTATAACTTTATACGAAAGTTAAAACTACTACAAAGTTGAGATATTTTTTTTGGGACTGATGAAGTATATAGCAGGGAAATATCCTTTTGAAAATAATTAGTTTCCTTAACAACCGAAATTGGTTTCCTAATACTCTGAAAGGATTAAATTGGGGGATAGTTAATGAGGAATCCCATGTAATTTACTCCTAATAATAATAATAATAATAATAATAATAATAATAGTAAAGTGTCTACTGCTTCTGGTAGCCCGTCGGGCCGTTTTGCAAAAAACAAAAATCCTGTAATTTGTTGAAATCAACCCGTAGTCCTATTTTTAGTGCCAAAACGAAGTATGTTTTGGATTTTACATAAAACCCCCTACACTTTCATGTAATCAACCCACAGTTCACTTTCTTGTGCTTTTTTTGCATAAAAACGTCATGTCATTTATACTAATTAGCCCATAGTCTACGTACAACATATTTTTTTTGAAATATTCATATCTTTTAAACCATAACTTCAATTTTAACATGTTATATATGAAACTTGATTAGAAAAATGTGTAGGATCCGAATATAATGCTATTTTTACCACATAACCATTTTTAAAATGCTATTTACAGTGAAACCTTAATAAATAGCGCACAAAAAATTGGAGAAGAAGTAGATGTAGCAAGAGAAAAACTTCATCTTATGCCAGAAGAGAGACGGCTTACGATTGACCACATTCAAGCGCATTGTGGTTTTGTAAGCACTATGATCATCGTATGCAAGAATGTGATGGCGGACAAATGACGACAAGATGGGATGTCATGTTGAAATAAAAGAATATGGATCTTTTGGTTTTCTTGACTCATGATTATTTGGGTTATGGATATGTGGTATCTTCTTCTCTCGTTGCAACGCACGGGCTCTAATACTAGTTAGTTTTAATTAGTTTAATTTTGGTAACTCTCCACGGATGGTGCATGCTGGCCGCTATCCCCATCTAATAATTCTGTGTGATTTCATCCAAGGGCCATCTATGCTATGTTAGGGATCAGTAATCTGATTCCCTTTCTAAACATATAATGTTCGTCAATTCCATATGGCGTTATTAATTTAGAGCGAGCTCATTACAAGCCATGCAAAGAAGAATAGTCTTCAGAAGCCCAATGCTAGCTATGCATCATCCTGTGGAACGTTTGGAAGGAGAGAAAACTAGACAAGAGTATTTTGTCGGTTCTAAAAGTAGGCAAGTAGCCAATCTTGTGAATCATTCACGAGCTGCCACAAATCTGACGTATTTTTCCTTACTATATTTGGCACCAGCGAGGTCATCACTGGCCACAAATCTTGTGTGATTTTTCTGTCGGTTCTCGAAGCGGCTATCTTGTAAATATTCTCTAGACTTCGCTTATTGAATGGTAGAGGCGTAGAGCACCCGCCGGCTTCGTTATCTTTTTTCACGAAGCTGGCAGCGCTAAACAAGAGACTTGTAGACTGAGACACAGTCGCAACATAGACACAGTTGCAGCGCTAAACAACAGTTGCAACATAGTCTCGAATTCCAATCAAGCAAGAAACAACCCCAATATGTCCATCAATGAGCGAACACCGCAGAATTTATTCAGGGCCGGCATGCTGCGCCAATTTTCAGACGACGGATTGGACGAGCTTGTCCAGATTCATGCACGACGACCCGCCATTGTCCAAAGCAGATTTCGCTTTCGCCTTCAGCTCCTGAACCTTCCTAACCCTATCTTCCCCTTCGGTTCCTCCGTCCATGAGCTTCTCCAAGGCGGTCTTCACCTGTTCCATCCCGACCTCGGCCTTCGCCCCGCCGCTGCCACCCGTCAGCACGCCCTCCGTGGGCTTGGTCACGCCGACGGAGACGCCGATCCCGAGCACGTTCACGATCAGCTTCTCGTTCAGGAACTGCTCCGCGGTGAACGGCCAGGCGGCCATGGGCACCCCTGCGGCGACGCTCTCCAGCGTGGAGCCCCATCCGCAATGCGTCATGAAGCCCGCCACGGCCGGGTGCGACAGGATGGGTACCTGCGGCGCCCAGCCGCGCACCGCAAGGCACTGGCTGTCCGCGACGCCGTCCGCGTCCGTGTGCTCCTGTAACCACTTCTTGGCGTCGTCGGGCAACGCGTCGGCGCCCTTGATGACCCAGAGGACAGGCCACGGGCACGACACGAGCGCCTTGCCGAGCTCCATGAGCTGCGCCGGGACCATGCGCCCGGCGCTGCCGAAACTCACGTAGAGCACGGACTTGGCCTTCTTGGCGTCCAGCCACGCCATGCACCGCGTTGCATCGTCTGAGACGTCCAGAGCAGGCGCGTGGCACAGGGATACTGGCCCGACGGCGAGCACGGTCTTCCCGGTGGCTGCGGCAAGGCGCGCAGCGGAGTCGTGCTCTAGTTCTTCGAAGCTGTTCACCACGATACCGTCGACAGCCAACTCGAACTCGCGGAGCTCTTGCAGACTCTCCTCCCCGATTGAGCAGGACGGCAGGAACTGCAGCGGGAGCTGCCTCCTCGCGAACTTGCACTCGAAGGGCGGCAGGACTGGGACGTCGAACAGCTCGTCCAGCGACGCGACCGCCTCGTGCGGCTTGTGCGTGTGCAGGTACTCGCAGCACAGCAACGCGAACGCAGAGAAGCCTTGGAAGATATAGCAGGGCACGCCGAGCTCACGCGCGATGCCGCTCGCCCACGTGTTGCACATTCCGGCGATGATGCAGCTCGGACGCCGCGGCGACGCCATGAGTCGGCAGTGCCGTGCTACCGCGTCGCCGAATCGCGTGGTGGCGTCAAAGAAGCAGGGCACCATGTCGGGCTTGGGGACGTGGTCCAGCCTCTCGCACCCCTCCGGCAGCCCGGCCTCGACGGACGGGTACGGGATCACGGCGACCTCGATCCCGGCAGAGTCGCCCTGGGCGCCGACACGGTCCACGCGGCTCTGGACGAGCTGCGCGCTGGCGGGCGTCGTGAGGATGGTGACCGCGGCGCCGTGCAGGGCGAGGAGGCAGCCGATGTCGACGATGGGGATGATGTGGCTGGTGGTTGGCCATGGGATGACCACGAAGTGAGGCTTTGGGGACAGGGCCGTCTCCATTTTGGATGCTTACAAGCGCTCCGCGTAGCCCGTTTGCCCGTTGGTTAAGCGTGATTGTGCCGGACTGCTGCGGCCGAGCACCTCGTGCCTGCGCTGTATATATAGCCTGCCGAAGATTTGCTACTGGTAAAATGTAATCATCTCAGTATACCATGGGAAAAAAATTCTATGAGACCAGGTCTCACGGAATAGCAGGTGAGACCCATCCTGATGGATGGCACGTGTCAATTCACAAATCACAAAGCACCTACCCCACCCCCACCTGAAATCAGGGGGGGAGATTAGATGCTTTGTGATTTGTAAATGACATGTGTCATTCATCAGGGCGGGTCTCACCTGCATTATATGAGACCTGGTCTCATATAATTTTTTTCCCCATGGATAGGTTCTAGAGATGCGCTCTTGAACATCCGGTCATTAATTAGAAGATTTTTCAGATCTACCATGTGTGCTGGTAGCGATCAAATAATGTGTGCAGCACTTCCAAGTTTCACGCGCTGATTTTACTGCATGGCATGAGGTGTTCGAGTGCATCTTCCACGAGGTCATTTTTCAGAAGATCGGTCGTGAAATGCACTGGCTTAAAGAGATCCGATCTTGTCATAAAACAATAACCAAATCAATGTAGATGTGATAATTCTTTCCTAATCTACCAAGATTGTAATAATCCTAGCGGGGCATGATGGGTTGTTGTCATGTGCCAAAAATTGTACTTTATTCACGTTGGAGAGAGAGAGAGAGGAGAGATGAATATAAGCGCTTGTGTTTGTACTGTGTTAAAAAAAAGTAGCCGATGATTGTTGTGGGATCATCCTCTCTCCTGGAGTGGCAAATGTATTATGGTCGGAATAGTCTGGGATAAGTAAGTACTGGGTGCTAATTTCATACATTCAAATGTTAGAGTTTGATCCCGATAAGCGATACCAGTTTAAAGTTTCCTTTCCGAGTTCATTCAAATAATAAGTATGTAAACAAACATATAGGGAAAACATCTTTGTACGAACAAAACAGTAATTTTTTTATTCCAGGAAACTAATATCTAAAACTCATGTTAGTAAATCTTGCAATGTACCAGCCCATCAGTGTGCTCGTCTCGCTTACTCACTGGATGGCACTGAAAGCTGGATTGGTTCCAGCCCTGAGTTCCTACGTTCTTACCTAAGAACATATTGTAACCTCATGCTACTTGATCAATAAAGCTCCTAAATTTGTTGCAAAAAAAAACTAATATCTAAAACGGCCATAGATAAGTAAGGCCCGTTCGGAACGTCTCTCCCAGCTTCATCGGCTACGCATGGAGCAGGCCCGAGCGCCGCAGCTCCGAGAAGCCGGCTTCTTGGAGCAGAGCACCCTCGTAGTGCAAAAATACGAAGTTGGACAGACATTGCTCTCAAAAATCGCAAAGTGACCTAAAGGCGACGTGCCAGTTCGCTCGATATGTCGTGTCTTCCTGATACGTCCTCCAAAAAGTTTGGCATAACCATCGATGATTCGATGACAGTAACATAGCGGACGAAGGATATACCTCTCTAAAGTGGTTAATATTGTGACATGAAGCTTCTAGGGACACAAGAGCAGCTACGGAGAGGTCATATTTGTGGTTCAACATTTGACCCCATGTCTTAGTATTATGCACAGTAACAAAGCGGAAGTATGGTATTTGTGGTGGATTGCAAGGCGGGAGAGCAATCGACATGCATGCGATAACAACAATGGGGATATCGCCGGTGTGGTAAGGGCCACGACGGTGGTGAGAAAGGGTAAGAGAACCATGTAGAGGACGAATAAAGAGTGTGGTGTTGGACCTAAACCCAACGATTAAACAAGACCGACACCGCGAACCAACTTGTGGTTGGATGGTTAGGAGAGCAGTGGTATCCCCTACCCACCAGGTTCAAGTCTTAGACTTGACGTTGGTGCTTGTATTTTTTGGATTTATTTCAGGCCTTCCGGCGATGTGCGTTCAATGGGAGGAGACGTTCCCGTCGACTACGAAGACATTTGTGACGACTTCGTCCATCTTAAGATGATGTACCGCTCGAAGATGCTCATAAGGGTAGGATGTATGTGCATGCGTTCATATGGATGAATGTATATGCGTATGTATGAGCATCTGCGTATCCTTAGTGTTAGAAAAATAATAATTAGATCAACACCTTCCATGAGAAAAAGAACAGGTGAGTGTGCATGTTAACTAGGCGCACAACATACTGGCATTAATGTACCAGAGGCGCGTAGTACAAATGGACCCCGTACAGATTCAGAAAGGAGTTCCGTTGGATGTCCCATAATCAATCAAGGATCGATGTGATAGCAAACAAGACCATGGCAGAAACTAAATACGGCTACGAGTTCAATATCACTAGGAATTTGTGGGCAATACGACAACAACTAAATGCGTATCACAATCCTGTATACTACTTGGTCGAATCGTACACCTGAACAAGACAATGCAGGAGCTTATCTATTGTGATCATGATGTACTTAGAGAACACAACGTGTGCCGGTTTCCTATGACGCATCAACCTGTTGATCTTGATTCATGTAAAGACAACGGTATCTTTTCTTGGACGCACTCCTTAAAAGTTCCAGAGGATTAACACAATCAGACAAGCCCTGATCAGGAGGTGTCTTTCTAACCGAACTATGGACGTTTTGCATTTTGGGCAATGCGGGCAGACAATAGAATCATCCGAAAATCAAGCACGCTAAAAAAGGGATTGCCCTTTGTTTTGTTTCATTCAATCTTATCAATTCTCGTTTGAGTAACAAGATTATTTCATTTTGTTGTTGTTGTTGTTGTTGTTGTTGTTGTTGTTGTTGTTGTTGTTGTTGTTGTTGTTGTTGTTGTTAAAACACAAAGTAAGAGCATTGCTCGTTTCATTAATTAAGAAGAAAATTGTTGCTCAATTAATTACGAAAAAACAAACAAAAGGATATACAACAAGTTTTTTTTGACTAAATACATGCTTTATTACTCAAGAATGTTTTGTGGTATACAACTTAGGCCTGGAGGTTGAAGCAGTCAAACATGGCGGACAATAGAAAGATTAAGCGCGTGTTTATCAAGGCTATGTGCCTCGATGTTCGTAGTTCTACCTTCAAAAATATAAGAACAAGACTGTAGTTCCGACTCCATTAACCTAATTTTCCGAATGATATGAGCATGTTTTCCTCCACTGCCTTCAGAGATATTGGACACCACTTCCTTGCAATCTGATGCAACAAACAATTGTGTCTGCATGAGGCCCGCTGCCAACGCCAGTGCCTCCCTGCAAGCTAGAGCTTCAAGAGATGTCGAGTCTGAAACATCTTCAAAACAGATAGTTGAAGCTCCCATATACAAACCATCGATGGCTCGACAAATGACACCCGTTGAGCCACATTTCGCTGATTTGGTTGTATCCCCATCCACTTTGATATTGCAATGGCCTAACGGTGGAGGGTTCCAACGCATGTCTATTGTCTCAGCTTGCACACGGTTTTGATGAGTAGGCCTGCTAGCTGAAATCTCTGAGATGAAATGATCAACAACCATGCGTACCCGATGGACTTTGGAAGATATGTTCATGGATAGCCTTCCGTCGAGCGTGCCAAATGGCTCATAGTGTGACAAGAGCTCGGATGAAATCCGTCGCGGACAATTTCTCCATGATGGTAAAGATCCATCGAAGGTGCGCCCTGGCGAGCGATTGCATCGCCGCATGATGGGCCGGCTGATATCTGCGGGCGTGTGGGTGCTAGAACTCTAACGGGCACAGAAGGCACCCATATGGAGATCCCCTTTGGCACACCTTTGATGGAGAGGTTTCTCCAAAAAAAACCTTCGATGGGGAGTAGGCTTGGTTGTGTGTATTCCATTATTTTAGAATGAGCTTGACACTTGTTGTATATCCACTCTGATGGATTGCACCATGTCAAGATGTGTGTGGGCACTAAAGGAAGAGGAATTGACTTCGGTCTTAAGTGGAGCAACATAGTTAGATGCACGTAGATGGTCAACAGTTCAACACTTGACCGGTCAAATATTGACTCATGAGAAAGAAAAAAATAAAATGGCAAAAATTTGAGAAAAAACATGAATTCAAACAAGTTCATGGATTTGAAAAATAGTTTTTAAATTAAAAAGTTCATGAATTCAAAAAATGTGATTTTTGAAAGGAAACATGAATTTGAAAGAACTTCACATATTTGAAAAAAAGGTTCGAGCATTTGAAAAAAGTTCATCAATTGTTTTAAAAAGTTTGAGGATCTGAGAAAAGTTCATTTTTTTGAAAAAAAAACACAGATTTTTTTTTGAAATATCGCGCATTTGAAAGGTACATCGATTTTGACAAAAGAAATCATGGATTGGAAAAGTTTACAGGTTTGGAAATAGTTCACTGATTTTGAAAAAAGGTTTCTGATTTTGTTTTTTTTATAAATTTGGAAAAAGGGTATGAATTTGAATATATTCATACATTTGAAAAAAAGTACAGAAGATTGAAAAGAAATCTTGTATTTGAAAATAGTTCATGCTTTTGAAAAAATCATGAATTTGAAGAAAGTTTTGAATTAAAAAATGGGCAGATAAAATGAAAAGGAATAGAAAAAGAATAAAAAAAGAATACAAATAAAAAGGAAACAAAATAAAACTGAACAAAAAAACAGCCTAGAAAACAAAAATTGCCCGGAAGCATAAAAAACCCGGACTGGGAAGCTTCAAAAAACCGAGGAGGAATCTTCCCTCTTATGTGGTCCATGGGCCCACCCATTTAGAATCGAATGAAGGGGCTGTGAGCTGCTTTGCCAAATAGCCTTAAACGGACGCTTAAGACACCAAATAGGCGCCAACTCCCAAAAGCCACAACTATGCCAACCATAAAATAACACAAACACAGACCAACAAGGGAGCCCGCTTCGTTGGATAGTTCAACCTTCTTCTAGTGCCGGAAAAAAAGTTGTGACGACCATAAGAAGAACAGACCCAGGGCTCTCCCGCACTCGGGTACAGAAACATGTACTCCATACGACCTTTCGCCAATTGCATGAACATTTTTGTGGCAATAAGACAAATCTTTACTAGGTCGTCACAATGTTCACACAAATGAAAATCATATTGTCGAGTTGCCTAAACAAGCATGGTGGCCAACACCCAATGATAGTGCATAATTTGCAAGATTGTGAGCCTCGACGTTCGAGGTTATGAACTAATGGCTAAAATTACAAGAATTGAAAGTAAGGGGTTGTTCTGTTATTACATGCACCACAAATCCATAAGTTGCAGTTTCGCCTTCCTTTATAGCTTCGACGACGACCTTGCAATCGGATGCCATGAAAATCCATTGTATATATAGGTCCTCGGCCAAAGCCAAGGCCTTCCTGATAGCCAAAATTTCAAGAATGGTTGGATCATCTATCTTCCTAAAAACGACGGTTGAGCCCCCTGGAAGGTTTCTTACAAGTGAAGCATCAACATTAATTTTAGCATGATTGTCTGGATGGGTAGCCAATTAAATCAACTTTCATGCCAATGACCAACCTCATGGCCCTCGTGACTCAAGGCCATGAAATTTTTGGTTCACACTATACCTGGCCATCTTTTGGGCCGGGCTTAACAAAGCTCGAGGGCACAAAACCTAGGCCCAATCTGGCCGTCGGGCCTAGTTTTCAGGCCCTAGCCCAACCCATCAGTGAGAAAGCCCATTGGGACTTGGGTCGGGCCCCTTCCCTAAAACACAAAAAAAGACAAGCCCAGGACCAGTCCAGTGTGTCCTTCGGGCTCAAAACTTAGGCCCAGGACCGGGCCACGCATAAGACCGGGCCGGGTCAGGTCGGGCTTTTACGGGCCAGGTCGGGTATCCCAAGGCAAGGTATAGTTGGCACCCACATGAAGAATTTTATTTTATTTGGACATTTTGCTAAAAATATATGCACATTATAATCAATTCAATAATGAAATAACAAAAATATTTGTGTGTGTGTGTTTTAATAAATGTGTTCACTTATTTTGAAAAATGGTTCCTGTTTTTCTATTTCTACAAATCTTTACCGAATAATAAAGCAAATTGGGTTTTTTCTCGTCCGTCATGGCATTTTTCAGAAAAGTCCCTCTATTTAAGAGAATTCAATCCGCAGTCCTATTTTAAGTTAAATCGAATCGTTTTTCCTATTTTACATAACAGTCCCCGTGTTTTCTTGAAATCAACCCGCAGTCCGGATTTAAGTCACTCCCGAACCGTTATTTTACATTTTTCAAAACCCCCGATGATGTTTTAGGTAATTCATCCGCGGATCATATTTAAGTCAAATAAATGTTTTTTTAAATCATTCATATCTTTTAGACCGTAACTCCAATTTAAACATATTATATATGAAATTTGATTAGAAAAATATATAGAATATGAATATGAGATTACTTTTATCTGTTAAGTATTTTTAAATATTATTTTGGAATATATTTAAGTCAAACAAATGATTTTCTAAATTATACGTATCTTTTAAACCGTAACTTCGATTTTAACATATTATATATGAAATATTATTAGAAAAATGTGTGGAATCTAAATATGATGCTAATTTTACCTGTTAAATATTTTTAAAATATTGTTTTGGAAGCCAACTTATAATTTATAGCGCAAGATCCATTTTTTTCTTTCGTATCGGCAGCGATCCGAATTGCAAATAAACACCTCACTATAACCATATAGGGAATAGAAAAACATCAATAACGACACATGCATACCTTTGAAAAATGTCGCATGGGAAAATAACAGATTTCACATTGCGAAAGTGAGAGAAAGTGAGAGAAAGCGAAAGTGCGAAAGTGAGAGAGAGAGAGAAAGAGAGAGAGAGAGAGAGAGAGAGAGAGAGAGAGGGAGAGGGAGAGAGAGACGCCTTAGAATTAACCATATTCAAACATGTTTTGTTGTCTTTTGTGTGAACACCGAGGCCATCGCCGGCGAGTGTGAGAAGTAGGATAAGCGACAACACAAATATGATGCCTCGCAAAAATAAAGGAAATGGATCTATTATGGTCTTGAGTGATGGTTGTTGGGTTAAGAGCGTGCGTTATGTTTTCTTCCCCGTTGCAACACACGGGCTCTTTTGCTAGTGTATATATATATATATATATATATATATATATATATATATATATATATATATATATATATATAAATTCTTCAATAATCACGTATTTTAAAAGTGTAATTTGAAAAGTTCAAACACCTTTTATTTTACTTAATATTTGTATTATTAAAAAATGTTGGTCTATTTTGTTAGAAATATGCCCTAGAGGCAATGATATCGTATTATTATATTTCTATTTTCATAATTAAGATTGTATATTTAATTCTATAATTGTTATGATCCTGGAATATGCGATTCAGTGGAAACTTATATGCGCGTGTGGAATGATAAAAAGTAAAGAATAGGTTCCTAGTCTCGACTATAGGACCGGCTCAAGTGTTGTTGGTGATCATATTTATCGATTCCTAGGATATCGTTAATTGTAAACGATATTCCTAAAACAACATTGAGATTATGGTGTTAGAATAACAATCATATTTAATCGACTCAAATTTGTTTATTATACTATGAGATAATATCGTTTGAAGTCAGTTGTTATAACACAGAGTGTTAGCATGTGTTTTTAGTTCCTCAGAACATGAGAGTATCACGGTCACTTCCTACCGTGGGGTGGACTTTGCGGTTGCTCAAACGTCATCTGTAACACGGTGATCATAATGACAACTTACATGTTCATTAGAAAGTTTGACAAGGGACTAGATAACTCGAGAGTGGGATTTGTTCTTTCGAGAATGAAGAGATATTCTTAGGGGCCTCTCGGTGTGATGGCATCCATCATCGTCTAGCCAGACACATGTGACTGGGTTATGGGGATGCTGGAACACATCAACGAGAAAGAAGAACATAACCGGTAACGAGGATGACGGTATAGTGGTCATGTGTATGACTTAGGAGGATACCAACACACCTCGGGTTTTGTAAAGTATTGCGAATCAAAGGGAACATCACATGATAACCAATGTAACCAAAGGTTCACTCGAATGTGATTTGTGTAATCATAGGGATCGATATGGACATCCACAGTTCCGCTATCGGTCTTTAAACGAAGGGGTTTCGTTCATGTCTATGATTTACCGAACCTATGGGGTCACAAGCTTAAGTTAATCACGATCTGCTAAGTGTTAGTAGGATGAGAGTATCGAGGATTTATTTGTTGAATTGTTTCATTAATATCCGGAATAGTTTCGAGTGGAACCGAAAGGGTTTCAGAGTTTATCGGGCAATATTAGGTATTACCGATAATTAATATATAGGTACAAAATGTTGTTGGTGATGCTAGATTATATATAAAGGCTCTGGTAATTAATACAGAGCTTTTATATCTAATTTAATATCAACGGGCCTTAAAAGGGCTAGTAGTGGAAGGCAATTTGGGCACCTTGGCCCAAGTGGAGGTGGAGCCCTCCTTTCCATGAAGGAGGCCGAATTGGAGCCCCCTTGGCCGGCGCACCAAGGAGGGCCTTTCTTTTAATAGTGGCTGCCCCTCCTCCCCCTCTAACCTATATATACTAGAGGATTTGGCCCCTTGGGATATACAAGTTTTGAAGCCTCATCTAGTTCATCTAGTTCTAATTCTAGTTCTAGTTGGTCCTAGTTGACTAACCAGAGCTAGACCTAGTTCCTCTAATCCTAATAATTAAAATCCTAGTGTGGTTCTAATCTCCTCCCTCCAATTCTCCAGTGATGATTAGCCCCACACGACGAAGCGCTGCCAGATCATGAAGATCGTACACTTGTGAAAGGGCATGTAGCTCCCAAGTATGGTTTTGGTAATCAATGACAATCTCTATGGACTAATGTTTTCATTGAGATATATTTGAAGGGATTGTCCATAGATGGTGCATAAATGATATTGGATGCATTCAAGGATGAAGTCCATATAGATGAAGATATTTGCCCAAGCTTTGGTATTAACTGAGAATTCCTATGGAGCATCAAGTGAATTGAATCTTACATGTAGATATGTTCCATAGTGATTGAGGGAGTCCTGGATTGAGGGGTCCTCGGGTGGCCGGATAACTCATGGTGGGCTGGACTGGTGGGCCGTGAAGATCATTGTTGAAGATCGTCTCTCGTATCCGGATAGGACTCCTGTATTCCTATAATGGCGGGTTTTAGGTTCGGGTGTAATATTTCCTTCCTCTGTAAGATGGTTATGTACAAACCCTAGGCCCCTCCGGTGCATATATAAACGGGAGGATTTAGTCTGTAGAGGCTAGAGAACCATAACATCCTCATAGGCTAGACGTTAGGGTTTAGCCATCCCGATCTCGAGGTAGATCAACTCTTGTAATCATATTCATCTAGATTAATATAGCAGGAAGTAGGGTATTACCTCGATCGAGAGGGCATGAACCTGGGTAAACATCGTGTCCCCAGTCTCTCGTTACCATCGATCCTCAGGCGCATAGTTCGGGACCCCCTACCTGAGATCCGCCGGTTTGGACACCGACATTGGTGCTTTCATTGAGAGTTCCACTATGTCGTCGACCAAAGGACTGATGGATCTCTTTGTCAACCATGACAGTACCACCAAGGGAACTTTCCCTCCCGGCCAGATTTTTGTGTTCGGCGGCTTCATGCTCCGTGCCAATACAAAAGGCCACCTTGAGTAGGTTGAGAGCTACGCCCCTGGCCATCAGGTCAGGTTTGGAAGCTTGAACTACGTTGCTGATATCCGCGGAGACTTGATCTTCGACGGATTCGAGCCCACGGCGACCTCTCCCTGCCACCACGATGAACATGATCTAACTTTGTCACTGGACCAGGAAATAGCGATTGTAACCGTTCTGGCCTTAGATCCAGAACATATCGCGTCACCCGAGGAAGGGAAGCTCAACCTCCTCGAGGAAGCCGCAAACTCAACGGCACTGGAGCCGCACACGGACCCAACTCCGAGCGGAGTCTGTGTTACCGGAACTTCGGACTCGTCTCCGGCCGTAGGTTCCGAACCATGTGCATCTGCGCCCTTCTAACTCGATCAGGCGTCTATCACCGAATTCAGCGCTGCAGATATCTTCCGGCACTCACCCTTTGGCGATGTGCTAAACTCGTTAAAATATCTCTCCTTAGCTGGGGACACACAGCCGAATTATATCTGGTTCGAATTGGAGGCTGATGGTGGAGAATTTTGCTCCCCACCCACCACCCACTTGGTAGCCACAGTCGAAGATCTAACCAATCTACTTGACTACACTTTCGAAGACTTCGAAGGGATGGACCTCGAAGCCTAAGCAGATCTAGACCAAAACTGGCCCGTAACCGGGCGATGGACAGCTACGTCTTCGTACGATGTGTATATGGTGGATACACTTAAGGAAAAGGAGGGCGACGACGAAAATGATCCCGCAAAGGACAAGCATGTTGAAGAACCTCCCAAACGTCGGCATCCGAAGCGGCGAACTAAACCCCGTAAAGGGAAAGATAGCAACACTGCCACTAACGACGGTGACAGTCCGGAGCAAGCCGAAGACCCCGCAGACCCAACGATGGAGCAGGACGAGCGAGAGGACGACGAACATAGTCCGAAACCGCTGTCCGATGACAGCGATGCCGAAGACAACAATTATGAACCTATCTCCGAAGAGGATGTTAGCCTAGGAGATGATGAGTACATCGTCCCAGAAGAACCCTTAGAACAAAAGCGTTTCCATCGGAGGCTTATTGCCACTGCAAGGAGCCTAAAAAAGCAGCAGAGACGGCTTCGAGCCGAACAGGATACGCTCAACGATAGATGGAACGAAGTGCTGGACGCTGAGAAAAAAATATGGCAATCGCCAAACCAAAGGCTATCCTAAGCGTAAACTGCTACCCGAATTCGACGACGAGGCCACTGCGCCTATACCGCCGAAGAATAACACCACCGACAAGCCGGGCCGACCACCTCGTGGACGGGACAGAGTGGCTAGCAACGACGTGCACAAGCCCGCACCCCCACCCCGTAAAGGAAAGGAGGATGCGGCTCAGGCCCGGAAACACAATCTGCGCGAGGACCTGAACAAAAAGGCTGGCAATAACAGATCCATCTACGGATCCAGGGACCGTGCTCCCGCACGGGACGACGACTATCAAGCCAATCATGCCGGTCATATACCAGTCCGAGGTCAATACCGAACATCACAACCATCGGACATACGCCATGACATAGCAAAATACAGGGGTGCCACACACCCTCTGTGCTTCACCGATGAGGTGTTGGATCACGACTTTCCAAAAGGGTTTAAACCCGTAAACATTGAGGCGTATGATGGAATGACGGATCCTGCGGTTTGGATAGAAGACTTCATTCTTCACATCCACATGTCTCACGGAGATGATCTCCACGCCATTAAATACTTACCCCTCAAGATGAAAGGACTAGCTCGGCACTGGCTAAACAGCCTCCCAGAGAACTCCATTGGGAGTTGGGAAGAACTTGAGGATGCTTTTCGGGCCAATTTTCAAGGGAATTTCTGGCCCCCGGATGCTGACGATCTAAGTCACACCATCCAACAACCTGGGGAATCAGCCCGTAAGCTTTGGAATCAGTTTCTCACTAGGAAGAACCAAATCGTAGACTGTCCGAACGCCGAAGCCTTAGCGGACTTCAAGCACAGTGTCCGGGACGAATGGCTAGCCAGACACCTCGGACAGGAAAAGCCGAGGACAACGGTAGCCCTAACTACACTCATAACTCATTTTTGCGCGGGCGAGGACAGCTGGTTAGCTCGTAGCAGCACCAGCGACCCTGGAACGTATGAAGTCAGGGACGACAATGGAAAGCCATGACGTAACAAAAACAAACATCGAAACAATGTTGGAAGCCCAGATGATACAGCGGTAAACGCCGGATTCAGCGGCTCCAGACCCGGTCAACGGAAGAAGCCATTCAAAGGCAACAAAGATGGTCCATCTAGCCTCGACGAAATATTAGATAGGCCCTGCCAAATCCATGGCACCCCAGAAAAACCTGCAAACCATACCAACCATAATTGTTGGGTCTTCAAGCAGGCCGGCAAGCTCAACGCCGAACACAAGGGAAAGGGACCTCAGAGCGAAGACGAGGATGAACCTCGCCAGCCAAACACAGGGGGACAGAAGAAATTTCCACCGGAGATCAAAACAGTGAATATGATCTATGCCACTCATATCCCAAAGAGGGAGCGCAAGCGCGCACTCCGAGATGTCTACACCGTCGAGCTTGTTGCCCCCAAATTCAACCCATGGTCAGCCTGTCCGATCATTTTTTATCGCAGGGATCATCCAACTAGTATCCGTCATGGAGGTTCGGCTGCCCTAGTGCTCGACCCAATAATCGATGGATACCATCTCACCCGAGTCCTTATGGACGGCGGCAGCAGTCTCAATCTGATATATCAAGACACTGTCCGCAAGATGGGGATCGACCTGTCAAGAATCAAGCCAAGCAACACGACCTTTAAAGGAGTGATACCGGGCATGGAAGCCCGCTGCACGGGCTCTTTAACATTGGAGGTCATATTCGTCTCTCCCAATAACTTTTGAAGCGAAAAACTAATCTTTGACATAGCTCCGTTTCGAAGTGCCTATCATGCACTACTCGGAAGAACGGCCTTCACCCACTTTAATGCAGTCACGCATTACGCTTATCTAAAGCTTAAAATGCCTGGACCACGTGGCGTCATCACGGTAAATGGAAATATGGAGCGCTCTCTCCGTACGGAGGAGAACACTGCGGCCTTAGCAGCCAATTCAAAATGGCCTATTCAAGCCGGACAACCTATCGGTCGTTAAAACCACGGACATAGCTAAACGTGTCCGGTATATGCCTCAGTGCGGCCGCTCAGATGAACCTGAGCAATATTAGCAGTTACGCCCCCATCAACTGCCCCATAAGGTGATAGCATACGTACCTCGTGCACATAATTATGCCCTCAAAATCCCTTGGGCGGCGCTGGGGGCACACTACATACTTAGTCCATAGTTTGGCTCAACCATATTCGGACTCTAAAATTATCTTTCAAAGGTTCACTAAACGAACCAGTTTTTGTTTATGGCCACACTGGTTTTCTTTTATTTTCCAGGTTTTTTTCCTTTTTACAGATGGCCATCACACTCTCCCGTCAAGGACACATCACAAAGGAGAAAACGGCGCAGACGTGCAGCAGGGACCCACGTTAAGGTTTCTTTTTAGATTAAGACCCTGTGTAAACCTTTTTTTTCTCTTTTTGTTCCATACTTCTCTGGCATGTAAAATGTCCAAGGAAGTTATCGGCATTATCTGTAAACATACGGCTCGCTGTACTATAAAAGGGATATTTCAGAAACAGCTTGGCTTATATCATGTTTGGAGTTTTATTCTCTTACCACCTGTGTTCTCTCCCCATGTCAGATTGTCACATGTGCCTTGATAGCAGAGTTCATTACCAGGGGCTGTATTCAGCCCAGTATATGTTGAAAAGACCGAGCACCTATAGGGAGTGTTCGGCATCCTGGATATCTGCTTTATATGCATCAGTTCCGAATCATGTCTTGGGTCAATAGTTGGGTTGCCCGGCTCCTGTGCTTACCCCTACGTTCCCGATTGTTCGACTAGGCCGTAAAGGGAGAACTACTGCGATTGTACTTCTGGCTCGTCCGGTCAAGTACCTCAGTAGAGAAAGCCGAAAACTAACTGTCATGATATGCGAGAACCTGGTCCGAAATCCGGTGACTTAGTGTTATACTACGATCGATAGAGATCTACCCCGTGTTACACGAAGGGTTGTTTTTTTCGCCCAGCCGCGTGCAAATGGATACCTTAATTAGGAAATATCATATCCGCACCAGGGGCTAGTACCTAGCCCCACTTGTCAAACTCCTATGGCTAAGTGAAAGCAATAACGCCGCATAGTCTGATTGCCTGGTTCGCTCCGCATACACCTCCTACACGGACCAATACGTAGGATAAAGAGTGTCTACGCATATGACCAAACACCCCAGTACTATGTACATGGGGGCTGAAGCCGACGATTGGGAACTTTCAGATTTAAAATAAACGGCCACACAGGAGGTAAAAGTCGCACACATTATAATAGTGCAAAAGTTATATACATCGGCCCATAGGCTCAAGTCTTTACAAACCCGATACAATTACTCAAAGATAACATCCTTTGAGCACTGAGCTTCTACAAGGCAGGCGCCTTCTATGACGTCCTCGAAGTATTTCTCCGGCTTGCAGTGCTCCTTGCCTGCGGGCGGGCCAGCAGTAGCTATATCATGTGCCTTCATCTTCACCCAGTGCACTTTTACACGAGCGAAGGCCATCCGAGCATCCTCTATGCACGCCGAATGCTTCAACGCGTCGACCCGCAGACTCGCTTCGACGAGCCGCTTCACCAATCCGAACTGGCTACTTGAGATTGGACCAACGGGCCGTAGCCGGACTATCAAGTCCTTCATGGCCAAACCCGCCATATTGTGCAGCTCGACCAGCTGCTTCATTGCTACTTCTCGAGCTTGCGTTGTATTCCCTCGAAGAGGAAAGGGTGATGCAACACAGTAGCGTAAGTATTTCCCTCAGTTTTTGAGAACCAAGGTATCAATCCAGTAGGAGACCACGCGCGAGTCGCTCGCACCTGAACAAACAAATAAGAACTTCGCAACCAACGCGATAAGGGGTTGTCAATCCCTTTACGGTCACTTACGGAAGTGAGATCTGATAGAGATGATAGTTTGATATTTTTGGTTATAAGAACAGAAAGTAAAAGCGGAAAAGTAAAGTAGATTGTAGATTGATATGTTGAGAATAGACTCGGGGGCCATAGTTTTCTCTAGTGGCTTCTCTCATGATAGCGATATTCTACGACGGGTAAACAAACTACTGTCGAGCAATTGATAGAAAAGTGAATAATTATGAGACTATCTAGGCATGATCATTATATATAGGCATCACGCCCGAGACAAGTAGACCGAAACGATTCTGCATCTACTACTATTACTCCACACATCGGTCGCTATCCAGCATGCATCTAGAGTATTAAGTTCATAAGAACGGAGTAACGCCCTAAGCAAGATGACATGATGTAGAGGGATAAACTCAAACATAATGATGTAAACCCCATCTTTTTATCCTCGATTGCAACAATACAATACGTGCCTTGCTGCCCCTACTGTCACTTGGAAAGGACACCGCAAGATTGAACCCAAAGCCAAGCACTTCTCCCATTGCAAGAACTATAGATCTAGTAGGCTAAACCAAACCAATAATTCGAAGAGACTTGCAAGGATATTATAATCATACATAAAGAGTTCATAAAAGAACCAAATATTTCTCATAGATAATCTTGATCATAAACCCACAATTCATCGGATCTCGACAAACACACAGCAAAAAGAGATTACATCGAATAGATGTCCTCGAAGACCGAGGAGAACTTGGTATTGAGACCCAAATAGAGAGAAGAAGCCATCTAGATACTAGCTATGGACCCGAAGGCCTGTGGTAAACTACTCACAACTCATGGTGAGGCGATGATGATGATGTAGAAGCACTCCGTGGTAGATCCCCCCTCCGGCGGAGCTCCAAAATAGGTCCCAGATGGGATCTCATGGGAACAGAAGGTTGTGGCGGTGGAACTAGGGTTTTCTCTGTTGTTCTGATAGTTTCGGGGTACGTAGGTATATATAGGAGGAAGGAGGGCACCGGGGGCCCGACGGGGTGCCCACGAGGCAGGGGGGCCCGCCCTATAGGGGGCGGGCGCCCCCACCCTCGTGGACGCCACGTCAGCACTACTCCGTGGTTCTCAAGTCTCCCGTGCATATTTTGCTCCAAAAATATCTCTCCCGAAGGTTTCATTCCGTTTGGACTCCGTTTGATATTCCTTTTCTGTAAAACCCTAAAACAGGCGAAAAACAGCAATCTGGACTGGGCCTTTGGGTTAGTAGGTTAGTCCCAAAAATAATATAAAAGTGTATAACAAAGCCCATTAAACATCCAAAACATCATAAATAATAGCATGGAACAATAAAAAATTATAGATACATTGGAGACGTATCAAGCATCCCCAAGCTTAATTTCTGCTCATCCTCGAGTAGGTAAATGATAAAAACAGAATTTTTGATGTGGAATGCTAACGAACATAGTTTTTCAATGTAATTCTCTTAATTGTGGCATGAATGTTCAGATCTGAAAGATTCAAGACAAAAGTCTGTACTGACATAAGAAATAATAATACTTCAAGCATACTAACAAAGCAATCATGTCTTCTCAAAATACTACGGCAAAAGAAAGTTATCCCTACAAAATCATATAGTCTGGCTATGCTCCCTCTTCATCACACAAAATATTCATATCATGCACAACCCCGATTTCAGGCAAGCACTTGTTTTCATACTCTATTCTTTCAAACCTTTCAACTTTCACGCAATACATGAGCGTGAGCCATGGACATAACACTATGTGGAATAGAGAGGTGGTTGTGGAGAAGACAAAAAGGAGGGAGATAGTCTCACATCAACTAGGCGTATCAACGGGCTATGGAGATGCCCATCAATAGATATCAATGTGAGTGAGTAGGGATTACCATGCAACGGATGCACTAGAGCTAAATATGTATGAAAGCTCAACAAAAGAAACTAGTGGGTGTGCATCCAACTTGCTTGCTATATACAAGCCAAGTTCTATAATGAAAATTCCCACTAGTATATGAAAGTGACTAAATATGAGACTCTATCATGAAGAACATGGTGCTACTTTGAAGCACAAGTGTGGAAAAAGATAGTAGCAATTGTCCCTTCTCTCTTTTCTCTCATTTTTTTGGAGGGGCTTTCTCTTTTTTTAGCCCCTCACTATTTTTTTAAGCCATCTCTTTTTTTATTGGCCTTTCCTCACACGGGATAATGCTCTAATAATGATGATCATCACACTTATATTGAATTACAACTCGATATTACAACTCGATACTACAACAAAGTATGACTATATGAATGCCTCCGGCGGTGTACCTGGATGTGCAATGAATCAAGAGTGACATGTATGGAAAATTATGCATGGTGGCTTTGCCACAAATACGATGTCAACTACATGATCATGCATGGCAATATGGCAATATGATGCGTGCCATATGAACGGAACGGTGGAAAAGTTGCATGGCAATATATCTCGGAATGGCTATTGAAATGCCATGATAGGGTAGGTATGGTGGCTGTTTTGAGGAATATATATGGTGGCTGTTTTGAGGAAGGATATATAGTGGGTGTATGGTACCGGCGAGAGTTGCGCGGTACAAGAGAGGCTAGCAATGGTGGAAGGGTGAGAGTGCGTATAATCCATGGACCCAATATTAGTCATAAGAACTCATATACTTATTGCAAAAATCTACGAGTCATCAAAACAAAACAATCAACGCATGCTCCTGGGGGAGAGGTTGGTAGGAGTTAACCATCGCGCGCCCCCAACATCCACACAACGGTTGACACTTTACAAATACCTCATGCTCTAACTTCGTCACATAGCGGTTCACCATACGTGCATGCTATGGGAATCACTAACTTTAACACAAGCATTTCTCAATTTCATAATAACTCCACTAACATGACTCTAATATCACTATCCTCATATCTCAAAACAATTATCAAGCATCCAACTTCTCATCATATTCAATGCACTTAGTGTGAAAGTTTTTACTACATTGATATTGGATGTCTATCATGCGAAGGCTAGTTTTATAGCCAAAGCACATTACCATACTGTTTTAATAGATTCTCAAAAGGATATAAGTGAAGCATGAGAGATCAACAATTTCTACAAAATATAATCACCACCGTGCTCTAAAAGATATAAGTGAAGCACTAGAGCAAAAACTATTCAACTCAAAAGATATAAGTGAAGCACATAGAGTGTTCTATCAATTCCTAGGCCATATTTAACTCTCTCAAATAGGTGTGTCCAGCAAGGATAATTGTGGCAAACTAACAAGAAAAGACTCAAATGATACATGACGCTCCAAGTAAAACACATATCACGTCAGCCCTACTCCATGGTTCTCAAGTCTCCCGTGCGTATTTTGCTCCAAAAATATCTCTCCCAAAGGTTTCATTCCGTTTGGACTCCGTTTGATATTCCTTTTCTGTAAAACCCTAAAACAGGCGAAAAACAACAATCTGGACTGGGCCTTTGGGTTAGTAGGTTAGTCCCAAAAATAATATAAAAGTGTATAACAAAGCCCATTAAACATCCAAAACATCATAAATAATAGCATGGAACAATCAAAAATTATAGATACATTAGCGACGTATCATTCATCTAGTCGTTGATGGGCACCGGATGTTTTGGCGCATAGAACTGCGACCAAAACAGCTTCTCCGTGTCGTTCCCCTCCTGGGCTCGGAAGTATTGGGCGGCGTCAGCACTGCTCCTCGGAAGATCATCAAACACGCCTCGAGAACTCCATAGCCGTGTCAGCCCAAGATACTTCCGCCCTCCGAAGATGCTCTGTAAGAGAAAAGTCTTACCAGATGCTACCTCCCGCACCTGCTTGATTTTTTCATAGGTGCTGCGCGACTCGCTTCGCGCATCCTGGGTAGCCTTAGCTGCCGCATTCAGCTCGGATGTTTGTTCTGAAGCCTTCAACTCCAATGCCTCATAGTTGCGAATGGCATATTTGAGTTTGTCCTCGACTTTGGACACCCGAGCCGCGTGTTGTTGGCACACGGCCTTTTCGGCCTCTAGATCGACAATCGCTTTGTCAGCGATCGCCTTGCTCGCCTCGGCCTCCTTCTTGGCCTTCGCGAGCTCGCCCTTGAGGGCCTCGAGCTCAGTGGCGCCAACTGTGTAATACAAAATATAATAAAGAGTTTATACCCATACTCAATTACTTAGTCTTCTTGACATCTTAATTTTTTAAATCCACATACCTTGCATTTCATCTAAATGCTCGTTGGCGCGGTCGAGGTCCGCGTTGGCCAACAAAAGCTTCCGATTTAGTTCGGCAACTTCTGCATCTCGTACATTTGCCGCAACTAGTGAAGCCTGTTCAAATACAGAAGCATATAGTTCAGCTCTATAACATGCTATACTATAGATACTTCACCCGATTCTGTTCAGAATCACACAAATCAATGGGGGCTACTAGCTATATATAAAAACAAATAAAGTTCCATAAAGAACATTACATTGCTTACCTCAAAGCATGTTAACAGGTTGTTAAAGGATTCATTCAGTCCACCTTTGATGGACTGAATCTTCTTCATCACCGCATCCATCATGGTGCGGTGTGCTACTTCTCGAGCTTGCGTTGTATTCACTCGAAGAGGAAAGGGTGATGTAGCATAGTAGCGTAAGTATTTCCCTTAGTTTTTGAGAACCAAGGTATCAATCCATTAGGAGACCATGGGCGAGTCCCTCGCACATGCACAAACAAATAAGAACTTCGCAGCCAACGCGATAAGGGGTTGTCAATCCCTTTATGGTCACTTACGAAAGTGAGATCTGATAGATAGGATGGTTTAATATTTTTGGTATTTTTGGATATAAGAACAGAAAGTAAAAACGGAAAAGTAAAGTAGATTGTAGATTGATACGTTGAGAATAGACCCGGGGGCCATAGGTTTTTCTAGTGGCTTCTCTCATGATAGCGAAATTCTACGGCGGGTAAACAAATTACTGTCGAGCAATTGATAGAAAAGCGAATACTTATGAGAATATCTAGGCATGATCATTATATATAGGCATCACATCCGATACAAGTATACCGAAACGATTCTGCATCTACTACTATTACTCCACACATCGACCGCTATCCAGCATGCATCTAGAGTATTAAGTTCATAAGAACAGAGTAACGCCTTAAGCAAGATGACATGATGTAGAGGGATAAACTCAAATAACTTGATATAAACCCCATCCTTTTATCCTCGATGGAAACAATACAATACGTGCCTTGCTGGCCCTACTGTCACTGGGAAAGGACGCCGCAAGATTGAACCCAAAGCCAAGCACTTTTCCTATTGCAAGAACTATAGATCTAGTAAGCCAAACCAAACCAATAATTCGAAGAGACTTGCAAGGATATTATAATCATAGATACGGAGTTCAGAAAAGAACCAAATATTTCTCATAGATAATCTTGATCATAAACCCACAATTCATCGGATCTCGACAAACACACCGCAAAATGAGATTACATCGAATAGATGTCCTCGAAGATCGAGGAGAACTTGGTATTGAGATCCAAAGAGAGAGAAGAAGCCATCTAGATACTAGCTATGGACCCGAAGGTCTGTGGTAAACTACTCACAACTCATGGTGAGGCGATGATGATGATGTAGAAGCACTCCGTGGTAGACCCCCCCTCCGGCGGAGCTCCGGAACATGCCCCAAGATGGGATCTCACGGGAACAGAAGGTTGCGGCGGTGGAACTAGGGTTTTCTCTGTTGTTCTGATGGTTTCGGGGTACATAGGTATATATAGGAGGAAGGAGGGCACCAGGGGCCAAACGTGGGGCCCACGAGGCAGGGGCGCGCCCTGTAGGGGGGCGCGCCCCCCACCCTCGTGGACGCCACGTGTGCCCTACTCCGTGGTTCTCAAGTCTCCCGTGCGTATTTTGCTCCAAAAATATCTCTCCCGAAGTTTCATTCTGGTTGGACTCCGTTTGATATTCCTTTTCGGTAAAACCCTGAAATAGGCAAAAAACAACAATCTGAATTGGGCCTTTCGGTTAATAGGTTAGTCCCAAAAATAATATAAACGTTTATAACAAAGCCCATTAAACATCCAAAACATCATATATAATAGCATGGAACAATCAAAAATTATAAATACGTTGGAGACGTATCAAGCATCCCCAAGCTTAATTCCTGGTCCTCCTCGGGTAGGTAAATGATAAAAACATAATTTTTGATGTGGAATGCAAACCAACATAGTTTTTAATGTAATTCTATTAATTGTGGCATGAATGTTCAGATCTGAAAGATTCAAGACAAAAGTCTATATTGACATAAGAAATAATAATACTTCAAGCATACTAACAAAGCAATCATGTCTTCTCAAAATACTATGGCTAAAGAAAGTTATCCCTACAAAATCATATAGTATGGCTATGCTCCCTCTTCATCACACAAATTATTCATATCATGCACAACCCCGGTTTCAGCCAAGCACTTGTTTTCATACTCTATTCTTTCAAAACTTTCAACTTTCACGCAATACATGAGCGTGAGCCATGGATATAGCACTATGTGGAATAGGGTGGTGGTTGTGGAGAAGACAAAAAGGAGGGAGATAGTCTCACATCGACTAGGCGTATCAATGGGCTATGGAGATGCCCATCAATAGATATCAATGTGAGTGAGTAGGGATTGCCATGCAACGGATGCACTAGAGCTAAATATGTATGAAAGCTCAACAAAAGAAACTAAGTGGGTGTGCATCCAACTTGCTTGCTCACGAAGACCTAGGGAATTTGAGGAAGCCCATCGTTGGAATATACAAGCCAAGTTCTATAATGAAAATTCCCGCTAGTATATGAAAGTGACTAAACATGAGACTCTCTATCATGAAGAACATGGTGCTACTTTGAAGCACAAGTGTGGAAAAAGATAGTACCAATTGTCCGTTTTGTCTTTTTTTCTCTTCTTTTTTGGAGGGGCCTTTTCTTTTGTTCGGCCTTTCCTCACGTGGGACAATGCTCTAATAATGATGATCATCACACTTATATTGAATTACAACTTGATATTACAACTCGATACTAGAACAAAGTATGACTCTATATTAATGCCTTCGGCGGTGTACCGGGATGTGCAATGAATCAAGAGTGACATGTATGAAAAGTTATGCATGGTGGCTTTGCCACAAATACGATGCCAACTACATGATCATGCATGGCAATATGACAATATGAAGCTGTGAAACCCCGAGACCGGTGCGCCAGGTGTCAGCCAGTTATTCGTCACCGCTACCATGTCATCTGCTTGCGTGTTGCATCCTTGCCTTGCCATCCTGTGCATTGCATCCTCATGTTTTCAAAACTTGCTTCTGTCCGAGTCCCCTCGTCCTTTCCGTTGTCCGTTCTGAGCCCAGACACACTTGCACGCGCCCGCGGCACCTCCGAATATTTATTTTATGAGTGGCCGGAAAATGTTCTCGGAATGGGATGATACTTGGCGTGTGGTCTTATTATAGTGTAGACAGGCCGCCTGCCAAATTTCATCGCATTCGGAGCTCGTTTGATAGCCGAACCGTTAAACTATACCGGCACTATCGCGGGTTAAAACGTCGGACGTTTCGGTCTCCGAAACTGCCACCGGGCCTCTCCATCTATTCTCTTCTCTAAGCCCGAGGCCCTCTTCACAACCCACCTAGGCCTGCCTAACGCCCCCTCACGACCGGAGTCGTTGGATCGCGATCGGGTGCTCGGAAACACCTCCCAAACCCCTAACCCTAGCCAAAACTGCTATATATAGAACCCCCATGCCTTTTTTGGCATCCCCTAGTCTTCCCCTACCCCTAGACCCCCTTCTCCTCGGATCTGCCGCAACCACCCACCTCCACCTCGAAATCCTGGAGCAGCCACCTGTCCTTTGCCACTTGGCCCGCCCCTATTGGCCTAGCCGCCGCTCCAGCCCCTTTCCTCCAACCCGCGGGCGCCACCTGGCTCACCCCCGCCGCCAGCCAGCCTTCCCACCATAGAGCCCGGCTCCAGCCCTCCCGGGCCTGAGCACCACCGTCGCGGCCCACGACTGGGCCCGGACGAGCCCATCCGTCGGAGCGCGCCACCGCAGCTCCCTGCACTCCTCCTCCCGAGCTCCCGCACCCGCGCGCCCGGAGTCGCGTCCTTCGGCGGAGCCGGACCCTAGCGCGCCGGACTTGCGCGCCCCCGAGCTCCTCCAGCCACCGCTAGTCCGCCCCGTCGCCGGTTCTTTGTCGCCGCCACCGTCTCCTCCATGGGCCCCGCCGCCCGGAGTTTCGCGTCGCCGTCGGCCCAGCCTCCGGCCGGATCCGGGCCCGGCGCCCTCGGATCCGCCCGTTCCCGCGCCGCCGGATCTCCCCTGCTTGTCGCCAGGGACTCCAGCCGCCGCCGGCCTCGTCCCTGCTACGGGAGGACGACGAAGCCGCCAGCGCCCTCCTGTGCTGACCTCCACCGACCGCAGCCGGGCCGGCCTTGTGGGCCAGAGCCACCCCGGCCCAGCTACCTCCCCGTGCCGGCCCACCTTACCTCTTCACCAATCCGGCCCGAGAGGTCCAGTGGTGAGCCCGCTATCCCCTGCCCGTGCACGTTTTAACTACTCTGCGCACTCTGTTTTTTTCTTCGAAAAATGACTAAGTCCCTGAGATTGGTAATTATATGTGCATGTTTGGATGGCTTTAACTTTTTGTGTGATTGTCTGATTGGAGCATATAATATGTCAAAATGTTCGTGGTGATATGCTCTTCATTTTGCTCCACAATGGCATGCTTGTTTGAGTTCATCTTGATGCTCTAATCATCGTTGCAAGAGTGCTATATGTTTAAAACTATTGGCAACTGTAATTTTGTTGCATACTTGTGCTGTTTGTAACTTTGTGCATGCTTATCCAAATGAAGCATATGATATGTCAAAATGTTCATTGTGAAGTGATCTACATGTTGGTTGCTGTAGCATTCATGTTAGGCGCCATATTGCCATCTTAATCTCTGTTGCAAAAGTGCATTTGGATGTTAAGTGTTGAAACTTGTTATGAGATGCTGCTTTGACTTGTTCATAGCTGTTGATGTGTTTGTCTTTCATGCCACATGTCAATATATTTTAGTAGCACAATCATGCCATCTTTGCTGTGGTCAATCCACTTTTCATGATATACCTTGTGGTGTTTGCAACAAGCTTGTAAAGTAGCCTACTCGCTGTTGTTGTTTTCTAGGACTTGTTGAAAAGCTACTAAGTCTGAAACTGTTAAACTTGATGCTATTTTTGCTTGATGCCTCACTCAAATCCATGCATGTTTTAGTATGTCGAATGATCATATCTTCTTGTCCATGTTATGCTCTATCCATCCATGCCCTTATTTGCACATATGGACTGCTGTAGCTTATTTATATCTTGCTCTCAAGTTGCTATAAATTTACCTGTCAGCCTGTTGTCAGCATGATGAATTTGGTGAAGCTTGTTGTTATTGATCCATGCCTCCTATGGAGTTGTTACAATAGAGTTGTTTGATGTATGCTATGTCTATTACCTGTCCATGATCTTTATATACTTAGTTGAGTTGATATGCTTGTTGTTTTGTGCCTCCGAAGGCAGCATCGTGATGATGTTTTTTCTTCCCAGATTTTGACTAAGTCTGGATAAATTTATTGCAACTTTCCATGCTTGTTTAATTGTGTTCCAGCAAGTTTTTGGGTGTGCTCTAAGTTCATGCTTGTTAAGTATCATGTCTATTTCACATCCATGCCTCTTGTTATCATCTTTGGGTGATGTAGCTTATATATACCTTGCTCCAAAGTTGCTATGTTGCTGTTTTTGGACAACTTGTTATTATATCTTGTTTCGTGTGTATGTGTTGAACCATTGCTCCGTTTTGAGCGTGCCTTATATGAAACTTGTGTGATTTTGCATGTAGAAGCATAATATCATGTTGTTTACATGTTTGGAGTGTGTTTGCTTGTTGTTTGGATGCTGCTTGCATATTTACCATGCTTGTCATGTTTTGCTCATATCTTCTAGGCCGTAGCTCCGAATTAAATAAACTTTATATGAAACTTGACTAGAATTTAATGTAGATCATCATGGTGCATGTTAACTTGCTGTTTAACAACTTTAACTTAAGGCTTGTTCAGATCTGGACCAATTTCGAAATGTGCATATGAGGACTTATCGGAATTGTTATATGTTGTTTCCGGCCTCATTTAAACTTGCCTTGTTGTGATGTTCTTGTGTGCTTCATCCCTTACCATGAATTGCATCATATAGACTTGTATTGCATCATACTTGGTTGAGCATCTTGTCATGTTCTTGAGTGGTGTGTTTACCTTGTTTCTTGCTTCTTCTCGTTAGTGCTTGTTCCGTTGCGCTCGTGAGGATTCGTTCGACTTCACTTGGATCGTCTTCGTGGATTCTACTTCGTCTACTTCATGGACTCGTTCTTCTTCCTTGCGGGATCTCAGGCAAGATGACCATGACCTTGGATACCTTTACTATCATTGCTATGCTAGATGTCTCGATGCTATCGTTATATGTCGCGCTACCCATCTTTTATTGTCAGCCCCTCTCCTTGTTGCCATGGAACCTCTAACCTTTGACACCTTCCCAGCGAACCGTTGTTTGGCTATGTTACCCGCTTGATCAACCCCTCTTATAGCGTTGTTAGTTGTAGGTGAAGATGAAGATCGTTCCATGTTGGAACTTGTTGTTGGAATATCACAATATATCTTATATATCTTAACACACCTATATACTTGGCAATGGGTGGAAGGCTTGGCCTTTTGCTCGGTGTTTTGTTCCACTCATGCCGCCTTAGGAGCCGATAAACCGGCGTTATGTTCCTTGATTTTGTGTTCCTTACACGGTTGGGTATATGGGGACCCCTTGTCAGTTCGTCTTTGAATAAAACTCCTCCAGCAAGGCCCAACTTTGGTTTTAATTGCAACATAATAAAAACTTAATTAATTAATTGCATAGGGAGTTAGCGCTACCCGAGGATTCTTTCTACATAGCAGGAGGGGCTAGTGCCGATGGTGTTGGTCCCAAATAGAGCAGCTTGCGGCTCCGCCCCTTGGCAACTTGGGGTATCTGGTCGCTGTAACCATAGCTCATCCGGTCGTGGCCTGAGACGAGATACGCGCGGCTACTATCAGGGTGTCGGCACGCCGGGAGGTCTTGCTGTACTTGTTTTACCATTGTCGAAATGTCTTGTGCATCGGGATTCCGAGCCTGATCGGATTGTCCCTAAGATAAGGGGTGATATTATTATTATCTCTGCTGATCGTGAGAGCTTGTGATGGGCTAAGTTGGGACACCCCTGCAGGGTTATGATCTTTCGAAAGCCATGCCCGCGGTTATGTGGCAGATTGGAATTTGTTAATGTCCGGTTGTAGAAAACTTGATAGAGGATCCGAGATAAAACACACAACCATGTGAGTAACCGTGACCGTCTCTTTTCACTTTGAGAAGAGAACACGGTGGGGTTATGTTTGACTCGTAGGTAGTTCAGGATCTTTAGCGATCATTACTAGTTTGCGACCGTTTGCGTAGATGCTCATCTTATTCTTGTATTCGTAAGTTAGCCACCATATTATGCTTAGCTGCTACTGCAACCTCACCACTTTACCTCTCCATACCCATTAAGCTTTGCTAGTCTTGATACCCATGGTTACGGAATTGCTGAGTCCTCGTGGCTCACAGATACTACAACAACAGTTGCAGGTGCAGGTTTCCGATGACTTGACGTGAGAGCGATGTCCTTTGTGTTGGAGTTCTTTCTTCTTCTTCTTTGTCAGTCTTGGTTTTGATTCCGGGTCGGCAGCCTGGGATAGTAGATGATGCCATTGTGATTTTCATGTTTGCATCCGTAGTCGGATGTCTTGTATTGATGATGTTGTATTCATGTGTATTGTATGAATTGTTGTATCCCCATGTATTTATGTAATGGTACGATGTAATGATATCCATCTTGCTAAGCGTCTGAGATGAGGTTGTGCCCCAATCACGTATGAGTAACGTGATCGGGATAGAATCGCATCTTGGGCCTGATAAGTTGGTATCAGAGCCTCGACCGACCATAGGAGCTCCCTTGATTGATCGTAGCTTGGCCGTTGTCGAGTCTAGCAGAAAACCTTTTCGGAGTCTAGTTATATCGGAGAGTAGGATTTCTTTTTACTCCTCAGTCCCTTCGTCACTCTGATGAGGAATCTTGACGTAGGTGTTTTGAATTACTCCTCTTCCCCTTCAATTTTTTTAGGATCACGTGGTTAGCTTTCGTTCGTTGCGTCGTCTGTTCTTTTCATCTGGTGCATCTCTCGTGAAGTGGATTCGACCCTCTTCTTCTTTGGAAGTTCAATCCTTGGTTCTTTCCAACCGATATTGTTTCCCCTTCCGAAGTTGTCTTTCTTTTTCCCACCCGCCCAACCTTTTCTTCTCGGAGCCGGAGTCCGTAATCGAGTATCCATCCTACTCGTTTGAAGCCTTTGCTTTCTTTCCTTAATTATTTCAACTGGTGAATTCTCGTCTAGTTCGTCCTTCTTCATCTTTTTTCTTTTCCGGTGGATTCAAGTCAAGTTCTCGGTGTTGATCTTATTCTTTTCCATTTCTCAAGTGTTTTCCCCTTCTCTCGTTCGTCTCTCGCCATTTAATCGTCCCGGAGTTCCGAAGACATCTCAGGAGATTTATCCGTGTTCCAATTAATTCGAGGTTGTCACCTCATTTGAGTCTATTAATCATTTCGGTGCATCAGTTCTTATTCGAATAATCTTTTCCAACGGTGTTTTCTTTCGGTGGGCTCATAACCCACATGTCTTTTTCTAGGATCTTACCTGACTCTTCTAATTTCCCGGAGTGGTCCGAAATTCTTTTGAAATGTGACATAAGTATGGATCCCATCAGTCATATGCCTTCTCCAAGATCGCTTTTAATTCCTTTCATCATTGGTTCAACCTTTCTTCTTTTCATTCTTCCGGAGTATTTCATGAATTCTTTCTTTGTGTTCCTCCGAAGGCCTTCATTTCAGAAGATTTCTTTGTCCGCAGTTTTCAACTTCGTCCTCTGAAATATTCTTCATTGATGCCTCTTCGTTCATCTCACATTCGTCCGGTGCTTCGTTCAAGTATTCCCTAATCAGTTCACGATCTCTTCGTCTCGTCATTCAAATTTCCCCAAGTGCTTTATTTTTTCCGGTGATTCATTCTCTTCTATTCACTCAATTTCAATTTCTTACGCTGGTTCGTTCTTTTTCATCACTCGGTTTCAATTCTTACGGTGGTTCGGTCAAAATTCTATTTTCCGTTGTCATCTTATCAATTCTTTTGTTCTTTCCAATATTATCGGTGGTTCATGAAGATTTTGAAAGTTTCAAGATATATCCCTCTTAATCAATTTCAACGCAAATAAGTGATATGCGAATCCTTTGCTTTCATCAATTTAATTGATGAAGGACAAGCATATCATAATTCTTATTCTTTTATCAAGTTGATTAATCCTTTCCTTGGAGTTTGTTCTTGATGAATAAATTCTATTCCAAGTGCTTTAATCTTTTCTGTCCGGAGTTCATAGTTTCTCGGCCTTCTCATCAGAAGCCCCGTCTAAATCATTGCAAGGACTTATTCTTATTATTTCATCCTTCATCATCCTTTCGTACCAGAGTTCTTCATGGCAGTTCATCGCGATTCAAATCATTCTTCGAGTGTTCATCAAAATTCTTTTGGATCAAGCGCAAGCATTCTTATTCTTGCCTCTCGAGTGGAATTAATTCTCTGTATTCATTTTAGGTGGAGTTTTGCATTTCTTTATTTTCCGTCTCTTCAATCTTTTGGTTGCGGCATAATTCCCCTCAAGTCTTGAGATGTTTTAATAAGTCCACAACAAGCTTATTCTTTTCGTGTCAATTTTTTTCAACAACTCCGTTCGTTCCGTCTTCGCAAGGATGTTTTCAAATTCTTTTGTGCTAGAAGAAGTTGTTCTTCTCCCTTCTTCTCATTCCATTCTTTATTTCTTTCGGAGGCATTGTGTTGTTCATCTTGTCAACTTCTTGTTCTATTCCTTCCATTTTCAGCCGAAGTGCTGCCCGAATTCCTTCATTTGAACTCCTTCGTGGAAATCCATTTCTTTCTCTTATTAACCGGAGTGGTTTCGAATTTATTCTTGCTCCTTCAGCTCTTGGTTTGTGCCTTTCAACCTCCTTGATTCTCGTCGTATTTCTTGTTCCTCTTGGATAACAGAGTCTTTGCAACTTCGTTCATCTTCGTTGTAATCTTTCTTTAAAGTTGTTCAACCTCTCAAGGTTCTTTGGTTTCACCCTCTTCCATTTTCACTTCCATCTCGTTCCTAAGATCTCGGGACGAGATCTCTTGTTAGTAGGGGAGTGTTGTGACACCCCGAGACCGGTGCCCCAGGTGTCAGCCAGTTATTCGTCACCGTTGCCATGTCATCTTCTTGCGTGTTGCATCCTTGCCTTGTCATCATGTGCATTGCATCCTCATATTTTCAAAACTTGCTTCTGTCCGAGTCCCCTCGTCCTTTCCGTTGTCCGTTCTGAGCCCAGACACACTTGCACGCGCCCGCGGCACCTCTGAATATTTATTTTATGAGTGGCCGGAAAATGTTCTCGGAATGGGATGAAACTTGGCGTGTGGTCTTATTATAGTGTAGACATGCCGCCTGCAAAATCTCGTCGCATTCGGAGCTCGTTTGATAGCCCAACCGTTAAACTATAGCGGCACTATCGTCGGTTAAAACGTCGGACGTTTCGGTCTCCGCAACTGCCACCAGGCCTCTCCCTCTCTTCTCTTCTCTAAGCCCGAGGCCCTCTTCACAGCCCACCTAGGCCTGCCTAACGCCCCCTCATGGCCGGAGTCATCGGATCGCGATCGGGTGCTCCGAAACACCTCCCAAACCCCCTAACCCTAGCCAAAACTGCTATATATAGAACCCCCATGCCATTTTTGGCATCCCCCTAGTCTTCCCCTACCCCTAGACCCCCTTCTCCTCAGAGCTGCCACAGCCACCCACCTCCACCTCGAAATCCTGGAGCAGCCACCTCTCCTTTGCCACTTGGCGCGCCCCTATTGGCCTAGCCGCCGCTCCAGCCCCTCTCCTCCAACCCGCGGGCGCCACGTGGCTCACCCCCGCCGCCAGCTAGCCTTCCCACCACAGAGCCCGGCTCCAATCCTCCCGGGCCCGAGCACCGCCGCCGCGGCCCGCGACCGGGCCCGGATGAGCCCATCCGCCGGAGCGCGCCGCCGCAGCTCCCTGCACTCCTCCTCCCGAGCTCCCGCACCCGCGCGCCCGGAGTCGTGTCCTTCGCCGGAGCCGAACCCTAGCGTGCCGGACTCGCGCGCCCCAGCTCCTCCGGCTGCCGCTAGTCCGCACCGCCGCCGGTTCTTCGTCGCCGCCATCGTCTCCTCCATGGGCCCCGCCGCCCGGAGTTTCGCGTCGCCGCCGACCCAGCCTCCAGCCGGATCCGGGCCCGACGCCACCGGATCCGCCCATTCCCGCTCCGCCGGACCTCCCTTGCTCGTCGCCGGGGACACCAGCCGCCGCCGGCCTCGTCCCTGCTATGGGAGGAGGATGAAGCCTCCAGCGCCCTCCTGGGCCGACCTCCACCGACCGCAGCTGGGCCGGCCTTGTGGGCCAGAGCCGCCCCGGCCCAGCTACCTCCCCGTGCCGGCCCACCTTACCTCTTGACCAATCCGCCCCGAGAGGCCCAGTGGTGAGCCCGCTATCCCCCGCCCGTGCACGTTTTTACTACACTGCGCACTCTGTTTTTTTTCTTCGAAAAATGACCAAGTCCCTGAGATTGGTAATTATATGTGCATGTTTGGATGGCTGTAACTTTTTGTGTGATTGTCCGATTGGAGCATACAATATGTCAAAATGTTCGTGGTGATATGCTCTTCATTTTGCTCCACAGTGGCATGCTTGTTCGAGTTCATCTTGATTCCCTAATCATCGTTGCAAGAGTGATATATGTTTAGAACTACTGGCAACTGTAATTTTGTTGCATACTTATGGTGTTTGTAACTTTGTGCATGCTTATCTAAATGAAGCATATGATATGTTAAAATGTTCATTGTGAAGTGCTTTACATGTTGGTTGCTGTAGCATTCATGTTAGGTGCCATATTGCCATGTTAATCTTTGTTGCAAAAGTGCATTTGGCTGTTAAGTGCTGAAACTTGTTATGAGATGCTATTTTGACTTGTTCATAGCTATTGATGTGTTTGTCTTTCATGCCACATGTCAATATGTTTTAGTAGCACAATCATGCCATCTTTGCTGTGGTGCAATCCACTTTTCATGATATGCCTTGTGGTGATTGCAACAAGCTTGTAAAGCAGCTTACTCGCTGTTGTTGTTTTCTAGGACTTGTTGAAAAACTGCTAAGTCTGAAACCGTTAAACCTGATGCTATGTTTGCTTGATGCCTCACTCAAATCCATGCATGTTTTAGTATGTCAAATGATCATATCTTCTTGTCCATGTTATGCTCTATCCATCCATGCCCTTATTTGCACATATGGCCTGCTGTAGCTTATTTATATCTTGCTCTTAAGTTGCTATAAATTTATCTGTCAGCCTGTTGTTAGCATGATCAATTTGGTGAAGCTTGTTGTTATTGATCCATGCCTCCTATGGAGTTGTTACAATAGAGTTGTTTGATGTATGTTATGTCTATTACCTGTCCATGATCTTTATATACTTAGTCGAGTTGATATGCTTGTTGTTTTGTGCCTCCGGAGGTAGCATCATGATGATGTTTTTCCTTCCCAGATTTTGACTAAGTCTGGATAAATTTATTGCAACTTGCCATGCTTGTTTAATTGTGTTCCAGCAAGTTTTTGGGTGTGCTCTAAGTTCATGCTTGTTAAGTATCATGTTTATTTCACATCCATGCCTCTTGTTATCATGTTTGGGTGCTGTAGCTTATATATACCTTGCTCCAAAGTTGCTATGTTGCTGTTTTTGGACAGCTTGTTGTTATATCTTGTTTCGTGTGTATGTGTTGAACCGTTGCTCTGTTTTGAGCGTGCCTTATATGAAACTTGTGTGATTTTGCATGTAGAAGCATAATATCATGTTGTTTACATGTTTGGAGTGTGTTTGCTTATTGTTTGGATGCTTCTTGCATATTTGCCATGCTTGTCGTGTTTTGCTCATATCTTCTAGACCATAGCTCCGAATTAAAGAAACTTTATATGAAACTTGACTAGAATTTCGTGTAGATCATCATGGTGCATGTTAACTTGCTGTTAAACAACTTTAACTTAAGGTTTTTTCAGATCTGGACCAATTTCGAAATGTGCATATGAGGACTTACCGGGATTGTTATATGTTGTTTCCGGCCTCATTTAAACTTGCCTTGTTGTGATGTTCTTGTGTGCTTCATCCCTTTCCATGAATTGCATCATATAGACTTGTCTTGCATCATACTTGGTTGAGAATCTTGTCATGTTCTTGAGTGGTGTGTTTACCGTGTTGCTTGCTTCTTCTATTTAGTGCTTGTTCCGTTGCGTTCGTGAGGATTCGTTCGACTTCACTTGGATCGTCTTCGTGGATTCTTCTTTGTCTACTTCATGGACTCGTTCTTCTTCCTTGTGGGATCTCAGGCAAGATGACCATCACCTTGGATACCTTTACTATCATTTCTATGCTAGATGTCTCGATGCTATCGTTATATGTCGCGCTACCCATCTTTTATTGTCAGTCCCTCTCCTTGTTGCCATGGAACCTCTAACGTTTGACACCTTCCCAGCAAACCGTTGTTTGGCTATGTTACCCGCTTGCTCAACCCCTCTTATAGCGTTGTTAGTTGCAGGTGAAGATGAAGATCGTTCCATGTTGGAACTTGTTGTTGGAATATCACAATATATCTTATATATCTTAACACACCTATATACTTGGCAATGGGTGGAAGGCTTGGCATTTTGCTCGGTGTTTTGTTCCACTCATGCTGCCTTAGGAGCCGATAAACCGGCGTTATGTTCCTTGATTTTGCGTTCCTTACACGGTTGGGTATATGGGGACCCCTTGAAAGTTCGTCTTTGAATAAAACTCCTCCAGCAAGGCCCAACTTTGGTTTTAATTACAACATAATAAAAACTTAATTAATTAATTGCATAGGGAGTTAGCGCTACTCGAGGATTCTTTCTACATAGCAGGAGGGGCCAGTGCCGATGGTGTTGGTCCCAAATAGAGCAGCTTGCGGCGCCGCCCCTTGGCAACTTGGGGTATCTGGTCGCTGTAACCATAGCTCATCCAGTCGTGGCCTGAGACGAGATACGCGTGGCTACTATCATGGTGTCGGCACACCTGGAGGTCTTGCTAGACTTGTTTTACCACTGTCGAAATGTCATGTGCACTGGGATTCCGAGTCTGATCGGATTGTCCCTAAGATAAGGGGTAATATTATTATTATCTTTGCTGATCGTGAGAGCTTTTGATGGGCTAAGTTGGGACACCCCTGCAGGGTTATGATCTTTCGAAAGCCGTGCCCACGGTTATGTGGCAGATTGGAATTTGTTAATGTCCGGTTGTAGAAAACTTGACAGAGGATCCGAGATAAAACACACAACCATGTGAGTAACCGTGACCGTCTCTTTTCACTTTGAGAAGAGAACACGGTGTGGTTATGTTTGACTCATAGGTAGTTCAGGATCTTTAGTGATCATTACAAGTTTGCGACTGTTTGTGTAGATGCTCATCTTATTCTTGTATTCGTAAGTTAGCCACCATATTATGCTTAGCCGCTGCTGCAACCTCACCACTTTACCTCTCCATACGCATTAAGCTTTGCTAGTCTTGATCCCATGGTTATGGGATTGCTGACTCCTCGTGGCTCACAGATACTACAACAACAGTTGGAGGTGCAGTTTTCTGATGACTTGACGTGAGAGCAATGTCCTTTATGTTGGAGTTCTTTCTTCTTCTTCTTCTTCTTCATCAGTCTTGGGTTAGGTTCCGGGTCGGCAGCCTGGGATAGTAGATGGATGTCATTGTGCTTTTCATGTTTGCATCCGTAGTCGGATGTCTTGTATTGATGATGTTGTATTCATGTGTATTGTATGAATTGTTGTATTCCCATTTATTTATGTAATGGTACGATGTAATGATATCCATCTTGCTAAGGGCCTGAGATGCGGTTGTGCCCCAATCACGTATGAGTCACGTGATCGGGATAGAATCCCATCTTGGGCCTGACAGAAGCGTGCCATATGAACGGAATGGTGGAAAGTTGCATGGCAATATATCTCGCATGGCTATGGAAATGCCATGATAGGTAGGTATGGTGGCTGTTTTGAAAAAGATATATGGTGGCTGTTTTGAGGAAGATATATGGTGGGTGTATGGTACCGGCGAAAGTTGCGCGGTACAAGAGAGGCTAGCAATGGTGGAAGGGTGAGAGTGCGTATAATACATGGACTCAAATTTAGTCATAAGAACTCATATACTTATTGCAAAAATTTATGAGTCATTAAAGCAAAGCAATCAACGCATGCTCCTTGGGGGGAGGTTGGTAGGAGTTAACCATCATGCGCCCCCGACCTCCACACAAAGGATGACACTCTACAAATACCTCATGCTCTAACTTCGTCACATAGCGGTTCACCATACGTGCATGCTACGGGAATCACTAACTTTAACACAAGTATTTCTCAATTTCATAATAACTCCACTAGCATGACTCTAATATCACTATCCTCATATCTCAAAACAATTATCAAGCATCCATCTTCTCATCATATTCAATGCACTTAATGTGAAAGTTTTTACTACATTGATCTTGGATGCCTATCATGTGAAGGCTAGTTTTATAGCCAAAGCACATTACCATGCTGTTATAATAGACTCTCAAAAGGATATAAGTGAAGCATGAGAGATCAACAATTTCTACAAAATATAATTACCACTGTGCTCTAAAAGATATAAGTGAAGCACTAGAGCAAAAACTATTCAACTCAAAAGATATAAGTGAAGCACATAAAGTGTTCTAGCAATTCCTAGGCCATATTTTCTCTCTCTCAAAAAGGTATGTCCAGCAAGGATAATTGTGGCAAACTAACAAGCAAAGACTCAAATGATACATGACGCTCCAAGTAAAACACATATCATGTGGTGAATAAAAATATAGCTCCGAGTATAGTTACCAATAGATGAAGACGAAAGAGGGGATGCCTTCCCGGGGCATCCCCAAGCTTAGGCTTTTGGTTGTCCTTGAATTTTACCTTGGGGTGCCTTGGGCATCCCCAAGTTTAGGCTCTTGACAATCTTTGTTCCATAGTCCATCAAAGCAATACTCAAAACTTGAAAACTTCACAACACAAAACTTAGACAAAAATCTCGTGAGCTCCGTTAGTATAAGAAAACAAACCACTACACAAAGGTACTGCAATGAACTCATTCTTTATTTATATTGGTGTTAAACCTACTGTATTCCAACTTCTCTATGATTTATACTCCCCAATACTACTCATAGATTCATCAAAATAAGCAAACAACACACGAAAAACAGAATCTGTCAAAAACAGAACAGTCTCTAGTAATCTGTACTTTCGCATACTTTTGTAACTCCAAAAAAATTGAAATAAATTGGTTAATGTGAGGAATTTGTCTATTAATAATATGCAAAAATAATAAACAAAATAGCACACTCCAGCAAAATCTGGTGACCATTCTAGCGAGCGCTAACGATTCTGTTTTTCACAGTAAGATCATATAAACTTCACACAAGTCTTCCCAAAGGTTCTACTTGGCACAAACACTAATTAAAACACAAAACCACATCTAAACAAAATCTAGATGCAATATTTATTACTAAACAGAAGCAAAGGCAAAAAAATATAAAATTGGGTTGCCTCCCAACAAGCGCTATCGTTTTACGCCCCTAGCTAGGCACGATACATGGATAGATCTAGGTATTGCCATCTTTGGAAGGCAATCCATAAGTGGCTCTCATAATAGATTCATGTGGTAATTTGATTTTCTTTCTAGGAAAGTGTTCCATGCCTTTCCTTAACGGAAATTGGAATCTAATATTTCCTTCCTTCATATCAATAATTGCACCAATCGTTCTAAGGGAAGGTCTACCAAGAATAATAGGACATGAAGGATTGCAATCTATATCAAGAACAATGAAATTTACGGGCACATAATTCCTATTGGGAACAATAAGAACATCATTAATCCTTCCCATAGGTTTCTTAATAGTGGAATCCGCAAGATGCAAATTTAAAGAACAATCATCAAGCTCATGGAACCCTAGCAAATCACACAAAGTTTTTGGGATAGTGGAGACACTTGCACCCAAATCACACAAAGCAAAACATTCATGATCTTTAATTTTTATTTTAATAGTAGGTTCCCACTCATCATAAAGCTTTCTAGGGATAGAAACTTCTAACTCAAGTTTTTCTTCATAAGATTGCATCAAAGCATCAACTATGTGTTTGGTAAAAGCTTTATTTTGACTATAAGCATGCGGAGAGTTTAGTATGGATTGCAACAAGGAAATATAATCAATCAAAGAACAATTATCATAATTGAATCCCTTGAAATCCAAAGTAGTGGGTTCATCACTATGCAAAATTTTAATCTCTTCACTCCCACTTTTAACAATTTTAGCATCAAGATCTAAAAACTCTGAATCATTGGGACACCTTAAAGTAGACTCATCTCCAATTCTATCTTCATCAAGATTTATACTAGAAAACAAGGATCTAATAGGAGACACATCAATAACTTTCAAATCTTCATCTTTATTTTCATGATAACTAGAAGAACACGCTTTTATATAATTCTCTCTTTTAGCACGCATCCTAGCGGTTCTTTCTTTGCATTCATCAATGGAAATTCTCATGGCTTTGAGAGACTCATTGATATCATGCTTAGGTGGGATAGATCTAAGTTTCAAATAATCAACATCAAGAGTAATTCTGTCCACACTTCTAGCCAATTCATCAATCTTTAGCAATTTTTCTTCAAGCAAAGCATTGAAATTCTTTTGCGAGTTCATGTACTCCTTAACACTAGTTTCAAATTAAGAAGGCATATTTCCATAAGAGTTATTGTAGGAATTTCCATAATTATTAAAGGAATTACTAGGAAAAGGCCTAGGATTAAAATTTCCTCTATAAGCATTGTTACCAAACTTATTCCTACCAACAAAATTCACATCCAAAGATTCATTATTATTTTCAATCAACGTGGATAAAGGCATATCATTAGGATCAGAAGAAGCACTCTTAGCAGCTAATAATTTCATAAGTTCATCCATCTTTCCACTCAAAACACTAATCTCTTCAGTAGCATGCACTTTTTTACTAGTAGATCTTTCGGTGTGCCATTGAGAATAATTAACCATAATATTATCCAGGAGTTTGGTAGCTTCTCCTACGGTAGTTTCCATGGAAGTTCCTCCAGCGGCCAAATCTAAAAGATTTCTAGAAGCAAAATTCAAGCAAGCATAAAAGTTTTGAATAATCATCCATAAGTTCAAACCATATGTAGGGCAATTACATATCATTAATTTCATTCTCTCCCAAGCTTGTGCAACATGCTCATGATCTAGTTGCTTAAAATTCATAATATCATTTCTGAGAGAGATGATCTTAGCTAGAGGGAAATACTTAGAGGTAAAAGCATCTTTGCACTTATTCCACGAATCAATACTATTCCTAGGAAAAGAGGAAAACCATGTTTTAGCATGATCTCTAAGTTAAAATGGAAATAACTTCAATTTAACAATATCGTTATCCGTATCCCTTTTCTTTTGCATATCACACAAATCAACAAAGTTGTTTAGATGGGTAGCGTCATCTTCACTAGGAAGGCCGGAAAATTGATCTTTCATGACAAGATTCAACAGAGCAGCATTGATCTCACAATATTCTGCATCGGTAATAGGAGCAATCGGAGTGCTAATAAATTTATTATTGTTGGTATTGGAGAAGTCACACAATTTGGTATTGTCCCGAGCCATAGTGACAAGCAAGCAGTCCAACACACAAACAAACAAGAAGCAAGCGAACGATAAACACACGGCAAAATGAAGGGCAAATAAAACAGCAAGGGTGAAGTGGGGGAGAGGAAAACGAGAGGCAAATAAATGTAATGCGAAGGATAAGAATTTGTGCTAGGTACTTGGTATATGACTTTTGCGTAAGCCTCCCCGGCAATGGCGCCTGAAATCTTCTTGCTACTTCTCGAGCTTGCGTTGTATTCCCTCGAAGAGGAAAGGGTGATGCAGCACAGTAGCGTAAGTATTTCCCTCAGTTTTTGAGAACCAAGGTATCAATCCAGTAGGAGACCACGTGCGAGTCCCTCGCACCTGCACAAACAAATAAGAACTTCATAGCCAACGCGATAAGGGGTTGTCAATCCCTTTACGTTCACTTACAAAAGTGAGATCTGATAGATAGGATAGTTTGATATTTTTGGTATTTTTGGATATTAGAATAGAAATCAAAAAGGAAAAGTAAAGTAGACTGTAGATTGATATGTTGAGAATAGAACCGGGGGCCATAGGTTTCTCTAGTGGCTTCTCTCATGATAGCGGAATTCTATGGCGGTTAAACAAATTACTGTCGAGTAGTTGATAGAAAAGCGAATACTTATGAGAATATCTAGGCATGATCATAATATATAAGCATCACGTCCGAAACAAGTAGACCAAAACGATTCTGCATCTACTACTATTACTCCATGATGACCCACAAGTGTAGGGGATCTATCGTTGTTCTTTAGATAAGTAAGAGTGTCGAACCAAACGAGGAGTAGAAGGAATGATAGGCAGTTTTCAGCAAGGTATTTTCTGCAAGCACTGAAATTGTAGGTAACAGATAGTTTTGTGATAAGGTAATTTGTAGCAAGTAACAAAAGGTAAAAGTAAATAAGGTGCATCAAGGTAGCCCAATCCTTTTTGTAGCAAAGGACAAGCCTGGACAAACTCTTATATGAAGGAAAGCGCTCCCGAGGACACATGGGAATTATCGTCAAGCTAGTTTTCATCATGATCATCTGATTCACGTTCGGTACTTTGATAATTTGGTATGTGGGTGGATCGGTGCTTGGGTGTTGTCCTTACTTGGACAAGCCTCCCACTTATTATTAACCTCTAATGCAAGCATCCGCAACTACGAAAGAAGTATTAAGGTAAACCTAACCATAGCATGGAACAAGTGGATCCAAATCAGCCCCTTATGAAGCAACACATAAAATAGGGTTTAAGCTTCTGTCACTCTAGCAACCCATCATCTACTTATTACTTCCCAATGCCTTCCTCTAGGCCCAAATAATGGTGAAGTGTCATGTAGTCGACGTTCACATGACACCACTAGAGGAGAGACAACATACATCTCATCAAAATATCGAACGAAGACCAAATTCACATGACTACTTATAGCGAGACTTCTCCCATGTCCTCAGGAACAAAAGTAACTACTCACAAGACATAATATTGTTCATGATCAGAGGGGTATTAATATGCATAATGATTCTGAACATATGATCTTTCACCAAAAAATCAACTAGCATCAACTACAAGGAGTAATCAACACTACTAGCAACCCACAGGTACCAATCTGAGGTTTGGGTACAAAGATTGGATACAAGAGATGAACTAGGGTTTGAGAGGAGATGGTGCTGGTGAATATGTTGATGAAGATAGCTCTCCCCAAGATGGGAGAGTTGTTGGTGATGACGGCGGTAACGATTTCCCTCTCCCGGAGGGAAGTATCCCCGGCAGAACAGCTCTGCCGGAGCCCTAGATTGGTTTCCGCCTCGGTTCCGCCTCGAGACGGTGGCGTTTGGTCCCGAAAGCCTCCTTATGATTTTTCCAGGTCAAAACACCTCATATAGGAGAATATGGGCATTGGGGGGCCTTCGGGGGGCCCACGAGACAGGAGGGCGTGCCCAGAGAGGGGGGCGCGCCCCCACCCTCGTGGACAGCAGGTGGCCCCCCTCGTGATCTTCTTTCGCCAGATATTTTTTATATATCTTGAAACGGAGTTCTTGAAATAGGTTTCCAGAGTTTGCTCCTTTTCCAGCCCAGAATTCCAGCTGTTAGCATTCTCCCTCTTCATGTAAACCTTGTAAAATAAGAGAGAAAAGACATAAGTATTGTGACAAAACATGTAATAACAGCCCATAATGCAATAAATATCAACATATAAGCATGATGCAAAATGGACGTATCAACTTCCCCAAGCATAGACCTCGCTTTTCCTCAAGCGAAAGCCGAATTCGAAAAATATGTCCACATGTTTAGAGATAGAGGTGTCGATAAAAATAAAATACGAACATGAGGGCATCATGATCATTCTCATAACAGCTACATATATATATATATATATATATATATATATATATATATATATATATATATATATATATATATATATATATATAGTCATATGATTCTTATGCCAAATTAACAATTCATTCACCATATCAAGCATGAATCATAAACTTCATTGAGAACTAACAAACTTTGATCTCGGTCATTGAAGCAATTGCAATTTATCATAACATCGGAAAGAGTCAATATAAGAGATTTCTAGCAAGCCTACATACTCAACTATCTTATAGTCTTTCAAAATTGCACACACTCACGCAATACTTATGGTTATGGAGTTTTCATCAGACACAGAGAAAGATAGGGGCTTACGGTGTTGCCTCCCAACCTTTTACCACAAGGGTAATGTCACCAGTAATAGACCATGAAACTTACCTCCAAGTGGGTATATATGTCATGATCTTTCCAACGCATTGTGCTTGCCAAAGGATAAAATGTACAAAGGAAAGGTGAATTTCTACTTGACTATTATAAGGCAAGAATAATAGATAGGCCCTTCGCAGAGGGAAGCAGAGGTTGTCATGTGATTTTATGGTTGGATGCACAAAGTCTTAGCACAGAAGAACGCCACTTTATATTGCCACTTGTGATAAGGACCTTTATTATGCAGTCCGTCGCTTTTATTACTTCCATATCACAATACTGTATAAAGCTTATTTCCTCCACACTAATAAATCATACATATTTTAGCAAGTTTGCAACATGACAACTGATACGTCCAAAACGTATCTATAATTTCTGCTTGCTCCATGCCTCTTTTGGGTGATATTGCTATGATATTCATACACTTCCATACACTTTTGATCATATTTGGACTAACCTATTAACTCAATGCACCCCAGTGCCAGTTTCTGTTTTCGGCTGTTTTTGTATTTCAGGTTTTCACATTACGAGAACTGCCAGGAAAAATCCAGAAAAATTATATAAAAAATCAGCATTCCAGAACCTACCATGCGCCCGAAGGACAGCCGGGGGGGGGGGGGGGGGGGGGGGGCACCAGGGCTCCAGGCGCCCTGGCGGCGCCCCCCCCCTAAGCAGCGCCGGGGGGCGCCTGGGCCCCCCGAGCCCCGTCTGGTGCCCCCCTTTGGCATATATTTAGAGCGTCCTTCGAAACCCTCGGGACGGGAACTCTTTTCGCGATCTGATCTCTGTTCCGCCGCCGCCGCCGCTTCCAAGATCGGGAGCACCAGGAGAACTCTTCCCGGCACCCTGCCAGAGGGGAGGATCACCATCGGGAGCCTCTCCACCACCATGGACGCCTCCCGGATGAGTTGTGAGTAGTCTCCCTTGGACCATGGGTCCATGACCAGTAGCTATGTGATGTTCTCCTCCCGTTCTTGTGCTTCACTAATTAGTCCTCGTGAGCTGCCCTACATGATCGAGGCACATATGTAATCCTTATGCTGTTGCTATGTTGAGTTTGCTGGGATCCGATGGATTATGAGATTATGTTCAGATTGTGATTGAGTAATATATTTGATCTACCTCTTTTATATTTATGTTCGTAAGTAATTCTTGCATGTTCTCCGTTGTTATTTATTGCTTTGGCCAAGTAGTAGGTAGTGACTCCAAGAGGGAACGTTATGCTTGATTGTGGGTTCATGCCCCTC